>JAUMJL010000502.1:1782500-2531404 GCA_033558185.1 Dromococcyx pavoninus | reverse complement strand
GGCTGTGTTGGGACGTCTCTTTGCGCATGCGCTGCTGATTCCCTCCTCCTCTACGGTGGGGGCTTCGTGCGCATGCGCTGCCGCCGCTGAGGGGCCCGCATCAGGTAGCGGGGACGGCGGGGTGTGGGTCTGGGCCTCTCCCTCTCCTGAGCCCTCAGCCCGCCCAGTACTCACGTCCCTCGGGCAGGCAGGGCCGCGACCCCCCCGTCGGGCAGTCCCCCCATACCAGTCGCCCGTCCCCGTTGGCTGCCGGAGGGGGTGTGTTGGGGGCGGGAGGTGTGTGGCAGTCGACGCTGCGCGCTGTCGGGGCGGTGTGGCACATTCAAGCCGGGCTGGTGAGACTGTGGTCTTCGTGATCTGGCCCCTTCAGGCTGTAATGCTGGGGAGTGAGGGGTGGAGGGGAAGGTGGGGAGTGGGGTGAAGGGGTAGATGAAGAGAAGGCTCTGGGAAGACCGTATTGTGACCTTCCGGTACCTGAAGGGGTCCTTGAAAGCTGAGGAGGGACTTTTTCCAAAGGCTTGTAGTGATAGAATGAGGGACAGCAGCTGTAAATTAAAAGGGAGAAGATTTAGATTGGACATTAGGAGCAAATTCTTCACAATGACAGTGGTGAGACACTGGCCCAGGTTGCCCAGAGATGTTGTGGATGCCCCCTCCTTGAAAGACCAGGTTGGATGGGGCTTTGAGCAACCTGATCCAGTAGGAGATGTTCCTGCCCATGGCAGGGGAATTGGAACTGGTTGATCTTTAAGGTCCCTTCCTAACCAAACTGTTCTATGATTCTGTGATTTGTGTTTCTTTTGATGGGGAAACCATGCAGCAGCTGAGGCAGAGGTTGCCTTCCATCCCGGTTATAGGATTAGGTCTCTGCAGGGATAGTGGTGCTCCTCTGATGCTGTTTTGGATGTGCTCACCATGCAAGTGTGTACCAACCAGGGGATCAGGCCTAGCCAATATGGGTTCATGAACAGCAGATCACCTGATCTCCTTCTGTGACCAGGTGACTTGCCTAGCAAATGAAGGAAAGGCTGTGGTTGTTACCTGTCTCGATTTCAGTAGAGCCTTTGACACTTGTCTTCCACAGCATTTTAGAGAAGCTGGCAGCCCATGACTTAGACAGGTGTACTCTTTGCTCGGTCAAAAACTGGCTGGATGGCCAAGCCAAGAGAGTTGTCGTGAATGGAGTTAAATTCAAGTGGCAACCAGTCACAAGCAGTGTTCACAGGGCTCAGTGTTGTGGCCAGTCTTGTTTAGTACATTTATCAATGATCTGGATGAGAGGATCGAGTGGTCCCTCAGTAAGTTTGCAGACAACACCAAATTGGGTTTAAGTGTTGATCTACTTGAGGGCAGGAAGGCTCTGCAGACGGACCTAGACAGGCTGGATTGATGGGCTGAGGCCCATCAATCAATTGATGGGTATGAGATTAAACAAGGCCGAGTGCCGGGTTTTGCTCTTTGGTCACGACAACCCCATGCAGTGCTACAGGCTTGGGAAAGTGGCTGGAAAGTGCATTGCTGAAAGGAATGTCAGGGTGTGGGTTGACAGTGGCTGACCATGAGCCAGCAGTGTCCCCAGGTGGCCAAGAAGGCCAACAGCATCCTGGCTTTTATCAAAAAAGGAGTGGCCAGCAGTAGCAGGGAAGTGAACATGCCCCTATATTTGGCGCAGATGAGGCCACCCTTCAAATACTATGTTCAGGGAGGGGACTGGGGTTATTTAGTCTTGAGAAGAGGAGGCTGAGGGGAGACCTTATTGCTCTCTACAGCTACCTGAAAGGAGGTTGTAGCAGTGTGGGTGCTGGTCTTGTCTCCCAAGTGACAAATGGTAGGATGAGAACAAATGGCCTCATGTTGTGCCTGGGGAAGTTTAGATTAGATATTAGAAAAAATCTCTATACTGATGGTGAAGCATGGGAACAGACTGTTCAGGGAAGTGGTGGATTTGTGGTCCCTGGAGGTGTTCAAAAAACATGTAGATGTGGTACTTCGGGACATGGTTTAGTAGTCATTGTGGTGTTGAGCTGACAGTTTGACTTGGTGATCTTAGAGGTCTTTTCCAACCTTAAAGATTCTATGAGTCTATTGTGAGATGAGCTCTGCAGCTTGTACTATCCCTTTGTTTTTGCATACCACGTTTTTTTGCTCCTTTGTTTCTTAGTACAGCCCTGGTTCCCATCCAGCTGAAGCCACCTTTTCCAAAGTGTATGACATGTCAACAGTTTTCTGATAGTCTACTTCCTTAAGATTGCCTTTTGACATTAAGGAATTTGTAGGTGAGAGAGAGAGATGGGAAGGTGAGAAAGGAGCTAGATGTGCCCTCTTCATGCCAGACACTGATTTTCAGTGACTGATTGATGATGGTGTGTCTTAGGGACTGAAATAAGTCACATGTGTACATAAGTTCCATATGTGGATGTAGAGGAGTTGTAGGAATGTTTTTCTTCACTGAAGGAAAGTGTAGGATTTTTCCCAAACTCTTTTTTTTACATTGTCTGGTTGAAAGGCAAGGGGAGGAGGTATCTGTAGAATCACAGAATCAGTAAGGTTGGAAAAGACTCTATTAAATGAGTGAGTGAATAAATACACTTATTTTTGGTAATTGGTTTGGCTTTAGCAAACTGCTCGACCTCTTCATGCTCAGTTCTCCCATGTTTGATTTATGCGATAATGCAAAATATTTGTTTTTATTTTCTTCAGCTTACCTCACACTTGCCAGCCAGTGGGACAGACATGCTAAGAGCCAAAGATGCTCTCATACACCTGTGGCCCCACTGCTGCACATGCTTGGGACAACTTCCAGCCTGCCAGCTCACCTGGCGTTCGCTGCACAGGCAGCCACTGCACCCTGAATGGGCTGCCCTCGCTCAAAAGCAGCTGAAAGGCAAGAATCCAAAGGATTTAATTTGGCACACCCCAGAGGGGATTGACATCAAGCCCTTATACTCCAAAAGGGACACTAAAGACCTCCCTGAGGAACTTCCAGGGGTGAAACCTTTCACTCGAGGACCCTACCCAACTATGTACACATACAGGCCATGGACTATCCGCCAATATGCTGGCTTCAGTACAGTGGAGGAGAGCAACAAGTTCTACAAGGACAACATTAAAGGTAAGACAAATGATTTGGGAAACAACGTCTTGCAAAGCAACAGGGAAGGTTCACATAGTGAATTACATGGCAAATGTGATTATTCTGCCTTGTGAGTT
Organism: Dromococcyx pavoninus; assembly: GCA_033558185.1. Taxonomy (NCBI): domain Eukaryota; kingdom Metazoa; phylum Chordata; class Aves; order Cuculiformes; family Neomorphidae; genus Dromococcyx; species Dromococcyx pavoninus. The sequence goes on along the minus strand of JAUMJL010000502.1, from coordinate 2,528,194 downwards.
TTGATTTCTGATAGGCTCTTCCCAGTGGTGTTGTATTTCTTTATTACTGGGAGGTTGGATAATTTAAAAAACTGCCTTTGCTTCATTTTGCTAGGGAAAAATAACTGTGTTAAATGCTCTTTTTAGTTATTCTGCCTTGATGCTTAGAGAGACAAAATTTGACTGTATCCCAAAGTCCAACCAGCAGAGATCATAGAGCACTTTACACACATTTTGTGTCCATGGGAGAAGATTATTGTGGAAAAAATCTGTTGCATGCTGCTTAGCACTTGTGGTGTTAGTGCATTCTGACATGTTGGGTTTCCATCTTCTGTTGTAAATTTTAAATGGACTCTTGTAAGTGTGTATGAATAGTGTCATTCGCGGTGTACTAGTAAAGCTGTCTTTCCAAAGTATTGGTAATTTCCTTATTTGAGAGTGGGTTTCCCTATATTTCTGCAGTGTTGTGTTTTGCAGCAACTTGTTTAGCTAATAGCCAGCATGTCATTATAACATACTACTGAGTTAAGCACTGTGAAACCACTACTGAAACATTAGTTTTACACCAGCCACACAAGTTAACAGTTCTTTGAGTCTAATTACAACCTTACCAGTGAAGACCACAGACCACTGAAATTTGCCTTCTGAGTAGTACATCTGTGATGCTTTTCTTTTCTACTTTAACGGCCTTCCTACTCAAAACATCTCCATTTAGGGCAGGGGAGAGGAGTTGTTTGGGGCTTTTTACCTCTTGCCATATCATAGTTAGCTAAAATGAGCAATATCAGCTGCTGCAGTATTCCTGCGAGTAGTCTTAATTCTTTCCATGTATAAATCTCTTACTAAATTAGGAAATTATTGAATATAGAGTATGGGAAGTTTGCAAACAAACATTTCAATAGAAAGACAATCCTGAATATATTCTGTCTTAGTACTGCATATTGCTGCTGAAGCAGAAGGGCTAATGCTTGAGTTGGCTGGTAGCACTGCTCAGGTACTCAAGAATGTTTGCTGCCAGGAATTTTTCATCTTTATCTGAGTTTTTACATTGTAATATTGCAATTTTATCTCTCTTGTTGTGTTAATGGTTCTATTACTATTGAATTATTAGCTTCTGAATTGGACAAATAGTAAAGCATTTTTAATATTATAATTCAGTTAAAATCTCTGTAATTAGAAGAATGCTGAAAAATAATTAATCATCAGTTGTCATAGTTGCTGAAATTTCTGTTGCTTGAAACTAGGCAGAAATTTAATTTTTTATCTTTGTGCTTCAGAGCTAACACCTTGCTTTTTAGATCAAATCCAGTATCTTGTTTCTGACAATTAAGAGCTCTGCTGATGTTACGAAGCAGATTTGCAAATGCAGTAGATACAGTTACTTCAGAAACAGCAGCGCTAGTCAGAGAGCAAATGCCTGGGGTTGGCTGAGTTTTGGGTACTGCTTTCAGGTAGCAGCAATGTGTCTGCCAGGAGCTCAAACTGTCCTGTGCCCTGCTTTAAATGAATAATTTTCTCCTACTGCAGATTTAGTAACACACCAGTCTGCCCTACAAGTATGTCACTAGAGGTAACGTGACATAATTTATCACACTTTTGTTTCCAGCTAAGTAGAATTTTTGTCTCTAAGCCCTGGTGCTGTGTGTGTATGCACATCTGTAACTTGTGGCTAAAGAGTAACTTGTTAAGCTGATTATTCCAGCTGGCAGGCTGGAAGTTGTCCCAGGCATGTGCAGCGATGGGGCCACGGGTGTAGGAGAGCATCCTTAGCTCTGAGCATAATCAGATAGGAGCTATGAGGACTATGATATTTTTTTCTTTCAATGAAAAGCTTTTTTATTTAAAGCTTAAGACTAGAAAACCTTGGGCAAGTTTGGGGATGGAACAGTGTTTAACAACAAAAATCGGTTTATTGTCCAAGCCTGGATCATATAAAATAAAATTGATAAATTTAGATCCAGTTGTAATGCAAGTCTGTTCAATTCTTCTGAATATCTTTCTCTGTTGTTTCTTTGTTGGTTTTGTTTTTTCATTTAGCTGGCCAGCAGGGATTATCTGTTGCTTTTGATTTAGCCACCCATCGTGGTTATGATTCAGACAATCCACGAGTTCGAGGAGACGTCGGAATGGCTGGAGTTGCCATTGATACAGTGGAAGACACTAAAATCCTTTTTGATGGAATTCCTTTAGAGAAAATGTCAGTTTCTATGACAATGAATGGGGCAGTTATTCCCGTGTTGGCAACATTCATTGTAACTGGAGAAGAACAAGGAGTGCCTCAGGCCAAGCTGACAGGGACAATCCAAAATGACATCTTGAAGGAGTTCATGGTCCGAAATACATACATATTCCCCCCAGAACCATCCATGAGGATTATTGCTGACATCTTCCAGTACACCTCAAAGGTATTCATTGTTTAAATGTATTTACTTCTGTTATTTTGTCTAGTTAACTATTTATGAGGCACTTTGGAGAATAAAGCAGAAGACAAGAGGACCTGTCGTAGTGAAGAATCATGTGGCTGTGGAAAGGGCTGGGAGAAGTTAAAATCCCAAATCACTTAAGGCATAAGTTTTAGGAGTTTTAAGTCAATCCAAATCAAAGATAGAGTAAGATGATCCTAAGCCTGAAAGGACAAAATGAAGTTTGGAGACGAAGAACAGACAGGCTGTTTGCATAGAAAGTAAGAAGCCACATACTCAAGAAGCATTATACAGCTGTAAGCAGGAGTAAAGAAGTAAGAAATCTTGAAGGACTTTTGATGTGAAACTGTGCATGAGAAGCAGATAACAAAAGGAGTGAAGTCCTGAACTGATGAGTGACAGTTCCGTACCACCAGTTGTTTTCTTAGCTGCATTTTCATTGGAAGGGTGAAACGCAGCCTGTGATTGAGAGAATTACCATGATGGGTGATAGATTAAGCACAGTGAATAGTGCGAAAAAAGTAAAGGCATGCAAAGTATACATCTGCAAAAACTGTTTAATAGAGATGGATTTTATTCACAATCTTTGAAGAAGGGATTGTTTGTGATGTTGATACAGTAATTATCTGATCCTCCTGTCTTCTGCTGTCATTGAATGCTTTGGGTTGGAAGGGACCATTAAAGGTCACCTGATGCACTCCCTTTCCAATGTCCTACCCTGTTGTCTTTTATTTTTGCAGCATATGCCAAAATTTAATTCTATTTCAATCAGCGGATACCACATGCAAGAGGCAGGAGCTGATGCCATTCTGGAATTAGCTTATACAATAGCAGATGGCTTAGAGTACTGCAGAACTGGACTTAAAGCTGGCCTTACCATTGATGAATTTGCACCAAGGTGAGTTAAAGAAATCTGCAAGTATAAAACTCTTTGGTAAAATCCAGAGAGTTTAATATCAAATTTAGTATTTTTACATGCATGAGCAATATTGGCAATGCTCACATTATGGTTAAGTTTGGTTTGGCTTTATTACACAGTTTCAGTGGTAGGACATTTATTTACTGGAGCATGTCCAAAGGAGGGCAACAAAGCTGGTCTGGAGCACAAGTCTTATGAGGAGCCGCTGAAGGAACTGGGGATGTTTAGTCTGGGGAAGGAGACTGAAGGGAGACCTTATCACCCTCTACAACTACATGAAAAGAGATTGTAGTGAGGCAGATGTGGGTCTCTTCTCCCAGGTAGTGAGAAACAGGACAAGAGGAAATGGCCTCAGGTTGCTCCAGGGGAGATCTAGACTGGATGTTATGAAACATTTCTTTATTCGAAGAGTGGTGAAGCATTGCAACAGGCTAGCCATGAAAGTGGTGGAGACACCATCCCTGGAAATGTTCAAAACACATGTAGCCGTGGCACTTTGGTACATAGTTTAATAGACCTGGTGGTGTTGGGCTGATGGTTGGACTTGTTGATCTTAGAGGTGTTTTCCAACCTTAATGATTCTGTGATTCTGTTAAATATCTGGTCCAACAGACATCTGGACTACATCTATGCTAATAAACTGACTAAAGCTCATGTACAAGCGCAAGTGTTGTCAAGGTTTGTTGTGACAGTTGGTCTCTGGGTCAGAAAGAGGGTGTCTAAGCTGTTACAGCTAATACATTGTAGCTTTAGGACTGCAGAGTGCAGCCAACACTCTCACAGTTCTCTTATGCTGTAGTGTTACTGAATTTTTTTATTAGTATGATTTTGAAATATTTGGGAAAAGTTCTTAACAAAGAGAAGTTCAGGTAGTTCAGATTTCGTCAAAACAAAATTTCATTTTAGGCCAAACTGAGCAGAAGCTCGGTTTTCAGTGGTCTGGTTGATTTACAGATTCCCTAACTATACGGTGAGCCTAAAAACCAAAAAGTGTGATTCACATAGCCTGTTTCACATTCAAACTATAGGAGTCAGATGAATTAACCTGTTTCTGAGGTCTGTGGCAAAATCGAAGTGAATTTTGTAGAAAGAGATACAGCCTTAATCTCAGACTTTTTAGGAAGGGAAAGTCTCCAAGAGCTTTTGGCAAATTCTTTCAGTAGCTGATTTACTGTTAAAAAAGTACATCTTGAACAAGTTTTATTGGCTTTTGCAATGCATGTTTATATTTTAAAAACGTAGAATCTGTAAGTAGGAAAAAGTAGATCAATTAGTCTGTTCCCAATATGCTGTCCAGTATTGAGCTGCTGTTTGATTTGGATTTTGATTAAAATTGTCGGGGAAAACATGAAAACATGTTTAATGAGAAGACATGTATTATGTAAGTAGTTTGTGAGTGTAACTACATCATTAGATTGTGTCCAGAAGCATTCTCATTGTCTTGTGTCTGAGTTGTATCTGCAAAAGTAGGTTAATCAGACATCTTTCTGTAGGATTTCTTCTTTACTGAAACAGAGTTGTTAGAATGATTTCATGTTTTATCCTGTTTTAACTTATTACAGACTCTCCTTCTTCTGGGGCATTGGCATGAACTTCTATATGGAAATAGCTAAGATGAGAGCTGGGAGGCGGCTGTGGGCTCACTTGATAGAGAAGATGTTTAAGCCCAAGGATCCCAAATCTCTTCTGCTGAGAGCTCATTGCCAGACTTCAGGCTGGTCACTCACTGAGCAGGTTAGAAATTGGACTCTCATAAATTCCTCATTTAAATATGTTCTCATGGTGTGTATCTTAAACAGGGCTGCTGCTTTCTGAAGGAGACAGCCTCTCTCACTGTCAGTCTGACAAATGCACGTGCTAGCATTGGATACGTCTTTTTGCTTGCTTACCACAAACACAAATCTTGTTGAGTGCCAGCAGCATTGCTTCCCAAAATGGTGCTTTACAATGTACTTCAGTATTTGGGACATTTTTCTGTAATTCTTTAAATGGAACGCTTGTACCAATAACAGACTCCAGTGTAGATAGAATTGCCATATCCTTGTAAAATAGTGATGTTAAATCCATTTATTTGTGGAAAATAATGTAATTCACAGGTCTCATGAGTCATTTTGCCTTCTTCATGGTACTATTACATTGGTAGCTCTTAGTTATTTTGGATAATTTCATCCCAGTTAAGCAGGTCAGGAATTAGGTATGCAGTCTGAGCTACCATTAAGTTCCCTCAATAACCACATTAAGTAAAACAGGCAGCTACAGTGTGTGATTCTTTACTCCATCTCTGAACATAAGTAAACCACTGGAGATCAAGACAACTTCTGTTTGACTGTAAAGGCACATACACACAGCTCAACTGTCTAGATGTCTGAAAAGAGCAGATAAAAATTTTGACCTAATGGCTGAGATTATAATCTGTAATACTGACTCTATTTCTATATTTATACTCCAGGTTATCCTTTTGGTTTGGATTATAGCTCAGTTCTACCACAGATATATTTCAATTTTATAGCACCAGCAAATTTCAGTTGTAATCCTACCTCCATGTAAGTTCTTTGAAACATCACTAAATACGAGTTAGGCTTTGCTTTTTTATCATGACCAGTTTACTCATACACTGATAAGAGCAGAACTGTTGAGCTTCAGAGCTGTCCTTTTCCTTTCAGGATCCCTTTAACAATGTTATCCGTACTACAATCGAAGCAATGGCCGCAGTGTTTGGGGGCACACAGTCTTTACATACAAATTCATTTGACGAAGCCTTGGGTTTGCCTACAGTGAAGAGTGCTCGCATTGCTCGGAACACGCAGATCATAATTCAAGAGGAATCAGGTATTCCTAAAGTGGCGGACCCCTGGGGAGGATCTTACCTCATGGAATGCCTCACCGATGATGTCTATGAAGCTGCTCTAAAGGTCAGTTTGTATAACCTTTTATGTTTTGTAGGAAGATTTTAGGTGTAGAAGTTTTGAGAAATGTCCTTTAGGGACTATTTTAATAAGTTGATTACTTCTAAATGGGGAATTGTTTTACACTTACAGTTCAATGATTCCTTTGTAAATGAACTTCCTAAAAATACAGTGTGTGTTTAAAGAAAAAGAGACTTTGGCCTTCTAGTAGACTGCATTCAGAGGAGTAATAACCACTGTGGAACAAAATTATCTAGTCCTCCTTGCATGCTGAAGACTCAGAATTTGGTGAGATCTCTGTTTTATGTGCAAGAAAAAAAGATGAAATACTTAAACCAACCGGTTAGGTGCATGCATACTCATACCTGTGATGATCTGTTTGAGACTTTAAAACTAGAGGTTATTGAAAGCTAAGTTTTATAGCCAAACACGCAGGTTACAGTTGCCTGGCCATACTTGAATATTTTGCAGATTTAGGATAATTTTTTCTGTTCAATCAGAATATTTTTTAATGATATTTTTGGCTGCCATTCATTATTTCCACATGAAATACTGTGTGGCAGTATCTGACTGGTGACAATCCTGAATAAAGATACATGCCTACATATCTAGCTTACAGCCAAACATAGTGATTCTGGTTTTGAGCAAATTATTACTCTTATGCAAAGTCCAAAATTAATAAGCTAGTACAGGCTCAAACATGAGCCTGCAGTTGTACACACACTGTCAGTGCACTGTCTGACACATGGTTTTTAGGTCCTTGTCAGCTGGGGCTCTTCCAGACATTGCCAGGCATGGTCCAGTGGCCATTTGCAGTAGACAGTTTATATGCAGTCACCCTGTTTTGGAGCTAAATGTGCTTCTGCTGTGCATGAGCTGAATCATGCAATGCCACTTGTCCTCAGGATCAGAGAACTCACCCTGGCTTTTTTCAATTTATTTGTGAAATAAACTGGACTGGTAAGGGCTGGTTGGCAGGCAGAAGTTAGAGTCAAGGTCTCAACTTTTAAGCTTTTCATCCATGAGTGTTATTGGTTGAACAATACGCCTTACGCTGTTATTGAATTAATTGAGTTTTGTTAATAAAAATGCTCTTTTGTTTGAGATCTCTTAATTTATACCATGACCTGTAGTCAGAAGTATGGGCTAGAAACACACTTTTAGAGCACAGGATTGCATATATATCAATAGATAAAACAAAAATTGGGATGGCAGTATGAATGCAAAACTTGTTTTGTGAACCTTGCTACTACTCATTTTCTCAATCCTTTTCATTCCACAGCTTATTGAGGAGATTGAAGAAATGGGTGGAATGGCCAAAGCTGTTGCTGAAGGAATTCCCAAACTTCGTATTGAAGAGTGTGCAGCCCGAAGACAAGCCAGGATTGACTCTGGTAGGGAGTACAGAGATGACAGAACTGTTTTTTACACATATTTTGTTGTTTCTGTTTTTCTTAGCATAGGAGTAGCAGATTGTGAGCAATAGAACAGTAATATCTCAGTTGAATGTCAGTGAAGGCTTCTAGAAAGAGATAGAAGTATGTATGAAATACACTGTATGAAATACAGTGCCAGTATTCAGTCTTGCTTGACATATTTAAGACTAGATCAGACAAAGCACTAGAAACACTATTTTCAAGGAGTAGTTTGAGTCTTCAGCAGTTAAGCACTTTATTTCCGATAGGATTATTAAACTGTGACTCCTGAATTTAAAAGCACGACTGTCAGCAGATGGCGATGTTGAGTGTATTGAGCCAGATGCCTTATGTTGCTCGAGAACGGCCCATTTTTCCTGGGCCAGAAAAAAGTACAGTCATCTCAGATTAGAGAGTGGTGCAGCTCTTTTTTTGTGAGCTGTATCTGTACATATATGCATACGTCCATATATAGTAAGTGTATGTGAAGATATGTAGACATGTATACTTATAGCTCTGTTCTGCTTTTTGTAGTCTGCATTCCAGTAGTAGTCCAGTGACAGAAACCAGGGACAACATAAAAGAAGTTACAGAGGTTTTATGTTTGGAGAATGAATTTGAAGCAGGTCTTTAACTGAGACCAATAAAGAATAATCAATAAAGTTCTGTGTTTTCTCTCCCACAATCAGTAATATCAGGCTCTGCAAATAAAAAACAATTGTTAAGTCCATACTGGCTGGACGCTAAAAATATAGTTTTCCAACAGGAAAGATTAGTTTTTATTCATATGGAGAAGTTTTAGGTAGACTCTCCACTTTCTTATTTATCTGGTAAATCAGAAAAGTAAATGCAGAATAGTGCAGAAGGCCAGCAATTCTGCTTATTTGTGTAAGATCCAGTTATGTAAACTTAAAAAGAGAAAAATAGCTGCTGTATATTACTCATCACTGAATCAGTTCATAAGATAAATATTGTTCTGTTTCAAATCTTTTTTATCTGGCCCAGTATTCACTGAGTTAAATGCTCATGCATCTCCTCTTATCGTAACATATGGAAAATAGACTTAAGTCCTTCCTATAAAAAAAAATTCTAATTATTTGAAATGTACATAGTTGTAAAGCTCAGTGCTGTATTATATTGCTCAAAATTTTCTTGTCCTACTAATATTGTGTCTTTTCACAGTAGTTTGCAAATATATTCTGAGTTTCTGGTGTTTCCACTGGAAATAGGGGCTGAAGTAATTGTTGGAGTGAACAAGTATCAGCTAGAAAAAGAGGAGACAGTCGAAGTTCTGGCTATTGATAATACTTCAGTCCGTAGCAAGCAGATCGAGAAGATCAATAAGGTGAGAACTACCTTCTTAAAAATGAAAGTTCTTGTAATTGTGATAGGACTTGGGTAAAGGTAGCTTGCCAGAAACTTGACCCTCAAATTTCTGAGAATCTGCTTCAATATTTAGTGGAAAATCTAGATTTGTGTTCAGCTTCAGTAGAGGCTGATGGAAAGCCCAAGAAACACAGTATTAGAATACAAACAAAATGGTTACATTCATTTGGTGTTTATATTTGTGTTTCAGATAGTCCTGTGGATACATGTCTAGCCTTTCAAAATTAAGAACGTTTCACTTTCTGAAAATAAAATAAAAAATAGCAATACAATGTTTTGCTCTAAAAGTATTTAACATCACTTAATCACTCAAACTGTTTGGTGCAGCTTGTCAGTGGCTGTTAAGGGATGGGGTTACGAAACCAACAATTGACATCCACTTTCATAATTAGTAGAAATGTAGGTGAAATGGTTTTAGAGTTACTTAATGGACCTGTACACAGGTCTGAGACACCTCCTTACCTCTGATCTTTTCGAAATATACAGCATATAGTGGCAATTGACACTTCGTGCCTCCAGAATTAATATTTGAAATCAGAAGGTCTTGCACACTCGACTTCCCAGTTCACTTAGTAATTTGTTTTAATTTAATGTTTTTCTCCTCTGTTTCAGGTGAAGGCTAGTAGAGATGAAGCAGCAGCTCAGCAACGTCTCGCTGCTCTAACACAGTGTGCTGCTACCGGGGATGGCAACATACTCGCGCTTGCAGTGGAAGCAGCACGTGCAAGGTATTGGGGATGGGGGTGAATATCCAACTGTTGTTTAAAAATCAATGATTCATTTCCACCTTTTTAACTGTTCTTGAGCGTGGTGTCAGTGAGGTTGGTCTCGCAAAATGTTTTGGTTTTTTTTTCCAAGGTGGAAGTAAAAAATAGCTGCAATTTCCCTTTCACGTTTTGCAGTCTTTTAAGGCTGTGATTAAAGAACAATACAGATACAAAGAATTGCATATGAAATTATGTTCTTCACACGCATTGTGGTGTTTACAACTCAAGTCTCTTACCAGTTTCAGGATGTAACTGGGTTTCTCTGCCACCCTTCTGTTTCATAGGTCAGGGAGCTTAAGAAGTGTTTGAGATGTGAAAATGGATATTCACAATCTTACCATGGTCTGTTGCTTAATCCTTCCTTGCACCACAGATTGGTGTGAAAACATTTTTTGATTGAAGGAGCAATAAGTTTGCTTAGCCAGGAAAAGATGTAAAAGGTGCTCTTGAGCAGAGCAGTGAGGGATCCTTTAGAGTCCAGTGGAACATTAACTTTTTCCTCTGAGATACCTTTAAGACTCTTTTCATTCCTGCTTCAAAGTCTATTCATTAATTAACTAAGTGACCCAGAAATGAGCAAACTCCTCATTGGGGTGCTGTCCTGTTTTTACTGGGATGTCTCAAATTCCTGAATTCCCTTTCCTTGAAGACTTAACAGCCATATTTTAATACATTTTCTCCCACAGAGCTTGTCACGATGCTGTCAGCAGAATGTCTACACCTGTCTTTGAACTGTAAAGGTCACAGGATGTTAGTGTTAGCGATTCTTATCTTCTGTACCAAATTGACCAGTTAACTACTAGTTTTTCTTCTTGGTGACCTTGGTTTTATTATTTGTAAAAGCATTAATGGACTGCAGATCTGCTTTGTAAGTTGCAAACACAAAACTTACCTCTGCCTCAAAACTCTCTATGGTACATGACCACAGAAAGAAGTTGTCATAGCATCTGATAAAGAATCTTTGAAGGAGGATTCTGAGCTCTGTGAACATTTACAGGAACCCTTCTGTCAGCGGCAACATGGGAAAAAATGTTCAGATAAGCACATTCATCCTTGACAAGTAGGCCAGTATGACCAACATATTATTGACAGATGCCTGCCTCCTACTGAATAGAAAATGATGGGATTTGATCATGAGGACAGATAATGTAATTGAATTGAAATAAAAGGAGTAGCACAGAATTTTCAGTGTTGAACTGTGAAAAAGACTCTATGGGCTAATATGGACATTTCAGTGCTGAAAAGTAATTTTATTATTGTAACCAAAATAATAAGGCAGACCAAAGGTGGTAGGGAATGGGAGCAGTACGGCTTCCATTCTGTGCCTCATTTCTCATGAGAAGCCACGTTACAGGGAAATGGATATAGTTAGGTAGGACTATGAGATAAATTAAGCTAAATCCTTTCTCATCTTGTTCACCTGTAGTGCTGGTTTTTTGTCCCTCTCCAGACCAGCAGTTCCTGCTGTGCCAGCTGGTGGTGATGGAACAGGCAGGCGTGAAGTGAAACACAGCTTGTAGTGCTGGTTCTTTCCCTGCCGAGGGCTGTGTCCACCTCATGATACTTTGTCACCTGATTACACAGCACTACCTCTTATTGCTGGTGAAATGCAGGAAGGCAGCAGCAGTAGTGTGAGACTGAACAGACATAAGGTGACAGTCCTGACAAGCACATGGTCCTTGGCTGACTGATTTCAAATTCGTGTTACTGCAGCATATCCTCCACGGCTGGTTGGGAGCCACTGGGGCAGAGTCCCTGCCCAGATTGCTAAAGGAGGAGCCTGTGCTTTATAGAACACACTGAATTGGATGATAGCCTCTCTGACCATCACAGTTGTGGTTGTATTTCATCCCGTTGACCTTGTTGAATTGCCCAAAAGCTTAGCAAAGAGCCGAGCTCCTCTATTTGGAAATCCCCTGCTTTTGAGGAAGGTGAATCTGAACAGTTGAATTCTCTGGTACAGTACAGTTGGTCAAGAGTAATTCTGAGCAGTGCAGGAGTTCGTAACATGCAGGCTCTACAGCTTATGCACAGACCTATACTGTCCTGGCCACAAGAGAGACTTTGTAAGGTATGTTGGCTAATAAAACATCAAATGGAGAATATAACTATCTTTTGGTCTCTACTTCAAAATGTTAAATTTATGTAAAACCACAGATTAGATAATAAAATACCTGTTTATTCATTAAAACAAAGAGTGCTACCAAAACATGCAGTTCCGCAAAAGGCAAATGTGAATGACAGTCACATGAAGGAAACATAAATTTTACAATAAAGGTAAAGTGACTTCTGTTCTGTCAGCTTTGCATAAAACTTTGCATAATTGTCTAGTAGGTTTTTATGAGCATGCATTGAAAAACTCTAAACTAATAGAATTATTGTTTATGCTACTGAAGCTTTGTAATAGGGAGATGAAAATGGTTGTCTTCAGAACAAAACTTTGCTCTAAAGCTAAATAGAAATGAGTAGAGTTTTATAAATCCACATTGTAGAGAACTTTTCCAATGTTATGGCCAGCTGATTAAATAGAAGTGTAATTGTCATTAAAAGGGGCTGTAGACTTGGGTCCAGACAGAACGCACAGGTGGCACCCACCGATGCAGCCCGACTAAGAACTAAGCGGAATTTTTTTAAAAATGTTTATTGGTAAATAGTAAGAAATCATTCATGAGTAGTTTAAAGCAAAACTCCTATTATTACTTAAGAATTTTAAGTTTAAAGGCTCACAGAGACTTGGGGCGGAATTTTCAAAGTACTTTGAAGGGATTTTAAAAGCCGCCTTTACAGAAGAAAGAAATGTATTGCTTTTTTTTTTGTGCAGTACACAAAAAAACCCTTCATCCTAGCCACTAATTTATAAGTCAATAAAATTGATATTTCAGAGCGTTTGTTTTCCCATGTTACATGAAACTTTCATTCACTCTTGTACATAGCATGAGCTGAAGAGCACAACAGAAGTTTATTTACACTATCTGCACTTCATTTCAAAACTGAAGTTATACTCAGATGCTGCTTTTGCAGAAGAGAAGGAGAAGAAAGATTTAGCTAAACTTATTTTTCTCCGGAAGAGAAAACATGTTATGGTACTGTAAGCCTTCAACAAACTGCCACTGTTTACACAGTACTAATTAGTCAGTGTTTATACGTGGGATGTGTCTGTATCAGGCTGCAGTCTGTGATGTCTGGCACTCAGAGGGAGTTAGTATTTGTACACACTATTTTTAGATGTACTGCAAACTTGCTTTTTAACCTTGGGAAAGTCACTTAATCTAGCACTTAAGCCGTTTACTTTTCAATTTGTTCTTTGTAATATCAGAGACCATTAATATTAATAAGATTGTGTAGATATGGAAAAAAACCTGATGATGTCAGTGAGTAAGGCCTGAGAATTACAATAAATCAGGGGGTGATTGCTAAGCTTTCTGAGATCGTACAGGCACTGTATTGCATAGTGATGTCAATGGGTTCTGATGCAATCGTGGACAGTTTGCTTTACTACTAATGCCTTCTAAATTGTTACTAAGAAAGAAATTCAACCAAAGCATCAGACTAAGTCCCATTCACACATAACGATAGAGATATAATAAATTTGGTATTGTTTTGTGTTAGGTGCTTTTCCTCGTAAATCTAGATAAGAACTCCTTGTGTACCAGGGAAGGTTCAGACTGGATATTAGGAAAAATTTCTTCACTGAAATGGTGATCAGGCACTGGAATAGGCTGCCCAGGGATGGTGACTCACCCTGGTGCAACTTGTGGCTGTTATCTCTCATCCTATCACCGTCACTTGGGAGAAGAGACCAACACCCACCTCACTACAACCTCCTTTCAGGCAGTTGTAGACAGTGATGAGGTCTCCCCTCAGCCTCCTCTTCGCCAAGCTATACAACCCCAGTTCCCTCAGCCGCTCCTTTTAGGACTTGTTCTCCAGCCCCTTCTCCAGCCTTGTCGCCCTTCTCTGGACGCGCTCCAGCCCCTCAGTGTCCTCCTTGTAGTGAGGGGCCCAAAACTGAACACAGTACTCGAGGTGCGGTCTCACCAGTGCTGAGTACAGGGGTACAGTCACTTCCCTGGTCCTTCTGGCCACACTGTTTCTGATACAGGCCAAGATACCATTGGCCTTCTTAGCCACTTGGGCACACTGCTGGCTCATGTTCAGCCGGTTGTCAACCAAGACTCCCACGTCCTTCCAAAGAAAATGGATGAAGCCGAGAACTTTAAAAATGGAAATCCAGAAAGCCAGGGAGGGAAGACGACAAAAAGTGGCCAAGACTGTGTCAGTGACGTGAGTTAAAAATGTGTGTTCCAGTGTGATGCTGTCTTCTAGACAAAGCAGGCCAACTGTGAAGAGTGGTACCTAGAGATAAGAGGCTGGCGTCAGGCGTATGCATTATACAGATCTTATATAAGTGCTCAAGTGAGGATTTCTGCCGTTTTAGATCAGTGTAGTTACAGTTATAACTGTGGTTAGGTTTGCCGAGTGTAAAAAACATGAACTAGTAAAAGAGCAAGACAGCTCAGGATCACAGGAAGTAAAATATCTCTGAAATTTACTGAAGGATTCAGTTAATGCAGCAGAAATCCATCTTCTGTTGCGTTGGGTGCGTGGCAGATTGCATGTGATAGGAATCAGGTGCTGCAGTTGCAAACAGCAGAAGGAAAACTGACCAATTCAATTTGACCATCCCCTTCTAAGTCTGTGTGTTGCATCTTTTACGAATATCCTTTGAGCATTTTGTATAAAAGTTTTAGAGGATGCTTAAGCTAATTTTGCCTTGGACTCGCTTATAGTTAAATGCAGTATGACAGGAGAAAATGTGAGTTCCAGGGGTCTGAAATGTGCTTATCCGTAGGTGAATGGATGTGGTTTGGTCTCTGTATTTGTAAGCATACTTTCTAAGTGTTTTAGAAGAGTATTGTTTTTATAATCATAGAATCATTAAGGTTGGAAAAGACCTCTTAAGATCAAGTCCAACTGTCAGTTCAACACTACTGTGCCTACAAAACCGTGACCCAAAGTGCCACGTCTACACATTTTTTGAACACCTCCACCACTTCCATGGGCAGCCTGTTCCAGTATTTCACTACTCTTTCAGTAAAGACATTTTTCCTAATATCTAATTTAAACCTGCCCTGGTGCAATTTGAGACCATTTCCTTTGGTCCTATCACTTGTTTATTGGGAGAAGAGACCAACAGCCACCTCACTATAAACTCCTTTCAGGTAGTTGTACAGAGTGATAAGATCTCCCTTCAGTCTCCTCTTCTTTCTTTTATTCCTTTGAGAAAATTTGTGGCAAGTTGGATTAATTTCTTAGTATGCACAAATTCTCTAGTCTTTTCCTATTCAAGTATGAGCTAAAATATTTTCATCAAAATATTTGTAATGAAAGATTTCATCAGTAGCTCAATACCATCCCTTCAAAATCGCTACACGCTACCGAATGCCAGTAAATTTCATACCAGAAGTAAGAAGCTTGCTGTGATGGACCTACCAGCTGAACTCCTCTTTCTCTGCAGAGTTGTTTCTCCCTTCTGAGTAGGTTCCTTTCATCAAGTATTTGGTGTGGGCTTAATTAGAGCACAGCACTGTTTTTTTGTGCAGTCTGCATTATAGATTTTACGCAGAAAGGTGGAATCTATTAAGCATGAGATTTTTAAATGCTTTGGGACAGATGCTGTTATTTCTGGTTTTTGTACAAGAAGACAGCACAGCTGAGTTTGCTTCTCTCACTCATGCTACAGCAGTAAAATGTGGATTATTTAAAACATGCAGTGTCTCCAGTAGCAAACAAACCTTGTAATTAGCATGGAAATGGATTTCTCAGGTTTTTCTGCCTCTTGGTGGATAAAGGAGCTACGTCAGGAGTAAAGAAGAAGAAGAAGAAATACTAAAAAGTAAACATCAAAGGAAAGGCTAACACATTCCAGTTAAACAGTTCAGTCTTGTCTGGGTCATATTCCTTTTTCTGGATTTATATTTTGAATTTTAATGTGAGTCCAAATGCAAGATATTGCTCAAAAAAATTCCCCATTGAAAAAATTTGATTTAATTTCATGAAATATTTTTCCACGCCATGGTCCCCATTGCCTTTTCACTTGTAAATTTCCTTCTCACATCAGCAAAACAGTATTTTCTTAAAAACACTCTTGAATTTTCTATTAGAGGATCACACTGGAGTGAGTCAGATGTTCAGAGTTGTAACACCGAAGGGGAAGTGAGTGTAAATGAACTTGTCCTGCAGCAAGACAAACAGTTAGGCCACTGCCAGTAATTTTTGCATTCTGTTTTCATAGAAGCCACCTGATAGCTTTAATACTTTGTTTCTGTGTCGTAGGTGCACTGTGGGAGAAATAACAGATGCAATGAAGAAGGTATTTGGGGAGCATAAAGCCAGTGACCGAATGGTGAGCGGAGCTTATCGCCAGGAGTTTGGAGAGAGTGATGAAATTATTCATGCCATCAATAGGTGAGAATAGCTTCCTAGGAAGCTGAACACGGTCTCACAATTAATCCGTTAGAGAAAACGTGTCCTAAAAAGGCATTTCCAAACCTGAATGACATCCTCAGAACAAACTGAAGACTTGCACAGTCATTCTCATGCAAGTAGGCAGAATAAGAAGAAATTTAAGTACAATAAGAGAAAAATCAAAACTTAATTCAACTTGTATTTGCTTGCAACAAAATCATAGAATCATAAAACCATAGAATGGTTTGGATCAGAAGGGACCTTATAGATGATCCAGTTCCAGCCTCTTGCCATGGACAGGGACACCTTTCCCTGGCTCGGTTTGCTCAAAGACTCATCCAGCCTGACCTTGAACACCTCCAAGGATGGGGCATCCACGACTTCTCTGGGCAACCTGTGACAGTGTCTCACCACCCTCACAGTAAAAAAATTCTTTCTAATATCTAATCTAAATCTACCCTCTTTCACCTTAAAACTGTTACCCCTCATTCTATCCCTGCATTTCCTGATAAAGAGCCTCTCTCCAGCCTTCCCGTAGGCCCCCGTTATGTACTGAATGGCCCCTCAGCTGGTGTTATGATTGGAGGAGTTTGTTCAAATAGACTAGGCAGCCATAAGATTAAAAAGGTGAGAAACAGTGCTCAAAATCATTGGATTTCTCTTTTTCAAGACTCTGTAATTTAATCCCTACAAATATGTCCAGCAATCCAGCACAACCTGGTTTGCATCTGCCTATAAGGTGTCTCTGCAAATTCATTCTTACTGTTCCTAAAATCGTGAGGCTAAAATCTATCTGGATATCCACATTCAGCTTCCTGTGTATGGGTGTTACTTCCTCATACCACAAGGGAGAAAACATCAGGAGATGGAATATGTGTGAAAACCATGGCCATTTGTGCCTTTTGTCAGCTTCTGCCTTTGCTGCTGTCCTCCTGGGTGAAGAGACTGAATTGCTGTGGTGGATGGCGATGTAAAGTGAATCGATGCTCCTGAGTCCCTGCTGTGTCGGGGCTTATGCCTTAAAGAGTTACAGAATCTCTTAAAAGACAATTGCTCAGTGGCTTCACAATGCTGATGTTCAGCCTGACTTGAAAAGTAGCTGTGCCAGGGAATGTCGCCATCATCTTAAATATTTGATTTAAATTTAAATATTTGTAATTATGCATTTACATAAAACTGAACTGAGCTGATTTCTTGAGAATCAGGATGTAGCTTCCTTTTTACATACTTGCCTTTGTGCCCAAGGTCACTTGTACCAGTTAGTAAACATGGTAATGAAACTAGACGTGTCACCTTTGCAGAGGGCTTCAAAAGTGTGATTTCACGTTTGCCCCACACTTAAAGCAAACAGTGACTGAGGTGGCCTCAGCCTAGCAAGGTTTAGAGCAGGTAGAGCTGGTCTGAGGGAGGGGAAGTAAGAAAACAAGAATATGGCAACCGAAAACAATACAGAGAAAAGGATTTTGAGATATCACAAATTGTTTCAGATACTGACTTCACTGATATTCCCAGCAGTCCTCTGCAGTAAAGAAGGCAGGCCCAGCTCCTTTACATCCTGGAGCAGACGTTCGTCAGTCTGCTTCTTCAGGCTCTTTTGACATAATTCCTTTATAAGATACCAGAGTTCTTTTTCTTCATCTTCCATGATGCATTCTCCTGTTCTGCCGTCATCTCCTGAGGCAATTGAAATCTGTGCTGATAACTACTTTATCTAGAGTCATTTTTTCCCCCAAATTAAGCCACTGGATTCATACAGTGATCATCCCAGCCAGGTCAGCATATGGTTTCAAGGTGGACCAAATCCATACAACTCCATCATTAACACAATGCTCAGAACAGTATAATACTAAAAAAAAACAACCACAACTCAAGGACAGATACTGGCAGTATGTGGATAATGAGAAGTAAGATAAAAGATTACGCTCTGAGGTTGGGGTTATGCAGTCACTTTTACTCAACAGAAATCTGAAGTGCCACTGACCAGAAAAAGAGAGACTCTGGAATAAGTGCACAGAATGTGGGATGTGGTAATCATTTTCTGCACAACGTTGTGCCCGGTTGAATGGTGGTGCACACTGTGATATCTAGAACCTGTCTCTATACCCTGTGGGCCATGCAAGTACTTTTGAAATAATTGCTCATAATTATTATTAAAATCTAAAAGTTGTGATTTAGTTACTTGTAATTCAGCTCATTAAACTCTCATAAAGTTCACTATTTTGTCCGTTACAAATCAGAAAAGTACTGGAGTGATTTTCTTAAAAAACCCCACATTTTATTATTCAGGATAGTAATTACAGTAAATTTATAATAATTATATAGCATGAATATTAATATAATATGCCGACTATATGGAAAAACCATGATTTAGAAGACATTTTGATTTCATGTACAGAAATGATGCTGCAGTTGCAGCCAGTGCTTTTTTTATTTGTGAAAATACTTAATGATGATTCTTGGTGGTTTAAAATGGTGCAATATGTGTTTTCCCTCAGGGTTAGCAAGTTCATGGATCGCGAGGGGCGCAGGCCTCGTATACTCGTTGCAAAGATGGGTCAAGATGGCCACGACAGAGGAGCTAAAGTTATTGCTACAGGGTTTGCAGACATTGGCTTTGACGTGGACATAGGTCCCCTCTTCCAGGTATGACTGACTGAGCAGTGTCTAGTGGTTTTCCCTTGGTGCTTGCTCAGCACCGAGCCTGGGCAGTTATTTGTCATGTAATCCTCTTTCCATGTAGACACCTCGAGAAGTGGCCCAGCAGGCGGTTGATGCAGATGTGCACTGTGTTGGTGTGAGCACACTTGCAGCAGGTCATAAAACTCTTGTGCCTGAACTCATCAAAGAGCTCAATGCCCTTGGCCGGCCAGACATTCTTGTCATGTGTGGAGGTGTCATCCCACCTCAGGTACGGATTACATCGTTTCCACCAAAACTAGGAGACAGCTTTATTTCTGTCTGTGTTGGTTTTAGCGATATTTCCTCTATTCTTAATGTCAGAGGTGATTTAGAGCACTGAAGGCTACTGTTTACAGTCACCAGGGTCAGCACTGATCTACCAGATGGTCACAGAACGCTATCGGGTCTCATGGATCTGTTTTTCTGTACACTATGTCCTGGTTTAACTGACAGTGTTTCTTGGATGAAATATTAAGTTGTGTTGTGAAAAGACGAGCCTTAGGGAGGTGTTCTTTATACTCTGTTGTTTCTGATTACCAGTACATTGTACATTATTGATAAAGGCTAACTCCTGTCTTAAGAGACTTTGTGGCTTCCAGTAAGAGTTTGGAAGAGGCTCAACTAGTGACTAAGGCATGTGGCGGGTCCCGGCTCCTATAGGTTACAGATCTCATTCGCTGTTAGCCTCTCCTTGCATTCCCTGTTGTCAGGCCTCAGTCTTGCCTCTCATTCCCTCTGCTTGACTGTTTCTCCTAAGCTGTTGAAGTCTGTTGTATTCCCTTGCAGTTAGATCTGTGCCTTTGTCTTAAGATTTTCCTTAGCTCACCCACAGGGTGCCTGGCTGTGTCGCCTCTAGGGTCATCCTCTATCTAGAGGAGTTCAAACTGATTTTGCTGGTGGATCTCCTGTTACTCCATTTTGCCAGACTACTTCTTTTTCTAGCCAGTTAGGTCAATGTTCAGGAATGATAGACTTTTGAACTGAACAAACAAAACTCATAGTATTTTTCTAAGAGAACAATTGTGTTCTCTCCATTATCTCACAATGGGGTACCACTAACCTGTAGTTGAAAAAGCTATAATGTCTCCTACAGAGATGTAAGAGAGGCTACATAACTGCTTCCCAGATCTTTTTGAAATTTCAGGACAATCACAAAATTAGAGTAACTTAGATTCAAGAGACCACTGGCAGTCATCTGGTCCAAGCCCTTGTTAAAAGAAGTGTTTTCAAAATGAGAAGTTAGATCAAATTTAGATTGGGTTATTCAGGGTAACATCCAGTTGATTTTTTTAATATTTTTCAAGGATCTGACATTAATCTGATTCTAAATGAATAAAATCTTCCCTTTGAATGTACTTTTAATACTCGTTTTTTACCTCCTAACTACTGTATTTTTTCCATTTGCTTTGGTGCTGTTCAGTCTCTCTGGGACTTGTTGCATGCACTTTCTTAGGCCCAGTGTACAGGATAGAGCAAAAACCAATTATAAATCAATTACTAACTTTCTGTTTAACTGTTAACTATAGATCTTAAATTTCTTTCTGAACAGGACTATGACTTCCTGTATGAAGCCGGCGTTACCAATGTGTTTGGTCCAGGGACTCGTATTCCAAAAGCAGCTGTCCAAGTGTTGGATGAAATTGAGAAGTGCCTGGAGAAGAGGCAGCAATCTATGTAATGCTGAAATGTCACACAGCACAACCAGCCTTACGCTAACTGCTAACAGAATATAATCATCAGCAAAGGATGGTCAGCCACACACCTGGTACCTCTGCCCTGTGCCTTGGTAGTTTGTGCTTTCTAAGAAAGTTGTAAATTCTCTGCTTGTTGTATTTGAGGATTATTTATATATGTACCCACGGGAAAATTTTATCTCTAGAACTATGACTTCAGGGAATGAAGGGACTTCAGAGAATGAAGGGGATTCTGGAGGTGGGCCTTTGTTTATTTCAGATATACTGATAAATAAAAAATCTGTTACAGCTTTTTGTTTGACATCTTCGGCTTTCAGATAACTTCTTTGGAATTTTTTTGGCAGGCATTGTAGACCTAGAAGTCTTCAGGCAAAATCACTAAAGTTCAGTGGAGGTGTGATTGAATCCAGCAGCACTTGGATGTTAATGTTAATCAGACTTAATTCTCTTCAGAAACACATAAGTACATAAACCATCATTTTTCAAAGTTCATGGTTTGTTTAATAAGATACAAATCCTGTGTCTGGCAATAACCTGTACAGGAGCGCTATGCACCTCCACTTTGTCTACATCACTGCCTTTCCCTGATACTTCACTGTTTCTCAAACAAAGCTCATTTCAGTGCTCCTTCTCCTTTACTTAGTTCTTTATTTTTGTCCAGTTTTTGTTCTTGCTTTCCGTGTCTGTTTAGCATTTGGACCTTCTTAAGGTAAGTTGATCCTAAATTCTCGCCATTTTTGTCTCCCCTCCAGAGGAATTGGATTCATACATGTGAAAAGTCTGTTGTGGGATCCATAGAATACAAATGGGATGTAAGGGTCTTCAGAGAGGCAGTTCCTAGCATCATGGCCCTATCCCATTTCACTTCATTTTCGATTATGGCTCATGCTTGCATCTGTGTCTTGGTGGAAGAGGCTGTAGCACACCCCAAAGATGTTCAGCACCATCATAGTTTATTCAAAATGAGATTTTCTGCAGTTGCCTGGAAATTATAGATCCAGTAAGTAATCCTTGCTTCAAAGATTGCAGTCGATGAGATCTTGACTCAGAATAAGTTTGTTTAACCAGGCATGTGCCCC
This sequence comes from Dromococcyx pavoninus, assembly GCA_033558185.1. Classification (NCBI taxonomy): domain Eukaryota; kingdom Metazoa; phylum Chordata; class Aves; order Cuculiformes; family Neomorphidae; genus Dromococcyx; species Dromococcyx pavoninus. The sequence goes on along the minus strand of JAUMJL010000502.1, from coordinate 2,506,479 downwards.
CAGCCTCACACTGCTCAGAAACAAGGAGGTTAATTAACTTGCTGTTTTCTTCTGTCTTTCTAATTAAAGTTTAAGTTATTGATCCCAAACCAGACTTTTGCCTTTAAAACTCCTTGGGGTTTTGTCCTTAACTGTTTAGAAGTATCTTATTCCCTCCTAGAAAGATTACTACGGTTGAAACCAGGATATATAGAAAGTGACAACAATAAAAATACTCCCTTACGTTTTTTCACAAGCTTTTTTGCCTGCTAACTGGAAAAACACATAGTCAAAGTGTTGGTGACCTTTATGGTAAACTTTTTGATGGCACTGGTTTCATTCATTTCGTGCTGTTTATGGTTTTTCTGCTCTTTGGTATTTTAAGTCATCTTCTGTTTGCTTTACAGATTCCTGTTTTTTTAACTTTAATGATCCTGTTCCCTTTGATTTCAAGAAAAAAAATCCCACCAGCTCCAATTGGGATCACTCCAGGCCTTTTAATGCTTGAGGGAAATCCTTTAAAGCTCTTGGCTAGGACTGATGTACGTTGATTCTCTCTTGTCATATCAAGGTTGGAAGAAATGATGAGTCCAAGGAAAGAATGGTTTTCTCACCAACATGCAATGTTTGTAGTAGGCTCTTTAAGGAAAGAAAATATTGAAGTGAACACTTTCCTTCAAGCATGTCATCAGTTCACTGCCTAAGCAGAGATTCCTTGTGGGATGACAAGCTAAAATGGAACATGCTTTTCCCATACGTTCCCTGCTGCTGAAGCAGCATGGAAAGGAAGGCACTGCTTACAGACAAGCTGGTGTAGGGCTGTCAGCTCTCATTGATAATGATGAGTGGGTACCAACTACAGTCTCAGGTGCTGTGCACACTCATCAGCCTGGCTGCTGTAAAGCTTCACTGCTGTTCGGGGTAGAGAGAATTTGGGCTAATGCAAAATCCAGTCAGTCCTCTGCAAATATAGCGAAACATTTTGTTCCAATGTGAGTATTTTTGACATACTCCAGGACAAAATGGTAACTTCAGACTATGGGAGTAGACTCTCAGATCTTTCCAGTAGGAATGAGTGAGGCAGCAGCAGGTTGCTGCATGGCTAAATCATTTCCCTTAGGAAGTTCCAAAATAGTAGATAATTTTTTAAGTGCAAGACATTTTCTGCTGTGCGAAGATGCAAGGAATATAGATCATAGAATTATAGAATTGTTTGATTGGAAAAGATGTTTGAGATCGTTGAGTCCAACCGTATCTGTCCACTACTAAACCAGATCTCTGAGCACCTCATGTACCCTCTTTTTAAACACCTCCGAGGATGGTGACTCAGCCACCTCCCTGGGCAGCCTCTGCCAGTGCCTGATAACCCTTTTGGTGAAGAAATTTTTCCTGATGTCTAATCTGAATCTCCCCTGGCGCAGCTTACAGCCATTTCCTCTCATCCTATAAGTTGTTACTAAGGAGAAGAGACCAGCACTCATCCTGTTACAACCTCCTTTTAGGTAGTTGTAGACAGTGATAAGATGCGGCAAAGGTCTGGAGTTTTGGAGATCCTAATTTACAGACAGGAACTGACTTCCTGCAATGCAGTGTCTTTCATGAAAGAAGCTATGGTAAAGCATAGCACCAATTCCCAGACCAGTGCCCTAAATGGGAAATAAGCTTTCCTCTTGATTTTCAATTGTAAAGCAACCTCCTGAGTGTAGTAGATGATCCAGATGGCAAAGTACTATAAGGGAGTAACAATCCCTTTTTCATTCTTAGAGTTCACAGCCATCGGGATTGGTGCCTTTGCACTTACACAACGTTCGTCAAACGTTGATGCTTTACAATGATCAGCAGCAAAACTGTCTCTCCTGTGCCAATAAGAGATGAATCCGAGACAAAGGTTAAGTGATTTCTCCAAAGTTGCACAGTATTGGTGGCAAAGTCATTACCTGGGTGGAACCCTGGTCTCTGCAGTGTTGCCAGAACAATGTTCTCCCTCAAGTAATTGCTCTTTGTTCTGATATGAGTCACATTTAATTTTACAGATGGAAAAATTGACCACTGTCAGAAGTGATTTAGTTCTGTAAGTTATTCCTGTGCTGAGACAGACAAACTGTTTTGCCAAGTGAAGGTGTTGCCAAGTAAGGCACTGAATTTCTATTTATTTTAATGCAAATTAGGGTGCTAGTTGCATTATTTAATGTTATATGTCATCATCTGAGTTGGGATTTATCCTCAATAGAACAAAAGGAGCCAAAGGCCGCCACTTATATGCAGATATCTGCGTTGTAAACTGCCACAGTTAGGTCAGAGAAGTCCCAGTATGGGAGCAGGTTAGATGCTCTTGGAGTTTTTACCTTAAATATTTGCACAGGGAAGACTGGGCTGGTGACTGCAAATGTAAGATGCTCAGATTCACTCCTGAGGTAAGTGTCTGCACCTGCACCAGTGTCTGAAAAGATCATTTAGTTGACAACAAGAGTCCAGGGCTGGGCAGGAAATACCATGAAATAATAAGAGTACTAATTAAGTGTTCTTAATAAGAATTACAATTTGACCATAAACTGAAGTCACAAAACTTAAGAAAAAACAACCAGTCCCCTGCCATTAATGCTGTACGTGCTTCCCTAGTTCTGTGGTCCATGGGTGGCCCTGCTTTTTTCATTTTTTAGCATAAAATCATCTAAAATATACAGTCTTTACTGGGGAATTTTTGATTTGCCTCTCACCAAGTCTGAAAAATTAAAAAGTTTTAAGCCATATTTGATACACAAACACCTGGAATTTGATTTTTAAAAAAGAAGTACATAAACAGGTAAAATAAATAAGGCTATTAAAATATTAAACATTAGCAATATACGGATCTTTTGTGTTTACAGAGATTTTGTCTATATTGTAGGATGGCATATTTTTCATATTACATTCACTTCAAAAGCATTTACAAGTGAATTTGGACCTGTTCTGCTCCTAAAGTTTCCACAGAAGAAGCTCACGTTATGTTACATTACTGATGTGCATCTCATTGTTCTGTTCACGGTCTGCAATTAGCAGATGGGAAATATGTATTTTGTCAAGCAACTTGAGGAAGTGAAAGCAAAACCTGAGGGGGAAGATGATTATTAAAATACAGTTTCATCTTCCTGTCAGATTATTTTTTAAAGCTGAAAAAGCTGATCATTGATATTTACCACCACGAGTCGCTTTCCAGTGTGTTAAAATTTTCTCCACCCGTTGACGCAGGCCTTTGCCTCCACTTTGCTTTTACGCTGCCGCCCCTTCTGCATTTCCCTCTGCCATCTCCTCACCCTCCCCACAAACACACTTGGTATAATGCTCTCCTGCATCTTCTTCTCTTCCCAAATATATTCCTTCAGATTTTACACACACCCCTCTCAGTTAACTGGTGTTTTCTCCTGCTCCCTACATTCTTCTACCCTTTTCCCATTTCATGTGCCTTGGGCTGTCAGAGGTGACCACTTCCCAGAGGATGCTTTACCTCTTCATTTTTGAGACAGAAGACTGAATGCAGTCTCCTTATAAGCAGCTGAAGTCACTTGGTCTGTTCAGCCTGGAGAAGAGGAGACTGAGAGGAGACCTCGTTGCAGTTTACTACTTCCTCACAAGGGAAGAAGGAAGAACAGGTGCTGAGCTTTTCTCTCTGCTAATGGCAGGAGTTTGGAGGAGGCCAAGCTCCTAACACTTTCCTAGCCCCCAACTTAGTAATTAATTGTACCTCAGAGTATGTTGCTGCTCTCATTTTGTTGATTGGTAATCCAGGCTCCACAGTAACAGGAACAGTCAAATCCACACAAGTGCTTAAACCCATCTTTTAATTCTCTTCTTGGCCTCAGCTGTAGTTTACAAAATGAAACGAACCATTAGGATTTGAGAGTGGCAGAAGTTTTGAAGGACTCTAAGCCCATTCTCTATTGTTTTAGATTGTTGTTGAAAATCTGCCTGTAATTTAACTCTTTTTGTTTTCAGTGAATGCAATGGTAAGATAGATGTGATAACTGAGCAAGCAGAGGAAGCAAGAACTGCTGCAGCTATCAACCCATATATTGTACAACATTTCAAACCCTAAAGATATTGTTTATGTCTTTTTAAGTCACAAAGAGTAGTTCAGAGAGAGAAATTTAAATGGTAGGAGCTCATCATTTACACTTCAGACTCTTTTGTTAAAACTGGCCAGCAGGGTGATGTTACGCTTGTACATAAGCTTTAAACTGGATCAGCAAACTCCGTTCTCAGTTGCAGTTGTGTCAGTGCTCTGGCCAGTGGGGAACTCAGGATCTCAGGAGCTCCCCCTGAAGTGACAAATCTGCAGGCTTACTTACTGGTGGGCAGTGTATCCTGGGGATGTCTTTTGGCATGTTATAGAGTGCTCCTCCAGAAAACAAATGCTCCAACAGCTTTCATGGTAGAGGAGCTGTTACACATCAGCAAGCAACAGCATAAGTGCACAATTTATTTTGTGAAGAGATTCCTTCACTTTTTGTGCTATTTGTGATAACACAGAAAGCATCCTTTGCTGACTGCCACATTCCCACCTAATCTCATCAGACTCAGGCTGCTCCACTCCTTTGCAGGCTTGTGTTTGTAGGAGTTGGAACTACATCTCTGGTGGAGCAAAGAGCTGTAGATCCCTGTAAGGCATTTTGATAGCAGCCACTTTATCATCTTTTCCTGGCATGACTATTTCTTGCTACCCATATGCTTTTCTGCCTGTATTGCTGGAAAGGTGTATTTATGTGGAAACACTTTGTGTTCAATTTACAGTTTTCTCTGATGACTGTTTTACTCATAGAGCCAAGTGTTTGCAGATAGATTGCATTAAAAATCAGAAGTACAAGAAAAAAACACAACAATAATAAATCCTTTTTTAATTAAAGCTGTTTCCCTGAAAATAAATTTAGTTTACATGTTTTATGTTAAATCTATTTCCTCCAAGGTGGAAATTCTTGAAAAAAATAGCATTTTTTTTTTATTTTTGTCGTGTAGCTTAAAGATAATATTTGAGAGTTGCTTAAAAATATATACTTAAAGCTCTGTATTTGACATAAGATGCACAGTGACAACCCTGTGTGCTGCGTTTCTACTCATTTGGACCTACAAGTGAGCCCAAGTTTCAACCTGTGTTTCAGCGAGTTGCAGCTCCCTGGTTTTCCACCTTTGCAGGTAGAGAGAGACGGACATTGTCTCTCCCACTCCACATCATTGACCCAGGATTTTCAGCAGAGTTGTCGGTGCTGAAGAATTGAACTCGCCAGCCACAGCAACACTGCAGTTGTTTAATTTCACGACGGAAAGTTTTGCTGAAGATGTAGTAAATGAAAGGGTTGTACGCTGTCGAAGATTTGGCAAACAGACAGGGCAGCAGCGTAATGATGGGCTGTAGGGAATTGCTGGAGTTAAACATGGACCAGAAGCTGGCTGCTGCATACGGTGTCCACGAGCTCAGGAACCCCACCGAGATAAGCACAGCCATCTGAAAGGGAAACAGGACTGCAGTTCTCGGCTTGCACTGGCTGGGTCCGATCATAAGGTCATAGAATGGTTTGAGTTGGAAGGGACCTTGAAGGTCATCCAGTTCCAGCCCCCCTGCCATGGGCAGAGACACCCCCCACAGACCAGGCTGCTCAAGGCCCCATCCCACCCGGCCTTGAACACCTCCAGGGAGGGGGCAGCCACAGCTTCTTTGGGCAACCACCCTCATTGTGAAGAATTTCTTCCTTATGTCTCATCTAAATCTCCCCCCTTCCAGTTTAAAGCCATTCCCCCTCATCCTATCACTACAGGCCCTTGTAAAAAGTCCCTCCTCAGCTTTCCTGTAGCCCCTTTCAGGTACTAGAAAGCCATTCTAAGATCTCTCTGGAGCCTTCTCTACAGGCCGAACAACCTCTCAGCCTGTCCTCGTAGCAGAGGTTCTCCAGCCCTCTTATCATCTGTGTAGCCCTGCTCTGGAGCTGTTGCGGGAGTTCCACATCCAATGTGATGTGTGGGTACGTGCTGTGTGGATAAAACACACCTGAACTAACTGAAACATCTGGAACTCTATGCTTGCTCTGTTCTGACATGAACACAGGTAACTGCACAGTGCACACATGCTTTTATTCCCACCTAGAAGATCTACACTGTGGGTTTCCTAATGAGGCAGTTGCTGTTTTCACCTCTTTCCTGTAATTCTGGCTGCAATATGTCATGTGAGACACAGCCCAACCATAAAGTATAACCTATCAAGAGGCTGGCCTCTGGAAAGCTTGGATCAATTCTGCTTTTCCACAAGAAATGAGCAACTGAAGTGCTTATTTGAAAAAAATGTTATATTAAAAAAATCCTGTTTCTCTACAGAATTTCTGTGTAGCTCTCAGAATAGGCACTCAATAGGCACCTAGGATGACAGAACATGACCTGTAGCCCAACCACAGCATGAGTGGATTCAGCAGCTGTTCCAGCATGCATGAAAAATCTATGTTTGTGAAAATCATGGGTGCAACTGCCTACAGAAGGTTTAACAAGCTGTGCTGTACCTGCACTAAACCTGACCAAGCTACTGAAATTATAAAATTTCCAGGAGCCCCCTGTTCCTCGGAGGAGTGGAGAATATGGATGAGACACACATCTGGATGATGGAAACACATCTCCATCTTTGGCCAATACCAGTCAAAAGCAACGAAGGATCATCATGAGCCACACGTAAGTAGAGCCAGTTCTCTACAAACTGCTGATTACTGCAGGCTCTTCTCATCACTGAGATAACTCACCAATGTCAGTCTCTTCTCCAGTTTAGCTGCATGAGGGATCCTGTCAATATTCTGGATTTCTTGGTATGCTTTATGAACCTTCCAGGCAATTCCCAAGTAACAGGCAACGATGGTCAGTGCAGGCAGGACTGTGCACAGGAGGAACATGCTCAGGATGAAGGAGAAGCCATTGGAGGAGTTGTGGAACTCACTCCAGGCTATTGTACAAGAGATGCCAAATGGCTCAGGGCCATAGTAGCCCCAGCCTACCAGGGGCAAAATGGCCCAGAGCAAGGAGTAGAGCCAGATTAAAGTAATCAAGACACGAACAGCGTTCTTGGTGATTTTGTTACCTGCAACAAAGAGAAAGAACATACGAATCATCTCAACCACGTGGGTTTTGCCGTAGCTTCTTCTCCAACAGGAGGATGGTGGCTACAAATATGCCTGGGCTGCTGCTGCGGTTCCCTAAACCTTGGATCTTCTTGAGAAACCTTACAGAGTATCTATTGGTTGGGTGAGATCTCAACACAGTCCTCAGTGCTGATCTGAAGTTTGATAAGTCAGGGAGCTTTACAATATAAAGATCACCCAAAATGTACTCTGCTTTCAGCTGAGGAATGCCAGAACACTCTTTCTTCTCAAGTTTCAGTATGTCTGCTTGCACACAAATAGGAGGACAGCACAGTCTGGTGCAGCAAAACATTTGGGCTCTGCACCCTTAGATAGTTTACTGAGAAGTGAGAAACCTCACTGTTTAGTAAGAAATATAACCAGATCTTTCTAGGAACATTAGAGGTTTGGTATTGGACTAAAATTTGAAGATTTTCCTAGAGTTATTGAATTGATACTCCATGCCATATTCAGCAAAGTGCCTCTCTCAACGTAACAGCCCAAATGTCCCATTATGAGGTTACCAGAGGTGTAATTACTTACTGTTAGATTTGGATGACTGGGTAACAAAGAATCGAATCACGGCCATGGCACACAGGGTCATCATGCTGCAGACACCAAAAAGGAAACCCATCAGGGCATAATATATGCAGGACACATCTCCTCCCAGCCAGGCGTGGTTCCAGGCGGATGCGATGGCCAGAGGATACATGCTGATGGCCATTCCAATATCTGCTATTGCCAAGTTGACTGTAAGCAGCTCTGGTGACTTTAGGAGGGAAGAGCGCTTCACAGCTGTAGCAAGGACAGCTGCATTTCCAAGGATTGTGAGGATGGCTGAAAGAGAAGAGTCAGCACAGACAATAATAGCACAAAGTTGGGACAACACAGAATCATAGAATAGGTTCATAGAATCGCTTGGTTGTAAAAGACCTTTGAAATCATTGAGTCCAATGGTACCTGTCCAGTACTAAACCAGATCCCTGAGCACTTCATCTACCTATCTTAAATACCTCCAGGGATGGTGACTCAACCACCTCCCCGGGCAGCTCTGCCAGTGCCTCATAACCCTTTCAGTGAAGGAATTTTTCCTGATGTCTAATCTGAACCTCCCCTGGTGTAACTTGAAGCAGTTTCCTCTCGTCCTGTCACCTGTCGCTTGGGAGAAAAGAACAACACCCACCTCACTACAACCTCCTTTCAGGCAGTTGTAAACAGTGATGAGGTTTCCCCTCTCTTTCTCCAAGCTAAACAACCCCGGTTTCCTCAGCTTCTCCTCGTAGGACTTGTTCCCCAGCCCCTTCACCAGCCTTGTCACCCTTCTCTGGACGCGCTCCAGCCCCTCAATGTCCTTCTTGTAGTGAGGGGCCCAAAACTGAACACAGTATTTGAGATGTGGCCTCCCCAGTGCTGAGTGCAGGGGCACAATCACTGCCCTGCTCCTGCTGCCCACGCTGTTTGTGATACAGGCCAAGATATCATAGGCTATACAGAAGATGTGAAAAATGCCCATTGTTAGCCTGGGACTAAAGACTAGAAGACAGGACAGACTGGGAGACTATCCAGAGTTCACCACCTCCCAGGCCAACACTATGTTGTGTTGATGCTTTGAAAACATGCCAGTATGTATCTGCTATGCCCTGCTATGAAAGATTGTGCTTCAGTTCATGATGAGGAAACTTGTTTTCTTAGATGGCATCTCTGAGAGCTACTACACATCTTAACATCCTCACCACAGCATCCACTGTTTTGATTCATCCAGCTGTCGGGTTTCAGTTCCTGCCTCCCTGCTAGACAGGGATTTCCCAGTCAGGCTCGGTTTCCACTACAGACCTGGTAGAGATAAGAGGGCTTTTGTTTTCTGTTCACAGCCTCCTGTAGTGCTGGCCAGCTCTACCAGCTGAGGAAATTTTGTCATATGAAGGGTAGACCATATTTTCCCCCTTCTTATCACCCCACTATAGCTCTTCACTTCCAAGTCACACCCACCTCTCCATGCACTATATTCCATCTTTTCCCCTGTGGCTCCTATCTAGCATGAATAATCCACACTAAAGTGCTTTGCAAGCTGCAAAGCAAAGGGGAAGGCTCTGGCTGGATCTGCAGACTCCACCAGGGCTGCATTGTTTAGCCCAGAGAAGAGAAGGCTCTAGGGAGACCTTATAGCAGTATTCCAGTGTGTGAAGGGGCTACAGGAAATATATGGAGGGGCTCTTTATTAGGGAGTAAATGGATAAGACAAAGGGCAATGTTTTTAAGCTAAAAAGTGGGAGATTAGATATTTGGAAGATCAGATTAGATGTTAGGGAGAATTTTTTTACTGTGAGGTGCTAGAACAGATTGTCCAGAGAAGTTGTGGCTGCCCCATCCCTGGAGGTGTTCAAGGCCAGGTTGGATGAGGCTTTGAGCACCCTGATGCAGTGGGAGGTGTCCCTGCCCATGGCAGGGGGATTGGAACTGGATGGGATTTACAATCCCTTCCAATCCAAACAATTCTATGCTTCTATGATTTTTCCCTAGTAATATTCCCACTTCTCCCTCTTACTGAAGAAATCCAGCTGTCCTGCCTGCTTGTCCCCTCCTCTCATCTGATGCCCTCCACTTCCTAAAGCCTTCCCTCTTTGCCATCCATCTTCCACTAGAGCCCCAGCGCACAAGTCTGCTGGGCTCTGAGCTGCCTCGATAGTCAACATGTGCTGATGGGCAGCTCGGGGTCCTCACTGGTCAAGGACCAGAGTCACTGCTGCTGCAGTTCAGACACCCAAACTGTTCTGGTGTCTCTGAGTGCAGCGAGACAGACCATAGAAATTGTTTTGCTGGAAACATGCAACAGACCAGAGATTGTTTAGCAAAATGACCTGTTGGACATGCATTATTCAGATATGCCATAGGGTTTCAAACGTTTATGACAACAGTGTCAAAAGTACAAGTAGCAAACAACTTATTTTCTCTTTGGTTTCGAGTGAACACCATGCTGGAGCTACATTTTGATCAAAGGTTTTCCTGAGAAAGTGTCCTCTAAAGTCAGAAGTGAAAGAGCGAAACAGAAAAAGATTCTGTCATGTTCCGTTGTCACTGCAAAAGCAGAAAGGCTGCATTTGCTCACAGATACCACATAATAAAGTGCCCACAGAGGAATTAATAAAGGCATAAACAAGAAAATGGAATAAATGCATGGGCATAAATCCAAGAATGGGAAGAGATGCCAAGATTAAGCCTTAAAAAGAACAGAGATACAAATCCGAGACCCTACGTCTCTCATTCACTTTCTAACCACACATTCACTTGGCACCTCTGGCTGTGCTTGAATTGTTCCCTGAACTCTCAGGACTTGTATGCCTGAACACACAGAGGTGTTCACAGTGGCTTGGCACGGGAACACTTGTTGACAGAGAGCAACTTGTGGCATGGTGGGAAGAGCACTCTCTTGCCAAATGACAGACACAAGTCAGGACATCCTCAGGCTTCAGGAGGAAGATTAACCCAGCTCACTTTCTTCTGCAAGAAGAACCTCTAACCATTACGCAGGAGAGGGGAAGTAGCTTTTAGTCTTACCATCAGGGGCAGACATCCAGGCCCACCCTCTCTTTGACAGATGCTATTCCCCTCCATCCCACTGCCCGTGAGGCTGCTGGATGGCACGGGACAAAACTGTGCAAGAGTGGGTGAGTAATCGAACGGCGGAGAGGCTTGTGGTGAGCAAGCCCATACCCTGGCTGTGCTGTTTCCTAATGGAAACATAATTTCGGGGGACAAATAGGCCTTGCTGCAGCCCCCAGTGAGGTGGCAAAGTTACAGATAAATGCAACCTGTTTTCCAGTTAAGCTCACTGCTTCATGTATGGGATGTAGAGAGCCTGGCTGCCACGTGGGTCTCGATGTCATTCTGGAAGCTACACCTAAAAGCCCCTTAGGATAGCTATGAGACTGTAGCATGGTAGCCCAAGAGAAATTTCAGCAAGGGAAGATCCAGCCTCCAGCCCTTTGCTGCTGCCCCATCCCATTACCTCAACTGCATCTACTTATTTACATTTATGTGAGAAAGGAGCCTGCATCCTGCCTTGGATTAAAAGAAAAAACCTTTGTTGTTCTACACAGTGATTTTTCTCACCTTGAGCTGTATTCACAATTGAGGGAACAGCACAGTGCAGCGTAGAGCAGTGAAAAGCATGCAGGAACAGGGGTGAGATGTGAAATGCTGCCCCAAGCCTCTTATTAAAGCATATAAAAATATAAGCTTGTCTTTCTTAAATGCATCTCAACCAGGGTTTTCAAATGAGCTCAAGAGAAGAAGGTACTTGCATCTTAGCAAAATTCAGTTGGACTGTATGCCCAAGACAATTCCACTCCTCTCCAGTCTACGCTGTTGTAAACAAATCACCTGGGTACATGCAACAAACAGACAAGGAAGAGATCACTTAGCTAAAGCCATGCTGGAGCAGACTGGTGCATATCCCCACTCGTATTTCACTGTCAATCTGCCTTTAGCAGGGCAAACACTGTTTCAAAAAAACCCAGAATTGTTATTTGTAAAGCCTTTACTGTTTTATACCAGTTTATCCTACCAAGCCACAGCTGCACTTCATGCAGAATTAACACTCCTCCCAGGGTTCAGACCAAAGTTGCTCTCCCGTGATCAGTCTCACCAAACAAGCTGCCTGATCTCCTGCACAGGGCTGAGATGCCAGGATAAGAGGATAAAATAAGACAACTTATTTTGAATGCTTTTGACACCGTAGAGGCAAACTTGTGCTGGCAAGTCTTCAGCATCAAAATAAAAGATTGCAAATCTGAGAGCAGAGATTAATCCTGGCATCCAACTGACTCGAAGGCACTACAAAGTGGAACCTGTGTGGAAACAGATTTTTCTATCATTTCCTTCCAGCTTCCTCTGGCTGAAGGCAGCACTGATGGGGCAGCCCCAGTGTGCCTGCTCCTAGGCTTGGTGCAACCAGGCAGGCTGTGAAGGAAGAACTCACCTATGATCAGAAGAAAGACCCCAGCTCCGTAATCCACTATTGGGTGGAGTTTGGAAATGTATTGCTCTTCCATTGTCCCTTGTGGAAGCAGGTGAAGGTTTTAAATCAGAGGTGAAGTGACAGTAGGGGCAAAGAGACTCTTCCTCATGGCTTGTCTGTTGCAGATGTGAGCTGGGCAGTTGGGTGCTGTGAGTGTGAAGGGGTCCTCTGCTTTCTCCTCTCTCCCTCCCTCTCGTGTGGCAAGGGAGAAGCCTGGAGTGAGAGAAAGGCTCCCTCCCAGGGGAGACAGAATGGAAGCTGGGCAGAGCCACTGCCAGAGTGATCCCGCCTGCCTGGCAGAACATCTCTCCACCCACCCCCTCCTCTCACATCGCTCTGTTCCTTGGCTTGTCAAGCAACTTCACCAAGCAAATCCCTTCAGACTGTCATTGCTGAGCAAAAAATAATTGCCATTCAGCCATCAGCAGCCTTGGGAAACAAATCCAGGCTAAGGAATCAGGCAGGGAAGGAAGACTGAGAGTTTAGTTTTCAAGCTTTATGGTTGTGTATGGGAAATAGGAGGTTGGGTGGAACGCTCTCTGTGTTGAAGTATTAGAGGAAAGCTGTGAGCTGCAGGGGTCCAGGAGGGTCAAGGTCACACCACTGAAGGCAGGACTTTCAGAGCTGCTCCAGGGCAGAACTGGAGGATGCTCAGTTCGATGTGCCCAGCTGCAGAGCCCAACGGCAGAACCAAGCTCTGAGTTCACTCTAGTGACGCTCTGGTGTTGTTACTTGGCAGGATTAACACCTCACATCCAAGTTTACCTTCTCCTTATGATATTTGAGCTTAAAATCAACCAAGTGTTCCTTCAGTCTCTAGAAACAATGCTAAGTTTTTCTCCAGGCTCCAAATATAAGTTACAGGGTCATATATCAATTTACATATGCAGATCTTCATTTTGGTGCAGGCAGTTTACAGCTCTGTCATTGCAATGCCGTTAAGTTGACTTTTAGCCTGGGCAGTACCCAGCCAGCACATTGAAGATCTGATCTATTCTAAATTATTTAATTCCAGTACCTGGATATGCTAAGTCACATTAGCATCATTCTCTGCTTGGCCTATTTTACTCTGTTCAGACATAGCAAACTTTAAGATCTCCAAGAGCACATAGACATCTCGGGTGCAATCCAGGTGGAATCTAGGTACTTAAGTATAGAAGTAGCAGCCTAAATTCTGAAATCCTTAGGAATCTAAGAGACTTTAAAAGCTTTGAGTTTCACCATAAAGAAAAAGTGGCCATGCACAGATACGCTGCCACCTCCACTTTGCCACATGTCTCTCTGTTTGTTCTCTGCTGAAGCTGTGTGGGATTTTGTACATCAAGGATCCCTGAACTTGAGACTGAGGAGATTAATTCAACAACCAAGCACGTGCAACACAACACATATGGCACAGGGCTCGGTAGCACTCACAGCCTTCTCCAAACATGTTTGTCCTAACAAACATCCTCTCTGAAATGGAGAAACGGGTTTCCTCCTTTGGTTTCAGAGACTTGGATACATGATTTTCCTGTGAGAGTTTTATTCTGCAGTTTATAAATGCCTTGGATTGAAGAAAATGCCATAAGAGAAAGGTGCTTTCCGCTCCACGTAACTCGTAAGACTGGAGAGAAAACAAATGGTGTCTGATGCTGTAGAATGGTGCTGAAGGGAATCCTTGCTCCAGAAGATGTTAGTATTTTTACAACAAACATCTATGGCATAAAGAAATATAAAGGGATAATGGTGTCACAAACACATAGTTCATTTTTATAGGAGACTGAGCACTACTTAGAGTTAGGTGGCTTCACTAGCTCACAGCAATGCTCTAGTGCCCAAGTCCTGCTGCCAGAAGCTGGTTGTAGGCAAGTCACAGCATAGGAAAGCAGAGGCAGAATGTCTGTTCTTCCATCAGAGAGTAGATACTGTGCCTCCTAGGATGATCAGAGTGGAGGTTCAAGATATCATCTCAGAATGGTTTGGGTCAGAAGGGACCTTAAAGATCATCCAGTTCCAACTCTCCTGCCGTGGGCGGGAACACCTTCCACTGGATCAGGTTGCTCAAAGACTCATCCAACCTGGTCTCGAACACCTCCTGGGATGGCGCATCCATGACTGCTCTGAGCAACCTGTGACAGGGCCTCATCACCCTCACAGGAAAAAATTTCTTCCTAATACCTAATATAAATCTCCCCTCTTTCAGCTTAAAACCATTAACCCTCATCCTATCACCGCACCCTGGTATAGAGCCCCTTCCCAGCTTTCTTCTAGGCCCCTTTATGTACTGGAAAGTTGCTGTAAGATTTCCCCAGAGCTCTCTCTTCCCTAGGCTGAACAAGCGCAACTCTGTCAGCCTGTCTTGTATGGGAGATTCTCCAGCCCTCTGATCATCTTTGTAGCCTGCTCTGAACTTGCTCTAAAAGGTCCATGTCCTTCCTGTGCTGAGGACTCCAGAACTGAACACGCTGCTCCGGGTGAGGTTTCACGAGAGCAGAGGGGCAGAATCACCTCCGTTGACCTGCTGGTCACACTTCTTTTGATGCAGCCAGGATATGGTTGACTTTCTGGGCTGCAAGCACACATTCCCATCTCATGTCAAGCTTCTCATCCAGCAGCAACCCCAAGTCCCTCTTTTCAGGGCTACTGTCAATCCATTCTCTGTCCAGGCTGTGTGTCGGGATTGCCCTGACCCAGGTGTAGGACTTTGCACTTGCCCTTGTTGCACTTCAAGAGGTTCTCACAGGCCCACCTCACAAGCCTGTCAAGGTCCCTCTGGAGGCCATCCATTCCCTCCACCATGTCGACCTCACCACACAACATGATGCCATTGGCAAACCTGCTGAAGGTGCCCTCAGTCCTGCTGTTGATGTCTCCCCTACAAAGATGTTAAACAATGCCAACAAACGCCAACCAGTTGTGACCCCTGAGGAACACCCTTTCTTGGTGAAAACATGACTGAGGGCTCATCCCAGGGAGCCTGATGTCAGCCAATCCAAGCCAGAGCTCCTGCTTTCCCAGTTGTTGCATGGTCCATCCTCTCACTACAGAAATAAGTTACAACATTTCTTCAGGTAAGCAAAGAGAAACCAGAGGCAGGTTTAAAACATTTTGCTGATAATTTAATTACTCTCTGGGGACCCCGTTAGCAACATCAGGAATCTATTCCTCTTCCAACTTTTGTGGGCACCTTAGATTACATGGTGGATATTTCAAGCTGGTTTAGATGGCATTTTATTTATTATGAAACCCTGAACTTCGCATTCTCATGGGGTAGGATTACATCAACAGTTCAGTTACAAAATGAAAGAAAAGAAAATAAATGATTAAAACCAGAAGATCCTGATCCCAAACCCAGTGCATTATTCATGTGTCACTTAACAATAGCAGGTTCTGCCCAGCATTATCTTTCTGCACTTCAGATCAACCTAGATTATCTGTTTACAACCAGAGCACAGTCAAAGTTTATTCATCTTGACAGATCCAATTATTGGGGATTATACTTTAGAATTGTTTTGTGAAATTTTCCATCAATTTAAGAAAACAGTCTTTAAATTAGATGGGTGGAAGAATAAAGTTGCTATCCCCTCACTTCTGAAAGATCCTGTGATATTTTGAACCAAAAAATGAATTCACCATGAAACCATATATACATATTTGATGTAAATATATAAAAATACATATATAATAAATCACTATTGTTAATGTAAAACTGGGTATAGGCTGACTAATTACTTGATGCTGCCAAGTTAGAATGTCCTACAACTTTCTTCTTCCTTCCCACAGGAAAAAAACCAGAATATTCTGAATCTATAGGAGTAAGGGAATTGTTATTAATTATCAGTCTGCCAGTACGTGGTGTTTCATTTTGTAGAAATAAAATGTATTAAGTTCGGAGCTATTTGATCCACGAACATAGGATTTGGTTTGGTGCTATATATCAATATCATTGATATATCCTGATATCTGGAGAAGGCTACAAATCAATATTCATATCTGCACAGAATTCCTGTTTATCAAAAATAGTCACGAATCATTTAGAAAAGGAGCATGGCTTTTCAATTCTTGTTTATCTCCGTCTGCTCTCTTAAGATCGTCTCTTCTGTGAAGACTCCAAGATTTCAAGCTCAGAGGAATATTGCAGGTTATTCAGACAGTCCCTATCGGGTGCCTTCTTGCTTCAAAACAAGTCTGCCATGATGCACACTCAAGCTTTTTCATAAACAAATCTCACATTTTTCAACCCCCTTTGAGAAGACAACTTCATCATCTTGTCCAGGAAGTCCTACAACTTCCTTCCATTTAACTATTAGGTATTTCTGCAGTCTTAATTTTGGAAGCTCATCTTTGCGCTGAGACCCGTAGCTGCGTTCTAATTTTCACCTCCATTTATGAAAACCAGAATCAGTGTTGCAGTCTCAGACGCTGCTCATGAAGTCGTATGTTTTCAACAACCAAATCTTGTTTAAGCTGGTATTTGCAACCTCGAGCACAGTAATCAGTAAATTGTTTTCTTCTGGATGTCTGTGCTGATTCGCATGTTATTGCCTAAGGGGT
Organism: Dromococcyx pavoninus; assembly: GCA_033558185.1. NCBI lineage: Eukaryota > Metazoa > Chordata > Aves > Cuculiformes > Neomorphidae > Dromococcyx > Dromococcyx pavoninus. Next base: position 2,489,826 of record JAUMJL010000502.1, on the reverse strand, counting down.
TATTTACAAAGGCTAGATTTGGTCTAGGGACACCAGCCTCCCTAGCTTCCCTCTAAGGTAACTGAAGGTAGTTGTCCCCTTGAAGAATCCAGTTTGGATCAGTAAATTTTGCTCTTTAACTGAAACCATTTTTACATTTAATACTTGGCTGTTGGTTAAACCAGTCAAAGTGAGTACAGCTCTCCACCACACGAGTTAAAGACTCACCAGGAAGACCTGTGTTGCAGCTGTTCCCATGAGCACTTGACCCCACAGCAGAAAACAGACTCCAAATCCAAGACCATCTTGTACACACAGGACTGAAAGATGATTTTAAGAATTTTAACATCAATTTTATTCTTTACTTTTAAGATTTGTTCAATATTATTGACAGTTTGAAGTGAGAGTAAAAAACAGTTTAACAATAAATGAATGACCAACAACTGAGATATGAGGAAATTAAAACTTGTACAGCTTCCACGGTAGCAGTAGTAAGCGTATCGTGGAACTAGAGCCAGAAGCTCACATTTATTAAACAATGTCATAGAATCAGAGTCCCACAATGGTGGGGGTTGGAAGGGACCTCTGAAGCTCATACAGTCCAACCCCCCTGCATGTTCACCTAGAGCAAGTTGAACAGGAATCTGTCTAGGTGGAATCTGGTTATCTACAGAGAGGAAGACTCCACAGCCTCCCTGTGCAGCCTGTTCCAGTGCTCCATCACTGTAGCCATTGGTACTCATCCTGCATTGGTGAAAAGCAGACAACAAGATGTACACCTATGAGGAAAGTCACGTGTGGAGTCAAAGAACGATATCTCGTGTCCCTGACATAACAAGTCAGCTCTTTTCAGCCAGGCAATAGGCTGGCCTCTTAGGGGTAATTTTATATATTTTTTTAATGGTTCCCAAATATGAAATGAAAGGCACTAATTTGAGAAGCAATATGTAAACAAGGCAAAGCAGAAACATAGCATGAGGTGGGAAGGAAAAGATGGTAATGAGATATGAAAAGGTTAATTCAACACGCAAATATGAAGCATATTACAGCTATTTCTTTCCAAGGTGTGAGAAGGCAGACACTAATGCACTAAGAGTGGGAAGGAAATGGCACCAAAGGTGCTAACATAAAATGAAAAGTAGTATTATATCAAGAAAAGTAGAATATGTATTGGCCATGGTGTGGAATTCGACAATGCAAACTTGCTCATATTTAATGCAGTGAAAGTGCTCTCTGGCCTCAGTTTAATAGGAGTATGAACAGCACTAATCTTCTAATTTTTCAAGGCTTCAAAGACAAAGTCGTGTCCTTTTACACTGGATATTGCACAAATAACCATGAGGGGACACTTTCTTGCAGTTTAAGAAATCTTTCAACCATTTATCAGGCTGTGAAAGTCGGAGGCGTTCAGTCTGGAGGAGAGAAGGCTCGGGGGAGACCTCATAGGAGCCTTCCAGTACTTAAAGGGGGCTACAGGGAAGCTGAGGAGAGGCTCTTTATCAGGGAGTGCAGGGATAGGATGAGGGGTAACGGTTTTAATCTGAAAGTGGGGAGATTTAGATTAGATATTAGGAAGACATTTTCTACTGAGAGCGGTGAGACACTGGCACAGGTTGCCCAGTGAAGTTGTGGTTGCCCCATCCATGGAGGTGTTCAAGGCCATGTTGGATGAGGCTTTGAGCAACCTGATCCAGTGAGAGGTGTCCTTGCCCGTTGCAGGGGAGGAATGGTCTTTATGGTCCCTGCTGACCCAAACCATCTATGATTCTCCGATTCCGTGGTTCTATGGTTATTGACAGTAGTTTTTGTTAGTAAGTTCCTCTGTGGTGGTGTCATCTATTTTCCTTTGCATTTTGATCCTGCACTCCATTTATTCATGGTTCCTCTGCGACATTCACATCATGGGAAGAAGTCATACATTTTGTAGAATGGAACATCTTGAACTCTACCACCACAAGAATATTCCTGTGCAGTAGCTCTGTATCATCATCCTCTGCAAATCTCTAGGCAGACTGCATGGAGGAGGTGGCTAAAGAGAAGGATCAGCTGGGAAACAATGCATTGCAACCAGTCTACATACTAGAAAGTCAGTGAAAAGATTGAATCATTTTAGGTGGCAACAAAGACTTGAGTGTCTGTGAGCCTACGTGCAGAACTGTCCTGGAAGCAGCAAAATAGCAATCATGCCACTGGGAGTCAGAGATCAGAAAGGGATCGTGGTGTGTAGGGCTTGAATCATACTTGCCCAGATCACTCCAGCAGCACTGGGAACAGGAAGACCAGCTCTTCAGGAGTCTTCCCATCTTCAAGACTAGTCCCAGCTCTGCTTCTTCTCTGTCTGTTTTTCATATGACCTCGTGCTGACTTGGACTGACTCCTTCATCCTTTGAATGACAAAACTCAATTCTCTCCACTTCGTTGGGAAATTCAGAACCACGCTGAGAGGCAGCATCACTCCAATAGCACAGGTGAAACTGGTCCTTCTCTTTGTTCCTTAGCAGGACTAGGGTTGGGCAGAAATGAGACAGGACAAAACAGGAGATGGCAGTGACGGCCACAAATGGGGATGTTGGGCATGTAGGGTCATAGGAAATGGCAAACACTTAGAGGGCCCTTTTGAACAGGCATCAGGACAGTAAAACCCATCCAGTGTTGCCTCTAGGAGAGTCCATTGATTGCATCCTTGCTTGTGTTGTTGTTGTGCATGTCACTGGAGGAGGGAAAGGGGAGTTTATTTTGAGGGAAACTTGTTAGATTTATTTAAAGGTAGTCAGAATAAAGGTTACTGATGCGGGAGATAAGAGATCAAGGTATTTTTACTACCTTTGGGGACAGAGCTGAAGTATGTACTAATATTCTTTACCCAAATGGTGACACCATGGAGCCTCTGGACACTGTCTGGGTGTATGAACACCGTCTGCAGCACTGACTTTCCAAGATGCTCCCATCTCTATTCCCTCCTCCAGTCCTTCTACAAAGGTAGGAACACAGTAGACCAGAGGTGTGATACCAAAGCAAGCATGGCTGTTTATCCAGTGCAGATGGACAGTGGAGCAGGGTTCAAGGGTATAATCATAAGGCACTGCAGATGAACTCAACGGTACTGCTCTGGTCCTGCTATTGCCTACTGTGTGACACTCAACAATGACTTCCTTCCTCTTTCTACCTCTGATTTATCCACTGAGATCACATATTTTTCATAATCTGGCTGATCTCCTACTATTTCTGCTCAGTGTGTGGTAACAATGCAGTGCCATTAGTGGCTTGTGCCTCTCAGCACTATTGTGATATGACAACAATAGTTTTAAGAAGGAGGCCAATTTTCTTTCAAATCGGGATTTGGCTAATTTTACTCTTACTAATGTCTAAATGGACCCAGACTGGGAATTCAGAAATGCCAGGATTACAATTCATTATTTAGAGAGACATGGCAGAGAAAATTAGCTGAGAGACTGAATTCTGTAAAAATATATTGTGCAAATACGAGTGGAAATTCATGGAGATGCTTCTCTTGGATGGAAATGAACAGGCTTTCTTGTTCAGTCTGGAACACAATACTTAATGGAGAAAGAAGACAAAGATTGGGAAACAAGGTGTAAAGGACACTTGATAATAACAAATCTCTTATTCGGTAGAATGGGGAAGACAAAATTCTGTTCTACAATAAGCTGTGGTAGTACAAACAGCACTTTTTAAAATGACCCTGTTAAGGACAGCATTCATCACTGCTGCCTGCACAGTCCAACAATCCACTGCTAAGGTAATTTCCCTGCATCTTAAACTTATGTGAGAGACATTTCTTGGCTAAGTTAGCTCAAGGGTCCCTAGCAGTAGGAATGGCACAAGGAGTCTCATGTCAAGACCATCTTCTGCTTTTGGGAACTTTATCAAACTTGCAAAACCATATTCAGGTCTCTTTTGCAACTTTCAGATTATATTTACATGAGTGAGTGAAATCAAAGCTATTCTATTTGACTTCCTTTTAGACGAGTCGTGTTCCCATCCTCGCTATACAAAACTGCTGAGCTTCAAACTGATGGTAAATATGGCAAAAAAAGAAAGGGATTCAGATGGTTGTGAGGCAAAGAAGAGAAACTACTGTACTTCTTCCTCGATATTATTAGATATTTGGTACTATCATTTTAATTGCTTGAGTTTTCCAGGTTAACTGAGCTGCAGCTACATGTTGCTTTCAGAGGGCATATCCCACACCTCTATATAGGAAGGTGCGTGTTGTTTTACTTCCTGGCTCTTCTTTCCCTCTTTGTACTGGTGTGAAATGACTTTTGAAGGATATAAGAAATGATCTAAGTTGCAAAAAATAATTCCCTCAAGTGTTATTAACTTGCAGACAGGTGCTCTGCTCATTGCTTTTGATCCTCGACAGGAAACAAAAACGGGGATTGGGGGTAATTTAAATATTTAGTGGATATTCCCTGTATTTGTACATAGAAATTATCATATTTCCTCCATGATCGGCTATGCTTTGCTAACACTGAGTTATCCCTCTGATTATATTCCAAGGGCCACTCTGCAGTGAAAAACTATTAAGAAGACAAAGACCTCAGAAAAGCTACACATCACTCCAGCCATCTGCATCTCTAGGTAGGTTCCTCTGCTGCTTAAGGAAGATGCTGTACATTGGAAAACATTGCCTCACTTATAAGAGAGTGGTTTAGTTTATTCTGTAACAGACCATATTCTGTAACAGACCATGCTTAAAAACAGCAATAGCAACTTTGAATACTTTCTGCACTCAATTACATTGAAAAAAAACAGAGATGAACCTAACCCTGGGGAAATAAAATACAAAAACCAGTCTTGTGGTGAGGGCCCTGGGGAGCACTGGGTTCAGTTCCTTGCCTCACCACAGTCTTCGTGTGCTTTTGGCAAGTGATTATATCATTCTGTGCCTTAATGACCCAAAATTAAACTATGGATATACATAAAGCTTTCTTTTTCTTCTTCATATCCTTTAAATTGCTAGTACACTTTGTGGTGGAGTTTTGGCCTGTGCACATCAGCTTTCTCTCAGGCAATGTCTGGACATGAGTCAAAGGATCCTGGTGCACCAGGGGCCATATCTGGTGAGCAGTTTCCCTCCTGTGTTGGGAGAGAAGGTGGTTCAGCTGTGTAGATCTGCACTGTGCTCCACCAGCTGCCCTGCTGCTCAGAGCACAGCTGAGGGCTTGTTTTACATAAACAGAGAGCTCTAGGGGTAAAAGGGGCTTGTTGGGGATCAAGGACCCCATGGCACACTTTGGCTTATCTGAAAGTAGAGATGCTTGTCACTTGCAACCTCCCCAAGAGCATTTTCTGTTGAGTCTGTGTTGCAAATGTGGGTTTTTGTTTGTTTGTAAGCTCCATTTCATCATTAGGAGAGAATCTCTGTTTTCATTCAGAAGGGAAAAATCTAGGCCATCTTTACTCATTATGGTTATTTAGAAAAACTCTGACAGCATGAATACAACAAGCACAAAAACCATGAGGTAAACAAAGAACCATAATTATGATGCTTTTTTCACTTATTGTTTCTGTGATACTGACTTGTGACCACTTCAATGGATGGAATTGACAGGATAATATTAATCTATTTTGGCTTGTAACTGAATATATTAAAATATTTATCTGTCACATGTATTTAAGTGGATTTTATAACCCTAACATTAGAAGCAAAACTTATTGGCTTGTAACTGAATATATTAAAATCTGTCTGTCACATGTACTAAATGGATTTTATAAAAGTAACACTGGAACAGAATCTATTTCAGCTAAATAAAACCATTTACAAGTTTCAGATCTAGTTTAAAATGGTCACCCCAGACTTCTTCTAGAGTCAATGGTGAAGGACAGGCACTCTAGGTGAAGAAATATATGCACCTTATCTAAATGGGATCAGTTGCCATTTGGAAAAGGATACTACACGGAGTCCAGAGAAGTGTATTACATAAACCACCTGGTTTGAGGTGTCTAAATTTGGTTGAGCTAAATCCTGTCCTGACAGACTTATTCTAGGCAAGACAAGAAACCTCTAGGAAAGGATGAACCTAGATGTTTCAAACCTCAAGTTGAGGATTTAAGTGTTTCATACATTCTCTTTCTTTCTATTACTAACAAAATCTGAATTTCCTCAGACCGTGCGACAGCCATGAATCCTTCTTGTTATTTAAAATGGAAAAGTATTTAGCCATCCAACTTTAATATATTTTTTCCAAAGGTTTTGAATTACCAGTTTCTTCTGCTGAACATAATTATTACAATGATGTTATTAGAATTTGAATGACCCCAGTTTGACTGTGAAAGTGTTATCACACTGACCTGGACAACAGGTAGAACATAAGTTTCCCACATCATTGTAGAAAGTTGTTGGTACCTGGAAGGCTCTGCTAGTAGAGCAATAGCATGTTTTCTGAAGCATTCTCCACACACAAAAAAGTAATCTTTTTCAGAAGCTGAAAAGGAACACTGGAGCAGTGGAGTGAGTAAAAGTATAAATATTGCAAAAGCACCCACAATGCCACAAAAATAAGACAAATACTTAAGTCCTCAAATTTTGTCTCCACAGTCTTCACTTGTCCCAAAAGCTACAATGTCCTTTCTTGTAACTTACTGTTGACTAATGAAGTTTCAAGCTTCAGTAACACAGTTCAATAATGTATTTCCTCTTATCAGTTCTACTTCATATAAGCAAAGTCTCCTCCTGTCTGGGAGAGAGGAAGAACATGCAGTTTTATCTCAAAAGTTTTATCCACCTTGAATTCTTACCAGAAGTACATTCAGTGCCCTCATCACCAGAGGTAGTTTGTTTAATCCACCAGACTTGCTGCTGAGATGTAGGGTTCAAGATGGTTAAATGATGGAAGAATAGAGACTGTATGACAGGGAAAGTTACAGATGGATTGACATTCTAGTTATAGTCCTGTAAACATCAGTCACCCACAGGCACCCCTACAGCACAGTCAGAGACAGGCGCTCTGCATACGAAACATCAACCCACCTCCCTTCAGCTGGAGGTGACCTGCCCTTCACAGATAAGAAGGAGAACCTATGTCATCAGTTTAAAATAGAGTCCCTAACTTACTCCTGTCTCTGGTGAGCCAGCTGACCAGACTGCTGGGGCTTTTTGCCAATGGCAGTAACACTCAGATTGGATGGAGAAGCTGTAAACCAGTCTTTGTAAACCACAGACCAGTGGCAGCCTTAGATGGAAGAAGGGATTAAATATTCATTGCTGTGGTAATGAAGATTGTGGGCTAGATTGACCAAATTAGAGGAGACTCAGGTACTAAGAGAAGGGATTGTTGTGCTAATATATGCTCCCCCTAACACACAGTCTTTAGGACTGATTGTATTATTCTGACTCAGTCTGCTCTTGCCAGCTCTGCTGCAGGAGTAGAGGATCTTTGGCAAAGCATAAATAACAAAAAGCAGGAGAAAGATGTTATCTTAAATTGTGGCACCCAGCTGCTAAATTAATGTATGCTGAAACCCCAGGGTTTGCAAATCTCGCTGAAGCCATTGGAAAGATTCCTGTTGACCTCAGTGGGCTGTGAATCATTCTCAAATTGAAATGGAGCTCCAGTTCCAGTGGCTGTTATCATCTTCATGTCAATTACTCTTGGGACAGATCTAGTACCAGCCATGGTGTTTGTTGGGTGATAAATCCATTTACTGCTGATAAGGCAAAGCATATTCTCATTGTACTCTGAAGCAAGGATGGGATGAGTTAATAAAAATCCCTTTAGAACACTATATCTAAGCTAAGCACCTTCTGCTTCTCTGGTACTCAATGGAGAAGTCAGAATTTCATCTGCAACTCATCACTCCAAAACAGACATCTAAAATAGGTCAGATGACTCACACTCTAAATGCCTGTTTCTTCCCATTGACAATAAAGGGAGCCTGAGGTAATTTTCTCAGATTCAGACATTGACATGTGGCTGGAAGAATTAACTCCAAGCATCTTCATTAGACAAGCTTCAAAAATGTTGTATTATTATAGTTGATCGCTAAATCAAACAGCTAAGTCAAAATAAGATCCCAGTGGAGACAAGTTCAGGTAAACCCAGTTAGTTTTGAGATGTCTTCCGTGAAGTACAGATCTTTGTTCCAGCAGGATTTGTCATTACCAGCTTAAAAATATACCAAGATTTTTCAGTGACAAGATAGCCTTTGATGTACCCTGCTCTGGTTACGTGTTCTGGATGACACGTCCAAAATTGTCTCAGGTATATTCCAAAGATAAAAATATTAAATGGACAAGAGGTTTCAAATTATTGACATTAGTTTGTTCTCAGAAAGCTCTCATCCCACTGTTGAATAGTATAGGGTGAAATTTAGCACCAAATTCAAACTTAAATGTACATATCTACAACAGAGTCTCGGCTCCCACTATACTTAGTGGAGAACTACTCAGTACAGGCAACAGGGACTGGAAAGCAATTCACCTCTCTGAATGTAGGTGTCTACTTCAAAGTGACTTGGACTACAATCTAGGCACTGCTGGCTGTAGAAAACCCCTCTCCAAACCAGGAATTTGGCCACCAGCTCCAATGTAGTTACTACACAAATGAGACATTCCAAACAAGGTAATTGTAACTGAATTGCACCCACTGGAAATTGCCCATTTGTTTGCCCAGTAACAACATCATTACCTGGATTATATCCTAACAGGGTATGTGCCATATCTTGGAGGACTAGAACTCTTATGTAGGGAGATAATGAACTAAAATAAAGATAAAAAGAACCCAAATGAATCTTTGAAGTGACAATCTCATTTTGGACTGTGTTTCCTGTGCATATACACATATAATAAGTTTTTCTTAAAGCAACACTTCTCTAAATGGGCAGAAAAGGTTTTTACTTGTGGTTTTGTTCATATTGAGAATGAAAATATACCGTGAAACTTTAACATTTGCCATGAAATGGAAATGCTGAGTTTCAGACAGCTCAGGTAAATTCAATAAAGCCCTGCAAAGACGAAGTGTACAACATCTTTAGCACAATGCAAACCACAAACTGGTTCCACAAGGAGGCATGTAAGTACAGATGCCAGTCTTTGTTAAGTCAGTCTGATCCCCTTCCACCAGATGTTTTTCAGATCATAGTCCAGACACACAAACATAAAGCTTCTCACACAATTACCCAAAACATAATAGAGTCCTTGAGTTTTTTTACAAGCTCTATTCAGAAACACAGCTTCTAACTTGGCAGTTATCCTCAAAATATTCGCAATTGTCAGCAGCTATTAAAAACAAGAATAACAATGACTATTTCCGTAATAGCTGTATTTTGAAATCTCAGTGCACTTCATGAACTTAACAGACTTATCTGAGATGTATGGACTCACATGATCTACTAGGGAATGCAGCTCCCTCTGGGGCAAGAACTGGACTTCTGTTCTCAAAAATTCTGTAAAGAAATACAGGTAAGACATGAATACAGATTTCTGAAAATTGAGTTAAATTTGGATTTTCAAGTAGGCTGAATACGAGTTTTGCTTTCAGGATGTGCCTCAAAACTATACCCAACTTTTGAAAGAGTAGAAAGTTTTCTTTTTTAATGGGCTGCAGTAAGCAGGATTTTTCTCTTTTGCACTAAAGAGATGGCATCAGATATCGAAGCACTGCAATGTCAGGCAAGTAAACTGGTACAAGGAGAGAACAGGGGCGGAAGAATTGTCAACATACAACATTAACTGCCTTTTGTGTTCTCATCAATACAGCACTGAGATGGCACCTGGGACACCAGGACTGTGTTCCAGTTTTCTGCTTAGGCAAGACAGTCCTCTGTGTTTTCTTTTCTCCATCTCTAAAAGGTGATCTCTCCTTTGTCACTTCTTTGGTGAGCAGCCTGTCTAATAGAACTGATTTGTTTCTGAGTAAACCACAGCTATTCCAGGTATCTTTAGCTGGTGAGAAGTCTGTCAGTGTGAACTTTGATGCTTCTGGAATATGTGATAAATGCAGGCACAGGAACTGTCCCTCTGGAAAAAACCCAAGTGCTATTTATGTCTGCTAGGGAAAGAATGAAGTGTCTTCCTATAGGATGTCACAGGCTGGTCTCCAAGGATGCACCTCAGGCTGGTGGCTTGGGACAGTGCAGAGAATTCATATGTGCCAAAAAAATTTCTCCCTAGCCCCTTTCCTTGGAAAGCTCCTTCAATTCAGCATTATGTGAACTGCATTTTTCAAAGCAATGCTTGCTTGTGGGTCTCATCTGTGTTTAATTACGACATAGTCATGGCAAATATAATGCCTTTTGACTGATAAGTCACCCTAGTAATCATCCCACTCTAATGAGCAGTCCATACCACTCGGGGAATGCCTCAATCACTTTCTGATATGCTGTGTAACTGTCACTTATGCAAGGCAAAATGATGGAAAAAAGTGTTTTGTGCTTGCATTAGTGGAATTTGCTTGAAGCCAGACTGAGTTCTCTGCAACACGCAGGGAAAAATCAATTCTGGAGTGAAATTTTGTATCACATAAAAAGGCACTCACGTGTTTTTCCATTATTAAAAGTATAACCTGAACTATTTTAGGATGGAATAATCTAAGCTGGAAGGAAAACACAAAAACAGGCTAGGATGGACCTGACATGTTTTAGCTGGGGAGGAGGTTGCAAACAAGAAAAGCTTTGCCTTCTCCTTTTCCATAATTTGCCATCATTTGTCGATCTTGTCAGCATGAATAATACAGTTGATTTCTGCTATGATAATAAAGAAGCTGAAGAATGTTAAAAAATAACAAAATTAAAAAATAGCTAAAAAACCATGTATCTCCTTTGTTGTCTATTGAGACACTTCTTCCAACTGCAGGAAAATAACCAAGCTGACTATAAAGTCACTTCTGATCAGATTATGGTTCAGGTTTTGAGTTGAATCTTTTGAAACAACAAAAAACTGATGTTACTTATACCTTACAGTCAGACAAAATGCCTTTCTATATAGTTAAGCGAAATAACCCTTTTACAGCTCCAAATAGAAGCCCTCACTCTGAGGTTTCTTGTTCTGCATGTACCCTTTTAGTCTCTCTTGCTGATGACTTTAGTGATTAGTGGACTAAGTTTGCAGATACAAGTTTCTCAGGATATTATGAAGGTACATTTGGATGGGAGTCATTTAAGCTAGTCCAGGTATTTCTAGGTGTAAGACTCACCTTCTTTTAATGCAGACATCTAAAGGTCAGATGGATCATACACTAAAGGTGTCTATTTCTCTTTTATCCATAAGAAGGGTCTCAGGCATCTGGTTTAAAGGAAGCCTTTTGGAAGGGTAGATAGGTACAGTAATAATACATTTTTCTCAGAATTGGCAAAAGCCAACTGTAAAGTTCAGATTGCCTCAGTTTTATTTTATTTTGGAGCAATCTTGTTTCTAGATGGTCAAGAAGGCCAACAGCATCCCTGGCTTGTATTAGAAATGGCCAGCAGGAGTAGGGAAGTGATTGTTCCCCTGTACTTGACGCCGGTGAGGCTGCACCTTGAATACTGTATTGGGTTTTGGGCCCCTCAGTGCAAGAAAGACATTGAGGGGCTGGAGCGTGTCCAGAGAAGGGCAACAAAGCTGGGGAAGGGTCTGAAGCACAAGGATTATGGGGACTGGCTGAGGGAATTGGTGCTGTTTAGCCTGGACAAGGCCAAGGAGAGACCTTATCGCTGTCTGCAACTACCTTACAGCAGGTTTGTAGTTAGGTGTGTGTTGGTCTCTTCTTCCAGGTAACAAGTGACAGGACAAGAGGAAATGGCCCCAAGTTGTGTCAGGAAAGGTTTAGACTGGATATTAGGAAAAATTTCTTTACTAGAAGAGTGGTGAAGCACTGGAACAGGCTGTCCAGGGAAATGGTGGAGTCACCGTTTGTGGAGGTGTTCAAAAAATATGTAGACGTGGCAATTCGGGACACGGCTTCGTAGGCACAGTGGTGTTGGGCTGATGTTTGAACTTGATGATCTTAGAGGTCTTTTCCATAGTTATTCTATGCTTCTATGACTTCACTGGTGCTAAAGGTTTTCACCTAATTTAGTAAAGAAATTAATATGAGCCTTCCTTCGGTTTGTTTCTCTGTCTTGCTCTCTGCCCCAGGAAATTGTCCCTGGCCCATGCTACCTCCTAAATTTCACCTGGAGAGTTTTAGTTTGCCTGGATCTAAGCCAGGCCAGTACCTTGTTGACAATACTGTACAGGTGTTTGTCACTGCTTGATTTGGAATGTAGGCTGACAGAGGCCGAGACATAATGGGTATTTCCCAAATGGCAACTGAGATCCAGCCACACAGTTTTGGAGGGTAGGAAATTCACAGTAGGACATGACCAGAGGATACCAAAAGGCTTCCATTCAGCAAAAGAGCCCTGCCACATGCAAAAAACATGGCAAGAACCAGTAAACCAATCAAATAATCACCAATCAAAAGCAAGCAGAACATTCTCCATTTTGAACAACGTGTCTTAGCCATCAAGTTCTGTTTATCACATTTTCAGGTTGGTTTTCAATCCTCATTCCTGTTAAGAAACTTTTCCATCGATATATCGTGTGTAGTTTATTTTAGCTGGTGTGGATGTTTTAAGTAATTTTAAGTCCAATAGGGATATATTAAAACTAAATAAAGGAATTTTTAATTGTTATTAATGTTAAGTCAACAGTGTTGATCTTGCAGCCAGTATTTTCAATGGAGTCTAGAGAGATTAGCTGACCAATTGTGGCAGGTAGACTGCTTTGCCTAAATAAAGGTGCCAAGCCATTTGAGATGCCCTGATTTACCTTTCCCTGTCTACAGTTGCTGTTCCAGAAGGATTCATTTTCCTATCATATCTGTCATATCTGCCAGGCCACACAGATGTCTTACATGGTTCAAAACACCCATGTTTAGGCAACTAAGTCATGTCTGTAGTGGTTGATCAGATTAATTGCTTCCTAGGGTCTACTGTATCTAAGCTTAGACACCTGTTGTACCTGTAGACACCTGTGATGCAGATATCTGAATCTGTAGCTCAATCTCCTTTTAAGGACTTGACTCAGTTCATAGATGGATTCTAGTACTGTTTTAAATGCTCTATAACATGGGAGACATCCTCACAGAGCTGGCCAATAGGGCACAGTCAGGACATCTGCTCCTTCTACACCAGCAGCAGAAGAACCAATGGGATAGCCTAGGGATTTTTAATCCCCCCAAGACACCTACCTATGTGCAGGTACTTTGGATGACACTCATGTCTTAATCACAACCTGAACCCACAAAGCTGCTTGCTTCTTGTCTGTACAACACATATTTTATGCTTACACGCTCCACTGAAGAAAACTTCACACAGATGGTAAATCATTAAATTCCTTCCATTAAGCAAATGCACTCTCCTTCAGCTGTGGGTTACCCAGCAACTGACAATTTGGCAGCAATACACGTATTTTTATGATTAACCTTGTCAATTCACAGGCACTTGCTTTCCCAGACAGATTTTCCTACAAAATTATTTTTGACAAGCAATGGCTCATTACTCTCTGTTAAACTGTCAGTATTTTAATGTCCAGTTTTCAAATTATTCTCAAAGGTGAAGGCACCAATATCCTACACTAAGATTTCCTCACGCTGAAACTTTCAAGCTGAAATTAGCTTTGCCACATTTGTTTCACACTGTTATCTTTTCAGAAAGGTTCAATAAAAAAATTGAGTCATTTCTAAGACCAATGTTAAGAAAGACTTTGTGTACGTATGATAATGAAAAAAACCAGTCAGTCTTACACTGCTATTGAAAAGCTCTAGCATGTCTGTGCTTTGAAGCTTGTGTCAAATCAAGCCACACCTGGGGACAATGGTGTGTCTTTCTTTTCATTATGTTTTCCCAAACGTGACACGGCTTGGAGCCCCCAGAAAAATCACTTGATACATGCTCAGGAAAAACCGAGTTTGACAGCTATATTGTCGAGTGTGCTGGTACTGAGCTCCTCCAAGAACAGCTCCTTTTCCCACCATCTCTTGGATCATTAGGCACATCCATCCTGGAGTCACCGGGGCTGAGCAGATCCTTCCCTGTAAAGATTTCTCCAAGATGCTGCAGGTCACCAAAGTGCTGATCAGTGATATAGACAGCAGAAGGAATTCCTGAAGTGTGAAAAAGAAAGGTGTGAACTGAGCCAAATGAAGATTTCCGAAAAATGAGAGCAACACGGGGAGTGAAAAGGTTTAGGAGAAAAAGAAGAGGGAAAGAGAGCAGAAGGAAAGATGAGAATCTGGGGAATGCAAAAAAAACCTGCCAAAAAAGAAAAAAAAGGGACAGAAAACTGTAAAATAACAGACAAAAGAGCAGAAGGAAGAGTAGGTTCCATGACATTTCTTGCAGAACGTGGGCAAGAGAAGAAGGAAAATGGATGCCTTATGTATTTCAGCTTGTATTTAAGACACAGAAGCTCAAGGACTCCCTCCCTTCTAGGGAAAGGGCTGCAACCAGGACTGCATGACTGAAATATTTGTTATCTCTTGTTCTTCTCTCAAATTGCAACAAACCCCACAACCTAGAATGTTTTGCTAATTGTTCAGATCAAAACAGAAAGCAACACTTAGTCTTTAGTGTGTTACTAGATCTTTCTGCATACCTTCATGAATAGCAATTTTGGAATCAGTCATTAGTTTCTTAAAGTGGCTTTATAAAAAGCAATCCTTTGATTGAATTTCTCAGATTGGTGTTCCTTGTTCACAGAGATTGTCTTTTGTATCAGAAAGGCACAAGAGAATTACAGGGAGAAACAGCCAATTCAGTAGAATGGCCCATGCTCAGTGTATTGCCAGGTTTTCTTGAGTTCTACCTTGGATCTATTTGGCTCCTGATTTAGGGAAATGCTGTGTATCTTAACAGATCAAACTCTATTTCCAATTACCAAGAGTTTCAAACGCTTACATAATAGCACTGCACTGTTGAATTTAAGCAATATGAAGAAACTGAAACACTTTGCAAACGTAAGTGTCCTACAAAACTTGTACAAAAATCAGGAATGGAAATCAAACTTCCCATGCCCTAACCATGAGACCGAATTTCTTCCCTAGTCATACTGCTGCAACAAGTTCAAAGTGAAATGAATAACAAGCTTGGGTCAGAAAGTTTTGAAAAGAAGAGTGCACTGGGGATTTCATTTGAGCCTCTCAATCCTCAGCTGCATCGCTCTGTGGGTGTTTGGTGTTAGAAGGTTCTTTCCCTAGGTGTTGCTCAGTTCTTTTTCCATGACCAACTCCTCAATGATGTGTTTTCTCTTCCCTCTGGAACAGACTTTAGTGAAGCTGTTTGTAAGGAAAAAACCCACACACAAAACCAGATGACTCAGTCCCAGTGTGCAAAAGAGGAAAACGGCCCAGGAGGTTTTACAATAAAAGTAGCCATTTAGTTACTAAGTCTTGATTTGTTACTGCAACTTCCTGACTCTTAAAAAGCTCTCAGTCATTGCAGCTCACAGTGCTAACACCGCTGATACCATGATCACTAACCTTTCTAGAGATATTTTCCCTCTTTACATTAGTTGATAGATTAATGATTACATTTCCAACGCATCCAGCCTGTTTCTATGCTTTTTCCAGCTGGATTTGTATTCATCTATCACTTTTGCTATCATAATTACCAGTTCATAACTGCTCTTCCATTATTTTCCTAAGAACAATCTATGACTCTCCCTGGCCTGAACACTTTACCTTTCATCCCTGGGCTTTCAGGCTTTTTGCTCAACTAAGATATTTCTAGCTTGGTGTTTTGTTACATGCCACACCCACAAAGGTTTAGCTGAAATTACTATGAGCAGTGGTTGTTTGTGGTCAGAAGAAAATCTGAAAGCATCTACAGATGTTATTTGTCTCGAGGTTTTAAACAATACATTTTAATGCCTGGGAAAGGACTTGTATTGCCATCTGCCAGCACTTACAAACGACAGGTTCTGCTGGTATCTTTGTGAGCCGATAATGACTAACAGAAGTGGAATCAGGAGCATGAAATACGAAGTGGCATGTGCAACTGCTGCAATGATAATATTTATACAGCAGCAGCACTTAGAGGCTGCAATCAGACTGTGTTCCACTCAGAAAGGTCCTGTGCAAATAGACACACAGGCAGAGGGCCACACGTACTCCACCTCATTTTAGTCTTGCAATCAAACCTTGCACATTAGGAGGGCGATTTCCATAGGTTCCTCTATACTCAAGACAGACACACTCTAAAATATGATTCAGTCTTGCTTACCTCTAGTAGAGAACCTCACCTCTGCTCTCACTGTACAACAATCTTTCTCAGTCTTATTCAGCTTGCAGAAGCTTTAATGCTCCCTCTTGCAGGTACAGAGCCGTGTCTGGCAAACTGAAGCATACTGATACAAGTCCTTAAGGAACTGCTGTTACAGGCCCTTTAAATGTACAGCACCAGATTCCTGAGCATAAAAAACACTCCTCTAGAAGCAGCCTAGGATGACTGCACTCTCCAGTTATTTCAGGTCTAGCTGAGATAAATCTGGGCTACCATTTTGGGCCCCAGAGATGTCAAAACCCCATACTTCAAATAATTACACTTTATTTGGGATGCCTCAGTTTCTTATAGTGTTCAATATGTTCCATATTGTTTATAAAACTTATTATCTTCCATAAATACAAGATGTGTATCTGACTGTTGATCAGTGCAGACAAAGTCTCAGTACAAATCAATGTTTGATTTTCATCTTGCAGGTTGCTGGCTTGTTTTTTCTCAAAGTACATTTTTCAAAATCATAATACCTCATATGCGTTTTCTTGTTTCTGTCACTGTTGTCAGGGACACCACAGGAACATTAATTGGCCAAGGCACACACGTGCACTGATAATCATAAACAAAGCTCAAAAATAAACACTTTTGGCTATTAATAATTAGTAGCAATTCTTCCTCCAATTAACAGTGGATTGGAAGACGTCATGTTTCTGTCAGATTTGTCACAGAGTTAGAAGGCAGAGATGCAGGAATCACAGAGATTCCTTACAAGATGCTTTCCACAACTCTTATTTTTCATACTGGAGTAGGGGCACAAGCACTGTTGCAGGCACATTTCTATTACTCCACTGCAAGCTGACTTTGTAGCACATAGTTTCGGCAATAGGGGTGGAAAGGCAGCTTCATCATTCGTCAAACTCACTTTCCTTAGGCCAAATTTGTTCTTCAGCTGTTGCATGATATCTTTATTTGCTGGATAGCAGCATCAAGGAGGACTAGGCTGATGGTTAGAATTTGTTACTTTAAGAAAAAGAGTGGAAATATTTAATTTATTGGAAAAGGGCTTGTCACTTAGTTCTGCAAATTTTGCACAGAGTTTTGTAAATTTTTTCTTGTCTTGCAGGTATTTTCCAAATAAGATTGTTTAAAAGTTTATGCTCCTGCCAGTGAGAATACATGACCAACTAAAATATGTCCAATTAAGTTCCATATATCCTTATTATCTGCTTTTCCTTAGATGCATACACAGATTACAAGAAACACCAGCTGTCTGAGTTGTGGCATCCTTTTCAGCTGTTAACCCCTGTGCTTTTAAAATGCAAATTTGGAACTAGCTCAAGGGAAAAGAGATTCAGCAAATGGCCGAGATACAAGTCATTACGAGAAACCAGTATTTACATCACTGAGAATTCAGACCGTAACTCACACACAGCTCGAAAAGAAATCCTATTCACAAAGGATTTTAATCTCTTTAAAACAGCTGGGGTTTGTGCATTTTAAAGTAACCTATAAAAGGGGAATAACAAATGTTACCACTCCATTAGCTTTGGTAATTACAACTGAGATGATGTATCTTTTTTCTCCGTAATTTCTACTTGAAATTCAGATATTATCTACCTGCCTTTCCACAAGAGATGTTCTGGATCAGCTGAGCTTGGCCAGAATTATTTGTGATCTCTCCCGTGTCTAAAAAGGGTTTGTGATTGCAGAGCCCGACCACGAAGCAAAGCCGCGGCCGCAGAGCCCTCTTGTGGAGATTCCGATGATTCTGGCAAGAGGGGAAGTTATCACTATTTTTTTGCATAGGAGGAACAAGAAGGTCGTCTATGGATTGTTGTGACAGGAAAAAGTACAGGCAAGACATTCTGCTTAACCTTGCATGTGCTTCACCCAGCCTGGAAAATTAAAAAGTCTTCTTACCCTGCGAGCTGAAACACAGAAGCCAATATTCTTCTCATCTTTGCTTCATGTAATACTCACAGTTAGGAGGGTTTTGACAATGCTCTTGCCAAGTGGTTTTCTCACTTCAGTTTGAAAATATAACTGTGCCACCTGCGTTTCACAGCCTGAGCCAATGTTTCTATATATAAAAGCAAAAGAAATGTGGGTATTTCAGTTATAATTCTAACTGTCCTGGAGTTTCATGTTACTTTCCGTTAAAAGGAGACCGCAACTCTGCATTTAGGAAGAGCCTAAAAAACCCAAAAAGCCTATTTTAAAAATAAAGGCTCCTAGAATAAAGGCTACCAGCATCCTTGTATGTACAAGAAAATAATTCTGCTCAGTATGCACCTGGCTAGCATTCACAGAAGGCAGAAAATGAAATACATAAACTTAGAAGAAGGCATATATTTAGCTTTGGATGGTACTGCCTTTCTCTACCCTCTTCTAGCTGTCTGGCTGTAACATTTCAGTGCATCTAAAAGAAACTTTTGCAAACAACAACTGGCTATGTGCCAAAGTTAGCAGGGATTTAGCTGACTTTTAACTGAGTAGAGAAGGTTACACCTTGTCATTGCATTTCCCTATTATCCATACGTGTTTTAACCAGACCTAATCAAACACTGTCATATGTTAAATGTTGCACTTTAATTCAACCCAAAGAAGTACGAACCTACATACACAACACCTGCATGTTAATATAAAAAATAAAAACTAAAGGGTACAGCTGCGTCTGTCAGGAAGCAAAGCAAAGGAAAGCAATGCAGTGTAATGTGATGTAAGGAGGTGGTCGTGCCCCTGTACTATGGCTGCACCTTAAATCCTGCGTTCAGTTTTGGTGCCCTTAGTACAAGAAGGACATTGGTTTGTTTGAGCGTGTTCAATAGAGGGCAACGAAGCTGGTGAAGGGGCTGGAACACAAGGGTTTTGGGGAGTGGCTGAGGGAACTGGGATTATGTAGCCTGGAGGAGGCTGAGGGGAGACTTCATTGCTGTTTACAACTGCCTGAAAGGAGGTTGTACCGAGGTGTTGCTGGTCTTTTCTCACAAGTAACAAGTGATAGGATGAGAGAAAAAGGCCTCAAGCTGCACCAGGGGAGGGTTAGATTGGATATTAGGAAAAATTCCTTTACTGGAAGAGTGGTGAAGCATTGGAAGAGGCTGCCCAGGGAAGTGGTGGAGTCACCATTCGTGTCCAGAAAACGCGTAGATGTGGCGCTTCGGGGCATGTTTTACTGGGCATGGTGGTGTTGTGTTGAGGGTTGGACTGTATGATCTTAGAGCTTTTCCAACCTTAATGACGCTACGAGTCTGTAACCGCGCTCACACCCCATCCCTCGAGGTGGTGGTGGTGTTCACCCCGCCCGCCCCCAGGCCACGCCCCCTCAGGTCCCTCCAATCAGAAGGCGGCAGCCACGCATAACCCCGCCCCCTCCCCGCCCCTCGCGTGAAACCGCGCGCCGGGAAGCCCCGCCCCCGCGCGTAAGGCGCGCGCCGGTCGCGCTCATGCGCAGAGTCGCTATGGCCTTGGGCCGGTGGGGCTGTTTCGTCACGGCGTGGAGGTTGCCGGGGCCGAACGGAGCGGAGCCGGGAGATGTCAGTGGAGCAGGGCAGCTCGGACCAGGCGGAGGATGGCGGTAGGTGCCTGTCTCCCTGCGAGGAACCCAGCGGGGCTGCGATTGGAGGGGGGGCGGTGGGGCTGAAGTGGGCGGGGGGGCGAACGCAGGGAGGTCGGTGCGGCGGTTGGGTGTGCACATGCGCAGTGGGTGCAGGGTGGGCATTGAGGGGGGGCGGGAACCCCTGGTGCAAGGTGTCTGCTTGTGTTTCCTTCTGGAAGAGATGAAATGGGACATTGGCAGCGCCCAGCTCCGAGGGAGGGGGGCAGCCAGCAGTAGAGGCGGTAGCGCTGTTCTCTGGGCAGGGGATGGGGCACAGTGGGATGGGGGACAGGGCAAGATGGGATCCCTGCTTCCTCTGCACCAGCCTCCTGCAGCCTCCTGCTGGCATAACCCCAGCTTATGAACCCAAGCGGAGGCGTGGAGAGATTGGAGAGAAGAAAAAGGGGATTTTCCTCCCATCTGGAAATGCCCAGAGGAAAAACTGGGGTGTAGCGAGGGGACTGGGAGGTGGGTCTTTTGAGTTGGACCCCTGGAAGTCCCATTGTGTAGAGGCTGGGAGCAGACTCTTTCCAGAGAAGGTCAATGAAGCTGGTGAAGGAGGTGGAGAACAGACCTAATGAGAGGCATATGAGGGATCTGGAATTGGTTAGCCTGGAGAAGAGAAGGCTGAGAGGAGACCTTATCACTGTCTACAACTACCTGAAAGGAGGTTGTGGCAAGATGAATGTTGGTCTCATCTCCCAAGTGACAAGTGATAAGTGATAGGATACCAGGAAATCGCCTCAAGTAATACCAGAGGATTCAGATTAGACATCAGGAAAAATTTCTTCACCAAAAAGGTTATCAGCCATTGGAAGCGGCTGCCCAGGGAGGTGGTTGAGTTACTGTCCTTGCAGCTATTTAAAAGACGGGTAGATGAGGTGCTCAGGGATATGCTTTAGTAGTGGACAGGTACAGTTAGACTCAGTGATCTCAAAGGTCTTCTCCAACCAAGCGATTCTATGATTCTATGAACATTTTGTCATAGTTTAGCTCTGCCCCAGCTAATTTCGACAGGTAAAACCTGCAGTTGGGCTCCCAGTTCCTTCTTCCCCATCCCCAGGGAAAGGAAAATGACTTGCGGGTTGGAAACTAAGATTACAGCTTTAATGAAACAGTAATAATGATGATTATGATGATGAAAATAATCAGAAAGTAATAAAATATATACAAATATATGAGATTGCACACCAACCCCATCTGTTGATGACTATCACAGTATCACAGTATCATAAGGTTGGAAAGGACCTCTGAGATCATCAAGTCCAACCTATATCCCAACACTAACACCAACACTAACACCAACCATCATCTAAACCATGGCCCTCAGTGCCTCATCCAGTCTCCCCTTAAACACCTCCAGGGTCGGCGACTCCACCACCTCCCTGGGCAGCGCATTCCAATGGCCAATCACCCTTTCAGTGAAGAACTTCTTCCTCACATCAAGCCTAAACTTTCCCTGACGAAGCTTGAGTCCATGCCCTCTAGTTCTGTCACTGGTCACCTGAGAGAAGAGACCAACCCCTGCCCAGCTACAACCTCCTTTCAGGTAGTTGTAGAGAGCAATGAGGTCTCCCCTGAGCCTCCTCTTCTTTAGACTAAACAGCCCCAACTCCCTCAGTCGCTCCTCATAGGGCTTGTGCTCCAGCCCCTTCACCATCTTCATTGCCCTCCTCTGGACACACTCCAGCATCCCGACATCTTTCTCAAACTGGGGGGCCCAGAACTGTACACAATATTCAAGATGAGGCCTGACCAGTGCCGAGTACAGGGGGACGATAACTTCTCTGGTCCTGCTCACCACACTACTCCTGATGCAGGCCAGAATGCCATTGGCCTTCTTGGCCACCTGGGCACACTGCTGGCTCATGTTGAGCTTCCTGTCAACCAGCACTCCCAGGTCCTTTTCTGCCTGGCTACTCTCCAGCCACTCTGTCCCCAGTCTGTAGCTCTGCGTGGATTGTTGTGTCCAAAATGAAGTACCCGACATTTGGACTCATTAAACATCATCCCATTAGAATCAGCCCATCTCTCCAATCTGTCCAGGTCCCTCTATACATCAACAGAAGTGCTGTAGAGCAGACACGAGGGAGTGGGTCCATGGCTAGGAGGAAACTGAGCTCAAGAACTGGATTTGGGAATGTGGGGATCTAGGATCAGGAGCAAACAGACAGTTGAGGTCCTCACTAGATGTCGGCCATTGCAAATGAGACCCTCATGATGTCTCAAGCTTATATGAAATATGACTTATATGGGATGGAATACTCTCTTGGTCAGTTTGGGGTCACCTGTCCTGTCTGCCCCTCCCTGCATATGCGGCCTTTTTTGGCAGCCTGAGATTGGCCTTGGTTACTAGAGGAATAAGTATAAGCATTGGCCTTTCTGCATACCAGTGTCCTGTGTTATCACTTCTAGAGAGAAACTATTTGAAAAACATGCAGTTAGCTTTCAGAAAATGAACTTACTTAGACTAGACTGAATGAGAGTCAGGAAACTGACTTGAATTTAACTCAAACCACAATACATTGTCTTCTTGTGTCTTCAGAGGCTGATGTGTTTGAAATTGTTCTCCCCATCACCATTGTCGTGCTGAGCGACGATGACTTCCTCCCAGATGATGCTGAGGAGCAAGAGGCTTTGGTTCCCGCATTGGAGGAGGAGAAGGAGGCTGACTTCAACATCAGTGGCTTCCTAAAAAGCAATGTGACATCTGCAGATAGCAGTAATAGTTTAAGCATTTGGGAAGGAAACAAGACTGCTTCAAATAAGAATAATAATCTGAAATGTTCTGAAGAAAAATGGGTTGCTGAGAGCATGTGTAAAAATTCAAAGTCATCGTTAAGTCATGAGTATGATGTGGGCACAGATAAATACAGTCAAAATGATGTGTTGCCTGCATCATCCTGCGAAACAGAGCTTGCAAAAGTAAATGGAACCAGTGACAGAAAAGAATGTAGTGGCGGTGATGGCTTTCAGAAGATTCCTCCTCTCTCGTCTGCTGGCACTGAGGGTAGAAATGAGACCATCGAGACAAGCCAGCAGTTGGCATCCACAGGGATATCCAGACCTGAAGAGGACATTGCTGCAGGGATATCCAGACCTGAAGAGGAAACTGTCATTGTTGGAAGTTGTCTTCCTGATGGTAGTCAAGAGAATCAACCAGAAATCCACAAGGAGATGAAGGCAATTGTTGAAATGGAAGGTAACATTAGTAACACTAATATAAGATTTTAAGAAATCTGGTCAATCTCAAGTTATTGAAATAGATAGGAAAGTTTATAGGAAAAATGACATGTCTGTTAGAGTAAACGTTACAACATAGATTAATATCATATGCAGGAGTAAGAGAATATTGGCTGGAGTAGACTTAGTTCTTTTTCACAGGAGTCTGAAATAGTGAAACTGCAGTAAATCGGTAGTGTTTCATTCTGCTGCAGTTTGCAAAATGGCTACATTTCATTAGGGAAAAGGATCTGAAAATGAAAACTTGGGTTAAAGGTTTTTTATCCCAATTAGAGATATTGGGGAGAAAAAAACAACAGGCAGGTACTCTTATCAATATAAGCAGAAACTGGGAGAGGCATAGTTTAGGTTTAAACTCCACCATTTCTTATAGCAGGAAGAAAGGTATAGAGAAGTGCTAAGAGTACTTTCCCTTTGAACAGACAGAAGACAGCCGAAGGAGCATCATACTTGTGAGAATGGAGCCCTAGCAAAGTTTGGTGACAGTATGTTCATAGAAATTCTGGCATAACTTGTTCATTAAAAACTGTAGGGGATACAGTGTTGTCCTGTGAAATCCAGAGCTTTGAGTGAAAAGAGCAGGAGGCCCCTTACTAGGATTTCTTCTCTTAAAAGGTAGGAGGAGGGAGCATGGAAAGAGACATCAGGAAAGAAGTGGAGATATGGAAATATTAAGGAGGCAAAGGAGATAAGAGCAAGCAAGTTGTTAGACAATGTGGAATTATTACTACCAATCAATCATGAATGTTTGTGGTAGTATGAAATGTCATGCATGTGACTTTTTATCCCTCTTGTAGATCCTGATTCTTCAAAGACTAGAGATGATGAAGCTAATAACAGAAAAAGAAAGAGAAGCAAGTTTGAAGATGAAAGTCTGAGTTTTGTTTTGAAACACGGCTTGAAAGAAGAACCAAAATATACCTATAAATGTACTGCTCCCTTTCTTAATGGTTGTTCTTCAGAAAAGAACTGTACTTCAGAAGAATCACTAAAAGATTTAGAGAAACTGGAGATGAACACTTCAACTTCTGCTGAATCAAATGCCACTGGAGAGCATGTTTATACAACATTAACACCATTTCCTAAAAGAAGGTATCGGCAACAAAAAGTTGTTTCTGCTCATGCAAACGCAAAAGAATTGCAAAACCAACCAGAAGGTTTCGTAGGGCTAAGTAATAGTGAGACCATCAAACCTATTTCTGAAGCAACTTTTTCTATAAATGAGCATGAAAGATTCAATATGAAGTGCAGGTTTTGTAGTTCTGTGTATAGATGCAGTGCACAGCTGAAGAAACATGTTTATTCGGCTCATAAAGATAAGAAAATACATAAATGCTCCTTTTGTAAAAGAACCTTTTTCTTTTCTGTCAACCTTAAGAATCACCTTAAATTTCATAAGAAAATGAGTAGGTTGCAAAAGGCAAGGAAAAATAGAATGAATGCAAGAAAAGTTAGGCAGACAAGATCTGAAGAAAGAAAATCCCAGAACAAGAAAAAAGAAAGTAAATATGAGAAATTTTTCATCAAAATTGAAAGGGACTTTACACCTCTGGGCGTGCCAGTTAGTTTTTCCTGCAGAATTTGTTTCTTTGCTTCCTCAAATCCTAGAGTTTTTATTCGTCACATGAAGAAGCATAAAGAGAGACCACCTTACCAGTGTCCTCAGTGTGAATACTCCTGCATTAGCTTAACCTATCTGTTAAATCACATGTACTGGCATGCTGGGTATAAGCTGTACCAGTGCAGGTTTTGTACCTTTTTATCGTTGTATTTTGGCAGCATGGTAAGGCATAGCTACATCCACATAGGGGCCAAACCATATTCCTGTGAGCTCTGCCAGTCAGCATTCACAAGCACCACAGCGTTGAAGAGACATAGAAGATTACATGAAGGGAAAGAAACTAGCCAAGGACTTGACTTTGCAAATGGAAGAGAGAGAAATCGAAGACCTTCAAAGAATTATACATGTGGTGAGTGTAATTTAGTGTTTTACACTA
Source organism: Dromococcyx pavoninus (assembly GCA_033558185.1). Lineage (NCBI taxonomy): Eukaryota > Metazoa > Chordata > Aves > Cuculiformes > Neomorphidae > Dromococcyx > Dromococcyx pavoninus. Next base: position 2,464,806 of record JAUMJL010000502.1, on the reverse strand, counting down.
GAAAACATCTCAGCTTTCATAAGAAATTTCATGGACAGGTTAAGGCTGCTGCTAATGGTTATACAGATCAGAGCAATGAATGTCATAAAAGCAAAATAGTCAAAGTTGACACTGATTCCCAAGACCAGGTTTCTCTGTCTCTATCTGGTAAAGACAATGGTTGTCTCAGTGGGGGAATGCTGGCTTCAGAAGTAGACTTTGACTGGGCAGGTGATGTGCGGGACAATAAGAAAACATACTCTGGAAAGAAAAACCCTGAAAGCAGCAGTGGAAGCAACAACAATTCAGAAGTTCCTCTGAATTCATGCAAAACGGACACTGTCATTTTCAAAGAGGAACTCCTCTTCAAATCCAGTGAGTCTTGTTCTCAAGCTCAAGACTGTGATTCATATCATAAATTTGTAGGAAACTTAAAGGATATGTGGCCTTCCAATTTGTCTGCATTCAAAATGTACAAATGCCAGCACTGTAGTTACGCTACCGCTATTCACAGTGACTATAAGGTACACCTAAAAATACATATGTATGAAAGACAATTTGTGTGTAAAGAATGCAATAAGACATTTACAACGTCAAACCATTTGCAGAAACACAGCCTTATTCACATAAAGAATGAATGCAAGATTGGCCATTGTCTCTATGTAGATAAATGTTTGGAGAACCTTGACTTGCATCATGAAAGGCATGTAGGCATGTGTCCAGAAGGAGATCTTGGTTCCTTGGAAGGTTTAAACAGTGTAAGTTCCTTACTTGGTTCAGAAGTCTGTGGAGTACAGACGCATGTCCGGAGGAGCAAAGAAAATGATCTGCTAGCACGAAGTGAGCCACGATTCTATCAGTGTGCAGAGTGTGAGTATGCCACCTGCATTTTAAGCAACCTTGAACTCCATGTAAGAACTCACACGGGTGAGAAACCTTACAGCTGTAGTGTTTGTCAAAAGAAGTTTCGTACTTCCAGTCACCTGAAAAGACACGGAGTCACGCATTGTAATATAGAGCATCTCAAGTGCAGGAACTGCGACTATTCCACAAACAAATGGCTCTCCTTGAAAAAGCATCTGGTGTCACACTCTTGTGAGGCAAGCTCGTCTACTGGCTGTCTCTACGAACAACAGCATCTGCCTGTCAAAACGTACACGTGTGAGCAGTGTGGCTATTGCACAACCCACAATGGAAACTTGAAGCTGCACTTGCGAATTCATACAGGGGAGAGGCCATTCAAGTGCAGTCAGTGCGCGGTTGCTTTCCGCACGTCGAGCCACCTGAAGCGCCACTTACTGACTCATTTGAAGTTGCGATGCCGGAAGTGTAGGTTTTCTACGGTAGATAAAGGTGCTTTCCAAAAGCATGTGAAAACACACAAAAAAAAGTACAGGTGTGGGAAGTGTAATGTGATGCTGTCTACAAAAAGACTTCTGGAAAAGCATAAACGGCAACATAAGTTTGAAATATAAGCATGGGAATTGCAAGCTTTTTCATTCCTGTTGCTGTCCCCAGAAGGATGGCTGGTGATTCCATAACTGGACACGGGACTCCAGCATCCAGAATTTTGGTTGAGAGAGTGAAACTCAGGGTATTGGTTTGCTCCAGGTTCTTCGGACTTCTTCAGTTCTTGCACAGGCTATGTTAAAAGATCTCGGAGGCACTTTTTCATCACCAAGGAACTTTTTAATACCATCAAGTCAGTTATGGTTTGGCTGGTGTTTATCAGTTATTTTGTGCCTCTTATTTTCTTGTGAAAATTAATAAAAATCTTTTTAACTGAAGTAATGTTTAAAGGAAAGGGAGTGCTCATTATATTGTATAGTAGTTCCTTTTAAAAGTTGTCAGCATTTTTAGGGGCTTAGTGCTATCTCCCACCTGCTAAAAGTTGCATTCCCTACTCCAATGCTTGCAAGAATAAAAAAATAGTGTCTTACAAATCTCCAGAGACACAAGATTCGTGTTGTCACTGCATAGTGGGGGTATGAAAATGTTTTCTGTATATGTGTATGTATAATAGGTTTGTTAGGCGGTTTTCTTGTTTGTACTTTTGATAATTCTTTGAGCAGTCTGACAAATGGTAATCTAGGCCTTAGGCAGATATTTTATGATACTGAGAATCCTTAAATTAATCTTTACTTTTAGGTAAATGTCTAATGATAATCTAGTAAGAAATGCCTTATGTTTTGTTGGGCTGATAGTTACTGTGCCCTTCTTTTCTCAAAATAGGCAATACCATTCTTTTCAAAGAATCTCTCTGGTAATTGAACCACTTGCTGATATATCACAAAGACTGCTTAATTACACTGAAAGCCTTGGCAGTATCTTGAACTGTAACCTTCATTTTGTTAAAGAGCTTTCGTGTATATCTAAAACACCATGTATAAGGACCACGTGTGACAAACAGCAATTGTCACTTGGTATGGTGAAGACAGATGGATGGTTATTCTACTTTATATACAAATCTAGACAAGTTTCTGCCTGTTTTACACAGCTGTAAAGTGCTAGAAACTCTGTGTGGACATCACTGACTGTAAAATACTCAGTGGTATTGATAGTAGCGATATTCCCCTCTTGTGTGAAGAAACACAATGGCAAAGGGCTGGCGCTAACTTTCCCCTGATGTTACATTTCAGTTCATGAAATAGGAGAGAAAACCTGTAGCTTAATTTAGAGAATGTGAACATGAAGCCACCACTGCTTTTGTACTGCTCTAATATATGCTTTTCTCTGTAAATACAGATCATATATCCCAGAGGTTTTCTGGTAATGTAGGAGACAGGTTGGAAGCAGTTACCGAGAGAGGTGGTGGACTCTCCGTTTTTGGAGATAACTCAAAACCCATCTGGATGTGGTCATGGGCAGCCAGCTCTGGGTGGCCCCGCTTGTGCATGGGTAGGGACCAGGTGACCTCCAGAGGTCCTGTAGCTGTTCTGTGATCCAGAATGTGGTTTTCCAGGTGTGGATTGAAACTCAGGAATAGATGAATTGATTTAAGGCTAGATCAGTGAAAGTATGTGTGTAAGTGGTATAGTTTTTTGTAGTTGCAGTGAACTCAGACAAGTGAATGCCCTTGACTGCAAACCCCAGTTGGTACAGATGTTTTTACTCCAAGCTGGGAAGTCAGCATTTCGGAATGAGTGATTCAGATCTCAAAATGATTGAATTAACTTGCTGACACAGCTGTGAGATAGAAGACTGCTATCCTGATTTGAATAAAGAAAAGCATTTCTGGGAAATGCTAGCATTTATATAATCATTGAGGGACTTCTGCCTGCATTACTGTACTGTTCTGACCATTTATTTGAAGAAAAAAAGCAAAAGAACAGGTACAAAGAGGAAACAAAAATGATAAAGAGGGTCGTAAACCTATATATATCAGATGAGATGAAAAAAGCTAAATCTGTTAAGAGAATATTGTTTCAAAGTTTGGCGTGCAGTGATGGAGAAGGGATCCTGATTTAAAGGGGCTGAATTCACTGAGGGAGATTTTTTAAAGAGGTTTCTTTTATTTGTGGAAACAGGATATATTTTTAACATGAGGCTTGATGAGTGTGTAAAAATTATTTTTCCAGATGATTGCCTCTAATAAAAAGTGTTTCTTGACTGATGAGGTTCCTCTCTGTTCCTTATGCAATTTTTGTGTCCGTTTGGGAATGTGACACAATGTAACGAGCAGTCGTAGGAATGAGGTACAACGTAAAGGAGCAGCCGTGCGAACATCCGGGCCAGCAGGTGGCGCTGCCGCAAAGCGCCTCTCCAGGGCACCCTTTCCGCTGAGCCGCAGCCCGCCTCACTGTCCTCTGTGCGCCTGCGCGGAGCAGCCCGCTGCCCCGCCCCGCGCATGCGCAGAGAACGTACGGCTGGGCCGAGGGCGCCTGCGCGGGGTCAGGGCCGGGGCCCGCGGAGCCGAACGCCGCTTCCTGCGTTTCTGGCCACTTTTTTTTCTTTTTTTTCTTTTCTGTAAGGGAATCGAAGGCCCTTCCGTCGCCAAGATGCCGCGGATTATGATTAAAGGCGGTGTGTGGCGGAACACCGAGGTAGGGCTCCGGTCGCTGGGGCCTCATCGGCTGAGGGGGGTGTTCTGCGTGAGGGCGCAGGCGCTGGGGGGGAGTGGTGTGTGTGTCTTGTAGTGGGTGTCTGGTAGCAGCGTGGGGAGGGGGGCCCAGACTTCCCTGCGCACTCTGAGGCAGGATCGTAGGGGGTTAGGCCTGTGCAGGCACCGTGGGTTTGATTCCTCAGCAGCCTGGGCCTTCTTCCTTAGTCACACAGTACTCCTGTCTTTTAATGAACGCGATTAAAGCATACAGAGTTACACGTTGCTCCAAAAGAGTTATTAATGGATAGAAATCTGTATAGATGACTTCCCTTTTGTTGTTTTTTTTTTTTTTGCTGAGGACCAGAGCAGATTTTGTAGACCTTTGCAGAACTCTTGTGCCCCGTGGCTCTGGTGTTCTGGCTCAGGTAATGAGTAATTAAAATGATTTTTAAATCACTTCAAAGCCAGCTTCTCCAGGAGCCGTTGGTGTTTAGCTTGGAGAATAGGAGGCTGAGGGGAGACCTAATCACTCTCTACAACTATCGGTCTCTCTCGTGAGACCCCACCTGGAATCCTGTGTCCAGTTCTGGAATCCCCAACATAAGAAGGATGTGGAACTGTTGGAACAGATCCAGAGGAGGGTCATGAAGATGATCAGAGAGCTGGAGCATCTCTGCTATGAGGACAGGCTCTGAGAGTTTGGGTAGTTCAGTTTGGAGAAGCTAAGGCTTTGGGGAGACCTCGTAACAGCCTTCCAGTACCTGAAGGGGGCCACAAGAAAAACTGGCAACAGTCTTTTTACAAGGGCATGTAGGGATAGGATGAAGGGGAATGGCTTGAAATTGAAAGGGGGAAGATTTAGGTTAGACATTAGGAAGAAATTCTTCATGATGAGGGTGGTGAGGCACTGGAACAGGTTGCCCAGGGAAGTGGTGGATGTCCCATCCCTGGAGGTGTTCAGGGCCAGGTTGGATGGGGTCTTGAGCAGCCTGGGCCAGTGGGAGGTGTCCCTGACCATGGCAGGAGGGATTGGGACTGGATGGGCTTTAAGGTCCTTTCCAACTCAAACCATTTTATGATTCCTGACCTTTCTCCTGGAGGCTGCATGTTGTGGAGGACAGGCAGCTCAGCTACGTCTGTCTCGTGTCCCTCTTTCCTGGAGTAACCATACCCACAGTAGCTGGGGCAAATGCGTGGGCGCTTGTGGATGTCCCTTTTATTGTCAGGAGTATGTCTGATACTGCATAGGAGTGGTTTGTATTCTCTAGGAGTATGAGGTTGCAGGAATCTCTTGCCCTTGAAGACCCAAATATGAAAATGCTGTAGATGGGTCTGGGCTCTTTATCTGCAGCATGAACTGCTTGGTACCCAGAAATCTATGTGCTGTTCCAAAAAGAGAGGAAAACCTCCCTCTGTCTCCCATTTTTGCTGTCATGTCCTTTCAGAACTGCATGTGATCATGAAAAATAATAAGAGGAGAACTTGAGCATGTCAGTTTTATTAGATGCATGCTTAAAGCAGAAAGAGGTACCCGATGCTATGTGGAATCCAGAACTCTGCTACTGTATTCTGTGAACACTAGGCATATACTTAGTTCCAAAAGCAGTGTGAATAATGAATGGAAAACAAATGTACTGTGTTCTTTTAACACGTTGTGATGTATCACCTGTGTACCAGGAGGCTGCTAAATTGGAGGTCAGCAGAAGGTAGGAAGCACCACTATTCATTTACCCTGTTCTTATGGTCTTCCATAGAATCATGGAATGGTTTGGGTTGGAAGGGGTGATGAAGGTCGTCTAGTTCAGCTCCCCTGCAGTCAGCAGGAACATATTCACCCAGATCAGGTTGCTTAAAGCGCCATCCAACCTGACCTTGAAGGCATCTGCTACCTCTCTGAGCATCCTGTTCCAGTGTTTCACCACCCTCAGCATAAAATTTTTTTTGTAATATGTAGTCTAAACCTCTCCTCTTTTAGTTTAAAACTATTACCCTTTGACCTATTGCTACAGGCGTTGCTAAAAAGTTTTCTCCCATCTTTCTTGTAAGCCCTCTTTAAGTATTGAAAGGCCGCAATAAAGTCTCCTCAGAGTCTTCTCCAAGCTGAACAACTCCAACTCTCTCAACCTCTATTCATAGGGAAGATGTTACAGGCCTTTGATCCTCCTCTGGATCCATCCAACAGATCCTTGTCTTTCCTGTGCTGAGGGCTCCAAAACTGGATCCAGTATTCCATGTCAGGTTTCACCAGAGTAGAGTAGAGAGGCAGAATCACCTCCCTTGACCTATTGGACAGGCTTCTTCTGATACAGCCCAGGTTATGGTTGGCCTTCTGTGCTTCAAGTGCAATTTGCTGGCTCATGCCTAGATTCTTATCCACCAGGACCACCAGGTCCTTCTCCACAGGGCTGCTCTCTATGAGGCAATAGGAGTGACTTGCTCTTGAAGACTCTTCCATATGTGGAAATGATGAAGATGGGTATGAGCTCTGCAGCCTGAAGTACTTTGTGCACAGAAGTGTATGTGTCATTCTAAAAAAGAGCAAAAAACCCCATCCTATTTTTGACATCAAGTCCTTTCAGAACTGCTTGTGATCATGACAAGGAAAATAATAACATGAGAGTTTTATTAGATGCATGTTTAAAGCAAAAAGAGGTACCCAATGCTGTACGAAGTCCCGAACTCTGCTACTGTGTACTGTGGACACTAGGCACGTACACAGTACCAAAAAGCAGTGAGAAAAATAAATGGAAGATAAATGTACTGTGTGCTTCTGGCCACTGGTGACTTATGAGCTGTCTGCCAGGGGGCTGCTAAATTGGAGGTCAGCAGAAGGTAGGAATCACCACTATGTACTTACCCTGTTCTTATAGTCTTCGCTAACTGACTAATTTTGGTGACTGTTAAGAGAAACAGCAGTGGAGATCATTGTTTCACCCATTTTTGTGTACCAGACATGAAATAGCTCCCTTTAGTGCTATTTTTTGAAGAACAATTCATTTATACGTAGAACTTTAATAATAGAGAAAGTGGAACCCTTTGATATCAAGTCATTGAATTGTAAAAAATAAAAGAGAGGATTTATTATTTATCTTTTAATAGACATTACACTGATTTTTTTTTGCTGTAGCAGTTCAAGCCAGAGCTCATGAACAGCTTATGGTGAAAGCTGCAGTGTGCTCTGAGAGATGTCTGTGCTAGACAGAGTATCTGTCCTTGATGGCTAGAGCCTGCTGAACAGATTTGAACACAACTACAAGTACTTTCTGCATATAGAAGAGGCACATCTGTGGTTGACAAGGCTATAAGAATAGCTTTGATGTATTCTAAATGCCACTTGCTGACCTATGAGGGAGCCAGAGATAATGAACCCATTTTTCTGGGGGGAGAGGAGAGAGGGATTGATAGGTGGATTGATGGACAATTGACAGGACTTCTAGCTTATGATCAGATCTCAGTGCACACTTTGATGTATGTGGACAACCCAACTCCCAAGCTGAACGATTGTGTATTTATTTTTTCCCCCGAAGTCCATAAGCTTTTGGATCAGCACTTTTGGATATTGCATTCTGAACATTAAAAAGTAATTTATTTTAAGATCTGTTTGTAAAAGAGAAACTTAATATAAAGTCCCGTTATTTTTGTTATACTTCTTTTTTAACAATATATTCCATTGATAAATATTCCATTTGCATTAAAATATACCAAAAGAAGATAATTTTATGGTATTATTTAAAACAAGGCACCCAAAGGCATCTGTTAATTCTGTTTTTTTCAAAATGTTATATCATTACCAGATAAACACTTCTCTGCCTCTTTATTGCTGTCCTTCAAGGAAGACACAAAGAAGCTTTAAATACTGTGCCTTAGAGAGAGTTGAAAGTAATTGTTTCGTAAGTTTCATCGGGTCTGTGAAGTTGGCCACAATAATCATCACGAGTCATTTTCACTTAATCTTTATTAATTTCATTGTCTTTTGAAATACAAATCCTCATTCATCTTGAGAATAAAATATGGAAAAGAAGCAGCAATACTGTACTGTTTCCAGTGGGCCCGTTAGATGAAATCCGCCATGTTCTCTTCTGCTTGAGCTCAGACTTTCTTTTGCAAGTTCTGGTGATCCATAATAATATTTTTTTTTTTTAAGGATGAAATTCTGAAAGCAGCTGTGATGAAATATGGCAAAAACCAATGGTCTCGTATTGCTTCGTTGTTGCATAGAAAATCAGCAAAGCAGTGCAAAGCCAGATGGTAAGTGAGAAGTGCCATGCCTGGGAAGATGAGATAAATAATTAGTAGGAGTTTTGAAATTACTACAAATTAATTTGCATACACAGAGAAATGGTAGTTTTAAGATTATTTGAGTTCTGCTCTTGTGAATATTTTGAATTCCTATTGCTTGAAAGTAATTGAACAGAAGTAGCCAAATGTTCTCTCTGCTGGTGACTGCAGTGTTAGGAAATACAGGATCACTTAAAATTGTGTACATGATTTTTATTTCTATATTTACACATTTTTAATCGGTGAATATTACCAAGGAAGTGAAATTACATGGCATTAGTTTCTCTCTTACAGATAATTCTCTAATTTTTTATAATGAGTGTTTGACTTGAGTATAAATGTTTAGAAATTACGTTGTGGAATTTTATTTTATGTAAAAAAAATAGAAGTTTAAATCTAATACAAATACATACAGTAAAAATGTATTTAAGAATCAGTTGCGTGAGTACTGAAGTGTATGTATTTATTAGAATACTTCTGTAAAAGGGTCAGTACTGGCACAATTAAAAATCAGCAAGATAAGTGTTGCAGGATCCAGACTAAACAAATTTACCATTTCTGGTACCTGTTGTGATTTTTACTTTTCTTTTTTTGGATTAGTTTTGTGACTCCTTACTTTACCAGAATAGATACGGGGAAAGGAAGAAGGGTCAAAACTTGTATGAAAAGTAGTGGAGAAGTAATATATTTTAAAGCTCAAATATGCATGTGATGGAAATCTCGTTGTGATGATTTGGGTAAACACTTTTCTGAATTAATTACAGACAAATCCATGGATGACTTGGATCTGCCATCCTTCCATTTTTCACTTTTTAACAGGTACGAATGGCTGGACCCGAGCATCAAAAAGACAGAGTGGTCACGGGAAGAGGAGGAGAAACTGTTGCACCTGGCCAAGCTAATGCCAACCCAATGGAGAACCATCGCTCCAATTATTGGAAGAACTGCTGCACAGTGTTTGGAGCACTATGAATTTCTGCTGTGAGTTACTGTTTTGGTAGGGGTGCATGTCAAGAAAATCTGCCAAGTTTGTCATAGCAGTGTGTAGCAGTGTGTCATTCCCTTCTCCCATGGTGCGGAAATGTAGGGGTTTCAGGTTGACCGAGTCCTTTTTTACACAAATCCTTAAGGACTGTTTCTTTTCAATCGATGTGTCTAGCTTGAAAGAAGAAGCTTCTGGAACCTGGAGAGCAAACTTGTATAGAGATCATTCTGGCTAGAGGAATTTCAAGACTGATGCATTTTGTAGGCTTCCATTTCAGATTTATTTGTGTATTTTTGACTGGCGGATCAGCATGAGTGGTGTGTAAGAAAAAAAAAGACATAAAATATATGTTTTTGAAATAGCTGAATGTACAGCTGTCATCTCTATGCGCCACAGAGGGCTTCTTTAGGCCATGAGAAAAGAAGGAAAATGTTACTTTGTCTTGTGAGCTTTCTTAATTCTGGTGTGATTGGTTGAATATGAAAGCATAATGGGAAACTCAATTGTTTGTTTTGTCACACTGCTTGAATTCTTGTCTCTCTTGTTATAAATTACCCAAGGAGAGTTCTTTACTCTTAGCTTTGCCAATATTGTATTTTATATAGTATTTATTAACCTAATGTAATGCTGTGTTGGCTTCTTTCTGTAACCTGATTTAAGATTATGGAACTGTACCACGTTCAAGTTTCTTTTCTGCAGTAATTGTGTATCCAGTTTAATGTATGGTACATAGTGCAGGGTTACTTCTTTGGATCAGTCTTTGGGACCTTTAAGAGATGGTTATTATAAGCATGGGAGAAAACAAAGAGCCAGTTTTGACATACATGCAATGTGTTTTTAGGGACAAGGCTGCTCAGAGAGACAATGAGGAAGAAACTGCTGATGATCCTCGGAAACTTAAACCTGGAGAAATTGATCCAAATCCAGAAACCAAACCAGCCAGGCCAGATCCTATTGATATGGATGAAGGTAGGAGTTTGTGTATCATTTTTTATAGAAATCCAATTACTTTGTTTTTCCTTTTTACATAGCCTCTGTACTGTGAGTTTCTTTTGTCTTTTTTTCTGCACTCCGTGATCATTCTTTCTTACAGGTTTTTTCTCATTTCTGTGTCTGGCCCATCTGTTATTCTTTTCCAGTTTTCCTTTCATTTTCTTGGTGTGTGTTCAACCTTCTAATCTGTCTCCATCATCTCTTAACCATGACTGGCTGTTCTCTGCTTTGACAGCTTGTTTGCATTCTTATTTCTACATCTTCATCTTTTCCCATCAGCTCATACCTCCCAGATAAATCCATGCTGAAGCATAGAAATAGTACATGATTTTTTTTTATCTTGAACATACCAATATTATGAACTAAAAACATTGCTAAAATTCCATGAATGGACCAGCAGTGTTTTTGAATAGTCACGGGTTCGTGAATATAGTGCTCTTGGATATAAGTGAAATGAATGAGTTCTCTAACATAGTACTCTCAGATAAAGATGTAAATGAAATTATGATTTCATTAGTGTGTTCAGTTTGCCTCTTTATGCAGATGGTTTTATTTGTTGTAGGTATTGAATTATTTTCAACCTTAGGCATTTTTTTTCTTAAAGTCTTCATTTAATCTAGCCAATGTTTTAGAAATTATATTGGAGCAGCTTGGAGAAAACTAGTTTAGCAATCACGCAGAATGCCTGTGAAAACCTTAACTCATTTAGCTGTTAAAGGTTGAATTCTAATCTTAATGTAAATTTTTCCCTTACTCCTGTCCTTAAGTGCAAATTCAAGCTATATATATCTGTACTATTGTAGATGAACTTGAAATGTTGTCTGAAGCTAGAGCTCGTCTGGCCAATACACAGGGAAAGAAGGCCAAAAGAAAAGCAAGAGAGAAGCAGCTGGAAGAAGCTAGGTAAGGATGTTCAGTTTTGTATAATTAGGTTGCTTTTGTTGGCTCAGGGGCATTTACAATCTATAAAGCCAGGCACAGCCTTACGTCATTGTAGAGTCAGACTTTCTGATAGTCATATGTGACAAGAGCTTTTTTGTTGTTGTTTAAATATGTGCAGCCTCATCTCAGCAGCAACTGATTGAAGTAGTACCAGATCTTAGGATACAGGAGGCACCTGTAGGTATGCACTTTAAATCATGTAGTGTTATTGTTTCTTTAGGCGGCTTGCTGCTCTCCAGAAAAGACGAGAACTTCGGGCTGCTGGAATTGAGATCCAGAAGAAGAGAAAAAAGAAGAGAGGTGTGGATTATAATGCAGAAATTCCATTTGAAAAGAAGCCTGCTCCTGGTTTTTATGATACATCAGAGGAAAACTACCAGTCCCTGGATGCAGATTTCAGGAGGCTACGTCAGCAAGACCTGGATGGAGAATTAAGATCGTAAGTGTGTGTTGTACTAAGGAGGAAACGGTGTATTTGAATAAAATACCATAGATGAGGTCTTAAGTCCTGGAGATGTCTGAAATATAATGTGGGAAGGAGTTGTATTTTCCGTGGGACAGATGACTTCTCCCAAGAAACAAAGTGATAGGACAAGAGGAAATGGCTTCAAGTTGCACTGGGGAAAGTTCAGATTAGATATTAGGAAAAATTTCTTCACTGAAAGGGTAGTCAGGCAACGGAACAGGCAACTCAGGGAAGTGGTTGAGTTGCCATCCCTGGAGGTGTTTAAAAGACAGGTAGACAAGGTGCTCATAAATATGATTTGATAGTGGATGGGTACAGTTGGACTCGATGGTCTCAAAAGTCTTTTCCAACCAAAGGATTCTATGATTCTGTTCTTTCAGTCTCCTGTATTTTTTAATCTTTATAAAAGGTCTAGTTGCGCCTTTTTTCCATGAGAATAAAGCATCTCGTGCACATTCTTGCTATTTAATTGGATATATTACTTTTTGAGGTTCATTTTCTTTTAGAAGATTTTCTTATGTATTTACAGTCCCTTCTCCAAGTCATAACATTATTAAGATTGCCTACAGAGGTAGATTTTACTTGTTGTAGTATTACTTTTTATGAAATTGTTCCTAAGTAGAATCTACTTAAATGCTTAATTTTTCCCCTCTCCCCACAAAAAGATGCCAAAATATGCAGCTGAGAAATCAAAAGCCCATCTTCATAGTCAGCAGCATGGCACACATGTAATGTAGATTTGCATTTCCCACTGCTTCTGCCAGCTGGTTTTTACTGAAAAAGCAGGTCCAGTCTACATACAATTTGTTTTATTAGCTTGGTATGTAATTAATTCTTGCTGTACAGCTCTTAGTTCAGAGGATCTGACAGGAGCTTCAAAATGCCAGGAATTACTGAATTATGATTTCACAGGCTGACTCCATTGCTATTTGAAGAAAATACCATTTTCATTAAGTACTGCAAAGAACTTGATTCCCATATCCCACAGGAAAAGTTTGTCTTTCTTTTACAACTGCTGGAGGAAAGGGACTGTTCACATCTCCTGATTCTTGCTATCTAAATTCTTGGACTCACTTTTTTTTCTTTCTGCAGGGACCCTGCTGATGTAGCTGAAGGAATCACCTGTTGCTTATTTCCATAATTTAGAAGCATTACAGTGCTTTGTTGTAGGTTATCTGCAACACTTTCATACTATATCTGATTGCTTAATTTATTTCAGCATTTCCATTTTTTTATTATCACAAGCTTTTTCGCTTGTTTGTTTTACTTTGTAGCTTTTCTGAGTGTTCTAAAATGACTTTTTTATTCATAATGACAGCGAAAGGGAGGGAAGAGAACGCAAAAAAGACAAACAACATTTGAAACGGAAAAAAGAGTCAGACTTGCCTTCAGCTATTCTACAGACCAGTGGAGTGTCAGAATTTACCAAGAAAAGAAGTAAACTAGTGCTTCCAGCTCCTCAGGTAAACTCTGTATTGATCAGTAAACAACTTAGATGGCCAATGCCAATCAGTAATTTCTGTTTTATCAAGTGGATCTTGTAGTCGCATTTTAGCTTACTATTGCCTTGGAATTATCTCTTTGCTGGAAGATGTAGAAACAGTAGGTCTAGGTGAAAAGACCTGACCAAAACCAATAGCTCTGGGGTGATTTTTAAAGTAGACTTGAGGGTAAAGGTCAAGGGAAGTACATTGTATTGCTATATGTTTGAGTCTTCCATAGTAGGTAAAAAGGCTGGATATTATGACAAGAAAGTAGTGGATGTTTCTTTAGCTGTTTTAAGCACGCTAAGTGGCTTTAATGCAATGCACACCTGGGAGGGGGTAATGTTAGAAGGAGACTACTATGCAGTCCTATTAAAACAAATGTCAAGTACTTGCTAATGTACAAATAAGGATTTGGGGTTTCCATATGATCATGCATTGTTTGGTATTGTTTTGCTTTGATAGATATCTGATACAGAGCTTGAAGAAGTTGTAAAAGTAGGCCAGGCGAGTGAGATTGCACGCCAGACTGCTGAGGAATCTGGAATTACAAACTCAGCTTCCAGCACTCTTCTCTCTGAATATAATGTGACCAACAACAGCATAGCACTAAGGACTCCCAAAACTCCAGCAGCACAAGACAGGATCCTGCAGGTATGGTATAAGTGTACAAAAGGAGTTTTTAGTTCTAGTGCAGTGGTCAACTGAATAGAAGGTGTAAGTACTGTAGAAGGTCCTTAGATTATGTGTGGTAGTAGGGTTTGAACTGGCAGATGGTCTCTGGGACACACTGAAAGAAGCACATCCACTTCTCTCTGATCAGTTGTCCTGACATTTCAAAACATTATGATGCTTCTTTTTTTGTATTAGATACGAATTTTCACATAAACCATTCTCCTAGTGTCTTATGTAACTTCCCCTTATCTTCGGTACCTCTCAGCCTCAAATATGTGTATGGTGTACGTGTCCTTAGAACAGTGTCTTTTATGTTGTTACCTACTTAGTTTTGCTGTTCAGCTTTTATTTCAGTTAACAAAAAGTAATTAACTGCAACAATGCAAGAATATTTTCCTAGCCTTTTATTGGCTTAAAACCTCTTAAGACAAAGACCTGAATTGTATTTGTGTTACACTGATCGTATCTGCGTTCTTAGTGTTGGAAAATGTTTTTTGGAGTGTGGGGAAATGCCTAAATGAAGTCAGTGCTGTTGGTGTGTAATAAGCTAAAGTCCACCCCAAAACAAAAAAAACCCCTCGTGTTGATAATGAGCTGTGTTTCAACAGTTTTATGATAGAAGAGCAAGTTCCTGACTTTATTGATCATGGTTTAAGTCTCTGTGCAGTGTTTGCAGGAATGGTTGCATTCACCTTCAGATGGAGTACTTTGGCATCGCATATGTCACAGTACTAAACATATACAGAGTTCTGTAGGTGGTTTAGAAGTCTTCTTTCAAAGTAATTGCCTTATGCAGTAGTTTAATTAGCTCATTTTCAGAGTGCCTTGATTCTTCATTGTAAAAACAAAAAAGAAAATAAAACCCAGGAGGGTATTTATAAAAGCCCAATTGAGTCATGGACTGAAAATCTGAATAGTGACCATCTCTTTTGGAACATTCTCTTGGAAGAGAAGGTTGGATAAACTTCATTGATTTTGGATTTCAGAACCCAAGTGTGCTCTTCCCACTGAAAATCAGGACCCTTAGGATGATTTAAGTATTCAGTCACTGCATGTGTTGTCTGTTACACAGGAAGCACAGAATTTGATGGCTCTCACAAATGTGGATACCCCTCTGAAAGGAGGTCTTAACACTCCCTTGCACGAAAGTGACTTTTCAGGAGTGACGCCACAGAAACAGGTTGTTCAGACTCCAAATACTGTGCTTTCCACGCCCTTCAGGTAAGTTAAACTCTTTTTCTGATGGGTGCTTGGCTGGTCATATATCTAGCAGAGGCTGATGAAGGGAGCACATGGCAGTGTGTGAGATAGTACGTTATGATCAGTGCATCAAAACTAATTTTAACTTTTATTTCAAGGCCTTGTTTTACAGCTTTCTCCTTCTCTGTGTCCTCCACAAGCTCAGCCACATCATCTTCGTCTGTATTTGTACAGTGTATAGCTCATTGGAGTTTTGGTCCAGAATGAGGTCTTCTGTGGTCTGGAGCAATATAAATTATACTGAAGTAATACAGAAGTATAAATAGTAAGATGGAGAGTCATTCTGTACGTGGATCCTAGCCTTTCCAAAGTATTACCTCTGAGTTGAAGGTGTGGGAGGTCCCTTAGCCAAACCCACACTGTATTTTTGAAAAACTGGAGTAAATATTTTATAAGCCATATATATCCAAAATAAAATAATTCTTATATTGCCAATCTAAATAGTATGGAATTGCTAGTTTAACTCTTACAGTAGGTCCTGAATAAATACATATCCCACAAATGTCAAATACCATACAGCTAAAAAATATTACACTTGGTACGTTCTGTCTGTCAATTTTTTCAACTTAGGTTCTAATTTTACATGTATCATGCTAATAGAAAAAGTGGAGAATGAAATAAAAAGGACCTTTATGGCAGCTTTTCAAAAGCAGCTTTATTTTGTTGTTTAAAAGCTGTGTGCAAAAGCCCTGCTCTTGTAATTGATCTACATAAATGAATCCTTTTCTGGACATCTATTGGCGTCAGTGCGGCGCAGAATGAATGAATGCTGAGCTTAACCTGGAGTGAGCTGGGTGTTCATTTGGCTTATTTTATATTAAAAAAATGTAAAGACATTCTAATTTTGTTGTTTGTTTGGGTTTTTATTTATTTGTCGTGGGTTTTTAGCGTTTGAAGTTCAGATTTGCCCATGTAAATATGGTGCCTATGCATCAGCTTGGCTTGCTTGCAGAAATGCTCTGTCAATGTGAAAATACAAGACCTTGAGCAGAGAGAAAAAAATATCCATTAAGTGGTTAAAATAAATAGAGGGAAGCCATAACTTTTAAAGAGGCAGAATAATGAAGCAGAGCCATCATCTTTTTATTTATGGCAAAGGAGCAAATATTTAATTTAAGTACACCTTTTTTTCTTGTGATGGTATGAAATTTATAATATTTTGATGCAAGGTTCTTATGGAAGGTGTTGCCTTGCATTAGTTTTTTGTGTTTTGTTTGTTTTTCCTACATTCTATTTATAAGAAGTGTCTTAAAAGGTATTAAATTGAAAATTACAATGGGATTTTAAACACTCAGTGAAACTGGGACAACTAGAAAAAAACAACCTGCTTACTTGGAAGTTGTTTCTTGTGGAAAGTTAGCATAAAAATTTATTCCTAGTATTATCAACAAAGCAAGTGCATCCTATGAAGTAATCAGTTCAAAACACAAACATTCATTTTGGTGGGTTTTGTGAGTGTCATCCTGCAAATGTTGTTGCTTGTATTTGTTATACTAAATGAGCATTCATAAAAATCTAGGAACAACCTCATGCGAGAGTATCACTTGCCTTTCACAGACTTAAACAGGCACTGTTGTATCCCTTGAAGGCCATATGTACAGTTGTATTTGTCCATCATTATGGCATCTTACTGGCCCTACAGAATTACAGTAACTGGTAGTGGAAATTATATGTTAAATCATCTTGTCCAGTGTGTCTTGGCCAGAGTTATTCTCTGCAGCACACATACTTGTCATTGCTGTGAGAAAATATTTATGTAAGTGTAGGTGAGTGCCATAATGTAGGCTCATTTCTAAAAGTTTATCTTTGAGTGTTTTAGCAGTCTGTTATTGTCATCGCTGTGTGAAACCTCCTTATATATACTGGCAACAGAAAACTTGTGACTATATCCAAGACAGTGTCTGCATGCCTTTCATGTTGTAGGTTATTGGGATAGTGAGCAGTATTTCTTCCCAGTCTAGAGGATAAGCAACTGAGACACACAAAATCTAAGACTTAATCCATCTTGCCTGATCTTAGGTGCTTAAAAGTAATTATTGTAATGTAAATTACTCCTTCAATAATCAGTGAAACCAGAGGCATCAGAGTGATTCGTTGAATTGTAAGGTGGGACAGCTGAAGCCAGATGAGTTCAGAGTGAATGACTTACTACAGGTGATATGGAAATCAGAGCTTGCAATTAAATCCTGATTACTGTATCCCATAATAGAGCCTGGTGACTGCATAATCTCTTGTCTATAAAGTAATAGTGGGAGTTCATGTTGTTGTAGATCCTGAAACTTCTCTTAACGTAATGAAGAACCCAGATGTCAGCTTGACAAAGTACTTGGTTACACCTTGGCAGTTTTAAACAATTTATTTTGGATTCTTCTAATTGCATATTATGGTTTCACTGTCTTCCAAGAAAAAAATCTAGATGGAATTTATTAATGGCATTTACATAACTTTTTGCAGCAAGTAGAGCTTTTTTGGGGAAAAAAAAATAATTGTATCTGCACTTCCTCTAGAACACCTTCTCATGGACAGGAAGGCTTAACTCCACGTGGAGGACTAACTCCTAAACCTGTGGTTGGTACAACTCCTGGTAGAACTCCACTGCGTGATAAATTGAACATCAATCCGGAAGAGGGAATGGCAGATTACAGTGACCCATCTTATGCAAAACAAATGGTAAGAAGTGCTTGAGAAGTGGATATCATGACTATATTAATTTTCAGGATTTTTAATTCTTGTCTCCTGAACAAAGTTTTATTTTATAGCAGGTGTTATTTTTACCACTTACGTATGGGTCTGTGCTCATCACCTGATAACATCAAATCTTTATTTGGAAGAACAGAAATCTTGCCACTTGGAACAGCTTTCATTGTGCTTAATAAAAGCACTCTAAAGCTATTTGTCAAAGGAGACATAGTTAAGTTTCAGTTCTACTTGGATCTTTGAAGCTGAGCAGGAAAAACATCTCAAGGAAAGATTAATTTTTCTTGTAATCCTATGCAGCCCTCAAATCCCTCATCATCTTGGCTTCCTGATTTACCTACAGGATCTTTTAATCAGTCTGTCTTGTTGACAGCATTAAGCTAAAGGAGTTTAATTTTTGCCATTAGAAGCACTTGGTTTTGAGATGTCCAGTAATCTGAGTCCCATCCAGATTCTTTCATCGCCTTGGGCAACAGATGTTTTCATTCTTGGAGGTACAGCCAGATGTACCTTGTCAATTAGACATGGTATAAAAGGGCATATACCCTAATAGGCAGCACCTTGGGAGCTCCTTTTATGTGGCTGATTCCGCAGCCTTAACTGTAGCATTGGTTGCGTGTCTCCCACCAAAAGTATTGACATTTTTACTTGGGACTAGTTAAAGATAGCCACTTCAAATTTTTGTCATGTTCTTCTCGTAAGAATAACTCTTAAATTTCAGAATTTTAGTTTTCTTTTTAGCTTGAAGGACAAGGGTTGTTTGATGTCCTTATACTTACTTTGGTTCTGTCTTAGACTTTCTATAGTAAAAAGGCTTTTTGCTGCTAGAAGGAAAACTGAAGCTTCGGTTTCCTGGTGGACTCCACTGGTTTCCAGATCTGATGCTGTTTATCTCATTTTTGAACTGTGCCATAATTCCTAGATTTGTGAGCAACTGCAAGGCAAAAAACTTCCAGTTAGGCATGCAAAAAACCCTGTGTCCATCCTCAGTGTGGACACATTTTCACATATTCTCAGTTTCTTGAAAGATGTTTGTGTGAGTCTTTGCTGTTTTACTGAAGCTACCGAGAGGTGAAAGTGCCGTGCTGTTGTTTTACTTGAGTATTTCACCCCATTTGAAAATTTCATTAGGTATCTTTAATTAAGCTGTGTCTGGTTTTTTAGCATTGGAGAGTTTCTGTGCTTAATAGCTCCTAAACTCTGGGGTGATGAACTGTAGGACTGCCTGGATTAGTAACAAGCTCCTTTTGTCAGACTTCAAAAATTTGTTACTGTTTGCATTGTAACAGACAAAGATTGCCAGATATTAGTTGTGTATCATTCGTGTCTGTAAATCTAAATGAATGGAATGTGATTGTATTGTACCTTAGTGCCTGAATTCAGAAGCATTATATCTTGCTGTTATTTCAACAGGAGAGAGAGTCTCGTGAGCACCTGCGCCTTGGGCTCATGTCTCTTCCTGCTCCCAAGAATGACTTTGAGATTGTTTTACCTGAAAATGCAGAAAAAGAACTTGAAGAACATGAAGTAGATGAAACCTTTGTAGAAGATGCTGCTGATATAGATGCCCGCAAGCAGGTAGGTCTGTGTGATGGAGATAGTGCCTTTTGTTTACAAGAAAATGTTCCTTGTACAGTTCCCATAGTTTCATACATGTTCAGTGGAAGTGGTACTGCTTCTACAGAATAACAAAGGAAAATGTTTTTCTATGCTACCATCAGAACATGCACACAGAGAGGCTAAATTGTTTTTTTTCTCTGAATCCTTTTCTTAATTTGTTAACATTATTTATCAGACATCTCTGAGAGTGTGTACATTCTGCCTCCTGCATTTGTTCTTCAAAAGATAAGAATATATTTAAATGCATTTTTCTACAGAGGCACATGCTTGATTTCAAGCATATAAAAATTGTGCTTTCTTTTATATAGTTTTGGGCTATTCTCACAAGGTTAAAAGTTAAGGTTTGTGAAATGTAGGGCAGGCAGGGTGGTAGCACACAAATAGAAATCTGCTATGGGGTGAATTGATCCGTTTCGTATAACTTGTAGCACAGGATGAGCCAGACAGCCAAATTGGGAATGAGTCCATGTTTATGTGCTTTGTTTCAGAATCGAGGAAGGCTGGATAAAGTGCTAGCTTAAGTTCTGCTGGTTAAATAGCTGTCCTAGCTGGTAATTAGAGACACCTTCTATTTTCCTGTTTAAAAGAACAATTTCCTTTCTATTTATTGCTTATCCAAATTTGTGTGATGCAAATCTGTTGCATACCTTCAAACAACTGGTTTTTGAGTTCAGAAGGTTTGTTGTCAATTGACTGTGTTTTGACAAGTGGACAAAGTACTTTAAAGACATCCCATACTCTGATCTATTCTAATATGTTAAGTATTTCTCAGAATTTGATCCCTAGTATGTCTAGTTTAGGAAGGAACATACACACATTTATATGCATATTTCATGCGTACACACACACAAATAAAAAGTCTGCGTAAACAGAGGTGATTTATGTGTGTAGAATAGAGAAAACAGTTTGAGGTGCAATGTATAGAAGAGCATCTTGCCTTTCAAGTGAAGGCATGACATGGCTGGGATTAGAACATGGACCTGAAGTTTTAGATTGCACTGCCTTTTCATGTTATTTGTTACCTGAAAGTGGAACGTAAGGAGAAATCTCATGTTTTTACGCTTTAACAAGTATTATTTTAGTGAAGTATTTATTTTATGCCATGGAAGAGGACAGGTGGAGTCCTAGCTGCAATTTTAAGAGTCTGTCTTTTCCTGGTGGATTTCCTCTCTGAAGTGTTAGAGCAGATATCAAACTTAATGTGGAGAAATTTGTAAAGAATGAAGTCTGCTGAGGTTAAGACTGAAGGGGAATTTGATGGGTGGAAATTACTTTTTAGGACATCTTCCTGCTAGTGTTGGTCTGGTCTGCTCTTCCTGTTTACTTTAGAGGCAACAAATTACGATGCCAGTGTGTGTCAGAGAGTGACCTGTTATTTGGCTCTGGCTTCATAATATGAAGTGTTTTTACTTTCAGGAATCTTTGCTGCAGCAAGCAATTAGTTTTTATATCACATATATTTATAGAAAGCATCTGATTGTACTACAGTAGCTGGAATAACACTTAGCTTGTTTGTCTAGGCTCTCCGAGAGGCAGAGCGTGCAAAGGAACTGAAGAGAATGCATAAAGCTGTTCAGAAGAATCTGCCACGACCCTCAGACGTAAGTGGAAACAAAATTCACTTTTAAGGAAAAAGTAGAAATGAAGTTGTTAACCATTAGAGGAAGAACTACAGCCTAGGTAGATCATGAGAGAATGAAATCTTTATTTGAGCACGCTGATTTCAGTGTTATGGGAAACTTTCACAGCAAAATTGTCGTGAGGTATTTCATGTGCACAAATGAAAGCCCATCGGAGTGTTGGGATCGCTGTGTGTGTGTCACACTGTGAGGGATTTTGGCATCTGTTCTGCATGGTTTAGCTGATAAATAAAATTCATGCTCAGTTGGAGGTGTGTGAATTTAATGTGGACTTGGGCGTGTATTGTATTCATGAACTTATTTTTTATTCCTGGGCAGGTTAATGAAACAATACTGAGGCCTCTAAATGTGGAACCACCTCTAACAGACTTGCAGAAAAGTGAAGAGCTAATAAAGAAAGAGATGATTACTATGCTTCATTTTGATCTTTTACACCACCCATTTGGAGAACAACCTAGTGGTAAGAAGGGGAAAGGCCCAGGGTTTGGAAGCAACAATGCAGAACATATGGCTTACTTGGAACAAAATCCTTATGAGAAGTTCTCCAAAGAGGATCTCAAGAAGGTGAGAATTGTATGGCCTAATTACCAGCAACCTAAAGTCTCCTGGTGTCATAGTCCTGTGATCTTAGAAAAAGAAAAAAGGTGGAGTCAAACCTGAATGGAGTTTAGTTGGGAGATCTCCAGAGGGTGATATGAAGAGCTATAAGGATAATTTAAGTGCGCATTCTCTTTTCTGTGAGATAATGTTAATGTAGGCACTCTGCAGAATGATGAGGATGCTGTATCTGTCCAGAGACATTGTTATTTAAGTACAATTTTGAATGTTTTGTGATTGTTTAGCTCCTACCCTTACTTAAAATTATATAATACCTCAAAAGTTACCACATTCTAATTTGCTGCTTCTGGAAATTGATGGTAGATCAATGAGACTTTAACTAGCTGTAATATCCACCTTCTGCTGCCTTTGTAGCTTGTTAATCCATAATTACTAAGCATTTTTTTTCATAGCAGAGCAGACCAAATATGACAGCGGTAACCAGCTTATAACTTGGACCAGCAAAACAAGTTGTTTAATTATGCATGTCAATCTTGATCCAACAGAGCTGTGCTAGTGCAGACCCTGCTGGGCTATGGCAACTGATCTTAAAATGCACCTGGTTAAAAAGCACTGAATAAGCAGAATAGGTTATTGCTGCATAAAATGAGTAGGCTGTCTGGGCACTCTGTCCTGTTTTGCATTGCAATCCCAAGTTAAACAGCAGTCCTGTACCAAGGGTTCTGGTTCCGGTTGTTCGTCTATTTAAGCAGCTACAGATGTTGCATTTTGCTGCCAAGTGACAGATAGTTCAGGCACACAGTGCTGTGCTTAGCTCTTTGAAAGAGTTTCACCTATGAAGTTGTGCCAGTAACCTTTGACCAAATGCTTACAGGAATGAAAATGAGTGAAAAGGACAAAATCATGTGCCACCGAGTCATCTGTTTAATGCAGACTCCTATCCAAGACTCGCGCTCTGTCTGTAGCTGTGATGTCTCTACACCTAAATCCCATATAACTTTTAAGTAACTATAAAGATATCCAGGTATATTTTAAATCCATCTCATTCACCATATCTGACCAATTAATCAAGAAGCTAAAATTAGAAAGACCGAACTGTATGTACTTCCAGTTTGCTGTTAAATGAAAAATTATACTTGGAGATTTCTGAGCAGAAGTTACAACTTACATTTCACCGTCCTGCCAGTGTCAGATTTTTCCCTTGGGAACACTCTCTGAGTGCTTTCTCTGGTTGTTTTGAAGTGCAACAAGAATTAGGTTTTTCTGTCATTTCCCTTAGAGACTTTTACATAGTCTGGTAGTTTTTGTCAGGAAACTCTCTTCAGAGACCCTGTAAATTTTGTCTCAGAAGTGATGGACAAAAGTTTTTTTGATCATTGCTCCTGCTTGCTCTCTAACATTCAGCATAATATTCTTTCTTTGTCTAAAATCAAATTCAAACCAGGAAGCTTTCCTGTCTCTGTGCTCTTATTTGGGGCTTGTTTATTTTCCTTTATCTCTTTGGTTTTAATACATTTTCCTACTAAAATCCCTTCATAGGGAAGGATTAGTAGTGGTGCTAAGTACAATATGCTGAGCTCTTAAAGCTGCAAAACTGCTTTGGTGCCACAACTAAATATCCTTAAGTATCTCCTCATGGTGTACAGATAGAGGCTAATTGAAAGTGAACATTTGTAAGATTTAGCTTTGTCGGATGTGGTTAAAGTACTCCTATTTTATCTGTCTTGACCGTTGAAGACAAATATTAATTCCCCTTTCCCTTTTATCCCTGGAATCAGCTAATCAGATGATACCTGAATTATAATACTTCCTGGGCAATATACTGTTATAAAACATATGTCTGCTAGCAGTGAGATAGCTCCTGCTGATATGAAAATTTCTGGTGCATGTATAAATGCTGTTGAGAAAGAGGACATGCACTTATAACCAGTGAAGTCCAGATTGGCAAAGGTGCTTTAGTTTTTTTAGTTAAAAATAGAATTGGAAGTACCTGGGTGCCTCTGTATTGTGAGCCAGGCTCTTTGTCAGAAATACTGAGTTGTGAGGACAACATGAATCTTTTCAGTTCATTGTAAGTTACTTGGTAAACTAAACTGGCAACAGTAGAATATTCAAATGTCACTAGTAGTTCTCTAGTAACAGAATGTGTGTTAAAGTCAGATTAGTATTTCCTGAAATGGAACTTATACAGCTCACCTGTTAGTGTTTAGAGTTGACTTTCCAGGTTGTGTGGAGAAGGGCAAGCCAAAGGAAATGAAAAGTGATTTTTGTTTCTTAGAACAGCTGCTTCTGTCTGTACAGTTTTCCTTCCCCTCAAGGTCCTTGCTTTTATCTCTTTTCTTCTGCAGCAAGATGAAGTATCTAGCTGTGCCACAGCTTTCATTAGCTATAGCAGAGTGATGTAGGGTTTGGCCATATTATATAAAATGAGGGATAGTTGTGCTGTGAGTAGCCTTCTAGCCTGGGTTTTGTTTATAATCCACAGCATCTGTGTTAGATTCCATAGTTAGCTTAACCTGATGGTGAGCTTTTAGTATGGAAAGAGAAACTGTCTCTGTGAATTGCACGCTGAAGGACTGAAAGAAGAGGAATTTTCTTGTATCCTGTGTATTGTAACTGCAATTTATTTCTCATCATTTCCAACAGGCACAGGATCTACTGGCACAAGAGATGGAAGTGGTAAAGCAAGGAATGGGACATGGAGAGCTCTCAAGTGAAGCTTATAACCAGGTGTGGGAAGAGTGTTACAGCCAAGTCTTATACCTGCCTGGACAGAACCGCTACACAAGAGCTAACTTGGCCAGCAAAAAAGACAGGATAGAGTCACTTGAAAAGAGGCTTGAGGTCAGTGTCACCTTTTTGTGGGTTTTTTTCCCCCTTTTTTTTTAAAAAAAAAGGTTTCTCCCCGTATGTTTTGTTTCTTTTTCCTATGAAGAGTTACAGGTTACTTTATACATCATTCATGTCTTTTAGTGGGATTCCTCTGAAAAGATTTTTGAGGAATTCTCTTAGGGAGTTCATAGACGTTCTTGAGATGTTTAAATCGCCTTCTTTCATCCTCCTTTTCTTAAAATATCCCTAGAGTATTTCCACATACAGTTTTTGTCTTCAGTATTAGCTGTAACTCTGCTAATCTCACACTCTCTGTTCTCTACTGGAAAGAAGGTCAAGTTATGCTCTTTCTTAATTCCGTGTAGATTATAGGCTGTTTTCTTAATCTCTGCTATTAGTGGATCAGATACCTTGTCTTCCCAGTTTTGCACTTTGTCCCTGATAATGGCAGTATGAGATTCTTCAGAGAAAGATGCTTAAAAACAGCATCTCTGTCCCAAAACTCCTCTCAAGTTCTCTTTCCAATTTAAAATTTGGTTTCTGATTGATTGTTACATACATGAAGGTCCAGATGGTCTTGAGTTTTTTGCCAGACTGGCATCCTCTGCCAGCTCCAGTGATTCCCTCCAAAAACGAGAACAGTGGATGCTTGTGAGACCCTTCAACTTTAATTAGGAAATAGTAGGCTTCCTTATGAGTGCATTTGAAACTCGGATTTTCAGTTTGCTGTCGTGTATTTGCATAACTAATATTTTTGGCAAGTACAAAATGCCGGAGTTCAGATAGAATCATAGAATCGTTGTAAAAGACCTCTAGGATCATCAGGTCCTACCATTATCTGAACAGCATCCTGCCAAATAAATCCTGTCCCAGAATACCACATCTACATGTTTTTTGGGACGCCTCCAGAGATGGTGACACCACCACTTCCCTGGGCAGCCTGTTTCAATGTTTGACCACTCTTTCAGTAAAGAAATTCTGCGTAATATCCAAGCTAAACCTCCTCTGATGCAACTTGAGGCCATTTCCTCTTGTCCTATTGCTAGTAACTTGGGAGAAGAGACCTACACCCACTTTGCTGCGACCTCCTTTCAGGCGGTTGTAGAGAATGATAAGGTCTCCCCTAGGCCTTGTCTTCTCCATACTAAACAATTCCAGTTCTCTCTGCTGCTCCTTGTAAAACTTGTGCTCCAGACCTTTCACCTGCTTCTTTGCCCTTCTTTGGCTTTGCAGCATCTCCCCTGTGTGCCGTTTGAGTACTATTGCAGGGCCCTGGTACTAAGGCACCAAGAACTGAAATGACATCTTTTTCTGCTGAACTGTAGAGAGCAGCGTTTTCCAGTGTCAACAATCTTGCTTTGGTTTGTTCAAAGTGCAGCAGATACAAGCCCTAACTCAGTCAGGCATTAATATTTGGTGAGGTGTCGCGGGATCGAGGGAGGTGCGTGGAGGAGAAATCATCTGGAGTATGGGGCACTAAGTAGAAGAAAGCAGTTCACACTGTTTGACACTGGCTTTCCTTGCCCTGTCCCCTCTCTAGAGTTTCAACCAAACACTCCACACGAAACACAAAAATAGACAGCTTTTATGATAAAAGGTAAACTGGTTTTAAATTGTTTCTTCACGCAGAATACATGTTTGTTCAGACTTGCAGTACATCATTAACTTGTTTTGCAAAATATCATCTTGCCCTAAAAGTCTCTCTAAATTATGCAGGCTAAAAAATTATTTTCCATGGTAAAAGGAAACTTTTTTTAAAGTTCTTCTGTATTTAACATCAACATAGCTACTGTTGCTAGAAGTAAATCTCCTCAAACAGCAACTACCACGGAAATAACAGGAGAGAGAGGCCAGAAAGGGGGAATTTTCACTGGATTCATACACGTGAAATACAGCCTGAATGTGTGTTTTGTAAAGTCTGTCAGTCAAGAATGTCGTCTGGGTATAGACTCCACAGTTGTTGTTCAGCCGCTCCGGCCAGGAGCGGTTCACCTGCACGTAGCCCAGTGGCCGAGCGGTTTAGCGGTGCCAGAGCGCTTGTCGTGCTGCGGCTGTCCCAGCAGAGAGCACTATTGCCCTGCCCAACAGTCCCTGCTGCTCGGCGCTCTGCTCTGCTCTGCGCTAAAAACCTACCGAGCGCAGCAGCAGCCTGCTTGCATGGCAGCAGGGACCGTGCTGGCATCGTACCAGCGATCTGAGGGCTGCACCTAATTTGTGTACAAATACTTTTGAAATTTGGATACCTTGTGCCCAAAACTACATTAGAAGTCCATTATGAAAGTTGCAAAGTCAAACAGTCAAAGTTGGGGAATGCACAGGCAGCCTTATTCTGGCAGCCTTAATTTGCCTATGCGTTTGCATTATGAGATAGTCTTTAATTTTGTGATTGCAGCCTAGTTTTTCCACAGACTCATTTACTGCACAGGATGGATGGTACTTGCTTAATGAGTAGCTATTGAATATTGCATTTTCTCTTTATTGTTCAGTGTGTGGCCCTGTGCCTTTATGCTGTGCACTATTTCTGAAATCTGATTTGGTTATTTCTGTGTGGGCTTTCTTGTGCTGTTGATTTCTGTTTATCTCCTCCTGATACTTGAATGAGTTTAGTGGTGATGTGCTCATTAAGGCTATTGAAGCAAAGAAATTACATTCAAATCATAGAGTGGTTTTGGTTGAAAGGGACCTCAAAGTCCCTCCAGTTCCAGTCCCTCTGCTGTGGGCAGAGGCACCTCCCACTGGATCAGATTGCTCAAAGCCCCATCCAATCTGGCCTTGAACACCTCCAGAGATTGCACATCCACTATTTTTCTGGGCAACCCAGCCAGTGCCTCACCACCCTCACAGTAAAATTTTCTTCCTAATATCTAATCTAAATCTTCTCTCTTTCAGCTTAAAACCATTACTCCCATCCTGTCGCTACACTTCCTGATAAAGAGCCCCTCCCCAGCTTTCCTTGTAGGCAAATCTTCCATTTGTCAAACTCCTGTTGCATTTGTTCGTTCTGTAAGTGCTCGTTGCTTTGTAGTCACAAGACAGACACACAGGAAGCAAAATACAAATCAGAGGTCTTGCCAATTAAAAAATTGGGTTTCATTTGCTACCAGCATTGCATGGGACTCTGTGGAAGACAGTTAACAGAATCCAGCTAGCTGTGTCTACGATCAGCTGCTGCGATTGTGAGACTCCATGTCTCGCCAATGTAGCTACGTATCTTCAGATTAGCTGGAAGCTTGGAGCGCTGCTGGGCAAAGCTAATTGCTTGGTGCACTTAGAGCACAGTGGGAGAGCAAGCTTGAGTATTTGTTCGAAGTACTACACTCCCAAGTTCATCAGGCACCCAGGGCCAGCAGTGTGCTGTGCCCCACAGCTACAGGTGCAGCAAACATCCTGCACTGCCCGTGACAGCTCACTGTTTGCTGAGTGCAGGTGGACTCTTTGCTAAGTTCAATTTGAGCTGACAATCTCTCCCAAGTGTGCACAAAATGCAGTTTAGTGCAGCTCTGTTGTCTGACCTATTTAAAAGGCCCTTCCTAAAAGCAAGATACATGTATACAGTTTCTAAGTGTAGGTCATGAGCTGAATAATTTTTTAAATAATAAATAAAAAGCATGGCAGTTTAATGAAGAAACTAATATACAGTGAAAAAAGCACAGTGTTTTTTTTTCCCTGAGCCATTCTCAGTAATGGCAAAAGCCACCTTAATTTTAACGTTTTTCCAAGGAAAATTGTCTAAAAGCATTATCAGTTGAAATAGATATTTTAATGGGAAGTATCAGAAAACCTTAATGAAAAGCAGGGATATTAGCTCAGCTTTCAGTGCCCTGAGATGCTTGCCTGTACTCTTAACTTCCTTTGAGAGAAGAGTAGAAACTGTAAGATGGAGTTCGCCAGCGACAGAAACTGCTGTTCGTCAGTTTTGAGACCCCTTCTTCCTCTTCATATTGCACTAAGAGCATTAGGAAAATATGTGAGAGTTTAGTGATATTTACTGGAGACAACTGCATGTTGAGTAGTCACTGCCTAATACTTCCACATGGGACTGCTGACACCCTGCAGACCCTGTGTGAAAAAGCCAGCTATTTCTTTCTGGTGCTGTTTTTATTGCTCGGGGGTTGCTGGCTGGATTGATGGCATGGACAAACAGTCATCTTTCACTAATTGCCCTGTTCACACTGCTTAAGTGATACGGTGGTGGCAGCTTTGTGTATGTTGACATGACATTTATCTTTGTGAAATTCACGGTGATATCACAAACAGATTTGTGCTGTTATTGATGAACTTAAGGAGGCAAAGTGGAGCAATTGTGGAGAGCTTCTGTTTGGCTAAATATCCTGTTCAGGCATCCTTGGCGGTGATGCATAACTCAGCAATAGTTTACTATTGGAATTTACTGCTATGTAATAGTAATACTTTTCACTTCTCCTTTGTCTTGAGGGCTTTGGGCTCTTTAAATGTGTTACTTAATGTGGCTTGAGTGTTGCAAGATTCGTATGTGAACTTTTTGCATTACAGATGGGGAGTTTCAGGTCCATGCAAGTGACTCTCCGTGACCTCTCTATGTGTCTGTGGTACAGTTTAGATTTGCTTGAATCCTGGTGGTATTTTATGATCTTTCCAGTAGTTTCTAGAAGTCTAACATATTTGTCATTGCATTGCGGAGCAAGTCATTTTAGAAATGGGAGGTTCCTGAAGAGCACAGTTACACTTAGCAGCTGCTTCAGTTCTCTGTGATACCTTGTACTCCGTTCTCTTCCAGGCAATGTATTTATAAAGAAAAGCATTCTGACCTAAGGTGTTTGTTAAACTAGGAATCTTATCAAGTGAAATAAGGTAGTAGAGGCATCTATTTAACAAGCTGGTTGCTTCCTTTCGTAGTTCATAACATAGAAACTTCCTGCCAGCTTTGCTTTTGCCTTTGAAGACGATTCATAATGTTGGCTTGCAGCATACAAATATTTTTATTAAAACTGTGGTAGTTAACATCATCATTTCAGTTGATTGCTAAATTATAACCACTATTGTAAGCCTATGGGGAGGAAGCTCTAATTACACTGTAAATGCAAAGCATAGTAAATTATCTATTCTTTGCAGTATGAAGGATACACTAAGACAGTAATTTACCACACCAAAATGTCCATTTTTGCTTTTGATCACAGCCTAAGGCCTCTAAATTAATTTACATTGAAAGCCAGTTGCTTAGCTGGAGCTTTATGGGTTATGTGGTACAGTCTGCTGCAAGGTGTGTCACTTATTGGTTTATTAGAGATTGTATTTTAATTTCTCTCTAGTTTTCATGTTTCTGAAGCTCGCAGTTTCTTTTGGATTTTCAGGTGTTCCGTTAATGAGAACACCTGGAGAAAAGACAATTTATAAGACTAGAAATAGATAAATTACATATAAAACTAAAATATGGTGTAATTCCTATTTAGTCTGCTTTTATGGTCGCACATATTCATTTTTACTACTGTGTGGCCTTTCTGGAATAAATTTTTTTGAAAAAGGTCTGTTAGGAATGTGGTTGGCACCAGAGGCTCACGTCTGAGGGGTATCGACGGTCTTCGCTGTCAAGCAGTTCAGATTGTGATAGAGCTGCCTGTTTATCCAAGACCACTGTTGCAGGCCGTGGTGTCTGCTTAATATCTGGTTGGTCATCAGGGCACACGTATTTAGCGTGGCAGTTTTGGAGGGTATATTACTTCTCCTGGGTAACACAGAGATATGGCAGACCCCTTCGGAATTGTCCTCTGTCTATCACTGTGTTTACCAGAATGGTTACTGTGCAGTTCGTGCTATAGCTAGGATGCTCTAATGTTTTAGCTTATGCCAAAAAGAGTCAGTGCTACTTACTTTTCTCCAGCTGCCCCCTGTCATTACCTCTGATCTTGTACTAGTGCTTTTGTAACTCAGGGGTAATCTGGATCAGATCATTGAATTGGCAGAAAATTAATTATTTTTAGATTAGGCAGCAGCCCCCTTTCCACCGCAGCCGGGTATTAGATCAGCTTAGCTATAACACTTCATGTCTCTGCTTGCAGAATTTTGGAATATTTGTGTGATCCACAATGAAGGTAACTCATAACCTGTAATGAGTAAAGCAATAAATAAAACTTTTTGTATTGCCAAGGATAAATTATGTCTGCAGTAGGAAAAAATGTACCAGGGAAGATAAACAGATTTAGTCAGAAATCTCCTGTTTTCTTTCTAGCACAGGTGAGTATTCATTGCCTATTTTTGAGCAAGTCCCATGAGTTCAGATTTGATACACCTTATTTTAGCCTCCTGAGTAAAACAAAGCTGCAATTGCTTTAGGCTCCCTTTGTTTTTAGTACAGACAGACACCTCCTGAGAGCAGCTTGGCCCATTTAAGAGCTGAATTTCCCTCTTGAGTTTCTTGGTTTTCTCTTTTTATTACAGAGGCACATGGAGCACAAACAAAACTAGGTCTTCATGTCTCCCTTGGTTCTTCTGTCACCAGAAAAAGAGCAATGTCTACCTTTTTGGGCTCTGTAGTTTAGTTTATGAAGCACTTGTAGACATATGACTGAAAATCCCAGTCTAAAACTGCTTTTAAGTGTACTCAGACTACCTGGAAAGTCTTTTCCACTTACACCTTGTTGAGTCCAGCTGGAGCTTTGTATCTTTGCATGTTAGAAGTCTGGAAAAAAACATTGTTCACTGTCCTGTAGGTAAATTAACTTATTATGTCCTTGGGTTTCTGCACAAATTACATTTCCGGTTAGCAGCTACTCTGCCCCAGTCCACAAAACCTTCATCACCATGAGCAGGAGGGAAGAAAGCAGATCTCATTTATTCAAATGTAACTAGTCAAGTCTTAAAGCAAAGACATCTCCCAGGCTGCCAGTTGAACGGCTTTGGGGAACAGACTTTCACTGTTAAACAGTTAATTTCAGAGGAAAATGCTACTATTTGATTTTATACCTGTTCTCTTACTGTTGACTTACTTTGGGACCTTTGAAAGGAAGAAGA
Source organism: Dromococcyx pavoninus (assembly GCA_033558185.1). NCBI lineage: Eukaryota > Metazoa > Chordata > Aves > Cuculiformes > Neomorphidae > Dromococcyx > Dromococcyx pavoninus. The sequence goes on along the minus strand of JAUMJL010000502.1, from coordinate 2,433,368 downwards.
TGAATGCCAGTAACAAGGTTCTTCATATTCTTATTTCTGTGATCTTGCCTATGTGTCTGAACTTTGTCTTAAAATTGCACAATTGTGCTAGCCTTTCTCCCAAGGTCATAATCTGAGGGGGCTGGATAACTCCTTTTGTATAGGAAAAAGCCTTTTTTTTGTGTATATCATCAGTCTAGGATGTGCCAAAACACTGGAAATAAGCAATGAAAAAGCTTTTTTCAAAAATAAGCTTAGACTGCACAGTGGTTGTTTTTTGTTTGGCCAGTTGCTTATAGTATGGTGGGAGGTTTTTTCCTCCATGTATAAAACCATTGATTTCCTCTGTGGTGGCTGGTGAAATCAGTTTCACATTTGGAAATGTAATTCATAGAATCATAGAATGGTTTGAGTTGGAAGGGGCCTTAAAACTCATGCAATTCCACACCCTCTGCCATGGGCAGGGACACCTCCCACTAGACTGAGCTGCTCAAGACTCCATCCAACGTGGCCTTGAACACCTCCAGGGAGGGGGTAGCCCAGCTTCCCTGGGCAACCTGTTCCAGTGTCTCACCACCCTCATTGTGAAGAATTTCTTCCTAATGTCTAAATCTTCCCTCTTCCAGTTTAAAGCCATTCCCCCTTGTCCTATCAGTGCATTCCCTGATAACGAGACCCTCCCCAGCTTTCCTATAGCACCTTTCAAGTACTGGGAGACTGCTCTAAGGTCTCTCTGGAGCCTTCTCCAGGCTGAACAACCCCAGCTCTCTCAGCCTGTCCTCATAGTAGGGGTGCTCCAGCCCTCTGATAATCTTCACACCCTTCCTCTGGACCTGTTCCAAGAGTTCCATATCCTTCTTATGTTGGGGATTCCAGAACTGGACACAATACTCCAGGTGGAGGGTCTCACAAGAGCGGAGTAGAGGGGGAGAATCACCTGCTGGCCACACTTCATTTCATGCAGCCTAGCATATGGTTGTCCTGGGCTATTGTTCATAATGGGAATTTATGTACTTGGGAATAAAGTGCAGCTTTGACAAAGCTCTTCATTGCTAAAGGCCTTTGCACAATAACGCTGTGTTTGAATGGAGAAAATATAAATTGATAGTCTTGTTGGAAGCCACCTCATCTGCAGACCTGTCGCTCTTTAAAGCCTGTCCTAATATTAAGCAGTGTCAGAGCCTGTGGATGATGGGCCAGCATGAATTGCTACTCACAAAATAACTGTCTTCATTTACACTTGTGTGATAACTGCTGGAGAAGGGTACCAGTGACTGCTGCAACCTCATCACGGGGCTTCTGCTGTGTATTGAGAGGGAACCAGGGAACCTGTTTGCTAACTTGTTCGTTTTGTGAGCTCCCACATGATTGTTAGGCTCTTTTCTGGAAGAGACCAATCCAAGAACTGCAATGATAGTTTTTGAAGGTAATTACATTGTGCTCATTGCCATATTCTCTCATCAGACACAGCAATAACCCCTTTTCACTTACAGTTGATCAAAGCTGTTAGCCTGAGGCAGTTGTTGTTGGCTGTGATCTTACTGTGTTTTTTTTTCCAGGGGGAGGTAGAGAGCTTTCAGAAAAGCTTAGTAAACATAAATCACTTGTTTTTCTTCTTCAGTTCTACTTTTCTAGAAATATTTCTACTGTGATATATGGCTATCACTGATAATACTGCTGGTCTTGGAAGCAATTCCGGAATAAAAATATTCAGAGTGGCCTTTAATGTCAACATTGTAGATCAGCAGTGACTGCTGATAATAATCAGTATTAACAATTCAGTAACTTTTTGGATTATTCTAGATCTAGGTAGTTTGATGCTGTGAACTTCTGTTGGAACACTTGATAAGTCCTGTACTGTCTTTTCTCAGCAGTTCTACCAACTCATGTTATGACATTTGAAGACAAATTGTCATGATGTGAAGATTGCTCTTGGGTTGTTAGTTTTGACTGTGAGTAGAGAGAATAGGCTTCTGAGTTGTAATGATACATGGTCTGCATAACAAAGTATAATATAGGAGTTTCTGTTGAGGCTTCCATATTAAATTGCAGGAAGATAGCTTTATATTCCCATGTAAACTTTGAACATTTGGTCTAGTTTCAGTTGCAGTTGCACACCAGCCATGCCTTAATTTGAGGATGACCTATGACTCTACCTTTCCATGAAAACCTTTGTGTGAACCCAGTCAGTTAGAATTAAATCCTACAATCTCATCTTGAAAGATATGCGCTCTGTCCCTTTGTGACAGCTCTGATGCTGGTCAGCACCTCTTCTTAATGATCCTCGTACTCCCTCATGTGTTAGTAAGCGTCATCTTCAGTTTAACAGCAGAGTTCTGAAGTAGTGTTGGGCTGTGGAGTGGTTTCACTTGATTAGCTGAGCTAATGGTGGTGTTGATGTCAGTTTGATAGATTGAGCCCATATTGTTCTACATTGGAAATGTGATTTTTTTGTTTTAATAGAATCCCCAAGTTTCCAGCAGAGTTGACTGTTACCTTTTACAAACTCAGAGGTAGGAGACAGGCTCTAGAGAGGGTTTTGCTTGGTCAGACTGTAGACAGATGAAAGTGTATTTCAAGCCAAAACATGGAGAATTATGTCCAAGAGCCCAGAAGTGGAAAAGTATTTTTAAGTAGAGCAATTAATGAATTTTTTTGTAAAATTGTCCTGTTGTAGAGTGCACCATTGAGTTGTGAAGGCAGATCAATTAAACATGCACAGAGGATTCTGTGGTGTTACAGTCACCATTGTCCCCGGGGTGGTTTGAAATGCTGGTGAAACCTGTTTGCTGTAACCTGGCATTGAGCAGAAGGCGATCGTCTTAGTGTGCATTGTTGCATTCCAGCTATTCTGGCAGACTGAGCCAAAATGAGGCAAATTCAGAAATGCTGCTATTTAAATTAAGTCAATCCAGCTCCTGCCAGCGGAATCGAGTATGGGAGGGCTACTTTGTGCGTGTGAGGTAAGGAAGGAAGTTATAGTAATGTTTGACGAAGTCCTATATAGGTTCCAAGAGCAACCTCTTCAGCCAGTGTAACTGAAGTTGGCAAAGGTTTTGTCTGCACAAGCTAAGCAGTTTTATGATGGTACTTCAATTCTCCAGTGTCATGGAACAGGTAGGTTTATTTTTGGCTGTGGCTCTAGTAAGAACATGCAGCAGTTTTTCTTCTGTGTTTTTTATCCATCAGACATAATTAAGAAAGTCAATTAGAAGACTAGTGCTTAATACTGTTCGGGGATTACCAGAACCTCCATGTTTAATGGAAGGAAAACAAAACAGTCAGTACAGGGAAAAATAGTCCTTGGAACTGAGGAAGGGTATCCTCAGCGGACTTGGCGAAATGAGGAATTGTGAAAATGCAGTTTTATAGGCACTTGAGCCCTTCTTTCCTCAGGGTCAGTTTTTCTTAAGCCTTTCGTGCTGGATGTTTGTTTGTTCATATAAGCAGTCTTCCCCTATTCTTTGTTGTCCTTAGGAGGTTAGTTGTAAGGTTTAACTATCTAAAATTTCCTTGCCAAATATAAATTCCTCTTCCTCTCTGAGTGATTTTTCACAATGATCTTTGGGATATTTCAAACATGTTGCTATGTCTTTCTTAATTTTCTCTATTTTTGTTAGATGGAGGGGAAGAAAAACGCCAAACACCTGGGTTTTTTTCAGTCGATCTCCCTTTTCTAGATCATGTTTTGTAAACCTCTGATTATGGCACTTGCTCTGTTTTGGCTTCTCTTCTTTGGATCTGTAGTGTCATATTGAAAACTGCACAAAACTATACTTAAGCATGAGGGAAGGCTTTTACGTAAGAGATTTGGGATGGATTGAGGCTCTCACGCTTGCCCTAAGATAATGTGTCATTTTACCCTATGTCTGTACAAGTTGTTCTCATTGTGCTGTAGCTGGTACAAAAGTCAGTGGAACCAAAGCTGGCCAAGAAGCAGTACAAAATAAATAACTAAGTGGAGAAGTCGTTCAAATGTCTTTACATTTTCTGGTAGGTTCAGAGAGGAAATAGTTGTCAGATTTTACTGAAATCTGTTTCTTAGCTTTAAGCAAATAATGTAGACTCCTGTTTAAACACATCTCTTCATAACTCCTTGGAATTTTTAGCATGGTATCTGAGCCTTAAAATTTTACGAAGCTTGAACTAAAATTATATGCAGTTGTTGGCATTAATGCAGCAGTCAGCAATTTTTAATAAATAGTATTTGTTACAAAAACCGAGACCTCCTTTTGACCTTTTCATAGTAGGTCCTAAAATCTTGTAGTTGGGAGGGAGGAGGAAAAGTGGCGAGTGTTCACATTTCTCTATAAGCAAGGAAGGAAGAAAAGGCTGTTATTTCTGGGTGTAGATACTTGAGAAAATTTTTTCTCTCTTTTTTTCTTTTTACAGCAGTGAGGCCTATGATAATCCAAGATAGACAAGGAACTGAGTAGAAAAGCAAGAGCTGAATAAGCAACATACAACCTAAGGAGCACTAGTCATTAGAATTAAGAAACTATATCCAGAACAACTCAGAAATACTAAGTTCAGTTCTTGTTGTCTGAAAATATCGAGTGCTTGAATAATCAGGGTCCAATACTATAATAAACATTAGGCTTGAACTGGCTTCGTTTCTTCTTAGAAAGAAAAAAAATGCTTTATTTTATCTCATACATCACACCAGTACAACACTTTGGGTGAGATTGATCCACCTTAGATAGCTATGTCTGAGCAAGTAGCCTGTGCTTCCATCTTAGTCAGTGGAGAGTGTTTCAGTGGCCTGCTTGGTGTCATTCAGAGATCCTGGATCAGGTGAACCATGCCCTATAGCTGGCAGTTTCTCTGATCATGGGAAGACTTTGGGTGATAAGCTCAGATGATGGTGTTTAAAGCCAGGCAGAGGGAATCCCATCTGAAGTCTGTAAAAGTGTGAGAAGAGCCCAGGATTGCCAGTTCTACTGGTGATACTTGGAGCATGCAGATATTTCAGGACTTCTGAAGGCAGTGCCCTGCACTGGTCTCTTTTCTGTACAGTAGAGATAGCACCTATAACTGCATTTCCTCAGTGTTTAATATTTTATTAGAAAATTAGGTTGTTGGCAGGTTTTCACTCAGTACAACAGAATAGTGGAACTTTTCTAAATGGTCTTTTTTTAACTTCTTCTAGAAAAGTGACGTTCTGATAAAAGTTTCATTGTACGCCGAGTTTATTCTATCTTCTCTATAATGCTGTGAAACAACATGGGACAACTGGTTTTTGTTATGCTACACCTCTCTTACAAACAAAATTCTGTTTGACTGTGCATCCATCTATTCCATGATCTCTAAATGTCAGTGGCTCTCAACACACGCTTTTCATCCAAGAAACAGTAATTGGAAAATAGTTCATTTACCACACAGCTGGATTTGTTGTTGCAGTAATAGCATATTATTTACCAGTGGAGACATTTAAAGCTTTCATACTTTTCCATCAGAGAGTATCCTCACAAATCCCTAATCTATTTATTTAATTTTCTCTAGATTTATATAAATATTGAAAAAGAGGCGCCTTTCTGTATGCTTAAAGCACCTTGGGCATAGCTTAAGTCTACATTGCAAACAGAATCTGAAAAGCATAGCAGTCTGCATCTGTCTCCCCAGGAGCAAACTAGACAGCGCAGTCAAATTTCTCTTTCACTCCCCCATTAACAGTTTTCTCCCTTGACCATTCACTTTGTTTACCTCTGTACCACCTACTAAAACTGTTCTAAATGAGTGAAAAAATTGTTAAGGCGTAGGGCATTTTACAGAAACATGCAGCTGTATATAGAGTGTATTTTTATATTAAAAGTTGACCGGTTGGAAGGTCGATGAAATGTGCTTTGCAGGAGGTTGGTGCACACAGTTGATGGTTGCACCAGTCCTAGTTAGTGGCTGAGGTTATTGGGCTGACTTGTAGTTCCCACTGTAAAGGACAGATCAGAAAGCAGTTCCTTCCAAAGGAGTAGTTTCGTTAGTAGTTTCGTTAGTAAAAGGTGCTATCTTGGGTAATTGTAGAGTTCAAAGCAGTGAGAAGTTTCTGCTTTCTGGTTCATCAGTGGTAATTCCTTTGTGTGTTCATCAGCAAAGCATTTTAAAGAAACGAGACAGGATAGGTGATTTAGCCACTGTGATTCTGAGTTAGGCTTTTATATTTTAATACTTGAGAAACTTACGCGTTTTCCTTCATCTCCTGCACTACTCTATCTTTAACTGGGGCAAAAGAAATAAAAATCTGGGAAGCCTGATTCTTTCTTTGTTGAGTTTGGCACCTTTCACACAATGCTTTTGGAAAAGAGTTGTCCTTTTATTTTTTTAAAGGAAGTAGCATTAAAAAACCCAACCAGGAACCCTTCTGTCCATATTTAGATACGTGAAATGCTACACCTCTCCACAGCTTTGCTCAGTGGTGTGTTGCTGTGTTTTTGTTGGTTTGTGATTCAGTGTTAAAGATTCCTGACGTTGTCTATCAGACTTTGAAACTGCTGACCCCAATTTTGCACTTTTGTTTCCCGTATGATTTTCCCCACTAAATAAATGTATAAAAATATGCAAAAGCTTCTGTTGCCTTTACTACTTAAGAATGTTGTCTAAAGCATTTATAACATTGATTATGCTTGTTTATTTGCATTATAGCCTAGTTGGCAGAATTTTTTAATTAGTATCTCTTGTTCATGTATGGATTATGTCTGGATTATGGGTTTAGAGGACTGACGTGGATGAATTTGGGGAAACTATGACTTCTAAATCCAAGGCACACTGATTGGAGCTTACCAGAATGGTACAGGAAGGAGAACGTGCCAGTTGCTTTGTGGTTTTGGTACCATATCTTAATCTCATTACTTTGTCACATCTGTTGTGTACACTATTGGATATTAAATTGTGAGGTTTTGCTTCTGGCTTTTGCCTCTGACCTTAGGTATCTGATTCATTGTGTTATCTCAATATTTGTCTGGTAGCTAAAGATAATGTTACCTTCTTGCTGTGAGATCCATAAGGGAAAAGCCCTGCGCAAAAGCAGTGTTACTTGAGAGGCCATGTGGGAGCTCCAGGTTTTCTTGGTATGGAATACTGTTACATTACAGAAGTGTAGTAAAGCTGGATGGGAGATCTTATAGATAGGTGAGGTTGCTTTAAGACAAAACCAGTTGCCCTTACTTGCAATCTCATACTCACATGCTTACAAACACTGAGATCATGGAATGGTTTGCATTGGAAGGGACATCTTAAGGTCACTTAGTACAGCCTGTGTGCCATGGGCAGGGACATTTTTCACTAGATCAGGTTGCTCAAAGCCTCATCCAACCTGACCTTGAACGCTTAATCAAATAATCTCTCTGGCATTCAGGTATTGAGATAATTAAATCCAAGTGGTCTTTCTGAGATGCTTTATGATGACACCAGGGTCACCACCTGTTGAGTTCTCATCATGGCATCTGGGTTCTTCTTGGGTTGGTGATCGGGGGGGTTTGGTTTTTGGTTTTGTTTTTTTTTTTTTCTTTTCATATCTTTTAGAAGCAGACAGCAGTTGGTGTCTCCATCCTGTCCTGTCTCTGTGAATTATCAGGATTTAGTCTTAGTTCTTTATCTCTTGATGTGGCTCCCCTGAGAAAGTACATGCAGATAGGTGGTAGGATTTAGTTCCTATTGTGGTAGTCCTTCTGCTGTTCCTTGAAGTGCTTCCATGCCCCAGTATTGCCATTCATTTGCCGTGCAGACCAGTCTAAATATTTTCATTATAGTCTGTGCAACAGAGAGACAGCTTCAGAGCTGCCTTAACGTTCCCAGTTGCCTTTTTACTTTAAGGAATGTGGTTTAGATGAATCCTGCTAGGATAGGCAGGAGGACTGAAAGGTGTGGAGACTAAGAATATGTTTTTTAAAAGGAAGAAATTAATGTATTTATTTTGTTTTGTTTACCAAGGCAAAGAACATCTCCTGTGTAAATGGGATGTGGCATAGCAAGCTATTGTGTGATTTGGCTGCTTACTTAGCACAGCCACTGCAACAATTCCTGTCTATAAAGCTGTATTCATGTAATATGCCATTGCCCCTATTAGTGGACATCACCCCGGATTATTGTGTTTACATTGTAAAGGTTTTAATCCATAAATCTAGGTGGTTGTAAAATGTACAGTGTGGTTTGTTAATAGAAATGAAAGAACTTCATCAACTTGATATGGTTCCAGGGTATATTTTTACTACATTTTTTTTACATCTTGACTTTTGAGTTCTGGATAAATAAAACAATTCTGGGATTACTTTTACAGATAAACAGAGGTCACATGACAACTGAGGCAAAGAGAGCTGCCAAGATGGAGAAAAAGCTAAAGATCTTGCTTGGTGGTTATCAGTCTCGAGCAATGGGCCTTATCAAACAATTGAATGATTTGTGGGACCAAATTGAACAGGCACATCTGGAGCTACGTACTTTTGAGGAACTGAAGAAACATGAAGATGCTGCAATCCCACGGAGACTGGAGGTGAGATTCCCAAATGTAATATTTGTGGAAAAGATTTATTTTTTACGATGCATGGGCTCTGCGGTTCACAGCCTGAGTTTGTATCAAGGTTTTAATGGTCTTTTTAAATTATATGTTTGGCTATTACCAGACTCCTCTGCTGCTCTCTTCAATATCAAAGATTCTGTGACACATACATTAGAAGCTGGGACTAATCTACTAGTGTGTTCTTTAACTTTGTTTTTATTTTATTTCCTTATGTGGTTTATTTTATTAATCTTCTGCAATGTGTATCGGCATATAGTTCCATATCTATCTAAATTTGGGTTGTTTTGCTTTTCATTACAGTTAGAGCTTAGGGTAGATCTGAAACTTGTGTAAAGCGTCCTACTTCCTTAAAAGTCAGTGAACCAAGTGCCTGTATGTACTGCAGGAGATTCTCCTGTCTTTTCACATGTTGATTGCATTACTCCCTGGACTTAATGTTGTTGTCAGACTTGCAGATGGCTGGATTTCCAGAAAGCCAGTACTGAAATGGAGTTATTTTACTGATTTAAGCTTGGCTCTCAGTTTCAGAACCTGAGCAGTTGTTCTGTAACTATAGTTTTGAGCCACCCTCAGAGTTCAGGCCATTTGCCTGCAGTCCTGTGGCTGGCTAACACCCTCTGCATGTGTGATCTGGACCATTGCTTCTGAATAACACCACCTGCCTTACTGGACTCTACTGGCTGGCATGGCTTTAAGGAGGAAGATATCTCTTTCTCTGAAGCAGCCTTAACTTCAGCCCAGAACTAGCAGAAACAGGTACACTGAGATACCTGCAAACAATGCCTCAGAGCCATTGTTCTTAGTTTAAGGGTGTCCAGGGTATTCTCCGCTTTTTTCAGCTAATAAGGCAACCCTCAGTCAAGACTCAGTCCTAGGCTTAAGTCAGTGCCAGGCTTTTTTTCCAAGAAATAAGTACTCATCTTTTTCTTATAAATTCTTTTATTCCACAAGAGAGGGTTCTGTGGGGTCTCAGATATTCTCAACCATTTGCTATTTAAAGGCATAAAATGTATGAGTTCTTAAAACTGATTTTGTGAAAGAGTTTTAGAAATTATGATAGATCTGTTCACAAACACGATTAATTTATTTAGTGAAAGTTAACAGTAAAAGTGTATTAAAGAACTGATAGCTACAAATGGCACCTGCTTTTACTAAATAGCACTTTACTGAGGTCTAATCCTTAGAATACGTTTACTGTCTCTTCTGATGCAAGAGTGAAGGGAGATCAAATGAACCAGTAGCTGGCAGTTCTAGAACAAGTGGTATTTCTCCTTCATGCACTGTGTAGCTATTGAGATAAGGCCTGTGAGAGGTATTTTTACAGGATGTGTGATTAGATAGTTAGGTCACGCAAAAATGAGAACAAACTCATGAAAGAAGAATCCAGGGGTAACTGTTAAATACAATGCAACTTGTGGCAAGTTTCCAATTTGAAATCTCTCCTTTTGAAGTATTTGATATTAACTGCTGTCAAAAACAGGGTAAGATACCTGACATTTCATTCTTGGTACTCTACATCAACTGCTCTGTTTTACATTTATATTTAGAATAAGTAATTCTTGCAATGTCCTGACTCAGTTCTGGTCCCTTCCTCTGAAGGAACTAAAATACAAGCTTTGTAATGATCTTCATGGATGTGACTAATGAAAGAACTGACTGGTTGCTTAATTATGCTTAATTATGTTTTCCTTCCAGTGTCTGAAGGAAGATGTGCAGCGACAGCAGGAGAGAGAAAAGGAGCTCCAGCAGAGATTTGCTGACTTCATGTTGGATAAAGAGACTTTTCAAGCAAAGTATTAAAGCACAAAATTCAATGATGTAATATTTCCAAGTGTACAGATGCTTCTCCAGCAGCTTTTCCATCAGTTGCAGAAATCAAATGTAGTCTGCTGTTTGCATCTTGTCAAGTTTTGTCCCTTTAATGGACTGTTCCAAATGCTGTAGGTATGAATGGCTTTGGCCAGTATTAAAAATTGAATAGAAATGTCAAAAATTTTATTAAAAGAAAAAGCAATCACTCTGGTATGATTATGATTTTAACCATGTCTTCATTTGCTAGGATTATCACGTTATTCCTAGTGTTTTATCATTCTTGAGACCTGTAAGATACGTGCCTGCAGAATAACATCTTTTGAATAAACCTGGAATGTTAAAGAATAATTAAATAACAAAATGCTTGTCTTTCAACTACAATGGAATCCTCTCCTCTCCCAGGCCTCTTTTGTGTTTTTAGTAAATTGTCTTTCTTCCTTCCTCTGCTGCTGCTTTTATTTTCCAAGACTGTGATTTGTATTAGATAGGACCTGTACAGGATAATGATGATCTGTGTCATACCATGCTCCTGCTTGTTCTCTGTGCCTAAGACTAAACACTCATTTATATCAAGGTGTTCGAGTGGTCATATTGGCAGTACACGTAACTCATCCTGAAACAGGATAGGTTTAAGTTTTATAAAGCATCCAGCTTAGCCTGATTGTTCCCATAGGTTTCGGCACAAAATGTACCCTTCAATTTTCTATTTATTAATGCTTTTAAAATCCCTCTATCTGATTGATGAACCTTTTCCTGCTGCTGTTTATACAGTGGGCTGAAGGTCTTGCGTAATATCACAGTTCTGCCTTGGCCTGGACCTTGTGGAAGATGGTTGTGGAGACTTTGTCTGTATATTGTCCCCATCACAACTCAGTTGCTTCTTCTGTTCAGGTTTTAGAATGGTCCTTTGCTCTGTTCTGGTGGTGATCAGCTGAAGTCTTCAAACCACCTCCAGTCACAATTTGTGAATTAGCATAGGCCAGGGACACTGGGAACGCTCAGTATCACAGTATCACAAGGTTGGAAAGGACCTCTGAGATCATCAAGTCCAACCTCTAACCCAACCCAACACCAACCCATCATCTAAACCATGGCACTCAGTGCCTCATCCAGTCTCCCCTTAAACACCTCCAGGGTCAGTGACTCCACCACCTCCCTGGGCAGCGCATTCCAATGGCCAGTCACCCTTTCAGTGAAGAACTTTCTCCTAAGATCAAGCTTAAACCTTCCCTGACAAAGCTTGAGTCCATGTCCTCTAGTTCTGTCACTGGTCACCTGAGAGAAGAGACCAACCCCTGCCTGTCTACAACCTCCTTTTAGGTAGTTGTAGAGAGCAATAAGGTCTCCCCTGAGCCTCCTCTTCAGACTAAACAGCCCCAACTCCCTCAGTCCCTCCTCGTAGGGCTTGTGCTCCAGCCCCTTCACTGTCTTCGTTGCCCTCCTCTGGACACACTCCAGCATCCTGACATCTTTCCCAAACTGGGGGGCCCAGAACTGCACACAGTATTCAAGATGAGGCCTGACCAGTGCCGAGTACAGGGGGACGATAACTTCTCTGGTCCTGCTCACCACACTATTCCTGATGCAGGCCAGAATGCCACTGGCCTTCTTGGCCACCTGGGCAGTAGGCAGTGGGCATAAGGCCAGCCCTGGTAGCTTCATGGCAAGGATGTGTCCATGCAGTACCAGTTAGCCTAAGTATTTGGGAGCATACCCTGGACGTTGTTTGCTTTACTACTGCAGATATCATCTCACAAGGTCACCCTTGCATGCTATGCTGTAGGGGTTTATGGAGTACATTCTTAGCATGCAGAACTTTGGAGTTCCATGGCCCTATTTCTCCTCAAGAGCTGGTTATTCGGCGTGCTTTGTTGCCCAGAGCAGCTGTTAAGTGGGGTGGAAAAAAGCTCCCTACTTACTCCTCCTCTCCTCTCACCACATCTAAACAGGTTTTTATTTTCTCCCTATTTTGACCATTCTTCTGAAGGGTGAGGATGGGATTACTGAAAGGGGTAAATGCATTATTTCTTATTCTTTGAGATGCTTTTTCAAATCTCATCCAAAATCTTTCTCTGAGTACTGTTTAGTCAGACCACACTGGAGTTAAATCTTCCTGTTTAAAATTTTAATCAGCTATTCCCAATGCTTATAATACATGTCTTTGCCAGAGTCAGGCATCTTGTTAAAGAATTGGTTTCATGTTTTTATTTTTGTGTTCATCACTTCTTCAGGGATCCATCTTATATTCCACTCTTACACTTTCGCTGTTTTGAGCAATTGTTTGTGGAAGTGAATGAAGAAAAAGGCAAAAATACATATTGGTAACAGCACAGAGTTCAGCAATTAAATACATAAAGTTGCATGTATCATGCAGATTGGCTTTGATATATTTGAATTTAAATGGGGTCTTTGTTGTTGGCAATTTTGCCATATTACAAATATCACTTTGTTTAGGCTTTGGGAAGATTGCTTGAGGACACTGTTGGGGTTATGGGGTTGTAGGTGTTTAAATGCCATCCATTGTGATCAATGGTAATCAGATTTTATTTAAAGGCGATCCATCTGATTTCTCCTGATCCCTGGCAGGAGCAGGTTACACAGCCAGCCTTGGAATATCGTTCCCTTTATTCACCAGGACATCATTCTTCTGAAGTATTAATGCAATTATAGACTACATACTTCTAGAAATGTGTTAAATATTTAGCTAAACCAGAATACATCTGGAAAGAAGTATTAAGCATCAATCTCTGAGCACATGGGCTATTTCAGCTTGGATGGTTATATCCAAAAGGAAAAATCATATAAAGACACATCATGACATTCTCATGGTTGTGTGGTAGCTATAGATATTAACAGAAAACCCTTGTAGGTTTACCAATACCACAAATACAATTATTTCCTTTCTTTTTGGTGCTGGAGCAGAGCCTCTCCGATGTTTCCTGTATTTTTGACAGCTTTGGAGCTAGACAGGTATTCAAACGTTCTGCCTTAGCAAATGTTTGCAATGGCAAATTCAGAAGGACTGAGAAATCATGCACAACTCTTCTTTCTTGAAATGCATACAATTAACTGATCGTTGTTTGTAGCAGATACATATTTGTAGCATCAAATGCAGCAGATATGAGGCAGTTATATTTGAAATATACCCCAAGGAGGTTTGTTCACTGTTTTCTCCAGTTCTGTTTGCTTAGAAAGTGCTTAAGTAGGTTTGCTGTTTTCCCTGTCTCTAGTCAGAGTTTAGGTCCTGAAGTTTTTGCCTGTGTCAATAATGAAACAAAATTAATGAAACAGAGTTTCTTGCCTTATTTAAAGCTCAGTTGTACCCTGCTTTGGCTTTTCACCTGCCCTGAGCTGCCAGGAAATCCTCCTATGAGCCGGGGAAAGACTCTTGATTCAGGTGTTCAAGGGCCTGTGAGCTCAAAGAGTGCTGGAGAAGGCTTGATGTCAGGCACTACCAAGGGTCCTAAACGAGCCCTGCTGTTACCAGGACTCAAAGCCATCACGGGACAGCAAGTACAAAGGTGATGTTAAGCTGTAGAGACTCCTTCCCCACCTTGCCTTTATCGTAGGTAACTGCTGCTAAAGCTTTGGGCCTTTACAGACACAGGATATTGACAGAGGTGGGACTGTGGCACCATTTCTGCCTCCTTTTCCAGAAGTATTTTAATGCCATGGGACAGTAACTTTTCACTGGGAGATGCCTGAGGTGTTGTCTGAGGCTGTCAGTCCAGGATATCATTCATGGCCTCGGTGCCCGTTCTCTTGCAGCTGGCGAGGAGGGTGTAGTCAGATCTGCTGAAATCACCCGTAAAACCTCACACTGGATGCTCTGTGCACGTGTCTGTTTCATCCAGAGAGATGTGAATGGAGCAGCAGAGCCTGGCTAGAAATTCCTAGATTAAAGAATTCTAGTGTGGTATCTTAAACTGGAGTGCTTCAGGAAATTAGTTCAACCAGATTTGGATGCTGGTGTCAATGCTTCCAACAGCAGACAGTGATGGAGCTTTGGCTTTTTAGATGCATTTCTTGGGCTTAGGCCCAGTTTATGTCTCAAACACTGCTTCCTGAATCTCTTTCTAAAATGCTTTGTAATTGAACACAGATGTTTGGTGGACACAGAAGAGTGACCAGCGCACCTTGACCTCATATTTTGATTGTAAACTTCTGAAGCCAGCCATTATTTTGGTCTTTGTTTCCAAGAACAATAGTAAGTATAACCACAGACAGTGTGAACCAGTTAACAATTTACTGCAGTGGGTAAACTGTAACCTGACTGAGTGACAGAGGTGGGATGGGGGGGGTGTAGTGTGTATGTGTGTTAACAGTTATTTTGAGAATTATTTAACGTTCTCCCTGAGAAATTCCTTCACTTCCATTAGCATGCCAAAATATATCTGCAAGTCTTTAAAGAATTTCAGCTGATGATTTTCCTCCCTTCCTGGAATTGAACTTGATATTTATGTGCTGAATCAATCCTGTAGCTGGAGCCTGCTTCAAAGTCCTTGGAGTTGATAAGACTGTCATTTACTTCAATTGAGTTGGATTCAGGTACCTGGGAAAGCTAATAAGACAGCAGTATTAAATTATAACAGCTGAATGTCTCATCCATACCCGGCAGATAACAAAAATCAAGCATTTCCTAGAGTTAAGGGGGAGAATTTTCTAAGGCACAGGAGTTTCCCTGTGAGAAATCCAGCAGAGTTGGAGCCAGCTCGTGAAAACATGGCAGATCTCCAGAGAAACAAGCGCTATTTTAACTTTGTAATTAGTCACTCCAACCAGCAACGGCCAAGATACATCTTATTGCTCTGGCTTCCTTAAGCAAAGACAGTGCCAACAGGAGCATCTTGTCTTTGACCATTGCTGCTTGTGCTGCTTTTGCACCCTTGTTTGCTGGTGCAAGCACTGGGACAGTTACTTTTGGTTTAAAATATGTCAATCCAGCTTGGTTGTCCAGTCACCTCCACAGACATGAGTTGGGTGTGTTTAGAGATAGGACGTTCCAGTGAAGACACAAGCAGGGCAGAGGCTGTGCCACTTCATTGTTCGCTTGAAGTGGCCATGAAACATGGTTTGCAGTGCTCCAAGGCAAGTAGCTAACATGAGGGAACTACCCACAGTTAGGCACTCTGACTTAGCTGGATCTAAGCTGTGGTGGTAAACGTTGGAGATGCATTGCTTTTTGCAAACATGGCCTGAACACAGATTCCTAAATAAAAGGCATCAAAAAACATGCTTGAACTTTTGGTTTTGGCTGCAAACTAGCTAGCAGTATCTTAAACAAGTGTGTGAACTTTGGCTTGCCTTTGGTATCCGAGGACAGTGATGTTGCTGGAGAAGATGACATTATTGTGGTCTGGATTTAATCTGCCTCACATTCATCTCAGGAATCCAGTTCTCAGTTATCTTCCATACCGTGGGTTCAAAGCAACACCTGTCTTCCAAGCAGGATTTAAAAGTGAAGTATCAAATAACATTTCCTCCATTTTCTTAGTTGAATGAAATGCATGTTGAAAAATAGCCAGATACTGATCTAAAAGCGAAGTGTCCTTATAACTGATTCCAGACTTGTACTTTCTGCCTGTCTAGGACTTGTACCTTTGCTTGCTTACAACAGAAGACCTGGTTCTGCTGAAGACTTGCACTCACCTTAACTTGTGTGGGAGTGAGATCAGACCTTGTTTTAGGGAAGGACTTAAAGGATGTGCTCAGTATGTAAGCCAACATATATGTAAGCCAACCCGTCCCTATGTCTCCACTGAAGTACGTACTGTTGTCTCATCACTTTAAAACTTCAACATTGTCTTTAAGTGCTTTATTTAATTAGGGCCTTAATGACTTTGAAGCAAAGGGGAGTGGCAGTGGATTGAAAAAAAGGACCTTCACCTTTTGGTTGTGATTATGTAAGTCTCTCGTATCCAGCTAGACTATGGCTCATTAATTTTTTGATGTATTTAAATAAGGTGACTTTATAAATTAAATAAGGTGCTGCCTCAGGCATAATTGTGGTCCACACAGTAGGTGAAAAGGTAAAGAAGTGGGTACAGGGAGTGTTCTACAGCATTATTTCTGCTGCTGGTATGATTGTTCATAGTGAGTTTGGTTGTTTGCCAGTTGTTGGGGGTTTGTTTTCTGGGTTTTCTTTATCATTTATTAAGAGATGCCTTAGTGTCAGGATTAGGAAAGTCTTGCTTTCAAGTCAAAGTTAAAGGTTTTTCACATATCAAATTAGACAGAGTCTGCCTCATTAGATCACTTTCAGGTTTCCAAGTTACAACTGTGATTCTGATGTATCTGGATTCCTTAAAGATTCCTCAAGGGAAATGCAAGTACCTCTTTTAAGATCATTTATGTACATCGAAAGCATTTATGAATTGTGACACAAGGAAACACAGGCTGTTTTATTATTTATTCAGTTCATATATCAGATCTTTTGCCAAGTATATGCTACAGGTAAATGCCTCATAGGATCAGACAAACGTATGTGTTAGGTTCCTCTCTTCTCCTCCCACTCCCTCCCCTCTCCCAGAAAAGAAATGTGGGGTCTATTTTGTATCATTATCATGCCAGTAGCATTTTAAAGCATGTTATGCAGCTTAGGTGAGATCATGGCCCCAGTGAAACCAATGGGAGATTTGGCTTCAACTTCAATGAAGCTGAGATTTCCTTTCCTCTCCTCTCCTGTCTGTATTTGATGAACCTTTCTGTCAGGAGAAGAAAGAGATCCTCTTTTGAAAAATAGTCATAGATGCTTAATAATGCTGAACAAGCCAGCCAGGATTACGTTTTTAGCTCCATGGCCAGAAAAATCTATTCCAGAAATAATTCTGATTAAAAAGACTGAATCCACTGGTTGAACATCAGACACAGAGGCACCCCAGAAGTAATTCAACTGTATGATTTTTTTTTTAAGCTAATTATTTCACTGATCTTTATAATATCTGGCCCTTGTGTAAAGCATTGTTTTCAAAGCTGTCTCTCTCTTATCTGTTAATGCTCATGAATTATCCTAGGGCTTGGGCAGGACCATCACTGTAGCTGGATCTTAAAAAATTAGTGACTTTACTGACTACATTAATTAATCTGCATGACAGACCATGAAATGACTGTAAATAGAAGGTGAATTGTTCCATAGATTGATATTGTTGCTTTTGAATTAGGAAAGAGAAGATGGGGGACACAATCCCTACCATAGAACAGGTTTGACTCTCCTTGGTTTGTGCTCCTACCCAAAGAAATTTCAAGGGTTTGGGTGGACATACTCTCTTTCATTAGACCATATACATGGAGAACACAGATACTCAGGAAGTCCTGAACTCTGAAACTGCTGTCTCACCTCCCTTTTCCAGCTGGTTTATTCAAAGATATTCTCCCTTCAAGCCATGCTGCTTTTTATGTTCTTAGCTCATCCTTGCTACAACATTGACCTCAAAGATTTTAATTCTTTTTTTTTTCCCCTGATGTTTTAGTTGAAAAAAGACAGTGCTGGTTATCTGGCTTTGAGTTTAGAGAAAAGCAAGACAAAACCTAGGAACAATAAGTCCCTTGTCAAAAGAGGATAGAGTTCCTTAAAGTCTAATATTCCTCATCTCTCTGACGTGGATTGGATCCCATCTGCTCAACCTGCTTGTTTTTCTTCAGTGTTGATGAGTTGAACATACCCTGAGTGCGCCATTGCCTGGTGACTTGGGAAATGGGAGAAGTGGGTTTGACAGGGTCTCAGCTCTGTGGGCTAAACCCCAAAAGTTTTGATTTGTGGTGCATTTTCATGTCTCTAAACCCAGCTTTGGGCTTTCTGTGCTGTTACACAAAGCTTCCTCATTACCATGTAGTGGCTCCATGGTTTTTCTTTTGGTCACCTCTGACCAGCATCGTGACTGGATTGAGACATGCACTACTTGCAACCTTGATCAGGCTGAGTCCTGCAGGGAGACACCAACCTGCATAGCAGTTACTGGAGAAGGGGCCCAGGTTACTGGGAGGGCAGAGGGAAAGCATCATCTGTATGGAGACAGATTAAAAATCTTGAAGCGGAACATAAGCCCTGCTTTTCTCCGACCTGTTTCTGCAGTCCCGACCTGTTTCTGTCACTGTGCTAGCAGATGTTTAGCCACAGAAATGTGTGATTTCTATACAAGAAAGTGCCTTTCTGGAGGAGATGCCAACATTTCAGCACTGTCAGGAATTTGAAGGTCTGGACCTTCGGTGACACTTTTGCCAGTCCCAGAAATCAAGCATCCGGCATCACTGTATTGCCTGGAAAGCATCCAAATTCCAGCAAAGGCAGACTTTTTTTGGCTCTCACCTCCTGCTTGGTTTCTAGATAAGAAAGTGAGAATAGCTGTCCTCTACCTCACAAAAGGATTATAGAGAAAGGAAAAGAGGCTCAAGAACTTTATTTTATATATTTCATAGTTGCTACAGCACATCCTGTGGACTTCCTTTTGTCATTCTTAATAATGGCAATATTACTGAAGTCTAGGAAAAAAACGGGTCCTCGAACCTACTATAAACATAAAATATCCCAACTAATTCTAAATCCCATTAAACTGGTGGTGAATTTAATCATGAGGGTGAGGATAAACTAGTGAATCCAGTTTCCTAGCAGGTCCCAGAACGTATTGTTAGCAGCAAAACCATCCCTGCAGCAGTGTATTCCACTTCCTTTTATTGCAAATACCTTTTGGTTAACAGCAAGGATCTGTTTTAATTTTACGGTTACCCAGTGACCACAGGACGCAGATTGTGCATCACCAGAGAATGCACAAACGTCTGTCTGCCTTCCCTTGTTCCAGCAGTAATGAGTGATCACAGGAGCACAGCCAAGCCAATGCGGCCACGCAAGGAGTGGTTGTGACAGTAACTGAAGGAACTGCTGAATCAGCCAGAGGAACAAGGATTCACAGCAAAATCTCGAGCCGGGCGGACTCGTCTTGGAAACACCAACTAAAAGATAACCACAAACCAGGATGGACACTTGGTCAAGAGGTGCCAGTTGGCTGGGAGGCACCTACCTACCTATTGGGAAGGCCTCTTCAGCAGGACAGCAGGTGGGCAAACCTTTGGTGTTGTAAGGGACAGACTATTCTAAAGGACTTCCTTGCCTTTGGGTACAGAGATACTGAGTGGTACCTCCAAAAGTAGTTTTGGCCACTTACACTGTGCTGAACTCAGAACTGGTGGCTGGGTTATACCATACCTGTCCCTCCTAATGGCACTTGGGCTTGTGCAAATCATAATGGTGTTTGGACAAGAAAGCAGCCTTCAGCCTAGGCTAGTTCTAGGCATGTTTGTGACAAAGAAATGAGGGGGCCTAAGGACTGTAGAGAGATTTTTGGGCCAAACGAGCTAAATTCTCTGCAAGTCTCACTTGCAAGCTCATAGGTCTTCCTGTTAATATCACCTCATGTATCTAGGCTGTTTCTAGTGTCTTCAGAAATGTGAATCCAGCACCTCTGTCCCATTGGTTTCAAGGAGAAGCAGACACCAAACCTTGTCCGGACACTACTGAGAAAAGCGTTTTGCACGAAGGGAAAGTTGCCTTAAAACTGGCTGAAGTGTTTCACAGGAGTTTTAAACTTGCAGACAAAGAAATTTAATCTGCAGTGTCCTGAGTGTCCAAGGCTGTGTGACCGAAGCCAAGGAGAGTGCTTTAAGGAGGTCTGAACATCTTCATTTGGAGTTAGATGGTATTTGACATCCAAGCAGACTGAGTCAGGAACAGGTTGAGAAGGTAACAAAATGGGGAGAAATCATGTGCCACAGACAGCCCTGCCCACTTGCCAAATTCACCTCAAGAAGGGGAGATTCCCCAAGCAGCCATTAGACTCTTCTTGCATTAATAGTGTGGATGACACCAGATTGCTATGGAGTGTTAAACAGCCTGATCCAGTGGGAGGTGTCCCTGCCCATGGCAGGGGGATTGGAACTGGATGATCTTTAAGGTCACTTCCAACCCAAACCATTCTATGGTTCTATGACCCACCCTGCTGGAATCTTCGTTTAGCTTTTGTAGCCCTGTGCACCGCTTTGACTTGTCAAAAGTGTCCCGTGTCTGTTGCTGGCGGTGTCCAAAGGCAAACTCCAAACCCAAGGCTTGGGTAACTGCTTCTGAAGACAGTCAGCAGTAAGGATCAGCCTCTCCCCACCCATCCCATTGGTTTAGGGAGCAGAGGCCTGAGAACAGCTGCACAGCTGCTGAGAGCCTGTCACAGCCCACAGCTGGAAGCAGTTTTCCTGCGGAGGCCGAGTGCAGCTTACAAGCCCTGAGGTGGAAGGAGGATACTGGAGGGAAGTGGAGTAAAGTGGAAGAAGGGAGGGAGACAAGGAGCTGTAATGAAGTGCACACATGTATATGTGTGAAGGAATGACCTGACACAAGACGTGTGCCAGCAAAATTAGAAAAAAAAATGTGTGTCCTGATGCTTTTCTGCTCGTGTGACACGTGCAGGGCTGACCTCAAATGCCTTCTGTCCGGCACCACCACACTCCCAGAGATGACAGGACTCTGGTGACATGTTTGGTCTTTGGCCATCTCTGGTTTAAACTCCTCAGCAGAGAACTTGGCCCAGTAAAAACCAAGAAAAGAGACAGCCTGAATTGGAAGATACTCATCCCTGTAGCTCTCTGCTGGGAAGAAATGCCTGGACCAATTTTGCACTGTAGCAATGAGGCACTCAGTTCCTCCTGAACCAGACAGACAGCAGCACTTCAAAGAAGAAGTTAGGAGGCTCTGGTCAGGTTTGCCTTTGCTTATTATATCCAGTCACTGTTAAATAAAAAAAATCTGAGCAATCCTTGGACCTGAGTGTAGAGGCCAGAGCTGCTCACTGCTGGTTACCAGCCCTACTGAGGTTACAGGGTACTCCTTACAGTGCAAACTAAACCATGCCTATCCCTGTCCGAAAGGTGGGGTATCACCATGCCCTTATTAAATTCACTCTCCCAGAAATGGCCCTCAGCTCCACTTACATTTGAGGAAAATTTGGGAGCTGATGATGCAAAGGGAGCATCCTACACAATGCAGATCTCTGGGTTCAGCACACTTGTTACACCTGCCTCTCTGCTGCATCTGTAACTGCTTAAAGGAAAGCAAGCAAGGAAGAGCTGCACTTTCACCCCAAAAATTGACAAGGTGATGGGAGCCTTTTTTGTGGCAGAGCATCCTGCCCCAGGAGCTGCAGAACCACGTTACACATCCCACTGCCATCACTTCCAGCAGGTACAGACCCAAACCCATCCTCCCTGGGCTGGCTCATGCCTCCATCACAAGGGAGCAGCCATGGTCGTTGATCATCTCAGCAGATGCTGTCACAGCCACAGCCTAATGCCACCAGGTAGGATGGTGCAGTTAATTCATGATGGACTCATCTCTCTTAAAAGATGGTCTTTTACCACACTGAAACATCTACAAGTGTTGAAGCAAAGAACTGCAATTAATTATTTTTCTAAAGTGGTTTAAAAGTTTTAGATTGTTTCAAGCATGTAAGCATGTCTGGCTCACATTTGGAAAGGTCCTTTTTTGCTGCCAGTATTACCAGCCTGTTTGCTTAGATCTCGCTGTCTGAGAGCTGACTGATTTCATAGAGTCATAGAATGGTTTGGGTTGAAAGAGACCTTAAATGTCATCCAGTTCCAGCCCCCCTGCACCCAAATCTTCATTCATAAAATGTTCCAAGATTTGGAGCCAATTAAGCAGGTTTTCTCTCTCCTGCAGGAAAGGAGATGGGGCTGACTTGCACTACTGGTGCAGGTTTCGGGTAAGCCCACCATTTGCCAAGGAGCTCCTTGGGGCTAAGCTGTAGGACCCCCGTTGTGTCCTCTCTCTTTCTGTATCAGCATATGGAGCCTGTGGCAGGGGGATGCAGACCCATTGGCTGGTTATTTCTGTGCTATTTCTGTGGGCAGCATCACTGCTGGATTTGAAGCTCTAAAACTGCATGAAAAACAGTGGCAACACTCCCTGGGAGACTATAGTGACCTTTTTGTTCATGCAAAGATCCTCATCTGTAGCCATGAAAATGCTTCAAAGGTGAAGCCCATCTCTTTGGCCATGCTAGTAATTATACAAAGGCAGGAGACCTCAGAAACCCTAAGGTTATACCAGAAATGGGCAAGAATACTCTTATTCATGTCCCCTGCATGGGAGGACATCTCACTTGGTGTGATGAAAGCCAGCCCTCCAAGGCTCACTCTGAGACTGGAGGTCCTCTCCACATGGCACCTAAGGCTCAATGGCAACATGCTAATAAATGCTGAAGGAGTCTGCTTGAGCAAAACTACAGGTTTTCTGCTAATTTCTCATGTTTTAATATTATGTCTCTGCCCTGAAGCTATGTACAGAAGTACACAAACTCTTTCCAGCCTCATCCAGCAACACTCCATTTCCACAGCCTTCAGCAGGGCACCCTTCTCCCAAACCATGTCGTTAAAGGCAATGCCAGACACCAACTTCCTTAGCTGCGTAAACACTGCAGAGGTACTAAAGATAGCATCAGATCATTTCTCAAAATCACATCTTCTCTTCTACACTGAGGCTAGAAAATGGCAAACAGGATGCAGGATTTGGCTCCACAATATTCACTTCTGTCATGAGTCATGAGTTATTTTTATCTTTTTTGTAACAGAACAAATGGCCGCAGTAATTAATCTTTGTCTGTTTTGACAATGGCCTGGCTAAAACACATTAAGTTCTTGCATACAGTCAAAGTAAGGAGAGGGGCATAACAACGTCCTGTGTGCAAGTCAGTATTTTTAAATCTTTTCTTTATGTTTGTTTTTTTTACATGTCTTTAAAATATGTTTATGTATTGTACTTAAATAAAGCCAAAAGGAGCATCGAGTGTTATTACACAGGTTAGCTGCACAGGTCATAGAATTATAGAATGATTTGGGCTGGAAGGAACCATGAAGGTCATCTAATCCAGCTCCCCTACAGTGAGCAGGGACATAGATATAAATCTCTGTTTTGAAGCGCAAGCACATATGAAACAAGAGCTGATCAAATCACAGCAAAGACAAAATTAATTTGAGTCTTTTCAAGAGGATCCAATGAAGAACACCCAGGGCCAGTGGAAGATTTAACTCTGCCAAGCTCCTTTCAGCTTTATTGGTTCTACAGAAAAAAATGTTGCAATCAAACACTCCCCCGACAGTGCTTTTCTTTTCTTCAGAGCTCATTGAGCAATGCAAAGATTTATTAGTAGAGAATTTATTAATGAGGAATTTGAGGAGAAACAACCAAGAAGTAAGTGAGCGGGATTTCCACAAAATATGTATGAGATGTGAGTTTGCCTTGCACATAGCTTATAGATGCCCAGCAATACCTATGGGGTAAAAATCATACCCAAAACTCTGGGAAAAATAGTTTTTACCACCCAGCATGCTTAAAAGGGAATACCAATTTACAGCAGTAGTCCAGATCTACTGATGCCAACTCATCCAGGAGCTCAAAGGAGCAAGTAATTTATCTTTTGAGTACAGGCAGCTCCTAATTGCTGACTTAGCAAAATACTCCTGCTTAGGACTGCTTATGCCATAAACAAAAATTATGGTTTCTTGTCCCTTCCTATAAAGGATCATGTTCATACAGTCCAGAGGATATGAGCTAGACAAGCCTGTCTAGTAAACTTGCTGTTCCATGCAGTCTCTCGTGGGACTTCTACAAACACATCTTAAAATAATAAACCTCTCTTTTTATACCCCCAAGTCACTACTAACACACAATCTGGACTATCCTAACACCTTTAATAGAGTTTTCCTTGCAATGGCCTGTGAGATAAGACAACAATCACACTTGTCCTTAATCATAGAATCACAGAATGGTTTGGGTTGGAAGGTATCTTAAAGATCATCCAGTGTCCTGCCGGGGACACCTTCCCGTGGATCAGGTTGCTCATAGCCTCATGCATCCTGACTTTGAACACCTCCAGGGATGGGGCATCCACAACTTCTCTGGGCAACCTGTGTCAGTGCCTCTCTACCCTCACAGGAAAACATTTCTTCCTACTCTTTAATCTAAATCTCCCCTCTTTCAGCTTGAAACCGTTACCCCTCATTCTGTCACTGCACTCCCCGATAAAGGGCCCCTCCCTGTCCTTCTTGTCGGCCCTCTTTCAGAACTGGAAGGCTGCTATAGGGTCTCTCTGGAGCCTTCTCATCTCCAGGCTCAACAACCCCATCTCTCTCAGCCTGTCTTCATAGCAGAGGTGCTGCAGCTCTCTGATCATCTTCGCCACCTCCTCTGGACTCACCCTGACAGGTCCTTGTCCTTCCTGTGCAGAGGACTCCAGAACTGAATCGCTCTAAGTCTGCTGCACAATAGGACATTGGTATTTCGCCATCATTTTTAAGATCTCAGAAAACATCCTCCAAGTTTATTTTAACTGTAAGCGTGATACTTTTTTTTCCTTCAGACTTCGTGAAAGTGAGAGGAAAAACTAGTTTATCCCATCATCTAGGTCCTTCACTTTTTTTTTTATCAAGACAAAGAATATATTTTGGAGTTGCCTCTTTTTGCCACCTATGGGGAAAGTTTGCAGGCTGCATATTCCTACTTCTTCCAGTGCTGGATTATCTGTATTTGTGTTGAAGATAAACAGTGACAAATTTCTCTTATTTCCAGTTTACAGAGAATTTGGACTGATGTATTTCCTGGAGTTTCATGGAACTGATATGTTTGATAGAATTCAGAAGATATTTTTAAACCATGAAAGGAAAATATACAAGTATTTCCTGAATTTGTTTCTTCTTTTCCCATAGTTTAAATGAAGAGTTCAGCAAAGGGAAGCAAAAGCTGAGTTTCAACCAAACCCAGACCAACATAGAGCTTCTGGTGGAAACCATGTTGGGATTAAATGATTTCCTTTGGTTTCCATCCAAAACCAAGCTGAACATGGACTTCTGGGTTGAGTTTCACTTTGAATTTTTGGTTTTATTCAGTTATGAAGAATTAAGTGAAACTTGGGAGGTTCAAACCCTCACTGAATGATCCTGAAAGACGATCTGCAAAACCCCTTGCTATGGAATCCTATTTCGTAACTTTGATCTCTGTGGATGTTGGGAGCAGTACTCATGTCTCTTCCAACCTATAAAAAACAGGCCAGTGAAGCCACTACAATTTTATGCAGAGACTGTGATATCCAAGAGACAACATCCAATCCCAGTCACCACCCTGCAGCCAGCTGGAAAGTAGGAAATCCAAGACTACACCCTTCTCCGAAACAGGGTTCATCAAAACCAGCAGGTACCACCCCAAGAGTCTGTTGAGAAATATATAGAGGCAGACAACAGGGTCCTACGAAATTCTTCCTCTAGGAAGAGGGAAACACTTACTTCTCTCCCTCAGCTCCCAACTTGTGCTGAAATCACAGGCAGTGCTCTTTGGTCTTCTCATTATGGTCAGTAGGATCCATGAGATCTCAATTACACAGTGTAGCTGTCACTAAGCAATCACTGAACTTCCTGGCCATCCATGTACTTTTACTTATCTTCCCATCTATACCCTGGGTTTAATTTCATGCTGTGTCAGGACAGTTGGTGCAAGAGCTTCCTGCCCCACCATCTTCGATCTTCACGGCTTGCTTTTTAACTGGGGTCATTTCCATGATCCCACTTTAAGTCTGACCAACATGAGGTGGTATGATGGAACTGGGGGGGGTTTAAATTCATCATAGATTGAATAGCTTTTGGGGGTAGAGGAGGCTTTGAAACTACTGCCCTTCCCAAAATACCTTCAGGTAGTCTTGTTGGACCCTTCTTGTGGATGTGTGACATATGTGTCCCAGTTAAGCCATCTTTATGGAGCACGTATTTCCTGCTCTCTCGTGTTTTTTCTATTTTTTTCTCCCTCTTCAAATACTTCCTGCCTTTGGCTGCTTGTGATTGAATTCCCTGGAGACTTAACAGACTTGGAATCCTTCCACTTTTATGATTTGATTTTACTTTTTAGAAGAAAGTTTGATTTCCACCCTCCCCAACAAAAGAGAGAAGAGAGTGGGAAAAAAATCCTATTCACCCACCAACAAAGAAGCAAGATACAAAAAGACAAGATTATTCTCATTCAGCTATTCATAGCATTGGAGTGCATTTCATTTCAATGTCTGCACAGGCCTTTGTAGCAGCCATCTGATTGAACATTACTTATACTGCATATTATATGCACTAATGAGAAAATGATTCTAAATTGCCTCTAGGGATGGTTATGATTAAACTATTTGCCTTCACTTCCTCTGCTAAATTAAAGCAACCAAAAGAAAGAGAGAGGGGGGAAAAAAGTCTCAGATCTGGAAAGCAGTCAGAATAACGGTTTGGTAAAGTTTCTGAATTCCTAGGAACATTTTTACTCATAAAGCTGGTGATTGGCTGTATATTCCATGCTGCAACTTGAAGCTAAAGCTGTGACAAACATGTGACACAGAGAAGAGTTTTGGAGGGCTGCATTGGGCATGATTTTTTTTATTTTGTGAACCAGTCCAAAGCCCTGATCAGCTTTAATTGCACATGACTGAAGCTGCTAAAGTCCTCTCTGCCACTGAGGAGCAACTCCAAGGCGTCAGACGTCTGTCTCTTAAAAAGAGCATTTCAGAGGCTCACGTACACGGAGACTCATTCAGACATTTTATTTAAACTCTTAAATCTTTTGAGCTCCGGATGAATAAACAAGTACCTGAAATGCAATCCATTCTTGCTGGTCAGAATTTGCAAGTGTTTTTCACAGAGAAAAAACAAAATGTTATTTGTGTTTCTGTTGGCCTTTTTAAACACAGCAGGATCTGGGGAGCGGGGAGCAGCATTAGATTAAACGCGCGTGTGCCTGTGTGTGCTCTCACACTGGGACGTCAGTGGGAGTTCTATACATGATTGTCCATGACTGTTGAATTACCTAATGGATTAATTAGATGTGTGCAAACTCCATGGGGCAAATTGCCAGGTCACACAGCTTCTGAAGCACTAGTTAAAATTGTCTCAACTCCACAGTCCTCAGACCGAAGCCCACATCTCTCTGGTGGTCCCCAAGCCTCTGCCTTCATCATCTTCACACTCTCCAACCTGGACCCCGTCTCACTCCCATCATCTCACCCAGCAGGATGGGGTCAATTGCTGCAGCTGGTTTATGGATTCCTCCCACTTTCCCAGTGACAGGAAATGACCCTGAGACCACCACGGCTTCTCTGCTACAACCTGAGACACGCACGTGCCCAGAACAGAAGCACATTTACACCCAGGCTGTACAAGAGTTTGACTCACCAAGCTCTTCAGATGCGTTGGTGGTTCCTCAAAAAAACCCTAAGCACAGAGTGTAGAGACCTGACAGAACATCTGAAAGTTGCATCGTAGGGTCTTAATATAGAGGTACTAATGATGTTACACCACAGTTTTCAGCAATGTGCCCCTTGTTTTCTTCTTTACATATCACAGGGACATGATAAAAATTTATTGTGAACTTATCTGTATGATACCAGAGATCACATGGAACTTCAATAACTCAGGATGAGAGGAAGCTGCTCTTCCTTTCCTTTGGCCATTAGGAAGGGATAACTGAGTAATTCAGATACAGGTATCTGCACCCGTGACATCTGAAGCTGAGGGAGTTTTGTGGGCAACGCTCCATTTTTATGGGGTAATGGAGAAAATCTGGGCTCAAAAGGTATCTGAGATGCCAGGAAAGATCTTGTCCCAGTGCTTGCATTAACACAGATGGATACTGGGTCTTATTCCTATTGTTTAATTTGGGGCAGACTACATTAGGGAGCTGAGGTCCACATCACTGAGGCCCCAGTCTGTGCCAAGACTATAAGTGTCTAAATAATTGGTTCACTTGAAGGAAGACATTCCTCTGCATGTACAGTCAGTGGTGAGAGAAAAATCATTTGAAGGTCTTGCAAGGAGACCAAAGCACAAGTACCCAACCTACCTACCCAAGGTGGACAGACTTTTCCCTTTAGAGGCTCTCAAAGTTGCTCAGCATTAACTGCCTAGAGAAGTGTGGATCTTAGTGATAGGAACATCCACAATTTTGCCATTAACCTAAATGTCTGAATAAGGCAGGACTTAGGCTGCCTGTCAAGAGATGGAACTGAATATCATACTCTTGGTTAACAGGGACAAGGTTAAATTCCATGCATTCAATTGATGTGCAGGTATCTACACCACCAGGTCATCCACGTGCAGTCTGGCCGTGCTTGTTTCTGTGCACGTGTGCACCCAGGTGTATAGGTAGAAGGAGAGAGGGGGAGCAGGCAGACTCTTCTGGACATATGCATCACGACCAAGAAACTGTCCTTTAAATATCCTGACCTTTTGTGCAGAAGGATTCTGGCTTTTGTGGCAGGAATGCATTTTCAGATGACCCCATGCTCAAACCCAAAGGCAGAGTCTTCTTTGTTTCCTCCCCACGCTGCTCCCCCCCTTATAACTGGAAGGTTATGTTTCTTAGCTACTGGTCAGACTGGTGGTGCCTGCCAAGAAGCTTTCAGGGAATTTCCTCACTATGTAACAAATTTATGAGTCATATGAAAATCTGGGAAATGATTCAACCAGCTGTCTTTCGTTGACTCAAAGATTTTTACAACACCTCGGTGCCTCATCTTTGATTTGAGCCAGCAGAATGGTTTATTGTAACATCAAATGGTCTTGTGTTCACCTGAAGGACGCTTCCTACTACCAAAAAAACAAAGCAAAAATGCTGTAAAACTTTTGAAAACAGCCTGCTGTGAGGTGAACGATGCACAGAGCTGCTACATTAATTCACTATGAACCAGTGAATGTGACTGGATTGCTGCTTCCCTCCAGGATGGATGCAGAGGTGGCTGTCACTAAGCAGTGTGGCTCAGCTGATGCAAGTGCAGCCTTCATGTATGGTAAGGATCAGGATTGCAACAGCTTTTGTTCAGTTTCTGGGCACATTTGTGTTTAACCAGCTATTTCAAGGAATTTGACCAAATTATGACCAAGCAGCAACTCAGTTAAAGCCAGAGGATGTTTTTAGTTGCCAACTTCTCATCCTGCAGTCTCAGGCAGTGCCTTTGAAGTCTTGAATGCAGCAATACAGATAGGGATCCCTGCCAAACAACCACTGAGAAGCCTTTGGAGAGAACTTCACTCATTCGTGGCTTTAGACACCTCAGTCCAGAGAGCACACAGCTCCTGCTTGCTGCTGGGTAGGCAGGGGTCCTGCCCTCTTAACCACATCCCTGAGGTAGTCTCTGTCTTATACCCAAGGAGTGCAGCATTTTGCTGTATATTATTTGCGCAGGGAGCAAAGCCTTAGGGTATCTCATTCCTAGCCAAGGGTGCAAAAAAACCACTTTCCCTTACCTGTTTTCCTCCTGTTCCCAATTATCTTGCAGCCCTGCCTCTAGAGAGGCAAAGATGGTTTTTAAAAAAGTTTTGTTCTGTAGTCTGTTCCAATGGGAGAGAGGTTTCATCCCCTCAAACAGAAGCAGGAACTGAACAAGGACCTTCCATCACCATGGAAAATGCTCACCGTAGGAGAAAATCATAAAGAATATTGTTTCCATTATGCTTTTTGAGCAAAACCATCCAGAGCTGCTCTTTGCTCTTTGCTGGGCTGGTACCTACGTGCAGGAGCGATGCTGACAGACAGGGTTGGCTGAGGAGCAATGGGAAGCCTCCATTTTACAGGTGGCTTGGGATGGTTCCAAGTATGTGGAACACTTGGAGAACTGAGTTTCATCTAGAAGAGAGCTGGACAGAAGAGCAACCAGATAGCAGCAGTTGTGGACACTAGGCTGAGTAGCAAGGTGGATTAACCCCTTAATCAAGGATGTTTATCCTTGGGTGACACAGGCAGCTTTGACTTCCCCTCCTCTTCCTAAGGGGACTTCAAGTATCAAAAAATTCCATCTGTACCATATTACAGGTGGGGGATGTTCCCTCAAACTCTCACTTGGCACCAGGACAGCGTATCAGTCAGGACTGAGCCTCTAGTCAACGGCTAACATGTGCCCCTATGGTGGGGTACACAACTACTGTCCTGGTAGCACCAGTATGGGAAAACATTCCCTCAAAAGCTTTCCAATCTTTCCCTCCTTCAATTTGTATGGTTATTCTTCTAATGGAGTGAAAGTTCAATAAAGGTCACTGGAATCAGGCTTAGACCAATATTCTGATAGACACTGAAACTGTTTCCTCAGCATGGAAAAGCAGATCTGTCAGGAGCATGTGAGCCTCACCAACAGCCTCCTGGAGAGGAGGCAGGTGAAAGGAGACCTCTGAAATTGCCACCAGGAGCCCATGAGCAAGCCCTTTATCCCACACATGTCACAAGCTTGGCCAGTGCTCACAGCCAGCAAACACTGTAGTTTTATAGGTCTTGGTGAGAAAAGAATGTGGTCCTGCATACAGCTTATTGTGGCCTGGTGTCCAGGAGAGGGACACCAATGCACCCTAAGATGCTTATTTAGGACAGGAACACCAGTAACGAACTTTTGCTGGAGGAAAAGCAGGACTGTGGGTCTTCTGCTGCTCACCTGGTCAGTGCAGGTGACCTTCTATAGCCAGGGCTGTGCTGGCAGATCCCAGATTTTTATTACCACTGCAATTTCCAATAATCATCATTGATGGGAACTGCGCTTTTTACACAAGAGAAATAGAATAGAAGAGATGTGATTTTGGCAGAGCTACACGAGACCTCAAAATCCAGCCCACCTAAAGAGCCAGAGCACAAGGTTGTCATTAAGCAACTTTAGAC
Organism: Dromococcyx pavoninus; assembly: GCA_033558185.1. NCBI lineage: Eukaryota > Metazoa > Chordata > Aves > Cuculiformes > Neomorphidae > Dromococcyx > Dromococcyx pavoninus. Next base: position 2,402,355 of record JAUMJL010000502.1, on the reverse strand, counting down.
ACAGTTCAGTTGTTTAGGATTCATATATTGGCATTTGCTAATTTGATACACTCACAAATGTAGAAATCACTGGTATTTTATGCTTTTTAAAAAAACATCATAGGTGGATAAATCCATTTAATAGATGTCACTAAGTCTAATCAGAGAGAGTGAAGCAGAAGTAGGGCAGAAATTATTCTTCCAGTAAGAGTTAAATTGCTGCAAACAGAATAGAAGAGAAACTGGAATTTATTATTACAGAACTAAACCAACACTCTATATTAAATATCCAAATGATTTTAATTATTAGAACCATGTTTCCAGCATGGATTTCTATGCCTATGAAAGCAATCAGACACAGAAAGAATTGCCCACGGTAGCCCCAAATCCTTTGTTTTAGCCACTTGATTTCACTGCCAAAATGCTTGTAGCAAGCAGCCCTCAGCATAGCAGAAATTAATGCACCTCCTGCAGCACTCTCCCAGTGTATTACAGGTGTAACATGGCTTACAAATCTTGGCATGTTTTGTGTCAGTGTCTGGGGAATGCACTGTACAACATGGTAAATGTAAATGCACTTTCAACAGGACAAGTAAGGATTGAGAAGAGAGTGTTGTTATTTCGATTTATTGAGGGTCACAGCCTTACTCAGTGAACCTTCTCTGTCCAGGGACTTTGAGCAACTGTACTCTTAATACAATATTAGCAGTATAAATCCTTGTCAAAGGTTTTATCTATACCATAAATACAAATATACCTGCTTGCATGAAACTCTTGTTACTATCCATTTGCAAAGGATATAAACCTGGGAATGGCGGAGGATGAGCGAATTAGAAACTCAGGGCACATTTAAAAAATCTTAAGGGGTGATATTGTCTCATGAATATATTCTGGTTGAGAATTTTCCTTTCATCCTTGCACCCCTTCCCACCGAGCAGCATTGTGGCTACCATGCAGAACATGGCAGAATATACAGAGAATCTGCAACACTTAACACAGCACCTCTCTGTGTTGACCTCTGTGGGTTTTATTGCTTATGGGGGTATACATAACCATTTCAAAATGTCTCTCAAACTTATCATAAAACAAGCATGAATTATTTTTTAGAAGGTAGATAGTCAACTTCAGAATAACTCTTAAATGTACCCAAGCAGACAAAGTGGAATATGAGGTTACTGTCATGAAGGATAGCTCCTGGCAGCTGATCTGAAAGAGCTGCTAATGATTTTAATTAGCTTTTGGAAGCACAATCCAACCATTCTGGAACTAGTGCCCTGCTGCTAGTGACGATGCTTTGGAAGACTGACAGCATAAAACATTTTCTGTAATGAGACTTTGTACAACTCCGAGTGTCACGCAAGGAGCCATTTGTCTCCCGCGAAACTGCAGTAGGAAATGTGTAGCTGGAAGGCTTTCCAGCTGTGGACCTCCAGCAGGTAACACACGTGCTCCCCTGGGCAATTGGGGATTAATGACTCGGTGCTGAGACCTGGCGCCGCGCAGGTGCAAATCTGAAAATCAAGTTTTCCTCCTAGCAAATCATTTCACCCCTTTATTTATTTCACTTATTTAGCTTATAGGCTTTTCAGGCTTTTATAGGCTGGCCAGAGCTAGGAGCAGCCCTGCTGCTGTTCAGTGTCTGGCTGGCCTCCAGGTAATGGGAGAGAGACAGCTATCCCTTCATGTCCTGCTGTCCATCCAGCTGAGGAGACGGCCCTTAGACCTGAGAGCTGAAAGGGGCTGAGGAAAGCCTGTGTGCCAGAACGACAGGCAGCTGCCCAGCCAAGCAGTCAGTTTGCAAAGGCAGGAACTTAACAGCTTCCCAAAATTCAGTCTCCTGCTGAGGTGCCTCGAATCGAGTGATGAAAAGCAGAGGGACCCAAAAGCAATAATTCCTTTGGAGGCTTTCAGCATGTCTCAGCAGGACAGTTAGCAGAGCTTGATGGCCCACAGTACACATAACGGTACAGCTTTGCCATCCTACAGCATGTTCAACATCTCTCATCTGGGACACAGCAATCCTGGATACACGTACAGACTGGGGTCTGAGGTGCTGAAGAGCAGCTCTGCAGAGAGAGACCTGGGGGTTCTGGTCGATGGCAAGTTGAACGTGAGCCAAAAATGAACCCTGTCAACCATGTCCTCGGGTGCATCAAGCATAGAATCACCAGCTGGGTGAGGGAAGGGATCGTCCCACTCTGCTCTGCACTGCTGTAGCCCCATCTCGAGCACTGGGTGCAGTTTTGGGTGCTACAGTATAAAAATAATATTAAGCTACCAGAGAGTGTCCAGATGAGGCCACAAGTCTGGTGAAAGTTTTAGAGGTGAAGTCGTATGAGGAGCAGCTGAAGTCACTTGATCTGTTCAGCCTGGAGAAGAGGAGACTGAGAGGGGATCTCAGAGCTCTTTACTGCTTTCTCACAAGGGAGGGAGGTGAAACAGGTGATGATCTCTTCTCTCTTGTGACCTATGATTAGACCCAAGGGAATGGCAGGAAGATGTGCCAGGGGAGGTTTAGATTGGATATTAGGAAGAGTTTCTTCACCCAGCGGGTGGTGAAGCACTGGAACAGCTCCCCAGGGAAGCAGCCACGGCACCGAGTCTACCAGCATTCCAGAAGCATTGGGACAATGCCCTCAGTCACACAGTGTGAATGTTGGGAGTGTTCTATGTAGGGATAGGAGTCGGACTCGACGATCCTTTTGGGTCCCTTTCAGGTCGGGTGATTCTATGATTTCGTTACATTTCACTTGGGAAGAGTCAAAAAAATCCCAGCAAAAGAGGGGAAAGAAACTTGCAAAGGACTTCAAAAACTTCCTGAGGTCTGAACATACTGCATGACTCAGAGAACTTCAAAACAGCCTAACGTGACACCCGTCCATCTCTGCAACTACCATCTAATGCAAACATTTTAGGAGGCAGGCTTGAAGCAACGGCCGAATCAGAGAATAACTGGTCTTTCAACACAGGCATCTGTTTACAGCAGGAGAATGCAGGAACAAATATTTGTAAGGCATGTATATAACTGGTAGGGAAAGAGACTAATAGAGTAGGAGACATTTAGAGCTAATCAGTTGAAATATTTGTGTTGAATTTTTGGCCAGATATGATGATATTAGACAAAGACAGAGATGACCCTGTGCTCAACAGGTAATAGCTGCTGCCCTCCTAGCTTGCCTGGGAACTGGGAGAACTCCAGAAGAAATGAGAAGGAATCAGAACACACAGAGGTGGAGACACCAACTATTTTGACTATCATGACTTTATGCTGTCTGATGGAATCATAGATATTGAGCATGCTATTATTTAAAATTGATCTGATCAGAGATAAGAGGAATTGACCAGAATTTTGACTGAAAATGGAAGTGAAAGCTGGGCTTACTATTTTCTATGATTTAAAAAAAATTGGGTTAATTTTATACCCTCTACTATAAATCATTGGGCCCACAGCACATGTTTAAGTACTTTGCTGAATCAAGGTCATTATGAATAAGAGCCTGGCAATGCTCCCCTGTTAATGAGCTTCCAGGAAATGTACAATTGTTTTTAGAAGAAGTTTAATGAAGACAGATTTGTATAAGATCTCGTTTGATGCAGCCAGAAAATCCGAGCTCATCAAACAAACAAAAGCATGAGAGTGATTTTTTTCCCTGTCTGATTATACTTCCAGCAGTGCTGGTGCGTAATGCTTTCAAACTTTCATTGAACTTTACTCTCTCACTCCAGGCAATTATTTTTCCTTGATGTCTGATGTTGAATGATATACGTGCACCTGTGTGATAATGGCTGGGTAGGTATATCTTTACTGAGCTGGGAGAACCCAGAATGTCACCTCTACACTTAACGATTTTCTTTCTTTTATGGCTGTGGTATGGATCCCTTCTCCAAAAGCTACCGGTGGAGCTTACATTTGTCAGGGCAAATGCGGGTATTTTATCATACCAGCTGTTTAAAGTCTCCTACAACTTTGTAAACTGCTTTAAGAGTCCTTGCTTTTATCACTGCTCAAACTTCCAAGCAGTCACCAGAACAAAGGAAATAACAGCTGGGAAGTTTTAGAAGCAGCAATGTTTGCCATTTCACTCAGGTTTAAGAACAATAATTAATTAAATTTTCCTTCCTCTTCCACCCCATCTCAGCGCACAATCACTTTGGAACAGCACTTCTTGCTGTCCCCTTCCACTGGATTTTAGCTGTTATTTCCCTGCTCCAAAATAGCAATTATTATTTTTAGCATAGCACATCCATATTGTGTCTGTGTCCCTCGTCAACCTGCTAAGAGGCAGTGTGCTTGGGTAATGTTTTATTAAGCATAAGCAAACCTTCTGGAATTTCATTTATCTGGAGAAGAAAACCTCTTGAAGAACAGGAATACAACATGCATGGCCAAAGGATGAGAGAGACACCTCGCTTCACCTCAGCCATGTAGAAGTTCTCTCCCACAGGCAAATCGTATGCGTTCCATCTACTGCCAACACAGAGATGGACCTCTGAAGGGTGATTTATCTCCACTGCCTCAGACACCTCTCTGTGCATGGGATGAATCATCCCTTGACCCTCTCCCGCTTTCTCAACTGACTGGTGAAGGATATCTGGCATTAGACAATCTTGCAGGCAGTTGCAGTTAGGTCAGGTAAATCCCATCTGGGCACCACGGTGGTCTGTCCAGCCTCGCTTTCCGTCAGGTTTTCCATCAGCAGATGATGACGGATGATCCGCAAGGATGCAAAACACAGAGCAACACCAAGATCTGTAACATACGGGGTCGTGCAGTAATAAAGTGTGAAGAAAATTGCTTCCTTCCCCTCTGTGGCGATCAGTGGATGTGCTGAAGTAGGAAGGCTGGATTGATGGCCATTGTAATTTTATCCCAACTGAAGCTGCTGGAGTAGATTTGAGAGGTGGAAATAGTGCTGTGGATCTGTAGTAGATGGTGCTGGGTCTTCTGAAAGGATCCAGAGGCATGATATGGTGCTTGTAGGCAAACCAGAGTGTGGGATTCAAACGGGAAATAGCAGTGAATGCGTTTTCACACAGTACATGCTTGGAGAAATATTGCAGCAAGTACAGTTCTGAGTCTTTCCTAAAGGCACTTAGGGATCTTAGCTCCCACTAAATACAAATATAGACATTGAAATAACTGTTTTTTTTCCTTTCTCTGACAATTAATGCCAGGACTAGTGGCTTTGACCTTTTTTGCTCTGCTCAGAGCATCCCCATATGTGCTGCTTTCTGTCCCAGTGAGCCAGGCTCCATTCCATGAATTTGGTCTTCCCTCCAAGCGAGATGGCTTCCTTACTCATATGGTAGCATTGCCCAGCTGTAGTGCAGCAGAGATCTTCTAGGGATGAGATACCCTCTCTCAGAAATGACCTAGTGAGTTTCCCAAGAAGTTCATGCTCTCCAAACGCCAGGCTAATGCCATTTACTCCCTTTGTTGAACTTCCACCTGCTTCCAGAGGAAGGGATGGCAGAATCTAGCCTGAGACCTTGGCTGTTCAGCAGAGCAACTTTTCACCATGGCAGCTGTGGCCACACAGGCTCATGGCATTAGCAGGCACTATTGCAAGGAAAAACACTTGAAGCACGGTAAGTAACACAAGGTACCTGTGTTTCCCAGCTGAGAATTTTCCAAGACAGTGTCAATGACACTTCTGACAGACACCATTTACAAATCATTATTAACAAAACAAAGTACTTTAAAGAAAGTCACCTCAGGGTACTTTGGCCTCTGTTAAAACAGACTTTTCAGAAACATTTATGGACTTAAATAAAACTCATTTCAGAACACCAGAGAAATTGTCTCCAGGTTTCACTCTGGATTTGCTACCAGTCTGTTCCTTAAAATTACTCACCGGGAAAGGAAAAGGTTTTTTTCCAAGCTAAAGGTTTCCCGTGTGTGCTGCTGGGCTGTGAGAGCCTTCCATAATGCAGCTGGCCAGATGTGGGTGGCTGAGGTTTGATGCAGTGTATATACCAGATTGTCATTATTTTTATTGCAATTATTATTGTTGTTGTTGTTGTTATGTGCATTACAGCCTTGCTGAAGTTTTGCATGGACAAAGCACAGGAATTAGAAACGTAATAGCAGAGGGACAAAGGCACAGCAAAATCAAATTATTTGCCCTGGGGCACAAGGAAGGTCTGTGTCAGAGCTGGGAAATTATGTCAGCTTTCCTGAGACCCAAACTGATCTCTATAAAACAGGTCTTAACTATGACATTTTTAAGGTGTCCATCACACTGGCATCCAAATTCCTGTCCCAAGAACCCAACCTGCACATAAACCACTGTGCTCTGGAAGTTGTTCTTCATCCTTCTGCCAGTAAATGTAAAAACCTAATTAATAAGAGTGGAGAAAATGGTTGCAGAAATGCATTTGCTGGTTACTTTCACTCTCTACCTCATATTGTTAACACACTCGGCTCCAAATGCTGGATGGCAGATGGAAATACTCACTGCCTTGATGGATTTATGGATGCCTGAATCCTTGTGGCAGTACATATTGCTTTCGGAACAACATTTTCTTCACAGTGAGCCAAGTCTTGGTGCAGTTGAAGTTATTGGAAGTTTTGCCACTAACTTTAATGGGATCAGGATTTGGATTTGTGTCTGCAGATGCAAAATATTTGCTATTGCAAATTTGGAAAGCAAGAGTTGAATTAAACGGGGTGAGACTGAAGGAAAAGAGAGAGAAAAATTGAAGCTTTGGTAAGATTCAGGATCAAGTTTTGCCTGATCCCTGTGTCTCCTGTTCTGAAAGAGGCAGTCCCATGACCAGGCAGATAGTATGAGCAGATCAGCCTAGGAAGAAATGTTTTTTTCATCTTCAGGCAAGCAGCTGGAACCTCATCCCTTACCACTGGTGACCAAAAACTTTTCCTTGTGTAGCATTTGCCTGGTGGACTGCATGAAACCAAGTGTTGTTCTGTTCTTGGTTTCCAACAGGTAATTGTATACACCATGCAAAAAAAATCTTAAATGCAAGTAAAGATGGACACATTGCTATAAATACCAGGGGGCTGGACTGAACTAGACAGGGCATTTTACCCTGGTAGCTATCCAAATAACACCTTCTTCAAAATAAATGTGTAGATTGCATAACAGATACATTTGGGAACAATCCACCAAAGAGCTTTAGGTAAGACAAGCCTGGGCTTGAACACTCACGCAACGCAGACCACAGGACATCTCAGCAGCCTTCTTTTTCCTGTTGCCTCCTCACCTGAAAGAGTTGTCCTGGGATTGCTTACTGTAAGATTGTCCAGCATTGCTTACTGTAAGATTTCTAATTGGGTAAATACCAAGAAACACAAGACATTTCAGAAAACTGACTCTATTGGGGTGATTTCTAGTTTGTTTATTAAAAACTGTGGTTAGAAAACTCAAAATTACCTAAAGTGGTACCCTGCTGGCAGACAGGGTGAGAGGATGCTACTTTGGAAGGCGCTTATGTGGCTGTGAATTGAAGCACTAACACACAACAAGGAGGTACTGGAGATGTCTAACAGGTCCCAGAAGTCTATGCTGTGCTGCAGTGAGTGACACCACTTCCAGGCTGAGAAGTGAAAGGAATCTTGTTGTTAATCGGCCTTTTATGACACCCAGTGTTTGGCCAGTAATGACACGCTTTGTCTGCTGATGCATGTTATGTCACAAGATACTGCAGCAAGTGAAGGAGGGTTTCTCAGGCAGAGCAAACCAACCGGAGCTGACAACATCTGGACTTGGCTCCTGACATTGCCTTGGTGATTTTGAGGCGCTCTGAAACCGCCAGGAAAGCTACAGATGTACTTGGTAGGGCAAAGGTGGTGTGTCACCTTGGACAAGTCACCTCCAGCCCCTCCCAATGACGAATGCTTTACCTAAAAACTATTTCAGAAGCTAAAGCCAAAGACCATCCATCACGTTTGCTGAGTATCTTCAATCTAACTACAGAGGAAAAACCCATGAAGTGAAAGTCTTTTCAAGCACTGCCTTGAAAGTGGAGATGAAATCCTTCCTCCTGAGCTGCTCAGCAAGGCCAGCACCAGCTGTGAGCTTGCAGCCGCTCTCCTCCCCTAGCAGAGTGAGATAGCAATGCGGAAATCGCCGCCTGTGGCTGATTACACAAGGCAGGTGTGATGCCAAGAACATCGTCACCCACTTTGCTTGCCAAGTACCTGGATGCAGGATGAACAATTGCATCCTGCAGATAGCTCCGTCAACCGACGAGCACATTCCCCTTGGAGATAGGATGACTGAACATGCAAAGTAATGTGCTTATGAGCCTTTCATGTGCAGAGCTGTAACAGATGTTTAAAGATCATCCTCTGGCACTGGGAAAGTGTCTAGGAGGCCCTGGATAGGAGTTTTCTTGGCACACTTTTTCTTTCAGATGAGCTGAAGAGATAAGTGCCTGTTACTGATTATATTCTTTCTGTGAGCAAAAAGCTTACGATGTGTGCCCCAGCTCATGTATCAGGGAATGCCAACCAAATAAATGCAGCTTTCCTCTTCTCTGTGTGTCCTATCTCTCAGCAAGTTTTACAAAGATCCGTAAGCCATTCTTTTTGGTGACACTCACAGTTAAAAACCTGCAGCTGAAAGCACTTCACACTTCCCTGACAGTGCTCCATCAAAAGCGAATGACAGGTGATGTCTACGAGAAACTCAGCCAATAATAATAGGGATTTATGCAGAAATTATGCTGAATATGAGAAAAAATGGTGGTGCAAGTGTGTTCTCCAGGGCTGTCCCAGACATTAGAGGAAGAAACTTCAAATTTCAGTGTTATGGATTCCGTTGCATATGGCAATCAGTCTCTTCAGTTAGACTTCTCCAACTTGGATGCTCCCTTCTCCTCAACAATTAAGGTGCAGTTATAGCAGACTTGCCTCCAGATGTCTTCATGCAAATGAAGTTGGCCCTTGTGACAACTAGACCATTGCCCACAGCACACGAGCATGAAGATGTACATTGCCTTGCAATTCCCCTGCCAACACCACCGTGGGTTTGTTTTGAGATGTGGGCATGGGCAAAGGCAACTCAGCACAGAGAACTTTAAGATATGATCAGAGGATGCAACTCCTGTCTCAGCACTGCATTCAGTGGGATCTGTCCTCAGAGTTCATCAGTAGACCGTGATCCTGCCCTGATGTGTAAGTGAGGGCAGAGTGTGTGAGGACCGTCGTCACATGATGCTGGTGGCCAGAGATGACAACTGCAGGCCACCCAAGATCTTGAAAATGTGACTTTTTTTACATATTTAAAAGGTGAACTCTACTGATGCTGGGTGAGGAACTCAATACAAATCTGGCCTGATCTTCCTCAAACTCTCTTCGCCGCATGCAGAGGAGGGAGGCTGCGAGCTCCTTTCTTATTCATCTCCACGCATGCTCCTCGGTATATGGGCTCTTCCCACCTGTGGTTATATTTGATTTGCAGGTTACTGAGATATTAAAGTTCCTGTCTGCCATTTCTACTGAACAGTCAAACGTCTAGCGCAAGCAATCAGGGTCACATCTAACTGAAGTCTGTATTCCTGCTATGAAACCCTATAGCAACAATCAAAGTCATCTTACTGAAGACTGCCCATCCCACCATGAAATGATGCCTGCAGGGTACCACCACATGCTGCAAAAACTAGTGGGGTAAGTTCTGTTTAATCAATGAGGAGTTTTTTTAGGGCAGCTAAGATGTCTTCAACTCACTTGATGGGTTTGACGAGCATATTGCAGAGCTACCTACCTTTAAAGAATAAACCTCAGGGTCTGATCCAGAGCCACCACAAAGCACTAGGACCCTTTTAACTGATTACACAGAGCTGGGAACAGTCCCATACTGACTGCTGCAAAAATATAGACCTCCTTTTCATACTGTTGCTGAGCAGAGATGGAGAAGACACAGACACAGATAAATAGGACAAAAAATACATTTTTCTAAGATGGATTGGAACACCATGGAAAAACCCCACCCAACCTCTCTTCCTCATTTATCAATGGTGTGTTTTGAACGGTGGTTTTTGGTTAATGGGTATTTCACTATGAAGATGTAAGGGGAAACCTAGTATTGAATAGCCAAAGTTAAAGGGAGGTTTGCCCCAGGTGACAAAAGAAGGACAGAGCCTCAAACAATTCTTGTTAAAACTACTAACAAAAACTGGTGGCAGTTGCTCTCAGCTCTTGTTGGTAAAACAGTGGTTTCTCTCCTACTCTTTTGGATTTTGTTTTTAGCAACGGCACCAGAACGTTGTAACTGTGTTTTCAGCCTCATTGAATATGGAGTTTAATTCATTAATGTTTATAAAGTGCTTTAAGATCTGCAGCTGGGTAAGTGTTAAGTAGTCTTACTGCAGTAATACAGATGAATTTGCTTATCTCTCATGTAAATCAGCTTAAAATATTACCCTGAAATTAACAGCTCTGGGGTTAACAATAGGCTTAGACACTAAATTGCAGCACTTATCATATCACAATATTTCCCTTATTAATTACACATCCTGCTGTGGTCTTTGGACTGAAATCAGCTACACTTCAGATATGGGCAGCCGGACAGTGCCGGGAGGAAAGCGTATGTAACATATGTTAATCATGAAATTAAACAGATGGCCCAGTCACTCATCAGTGAAAGTCCACCAGGGGCTGTAAGAAAGTAGGAGATTTCCTATGTAACATAACAATTTGGACATCAGAAGGTTTTGAGTTACAAGATTTTTCTTTATCCTCCACCTGAAACTTTTAAGGGATAACGTCAGGGAATTGCATCCAGGTTTCAGATATTGGTCTAGTTTTATGCTGTTTCGACCTGTCTGTTGAGAGCTGGCAGCCAGCGCTGCCAACTCCGCGTAAGCGTACACCGTGGAGCAGATGGCCTGTCCCTTTGCAGCCACGGATATGTGTCTGGAGCTTGCAAATCCACCCTGTCTCCAGAAACTCTCACGTGTGATGAGCTCATAAAAGAGGTAGATTCAGCACTCATTGCATCGTGCACCAGCAAGTTTAAGGGCCAAGATGCAGGGGAGCGGAAACAAGTATTCACTTGTGATAGAACCACAGAACCGTTAAGGTTCATCATCCAGTCCGACTGTCAGCCCAACATCACCATGCCTACTAAACCATGTCACAAAGTGCCACATCTACACTTTTTTTGAACACCTCCAAGAGGTGCAAACTCCATCACTTCCCTGAGCAGCCTGTTCCAATGCTCCACCACTCTTTCAGTAAAGAAATTTTTTCTAATATTCAATATAAAGGCACAACTTAAGGCCATTGTTTCTCATCTGTGCATCTCCACAGAATTCATGATTGTCAGATCTAACACTAAACCTGGTTTCAGACCATGTAACTGCTAAACTCACAACAAACTCACTGCAAATTTACTTAATCTAAGCAGTGTGCACATGTAATACCTACTGCAGCACTGCCTGGTGTAAAACTATAAAACCAGGATAATCAGCCCAATTAAGATTAAAGTAAATTTATGTCCAAATTCTGCATCCTTCTTCACTTATAGGCATGAAATGGATTATTATCAATAATTTTAAATGGATTTCTGGCAACGGTTAGCAGTTCTAACGAGAGTCAAGACTCTGATTCACACATGCACAGTAAAGACAGCTGTCACGGGAATGTAAGATAAACAATGATCTATTCCAAGAGCCAATTTATTATCCTAAAATATATAACGGTTGAATAAAGTGAACATATGTTTTGATAGAAATTGTTCTTATAAACACTTCAATGAATGCGACGCATTTACTGGTTCAGGGTGTTGGTCAGGAACTATTACTACATAACAAACAGTCTATTCCAAGCTTAGAATGATGACTCAAAACGTGCAATTCACTCACCCAATTAAGAGGAGGGCACTCAGTCTCAGGAGATTTCCTTGGATGTTGTCATGATTCCAAGGGAAGAGTCCCTCATCTTCAGACCCACTGTTCCAAGGAAGACTGGCTCAGAGAGGATTTCCTGGTGGGGTCACATTTGTACCCTAAGTCAAATCCAATCTGTAGGCATTCTTCGTTGGCCAAAGTTTCCTGCTTTTTTGGGATGTATCTGGCTGTCTCCACATGTCTAAGTTAGCAATCATCACCCCTCTTTGGGTGCACACATAATCAAAGTCACCGTGCAGATGTGACCAAAGCCAACAATTATGACCCCATCTTTGGAACTCTCCTCACTGACGTTGGTACCTCTATGGTGTCCTTAGCCTGGAGGTGGGGGAGTGCATCTGCCACAACAGTTTGTACACAGAAGGATTTACAGTCAAAGAAAACACCAAAAAAAAGACTGGATGAAAGGAGGAAAGGGTTATTATCCTCAGAGCACCCAGAGCCAAGCTTTTGGTGTTATTTAAATGCCCACCAGTCTTCTCAAAACTTGATATCTAACTCCCTTTAAAAACCTGTTCCAGATTTACAGAAGTGGTCAGCTCTCCCAACTGGAGATACATTTTCAAAAGAGTTCAGATCCTAATTAGACAGAGGGCGGATTTTCAGAAGTGCCCAGTATGGGGCTTTGAGATGTTTTGGAAAAATGGGAATAAGAATCAAAATGTGCTTTGAGGGTATGAAAAACCGGGTTTACATGGCCTCTATCAGTTGCAGCTTGAGACTATATGTTTGGATATGCTTGGACTTTATAAAAAGCCTTTCTATGAAGAAACTATTTGTTTTAACTTCAATTAAACAAGTATTTATCATCTTCTTCCGCAATGCTGAAAATCATCGCTAACCTTTCCATCACATCAAGTGTCCTGAACAGAGTAGTTTGGGGAAATGAGAGAATTTTTCATTTTTGTTTAATATTTACAGAAAATGGATATTTTATTTTATTTTATTTTATTTTATTTTATTTTAGGTCATCTTATTTTTTTAAGTTTCCTTCTGAACCCTGAATCTTTTAATTTGCCTACATCCCTCTAAACACTGACTGGGATTTAGTGGAAGCCTTAGAGTTTCTATTTCAAAAATCTTAATAAGTATGAAAAAAGATCATTTTACTTACATTTTCCATGTGCAATGAAATGATTTCACAACGAACCCCCACATGAGCTGGGAAATGCAGAAAAAAGACATCTGTGCAAACTTGGTTCACAGTCTTAGTAAAGGCACAACACTAATTTAAATTTTTGCCATTTTTCTTTGAAGTAGAACAAAAAGAATCTTGGTGTGCTATTGAAACAACCTAGCTATAACCTAGCTATTCTTTCACGAAGGAAAGATGACAGAGTGGATTTTTCCAGTAATAATATAATAACTGCCAGATCAGTGTTTTGTGTTATGCTCTCTGGGTCCTAAGTAGGTGTCCCAGTAAGCGGCCCAAGTTTTCAGACTGGGATCCTATAGACCATGAAATCATAGGGGAGAACACTTCACTTTTCTTAAAGGTTGATATCAGCAGAGCCTTGATCTTCACTGGGCAGCGCTACGAGCTCTGCTGTGTTACAGCAGAGAAATTAGGGAGTGGTGTGTCCGTTGCCAGCCTATGTCAGTTCTCAGAATGTGGCAACGAGAGCACTCAGGGTGGTTGTAACCCATGCACAGCAAGGAAAGATGAAATGAATCTTGGTGAAATGGTCATGCATGATGTACGTTTTCCTTGGGCCCAGGTACCTGCAAAACAGCCCAAAACTCACATAGAGGATGTTCTATGACTGTGACAAAAATGTGTGCATTCACATCCAAACATGTGGGAGCAAGGCCTTGAAACCCCATCACCTACTTTGTTGAGTAACTGGGTGTATTTGGATGGACTGCACTTACATTTCACACTGATTTTGAAAGTGAGGAGGACGGAGATGTGCAGAATCATAAGAGTTTCTGGATCTAGCTGAACCTGTAAGGGCAATAAGGTATCTCTGCTCTCTCACTGAGGCAGTGGGTCACAGGGCAGTAACATAGGAGCATCATAATGCAAATTCCAACTTCAACAGCCAGGAGAAAAACCAAACAGACCATCAAGTATTGTTACCTTGTACGTGTGGGAATACACAGCTACAACGAGGTATGCTGTGCAGGTACCCTGTAAACATACAGCTGGCACTGGTCAGAGAGCCCAGAGCTCATGTGCAGGCTTTGCTGTGAGGTACCACCACCTTTAGGTCATAACATGCTACAGATGAAGAGCAGAAAGATCTTCCTAATGCATAAACAGAAATGAGATGCTCAACACACGTCTTTCACTCACAGGATCTGTGTCATAAGAAATCTCCCCTCTTTGGCTATACCAACACCCAACTGCCAGCAGAAAGGGAACAACAACAGGGCATGTATTGAATGAATTACATTGCAGTTCTTGTTAAACACTTTCTTTTATTTTCTTCTTCTCCTTTCTCTTGCCTTTTCCATTCTTTTATCTCATAACACCAAAAAATGTTGAAACAGGGAGTGTCTGATGTTGTCATGTTGCAGACGGTCAAATAAGATGATTTGACAGGATCCTCTCAACTCCTTTATCCTCCAGTTCTGTGAAGTGATTCACTTTTCTGGGGATTAAAGACCAGGTGGGGCTAGTGGTGCTCAGCTGCAGAGTGAGCCAACAGCTCCTCCCAGATGGTCAATGTTTATCCATGCGTGTCAGTCATGAGTGCTGCTCTCTGGGTCAAAGAGCCCTGAAAAAGCATCATGTTTTTCCATAGCTATCTAGGCACACATCTTCCCCCAGAAAAGGGCTAGGAACAAGGCCTAGAAGTAATCACCCAGCTTTGGAGGACAAGCTCTCTTGCAGATGGAGTCTTTAAATTTTGCCCTGCTAATCAAAAGCTGAAGTGCTCCAGTAATGATCACCTTGCAAATAATTTCTTGTTATTAAGAGAGGTCCTCAGACAATGTTTATTCCTGGGACATGCTGTAGGAGCAAGTATCAAGCAGTCCTTTGTCAGCACAGGGAACTCTATCTGGCTCCTCACAATCTGCTGAAGGCAGAGCTTGGTTTTCTCTGCCTGTATGACAGCTGCTGTTATCTTGCCATCAGCACAACCTGGTGCCAGGGTGCTAGCAGAGTTTTGAAACTCCTGTGCCTGCAGCTTCGTTGCTGGATGGAGGTGCAAGGGGTTGTTCTGTCAGAACTGGAGTGCTGGGATGGGGCACATGGATCTAATGCCCAGGAATCAGCAAGGATCTCATGACAGGGGAAGAAAACACACATCAGCAGTCCTCTTCACGGAATCATAGAATGGTTTAGGTTAGAAGAGACCTTAAAGCCCATCCAGTTCTGACCCCACTGCGATAGGCAGAGGTACCTCCCACTGGATCAGGTTGCTTAAAGCCTCATCAAACCTGGCCTTGAACACCTTCAGGGACGGGGCATCCTTCTCTCAGCAAACTGTTCCAGTGCCTCATCACCCTCACAGAAAATATTTTCTTCCTAGTATCGAATTTAAATTTACCCTCTTTCAGTCCAACCTGAAGAAAAAACTTCACGAGTTCCAGCACCAGGCTGACCTGAAGCAAAACCATAGATTTACTGTGCTCATTCTCATTATTTATCAGGGTTCATAGTGTGGTTGCACCCATGGCAGCTGTGTGCATATGTTGTCCATGCACAACTTCAGCCCCACAAAGTGCCACCACCAGTACTGATTTTCCAGCATCCCACCCAGCTCCTGCTCTGGGAGTGTCTCCCAGCAGGAGAGAGCAGCTGAGCTGGGTAAAGGTTTTCTTGCAGTAATAGCATGGCAGGGAAACCAAATAAAAGCCCATGCCAGCCCCTAGCCAACCACAGGCACAATTTCTTGTCTTCATGAAATTGTCAACAATTTCTCTTGGGAATATGGACTCAGAGAAACTGCCCAGAGGACCTGTTGTGCAGACAGCAGGGAGGAGGAATTTCTTTTCCCTTGTGTACTTAATAAGAAATATTATTTGCCTAAAGTACCTTAGCCAGTTCAGACCTTGAGATTTGGAGCAACTGAGCCATGGAACCCAATTGCCCTGTACCCAGGCAGGGGGCACGGGCAGAGGCACCCCCCACCAGCTACCAGGGCTCCTGCAAGGCAAAACAGCTGTGAATAAATGTGCAACTCATAAAGCCGAAGGGTCTCTGCAAGCTATTAGGTAATTAACCAAAGTGAGGGCTTGGAGCACCCGGCTGCTGCTTCCAGCCCATGGCTGTGCTCTCTTTAGAGTCTGATTGGATAAAGGATTTTTATTAACTTCATATTTTTCTTCTAATTTTCCTCTCTTTGCCTTTCATATTGCAGACCCTGAGCTTCTCTGGTCTTGTGGTGATGTTTATCGGCACTGGCAGGTTGCAACACCCCTGCAGGCTTCCCACAGACAAACCCCAGAGTGCAGACCACGAACCAAAGCAACTTCATACGCTGCTGCCTTTGCTGTGAAATTGCTCAGGCACTTCCCTCCCAGTTTTCCTCTCGCCCTCCCCACCTTCCCAGCTGGAGTCTCCTGCCGCCTGCTGCGCCTCTCCTTTTCCAGGAGAAGAGGCAGCAGGCCCAGAAAAGCAGCTGGTTTGCAGGGAATTGCCAAATTCATCTTTTCACTACTCCTTGAGGCAGCGGTTTGAGGTAAAAAACAAGCCCTGTGGGCTGCAGGAGTCACCACTTCTGCCTAGTACAGGACAGAATCCGCACAAGGGGAAGGTTGGAGAGAGTGTGGCTTTGAAGCTGCAGCAAAAGGCTTGGGCTTCTGGTTTTCTTTTGTCCACCATAGACCTGCCTCATCTTCAAAATCATTTATGTCAACCCCATCCAACCTGGACACCTGAGAACTTGCACTTTGACCCTTTAACTACATTCCTGTTATCTTCAAAGTGGGCACATAAGAGCTTAAAAACGCAAGGGTATATTTTTGGTGCGATAATGTCAGTGTTTGGGCACCTACTATGAGCTTCAGAGAGATCCCCAAACTTTCTTTGTGGCAATGAGCACAGGGAAGTCCCAAGCACCTTTTGGAAAGGTTTCCATGCCTCGCAGTAGGTGTGTCCTTGGATTTATTTAACCTCCTGCAGTTGCTTGTTGTGCCTGACTAAACAGTGGACTCTGGTTTGTGAGGAGGCTGCATCACCTAAATCAGCTTCTTCTTTGTGATGCTCACAGGCACATCTGTTAGCAGCAACTGGCTGCGAGCCCAGCCTGCCTTTTTTTTTAAATCTCTCTTTGGGGTTTTACTGGTAGTGTCTCTGGACAGTAGGAGGCAAAGAAAGAAGCAGCAAACCACCAGAGTGCCACCAGTGGATCCAAATAAAAGACGAACGGGAAAGCGCCTGTTTGATTAGCGGTGGTGCCTGGTTCTGGTGGCCCTCCAGCTGCTTGTTGTAATAGCAGGGGAGTGGCTGGGTCACTTGATGATTTATTTTAGCCCCTTGTCCTGCTTGGAAGAAAGCATAAAAGATGCTTTGTTTCCGTGAACAGGAGACGGGGAGCGCTCCAGCCTCCAAATCTCCCGCTTGCCAACGGAGCCTGATGCACTTCCCCATGTGGGATCCATTTGGGTCTGAAAACTTGACAAGAAATGTCATAGCAACACCAGGATGTTCCCCCATCCAGCATAACAGCGGCAGCTTATTTGTTCAGTGCTCAGCTGCTGTGCACAATCAATGCAACATGTAGCGTGCAACCGGCTTTAAAGATGTATGGGCAGTCTCCGGCTGTGTCGAAAAGACGGTCTGTCCACAGGGAGCACTTTTTGAGCCACACTCAGCATTGTTTAAGCTTCTAGGCATCTTGCCTGGCTCTTACAAACCCTTGTCCCTCCCAAGCACTTGTAAAACTTTTGAGCTGAGCCGTTTTCACCCTTTTGTGGCTGCTGCCATGTTCAGTGTGAATGCTCCAACCCAGACTCAGCAGCCTTTTTAGGTTCCTACCCCCTTAACAAACTCGTTTTGGAACCCAAAAAGTGATGTTGGATCTGGACTGACAGATGTCTGCTGATTATTCTGATTTTTTTTTTTAAGTCCCTACTCTTTATGGCTGCAAATAAAAGCTGAAGAACTCAGAGAGATGTAGCCAATCCCTTCGTAAGTTTGTGAACAACCTGGAATAGTAGTTCAGAGAAGCAGCATCCACTGCCTTCTCTGAAATCTGCTGCTACCCTCAGGGAAAGCAGACAGGTTCATTGGAGGAGGGTTTATGCCAGGCTCTTTTTCAGACATGCAAGAGAACCTGTGCTGCAGCACTGGCCCTTCTCAGAGCAGTTATGTGGTGGATAAGCCTGTGTAGTTATCATAAACTTAGTTAAAAGGAGTTTGTATCTAGGGAGTTTGCCCATATGTAGGGCATCTTCCAGGAGAAATCCAAAGTGTTCAGGGGCCTGTTAGAGGACCTACACTGATTGCAGTTTCCTTTATTCTAAATAAACAAGTGTAAATAATTAAAATAATTTTAAAGGCACCAACTTCAATGGGAAAGGCAGAGGTCTGCGTATCAGGATCTGTCTGACTTGGGTCCTTCTTCCAGCGTCACTGCTACAGTCTGAAGTTACTCAGGGCATGAAGTGAGATGACTCTGAAATCTGAGATTACCCCAAGGAAGTAATACATCATTATTCAAAAACATTTCCTCAGTCTTTTGTTATCTCTGAACAGTGATAGTGTTGTCCCTGATCTGCAAATGAATCCATGAGGGCAGTTTCAGCAGCTACTGAGGCTACCTGGCAGTATTATCCATATTTCATAAAAGGAAAACCTGGCCAAAAGGCCTCCCCAAGCCATACAGATGAAGAGTTCAGAGTTCAATTTCAGTTTCTGTTCTTAGGTGGAAATCAGAAAATAAATATATATTAAAAGTTGTAGTCGTGCATTTTTTCCCCTGGCCATTCATCTACTTATCTCTCCTATACTGAGAGTCACTGCAATGATGTTTTTTGTCTTATCTGCTGGAAGAAGCTTTTCTCCTGGCAAAAGAGAAAAGGCCTTTTCATGTCACATTGCATCCTTTAAGGTAATCATCAAAAGAATATTTTGGCAAGTGAAAAACTCTGCTCAGAAATAAATGTACTGGTTAAGCTGACACTGAACTTTAGGGACTTAACTTTGCTGTGTAATGCTCATTTGCCTTGGGATGTTATTTATCAGCCTGGCCTGAGGACAGAGACATCCAAATCTTCCCTCTATCCTGAATTGCAGGACAGCACCAGACAGTGATGGGAAAGACCACCTAAAAGAATCTCAGCCTTCCAGGATTTTGCTTTCTAGTGGGAAAGGAGCAGCTGTATTTCCATAGTTTCAGGATCACCAGCCACCACAGATGGTCCCAGCACCTCTGGTGTCTCAAAGGGGTCACATTTTTCAATGCAACTTCCTGAGTGACCATTCATTTCTTCTCTGCTGACCTCCTTCTTGGTCAAACCTCTGCCACTGTCACTGAGGTGTTTCACCCAAGCAGTTGTTTTCCTTTCCTAGACTATAGCCAAATCCTTGTTGGTTTTAGCACTCACTGCACCTGGAGAGGGCCAGGCCCAAACTCCAACTGATCTTACCATGCCCATATAGGTCAATCTGCAGCTCCCTTCGCCATGGATACTTCCACTTCTGAGAAACTGCCTACTACCATCCAACTAGTAGTGACTCAAGTGAGTTTTAATGACAAAGAAAAAACACCACATCTTTTAAAACCTGGTTTATTTTTGTTGTTTCCTTTAGTGTTTGTATGTTCCTAAACATAGGCCCTTGCAGGCCAGGGATGCTGTGTGGCTGCCCAGAAAGCGCTTAGTTCTCTGGAAGCACTGCCATTAACAACTAATAAATGTCATGATAAACTCCATAATCACTGGTTGTTACATCCAGACCTGAAAGCTCCCTGGATTGCTCTACCTTTAAGCAAAACCACCACCTCACTGGATTGACACATATTTTAGGGCCAGAAGGTACTATTAGATTCTGTAACTCGACCTCAAGGGACAGATTGCAGGCAGAGAACATCTAATACCCACAGCAGACTTGCTGGAAAGCGGCTGAGTGCAGGGCTCAAACACGAGTAAAACAGTTCCAATGTGTTACTTTGAGCTGACCACGTTCAGCCATGAGCTGATCACCATCATAAGGTGACCTTGTAATCATGGTCACCTGCTGGTCCAATTAAATTATGAGACATCTGCAAAATATAAACCAAGAGACTCCCCATGTCCTTGTGGTATGCAAGTTGTGTTTTATAATGATTCCAAAACAGTTCTAAGTGAAAATAAGCCCTGCTGCACAAGAGCTAATGCAGGCAGGGTGCAGAGCTGAAAAAGAACTGGAAAAAATTAACTTCTGGTATATATTTCCTATGGTTCCTTTCAGTTAACTCACTGCAGCACTTAAAATACTTCCTTGCCATACGAATCTGCTGCGGTATATTTAACACATTACCAGTATAAAATTATTCAAGTACGAGATTCTTTTATCAGCAAAGTCCAAACTACTTTCTTCCCTCTAAACCAAGTGATGGAGCTAAACCAAAACCACAGATCTGAACGTTCCCTGAATATTTGGGCAAGTTTGGATCTTCAACCTAGCATCATGTACAGTCCTAATTTGTTAATAGGCCCACACCTAAGTCCCAAATCCAAATATTGTTTGATTTGGAGGTTGCTCCTTGTAACAAAAGTGATCCAAACCTCCATTTCTAGGAGACTTAGGTTTTGAGGAAGTTTGTTTCTAACACAAAGTAACCCCTCATGACCTTTCTCTAAAAAAACAGAAAGAAGAAACTGGAATTTTGTTTGGACAGAAGATTTCATTTTTGTTCCAGAATTCTCCTGGCAAACACCATGGATCAGGGCAGAACAGAGAAAATTTACAGGGTGAGGAAATTATATACGTCTTTCAGGATTTATCCTAAAGGGATTTGTGATTTCTTTTGATTAATTTGTACCAAGTCTTTTTCTTCTGACATGTACTACCATTTCTCTACTAGTTTTGGTATCAGGGTAGTGAGAACCAATGGACAGAACAAGAAGTCACAGGACAGTTGACTTTTTGCCTTGGTCTCCTTGAGAACCACTAGCTCCTTGGACAGACCTTGCTGATGGCATTTGCTATCATGTTGTCAGAGTGGTCCTTGCCAGGCTGACAGGTCTCTCCCAGGCTGCTCCCAGGGATGGTGCAGGAACAGGCACACTCCTTGGACCGCTTCCAACAGATGGCTGGATGGGGCCACTCCGTTTTAGAGGCTAACAGAGTTTAGTAGTGAGAACGTAACCAGACAGTCTCCAAGCCGAAGAATGACTCCTGGCAATGTTTGTTTTATTACCACAGATGTAGCCATTGAGGTCAATGAGGCAAACTGGAGACACAGACACATTTAAGTACTTTGAGAAGTGAAGGCTGAAAGAAGATAAGAGTCTGGTCTGCAAATCCTCTGCTGTTTCACTAGATGGGAATAACACAGGCAGCAGCACTTAATGCTATATCAGTAACTCAAAATCACAATTCTGAGAGAGATTTTGAGCTCTCCCTCTTGAGAACCCCCCAGACCCAGTCATTAGATCTTTTTGCCAACGCTGTCAGCAAGACTCATCTGATGCTGTTGAAACCCCTAAATTCTGAAGAGTACCAAATCAAACACATGCCACAGAATCTGCCTCGTCATAGTAGTCATCAGGAATAATTTAAGATCCTACTCTTGTCTTCTTATGCCCTGTCATGAATGCTTCCCCAGCAAAAAGACCAAAGAGAAAACCCTAAGATCATGCTGTCCTTTAAGTGCTCTTCAGAGCAGGACATGATCTGAATGACCCCATGCCTCAAATGCCCTTGGTCTCCCAGCATGTGTCACACAGGGCAATACCACAGAGGCAGCATCTCTACCCACTGAAATCGCATTCCTGAGCTGCTTCACAGCTTCCTGGTCTGACCTTCTACACCACAGATGAATGCCATGCCAGACCACTCACCTCTCATGGGATGACTATGATAGTCATATTTCTTCACCATCAAAACAATGGCTGGAGAGGCCAGCTATGTCATTTGTGGGTTGTCTTCTTGTCCCTTTTCAACCCCCTCGCTCCACCTGTCCCCACACAGCCAAGTGGTCTTGTTTGGGGAAGTTTTTCTTGGGTGCTTTCACACTCTAGCACACTGATTCTCCTGTACCACAGCAAGGGAGACAAAGGAAACCCACTGGTTTGGTCTGGAGTATTAACTAACATTGCAAAAGAATGTCAGTTTTCATTAAGTCACAAAAATCTGAGCTGCCTGAGGAGAACAGGCAGCTGAGAGTGCAATATTTTAAACCTTCTTGCACAACTCCCCAGAATGAGCTTGTAAGAATCGCAAGTCTTTGAGTTTAAGCTCAGAGAACTATTTCACATCAGAAGAATTTTTGCATATGGTTGCTGGGCTGTGAACCACTGTGGGTTTCAAGCTCTAAAGAGTAGCTTTTTTCCATGAGAGTTTACTTTTGTGTATCTATTTAGCAGAAAGGACACACTCCTACAAGCAGCCTAACTTGTGCTTGGAAATTATGATTTTGTGGACCCTCTGGCTCCAAGTCTGGGAGATATGTGCATCTACGGCTCAGCAGGAGAAGCTGCTTGGTGGTGGACCAGGCTCTTTTTGGATGCTCTGGGCTGAAGCCAGGCCTCAGATGGATACCCTGACCCAGTTTCAGAGCACCTTCTCATCTGCTCCACCTCAGATCTGCATTACTCAGGAGGAAGTGACACAAAAAGGGAGGAGATTTTAAAACAAATCCTGTGCAAGACAGCATGTCTGTGTTTCAGGTTACTCAGTGTACTCCTTGGTGGCAAATTCCTCTTTGTGTAAAAAATACCACCAGCCTCCCCAGGGCCTGTACAAACAGAGGCATCTCAATACATGAAGGTCACCAAGGCATTGCTGCCAATAACTTTGTTGGGTTATTTTGTTGTTCCTTTTTTATACTCCAAGTTTTCCTCCTGTTTTAGACTGCTTTCATCTCCCTGTGCCTCTTGAGCACTGTCTCACTGTGCATCTGTTTTCTCTTTGCATGTTCTCCCTTCCCCCTATGTTTACTTTTGTAAGCAGACTGTTGTTTTTATTCAGTTCCTCTTGATTTTCTCTGGGTTTTTCAGTACTTCTAATCTCTGCAGCTCTCCCGTTCTCTCCACTTACCTTCCATCCCAGAGTGCCTTTGGGATCCTGTTTTCAATTAAGTCTGTTTTGTCCTTTTTACTGGACTTTTCCTCTCCCCAGTGTCGCACAGCAGCCACATCTTTTCTTTTTCTTTTTTATTTTTTTACTAGCTGGTCAAAAACTAAGAAACCGTTTCTTCTTCACTGCTGTTGGTTTTTTTCATTTAGGTAATTTCTTTCCCCAAGTAATAGTGTAGATGGATAGATATATTTTGATTGGATATTAAGAAAAATTTCTCTACCAAAGAGTATCGAATCTTTGGAACAGGCTGTCCATGGAAGTGGTGGAGTCCAACAGTGGAGGTGTCCAAAAAATGTGTAGAAGTGGCACTTAGGGACGTGGTTTAGTAAGCATGGTTGTGTTGGGCTGATGATTGGACTGAATAATTTTAGAGGTATTTTCCAGTCTTAATAATTCTATGATTCTATGGCTGTTTAAAAATGTTTACGCTCTAATTGTAGCAACCACTGCGAAAATTAATTTAATGCATAATAAACTGTAGTAAACCAGTCCATCTTAATATGCTCCATTTTTCTTTTTTTTTACCTCAGAGCACCTCAACAAATGTAGACCCAATAAAACCTGCTATCAAATTTCCTTATGGAAAGACCGAGAGGCTCTTGTCACTGAACACCCAGGTCCTCATTAAGCCTTCTTAAAGACTGCCACTGAGAAGAAGTTAGAAGCACCCTTCTGAGCTGACAGAAAACAACATGTATTTCCAGAACAATCTCTTGCTTAGGTCTCCTGCAAGGTTTACTGACACCAAACCACCTCCAAGAAGCATTCAGATAGCAGCAAACCTGCTTTCTTGGCAGACAATCAATATGAGGAGAGAATTTCTCACTGGGTCTGGTTCATATTCTGTGTTCCCTTGTCCTGGGCAGTACAGCAGGGAAAAGTTAACAACACAAGGGAAGGCAAATTTTATTAACAAGAAAAAACTTAGAGAGCAATGTGGGTTTCATCTGCTCATTTCCTTTTGTAATTTTTTTTTTTAAAAGAAAACCAAAACAAAATAAAAATTGGCTTCTACACTTGGCAGTCTTATGTCACCCCAAAGCTTAAGGGCTCTTTTCAGTCCCTGGGGGAAAAAGTGGGGCTGACCAAGATGTGTATGAGTAGCAGCATCAGATTCTACAGTAATAAAATTTGTGGGGATAATTATCCATCAGCTTTGAGAATTCCAACAGTGCTCAAAGCCATAAATGTTGGGCACCACAAGGCATTCAAGAAATCTGAATGGGTGATGTGGGAATTGGTTCTTTGAAAGCCTTCCTTCTCACTCTTCTTTTTTATGGGGTTTTTTTCACACTTTATTCTTACAAGCAGAAGTGGTTAACTCAGGAGTTTATGAAACAAGAAACTTGGCTGCCATTCCTGGCTCTTACATTCACTTTCTGCCTGCTCTTAAAAACTTAAAACTAGACTCAGGATGTTCCAGGTATCAAGCACTCAGGATCTCCTTAAGCAGATTAGATGAGTGAATATGATTACCCAAAGCTAGAAAGCAGAGCTTAAAAATACTTGGGGAAACCTGTAGAAAATAAGATGGGCCCTCTGGATCATCTAGATGCCCGATCCTGGATGAAGGAAGACATGTTGAGAGTCTTGAGGTGGGATTTTCAGCCCTGAATCTTTTTTTCCGAGTTAGGTAACTGTCGCATGAACCCATTTTTATGGAAACCTTTAGGAAGAAGGTGAGAGAGGAAAGTGGGGAGTTATCTTCTCTACATGTGTCTGAGGCAGGAGCTTTAATCCACAACTTGAGATTTTTGGGTTAGTTTTTCAGGCATCTCCTTAGCAGGATAGGGAAACCAGCAAGTAATTGGTCAAGTTCAAGTCACTGGTCTGTAGGATATGATGAGACACACATGGCAACATCAGAAAGTCTCATTACCACCTCTATTTGGCAAAGCTAAGTATAATAACAGTGTTCAAAGAAAAAAATACCTTGAAGAAGATCCTAGAAGAAGGACCATGGAGAAAACAAGAGGTCTGAGAGCTCCACTTTGTCTCTGATGTGGTAAAGGACCTAAGGGGGTTACAGTGTGAAGACTGGTGTGATTTCTCTGGCAGAGACATAAGGCCCAGGAGGCTTTGACAGCAGCAATGTGAATGTGCATAGCCCTTAGCAACAGTAATTTGAAGGATTCGTGTAAGATATCATGTTTGAAGTAGCACTTAGGTCCATTTGTAGCTTTAGCTCAGAAGCCCTATTCTGTGATCTGTCTGCACCCATGAATGTGTTATTTCATTATGAAAGATGTGAATGTTCCAGCAATCCAGTTGTGTTGTGGAGGTAAGCTGGAGTCAACCAACTGTGTAGCATGAGTGTGTTTAAATATTTCATTAGAAGTGTGTTTTGGAAAGCCAAAAAAGAAAAATCACAATTTTAATAAATAATCCTATCAAATGTTTATGATGCCAAAGCCATAGTATAAATCAATATGTTTAGATTTGAGTATGATAAATATAACTTAAAACAAATGATTTGAAAATAATTTCCTTATTCCATTACCTGCCAATTTTTCTGTACAAAGGCCTTTGTTTCTCCAACTACTCCTGATAACATCACAGCCACCTGAAACAGCTCTTGGAGCAAACCTCAAAAGCAATCCAAACCTCATGAATCATGTCGACACGTGTATGCAAAAAGAATGGGACCTTCAAAAACCACTGACTAGTAAAAACTATTATTGTTTATAATAAGTTAGGGAACAGGGACATGCATGGAGTCCACACGTTGTACAAATCTTGGCAACAAGCAGTGCACAAGTATGTTTATTCTGCTTGATCCCCTACAAGATGACAAGGATATAAAGAATGGAAGAAGTAAAAGTTTTCCAGGGATCAGTAAAAAATTACAGGTTTTGCTAAAAGTAAAATGGTGTAAAACAGTAAGGACTAGGCATGGGACTGGGCATTTACTTTACCACTTTCTTAATGTTTAGCTTTTGATTTCTTGGATCAGAGAGCTGTTCCTCCTTTTCTGGAAGCAGTTATCTCAATGCTAGACTAGAATGATTCCTACTTTTCTAGGGTGAGAAGTGGATGAGGTCTATGTCCTAAAGCTTTGATGGCTTTTTTGTTGTTTCAAAAACATCCAAAAAGCAGATATTTTGCTCACTGTATATTTTAGCTACTGGCAAATGTTTCTAGTCATGCTAGGGACCTGATTATATCCCTCTCAAACTTCCACTTTGGATACAAAAAGTCTTAGTAACAGCTGCTAGCAAAAACGTTCTGGAATGAATTTGTTGATAGATGACTGCTGTGCTTTCAGAAGGAAAATTAAACTGAAGAACAAGTATATTTAAGCATAATTGCTTTAAAAACAGAACACAAGCTATATTATAACTTGTAGAGTACTGGATAACGGAAGAATACAGAAGGCTGAATTGAGTATGGTGCACTAGAAGAGTTATGTTAATTTGCAGTGAGTCCTGCTTGCAGCTTTCTGTCACACTGTGTGTAAGATGCCTCGGAGCCAATGAAGAACAGCTCAGCTTGGAGTCTGCTAGGAGAGTACAGAAAACTTGAGATACAATTTTCAAGAAGGTCATTTTGCAAATTAGGATAATGTTACCAAAACCTGTTTTTCCAAACAGGATCCGGTTCCCTCTTCTGGTGGGTAATCCAAATGGGGCTGAGCCACAGGGTCCATCTGTGCTCCAGGGTCGTTGTGTAATGGCCATGTCTCTGGTGTTACATAGCATCTTCTCAGTGGGCTCTGATAACCCTCACACACTATTGGCATGTTATATAAATGATAATAGTTATTCTTCCCTGGCCAAGCATTTAGTTTCTGTCTGATACAAGATCATCTTTGAGTCACTACGAATTCTTTAAAATTCTGAAACTCAAAAGAGGTGATATCCATTCTTGATTTTCATTTTTTTGAAAACTGGAGCTTCTCCAATTTGTACATGAGATGGAGGCAGACTCAGACAAGTCCATTTGTCCAGCAAGCCCGAATCCTGAAGCTCTGAGTAATGACTCAGACATTCATGAGCCTAAATATTATTCCAAACCTCCAGATAATCATTGATTACATAGCTCAGAAATTATTTATTTTGGCAAAAAAAAAAATAAACCATGTCAAACTACTCAACAGTACTTTGTTTGCCTTTTATACTTGCCTTTTTTTTTACATTTTTACTTTGTGTTCTGTATCATATGCTTCTTGTGGAGAAAAAGGCCACCTCACAGGAACAGACGTTATAGAAACTCCTCCAATCAGTGCTTTTGCAGGTCAAAATGAGCACTTTTTAAATGGCAAAAACAAATGTAAGGCATGACAGCAACAACAAATCCCATTATAGACCAGAATGCTGGGGTTGCCAGCAGGTAAATGGGCCTGTGTTGGTCAAACTTTGCCACACTGCAGCCTTACTGTGTTAGAAAGTAAGCTTTTTCAATGAAACGTTAAAAGATACCAAATCATGAGTAACACCAGCCTTCTTGTAGCTCTAAAGGAAGGAAATAATCCATCTCAAGATGTGTTGAGCCCATTCCTGTGTAATAATCTATGTCAAGTTTCTTCGGAGCTTGTAAACCAAGCAAGAATAATAAACAAGTGGAAGCTGAAAGGAGCTGGAAGGAACCTGGTGTATATAACAGGAATTCAGCTTTGCTGCCACCAGGATTTCAGCAGGCCTTTCTATGACAGCCTTACACTAATCTCTTCTTAGTTCAGCAAGTTCTAATCAATTTTCCAAAATTCTTAAAGATCTGATTTTTGAAAGAATGTTCAACACAACTTAGCATACACCCCTATGATCCCACAAAGGAAAAATGGGGACACTCCAACAAATCAGTGCACCACTTCTCCCACTGAAGTTGAGTTTGCTTGCTGGAGAATTGGGGGCCCAAGCTCTGTTTAGGGACAGTGTTGCTGAGTTGGCATTAGATGAGCTTTGCTCCTTTGGGACCCCGATGGCCGGGGAATAGTGTTGAGCCATTCCCTGTGGGTATGTTTGCTTCACCACTTTCCCCAGTGTAAGGTGTAGATGTGAGCCATGTATTCATGTTGGCCAAAACTCTGCTTGCATTTTATACACACCTGAGTCTGAAGGCGATTTATCCAAGAGCCTAAGATGTTAATTATGATTAGTAGTTATGACAGTCTGCTAAATGCTGTTCAAGATAATAAGGAAATAATGGAGCCGAAACGCTTAGACATATATTAATACATTAATTAAACCCTTTCAGTATGAACCTGGGAAGCTGTATTGGTTGCATGCATTAGCTAATCATAGAATTATAGAATCTTCCAGTTGGAGAAGACCTTTGAGGTCATCAAGTCCAACCGTACCCATCCTCTGCTAAACCACGTCACTCAAAAACTCATCTACCCATTTTTTAAACATCTCAAGGGACGGTGACTCAACCACCTCCCTGGGCAGCTGTTCCAGTGCCTGACCACCCTTTCGATAAAGAAATTCTTCCTAATACCCAGTCTGAACCTCCCCTGGTGCAGCTTATGGCCATTTCAAATCATTAGAGTGATGGGTAAACTGAGGCACAAGACTGTGACTTGACTTGCTGGTACCACTCAAGAAATTGAACGTGCACCACAATCTCCTTTGCAGTCAATGGCTTCTGCCTGGCTCTACAAGCTATAGCAGGGAAGGTACATGTTGCCAGCAGTAAATATCCCAAGAGTGACGAGTTTATTAACATCTGTCATCTCATACTCCCTGTGTGTAGAACCACTGTCCAGTAAGAGGGAGGATTATTTTGATAAGCAGTTGGTCTCAGGCAATATTAGTTTGTGGGAAAGTTTCTTGGATGCAGCGAATCTTCTCTACAAGGCTCATTAAATTGGATTTTGCTACATTTACTGCACGTGGCCTGTTTCCTTCATATGGATTGACTCTCTATGCTCTTTTCTCAGCTATGTTTATTGGTAAAGTTTCACAGCCTTAATCACAAATGCATAACAACTTTAACCAATAAAGCGCATCTGCCATCTCTAATAACATATGGTCTGACCACTCAATAGTTTAGATGCCATGGTTCACTAATTCTCCACAGAAGTAATAAGCATTCAATATTCTCTTATGTTTTAAGCCAATTTATTGTTCCAAAGGGATAAAAAAAAGAACCTGCTATAATCTGAGTTTAAACAGTCCCTTGCTTAGTTTTTCCAGAGCTGAGCTGCTGTGTAATAACAAAATCATAGCCGCAGGACTTTTGTCTTGGGTAAATAAATGTCACTCCCAATTGTTCAAAAGCTTTCAGAAGAAAACTCTAGTTCAAATTCATCTCTAAGGTCACTCTTATGTATTTCTTTCCCTCGATCTGTTTTGGAGAACATCCATCCTTAGCATGAAGAATTGGGAAAGAAAGAATGGTTAATTTAACAAGTAAATTTAGAATAAATCAGTACCTGTATCATTACCAAAAAGCCTGGGAAACCCCTAGTGATGGAAACTGGAAACTCAGAAGGGTTGAACCAGAACCTCATGAGCCTCATCAGTATCCTAGGAATATGTAAGGGAGGTTTCCAATGAAGAAGAACAGAGCATTTTTGCCTCAGTTCTTTATGGTGTTAATGCCTGGATAATTTTATAGCTAATACTATAATATATTAGTGTTCTAATCGGGATCCATTAAGGAACAAGTTGATTTGGTAAGTTTGAGGAGGTATTTCATGGCACAGCAATTATTGAATAGTCAACAAGGTGTAAGAAGGAGAATTATATCTTCCTCAGAAACTTGAACCATCACTTGAGAAACTGAATAGCCAACCTGGTCAACTGGCAGTGGGATTGGTGCAATCAGCAACCAGGTTGTTCAGTTCTCCAGACCATTTGACTGGTTCATTGTTTACTTTCCGCGCTTGTGTCTCATCCTTTCAGGACACCTCCCACCATAAATTCACAGTTCAATCTCTTTTGCAAATACTTCCATGTGGAGAAGTGGATTCAGTAGCAGATCAAGAGAATGAGATGTTGAATGGTATATGGACCATGATTTCAGGTCAGCGTCAAAGATATGCAAGACTGCAGCCAACTTATCCTTAAAAAGGGATTACAGTTGTTTGGATATTCTAAATTAATTCCTGAAATGGAAGGTACCAACAGCAGTGTGGTGATGGAGAATGGCATCTGGTGGCTCCAGTCCACTAAAGTCTTTAATTGACTCCTGTTTGTAGTGTTTCTGTGCGAGGTTTTGTTTGTTAAAATACCCACCTGTGCTACCACTAGTGGTAACAGCGGTGGGAGCTCCAGTGTTCAAACAAAGTACTCAAAACCAGCATTTCTAGACCTGATGAAGGTAAGATTAGCTAGGAAGGGAGATAAAGGCTGGCAGCTGGTTCATAACAATTTTCAGACCTTTGATGTCCCCAGTGTAATTTGAATACTTCTTTCAAGACATTTGTAGCAATTGTTAGGGACAGGCAACAGCCAGGGCCGTTGACCATAGATCTTCCAGTTAAGGAGGTATTTGATCTTTCCCATTACCAACTTCCCTTTTATTTTTTCTTAACTTGTGATGAAGGAGTTAGTAAAATTGGAGCCTCTTCGCTTTTCAGCGTCCTCCTGGCATTGCTGGCCAGAATGAAAATCACCCAAATAATGGCAAATCAGAACTTAAAAGAAGAAAAGAAGAGGAGTATAAATTTTTATTTCAAAACCTGTTGTCTAGGCCTAATTGATATTTCTGAATAAGTAATTTCTCTATTTTGACAACTGTTAACAACTTTTGGCTGAAAGTCAACTCCATTCACTTAATTTCCCCAAAGTTCTGTTCCATCTGGCCAGAAGAAGAGCTGTATTCTTCCCTTGAGAGGTGTAAGCCAGTTGAGATATTTGTGGCTGCATCAGTGCTGCAGGATTTGAGTGAGTGCCCTTGCCTCATCTGGATCGTTTATCTGAACAAGGTCTTTCATCAGAGCAAGACCACAAATCCTCTCATTGCATTTCTCGTGTCAAAGTTATGCTAGAGAAGGAACCTGAGCACGTGACTGAAGAGCATGAGACACTGCATCCAAGCCCTGAGCTCACTGTGCCCCATTGCCCCTACTCGATGAGTGGGATGTGAATATTCTCTAGACATGAAGATCAACAGCCGTGGTATGGCTCGTACGTAGCATGATCTTTCAGTCTTCAGAACAGGATGGCTGGTTGCAGCTTGCCTGCTGGGCATGGTGCCTGCAAGGTCCTAGCTCCCAAACCACATGTGGACACTATTTGGACACTGTCAGTTGGCCCCAGCCAAAAGCATAGCAGGGTGGATTCCAGCAGTGCAATGGTTATTGCATTCCCAAATGCCGTTTACCTGGCTGGTGCAAATATACTCCTGGGGTACAAGGCCGTTCAGTCTGTGGTGGGATGCACCCACCCCACTTTCTCCATGCTGCCCTGAAAGTGAATAAAAATCAAAGAAAAGAACTTCTGTGGGAAATCCTATTTGAGGAAAAAGAATTTCCCAAAAGTGATGATTTTCCTTTTAGTGCATCATTTATAGGAGCTCTGCTGGGAATAAAGCAGAGGATGCAATTATCAGGGAATGTGAGCTCAATGCTTGAAAGCTGGATGCCTGTGAAATGTATTGCTTTTGGCCTCCATAAGCTGAAACACTCAGGATGATCCTTGAAAACCCTATTGACAGACGGTAGATAAGAAACACTTCCTTCTCACACCTCCAAACTTTCTTCAGTTTTCAAGTACAAAATGAGTGTCTAGGCTAGGAACAGATAACACAATTGTCCAGTAATCTGTAACAGGTTGAGAAGGTATTCCGCACAGAAAGAGAGAGAAAAAGGGGAAAACTACTATTATTTTGTAAGAAAATACTAAGGCATGTGAAAAAAGGTTGGTTTGAAGCTGTGAGAAAACAGCTTGATGCCACAAATCCTTATACACAATGGTGTAACTGTATGATAGCATCATTGTACCAGTCTAGAACTTGTTGATCTCCAAGATGTTTCAAGATATGAATGTACTTTGATTTGGATTATGGTTCTTTTTGACCTGTGCATAGTGAACCGAAGTGTTAAAATGGTTAACTTTCTACCCTAAATCATTGATCTATGTCCTTAGTTTTTACATGATGGATATATATTTTGAATCTCTTTAACAGTCAACCCATATTCTTGGCTGGTGAGAAAAAGTACATAATGTGTGTTGCTTGTTCACATAAACATTCAAGCCTTTAAAAATATCTCTCTGACCTTCTTCAGCCTCTCCTCAATGATTTCCTGTGGCAGGGAATTCCTTAGGGTGATTATATGCTTTAAACAGAAGCATTTCCTTGCATCCATTTTAACTTTGTAGCCTGTGAAATTCACCCAGCAAAACCCCTTTGTTCTTGTTTTATGGAGTTGAATACAGAGAAACTTCTGGATGTTTTTTCTATAAACCAGTCATTATTTTGTATTCCAGCATTGTTTATATATAAATATATACACAAAAAAGAAACACACACTAACAAACTGCTTATGTAAGCAGGAAAAATCTCAATTTTTTTTCAGAATCTTTAGTCATTTAAGTGCAAGAAAGAAAGAAAATTCAAGAAATTGGCCTTGAAAAGTTAGCTGCACCCACTATATACAGGAAATGGAAAAAAAGCAAGATGGGTTTCCCCTCTTTTTCTTTCCTTCAGACTGAAAATATGTTAATCTGGGCACTAATCTCTGGCCTCAGAGAACTAGCCCTCATGCCTGCTGTAGGTATCTCCCAGGCCCTGCTGCCATCGACAGTAAGGCTGTTGGAGTAACAAACAGGCTTAGGGTCGAGCTCTGTGTGGTGCCTCCTTCCCTGTAGTGGGGCGATGTGATAGTAGGAAGGATGACTTACTCCAGTGGGGGGACAACAGCCAGTGCTGGAGGACACCAAGACCTACAGTTTCTTGACAATTCTGTGTGGCTTTTCCACCTCAGTAGTATGCTTGCTTCTGTTTACTCCCACCTCACTTACTGATGGTAGAGAATTATAGACTCCAGGTCGTGGTATTTTCCTGTCAAGATGGCGAAAAATGTTAATAAATTTACTCAAGGTTATTGCAATCTCAGCAGTGGTGTCACAGACAGAGCTGAAGACCTCCACTTCTCAATTTGCTTTTTATCCCTGGTTACTAATTGCCTGCATGACAAATTTTACTTCTACAGGTACTGTAGAAGTCAGTAGATGGGCGGGAGAAGGTGGGAGATGGGTCAGTAGATTGCCAGGAGAGGACTTGTGGGAAATGAGTTATGCTTTAGCTTTATTAAAGCTTTTAGTTTTAGTCTAGACCATAGGGTCTCCTTAAAGGAAATACTAGAATCTACTGAGGAAATAGAAATTATGAAGCAGGAACATCTGACTTCCTCATCAAGGAACACAGAAATCTCATGGCTCCATGGGGCGGATCTGGACAATCCATGAAGTTATGTTGGATAGGACCGACCGGTTGTGCCAAACACAAACAGTAAACACACATTTATATAATTAGAATGAGCTTTTATGCTGTCTCTTTTACTAAAAGACTTCTATCTCCCAAAACACCTTTTTTGAAGAAAAACATCTATCATCCCAAATCGGGGATCTCGAAAGGCTTAGCAATGGGAAGTCTTTCTTTGCAGTCTTTTCCAAGGTAGTCCTAAAGGTTTTATGTTTGGAAAAAAAGAATAACAAAACCCCCCAGTATTTTTAGCCTCATTCAGTAGCTCAGTCAAACAAGAACCCAACGGTTCTCTGAAGACCTTAGAGCTTCAGGATCAGCCTCACGTCAACTCTCAGGTTGCGGAAGCTTCCCAAAGGCCACCATACCATACTTGCCATCACCACGTGTGTGTTTAATCAGGCTCTTGACAGGTAAAGGCTGTGAAAAGAGGACAGTTTGTTCTCCCAAGCTGTTCACTCTCTAAGTCCCCTGTTTTTTTTGGAAGTGAATGAATAACATTGTGCTGGGAAAGGAAATTAAAAAAGCAGGGTAGTAATTTACAGTAGAGAAAAGAACAGATTTTGGGGATTTTTTTTTCACTCTCCTTCTCCCTCCTCCCTTCCCTTCATTTTACTGCTCTGGTTCCAAACTTCCAAACGTGCTACAGCTGAAAAAGAGGACCTCCAGCCTTCCTTAGTGCTGGCAACAAGAAGTGAGTTACAATTGCCAGTCTCTGTATTCTTGCCAAGAGAACAAACTGCTTCAAGGCAAAAGAAAAGAAAAAAAGAGGTTTATCAAAACCAAATGCCACTGGAAATCCTAACACTGTGGAGCCCAGTTCAAGATGTACATTGAAACCTATCCCCAGCCATTTAAGGAGAAAGAAAAAAATGGATTCTTTAATAGAATATTTAAAATATAACAATTGCTTTGGAGTGAGGAATTCTACTCTCTCTGGTTCTTATAAAAGCTATATTTTTTTTCTTCATCTCTAAGTAAACTCCCAGCAGTTTTCTTTGAAAGTGGATCCTAGGCAGGCACCTCTTTTCCAAAGCTCTCTACATTGTTCTAATGAGATGTGATAGGTGGTTTGGAGTAGGAGCTGGTCCAAGCAACAGAGGTATCGCTTTATTGTGTGTTTGCTTTCCTTTTAAAATTCAGTGATCTGGCTACTCTTCATTTTCACTTTAATGCTTCTTCTTATTTTGTTTCTAACCTGTCCCCTAGATCCAAATCAGATCCATCCCCCTTCTGTCTTCACTGCAGAATGGAAAAGGGGGAATTCAAGGCTTTTATTTTTAGCGTAGTCACAATTCTGAAGGCCAGAGAGGAAGAACAAATTGGACCATCTAGTTTAGTTATTGGACATCACAGACCATAGAATTTTGGGCAGTGATTTTGTGCATTTTATGCAGGAGTTGGACAATATTTTCTGGGAAACCACTCAAACATCAAGTCCAGTGGGAGCCATCACAACCTTGGACATACAGAATTAATGGGTAAGTCTCACTCCTACAAGCTGTGCCAAGATTTTGTCTTGAACATTTGCAAGTCCCAGTCAAGCCTGCAATAACTTTAGAAAGATACTCCATGATATCCTTGTCCTGAGATGTACCTAGTCCATGGTTGGGGCTTTGGCTCCTAGGTTTAGTATGAGCAAACATGGTAACTTAAGCATTCACAGTCAAATGTCATCTGAGAGGCAAATGGCATTGACTCATGTTGACGTAGCAACCGCCAGCAAATGTTACTTCTGAGTTGAGACCTGAGTCTGCAGCCAAACCAGCTGACAGAAATATCTCAAAACAGTGGGTAGATGGAGAAACTGCATGGTCAGGCTTTAGTTTCCTCTGAGAGATGATGAAGATCCTGGTCTACATGAAAGCGTTTCCCACCTTACTCCTTCCTGCAGGTGTGAGTATGTAATCAAAATCATGCCTCAGCCAATAGACAGTGCTATTAATCATCAGGCTAAAGCTACTGCAACGTTTTCTTCCCCCACTCAGCCACGTCTGTGATGAAGAGGATGCAGTTTAGACCCAGAGAAGAGAGTACCAAAGGAAATAAGAGGCAATCTTGGGGACTTGTAGGTTGACATGAGTTCCAAGTTTTGTTTCCTCTTGTAAAGTGGCTTTGTAATGGTCACCCTGATATTTGTATTTTCACTTATTAAATCTATGTCATGTAATAAAATGTGCCATAATTTAAAGGCAGATTAGGAGCTTTTTCATCCTTTCTCTGCTTCATGTCAGCCTCAGGATGTTGCATTATGAAGCCTTTCCTGGTTCACCAAGCATCCTGCTCCATTATGTCAAAAGAGAAACCAGTGAAATACTCCCTTGTTATTAACTGTTAATGTCTGAGGATTTAATTTTTTTTTTGTTTGCACACAATACTCTGAAATTGAAATTGGATCTGCAGCACATTAGCAGCTGTTAACACATCTCTGTTAGCTCGTCCACCAGCCAGGAGCATAGATCCCTTCTGTTCTGCAGCTGAGCTGCCAAGCTCTGTTTCAAATGAAAGCACAGCTCAGCTTCAAAGCCTGCATCCAGGGCAAAGCTTACTCGGCATCAAAGGTGTGGACAGGTCCTTACCACGATGCACATCAGTCTCGACATCCAGATCCCAGTGAGGCTTTCCTAGGAGCTAATCAGGATTTGCATGAAAGTAAGAAATCAAGCAAAAGGCTTTCCAGGATTTAGATGTTGGATTTGAACTCTGCATTATCTGTCAACTAAGCATAGATTTCCATCCCCAAGTCCTAACTCTTTTTCCCTATAGTTATGGAGATAAATGACTGGTTCCAACATTACCCATGTCTGTGGGTGCCCCTCTCTGCTTCTTTGTTTGTACCTGAAGAGCAAGACATGGCTTACACGGAGGTGATATAAAGGAGTGGCTGCCTTAGGTGGCACCTTGTGATGGTGGTTGTCTCCTCAGCTTTTCATGGCTGCAGAGGCAATGTGAGCTTTCAGGAACTGGCAGAGGGAAGGGAATCTTGCTTTTGGAGTACTCCTACATCACCACTAAAATCTCTAAGGGTTTAAATAGGGTGGCAACAGAAATTGCCAGAAATTTCTCTAAAAGTTGAACAAAGGATGTTGTCAGCTACCTGTAGGAAATCAGGGATCCATGGAAAAAATTATTAGGATATCCTTGGTGATATATCAATGAAGATTTTTTTTTTTGTATTTTCAAACCATATACCTAGCCTGGATCCAAATTCAGATCTGAGCTCTAAACAGAGTGCTGAAGCCTTAAGTCCATGCTGCAATAGCTCCCTATCCAGGTTATAAAATCAGCAGTATCACTTAATGACACCTAGCATAAGCAAAAACCTTGCTGGCAGTTCTGGTTATCTTGGAGAAAGAAAGGTGGCAAAGACAGTAAATACATTAAGTCAAGGAGCAAACAAAGAATGGTTTCCAGTGAAGGAACCTCATTGACCAGACTTGTGATAAGATTACAACATTGTGAACTGTTGATGTTAGAAGTGAAAAACCACTGCTTCAGTGATGTCAGTAACAATGGAACATTTGATTCTGATCTGACAGGCCACATAGCAACAACGGGATCATGGGATCACATGTTCATTCAATTGCAACCTCCTGTCTGGCATGCATACATTATGCAGGGTGATTTTTTCTTTTCCATCCCTGCAAACGTATCCTTGGATCTGAGATGCAAGTTGTTGTCTCCTTTCCTGTGTTATACCCTATAGAAAAAATGATACCCTTAGTTTCTATGTAATTTACAGCCACTGGATGAGATATTCAGAGATATGTGTCCAACCCCTTAAATTCCAGTGGATTTGATCAGAAACAACCGAAGGGAAAACAAATAATGTTATTGAGAGAGGTGACTTGGTCTTAAACATGCTTGTTCTGCAAGCCTAGGAAAACTGAAAGCCAGTGGCTCTGAACACACAGGAGTAGGCATGCAGGCTAAGAAAATGCTATTTCCCATCAGCTTTTTAGTGTAAGAATCACAGCCTAGAATAAAAATAGAAGCTTCTGAATCAGCAGAAAGCAAGAAATTGTAGCTTCAAAGGAATCTGAGCAAGGAGGTGCTGTGAATACAGCATGCAGGGTACAGAGGAAGAACAGGTTATGTAAGAATTTACATTAAAGCCAGTTAAATGGACATTACCACAGCATCAGAGCTCTGCATCTTCCAGTGCCCTGATTCCATCCAGTAATGAGCAAGATATGGTTTCAAATTCGCAAAAGAAAATTCAGCAGGTACTCCTATAATCAGTATTTAATTCTAAGCATCCCTATAGTTCTGCACAGCAGAAGTGTGGTGGTTCCAAGTGAAGTTTAATAATATCTACAAGAACAGGAGACAAAACCGAGCAATTAGATGTAGCAAAGAAGCAGGGAAGATAAAGGGTTTTTTTTTTCCTTTTGGAGCATTATTCTTCAACAATAAAAAAAATAATAGGGAAATTCCAGCTCTCAGAGAATTTTTATGGAGAAATCTGAACGTGGTCTTGAAAGAAACTCCAAGTTCCAAAAAAAAAAGTTATGGAGAAACCTGAGAAGTTCAAATGCAGTAAATCAATGGGAGTTGACGATCTTCACCCAGGGGTATGAAAGGAAATGAAGTGCGAAATAGCAGACATCTGAGTTTATGCAATAAGTGACCATTCCAAGATCCACTCAATTCAATGGAAAGACTCTCCATACTTTCCTGAAAACTGGATCAGGTCTTCCCAAATTAATTCAGAAAAAGAATGAGTACTCACAGGAAGGTGTTCATCACCATTTCAGGTCAGATGTGGGAAGTACAGTGGGGTGAGAAGGATGGTATCGAGTACAATCAGCCAGATCAGAAGCAACCCAGACATATGGAAAACTCTGTAATTCCAGAACTCCATCTCAGCCAGAACACTGCAGCTCTGCAGGAGCTGGCCCCATAATATTGGGAATGACATGTGACACTATGAGCGTCAAGCCAAATCCTGCCACCCACGCAGCATGGTAAATGGTCTCAGGATCTGGCCCATCTCAGTGGCACCACTGTGTTTGCTTGACTACAGGCTCTTGCAGCTCGGTTTAGCTGCCTGGCATGCTAGATGTAGTACATCTGAAAGCTGCTCTTTCTTCCCCAAAATCACTGCTGGCAATCATTTGTCACAGCTAAGGACAACATCTCCCGCTGCTTGGCGATAGGGCTTCTGCACAGACGATGCCTTATGGACAACTTCAAGTTTCCAAAACAGCATGAGTGCAGAGCACAGGCCAAGCTTCCCTTTTCAGACACAGAGAAGCAAACACTCCCAGCTGCCAAGGATTTTATTTTATTGTCATTTAAGTTGGCTCTTTCTGCACAAGTCGCTGGCGGTCTCACAGTAGCAGGAGTTGAGTAATAATAGTATTTCCAGTATGCTCACCTCCACGCAATGCTTTACAGGAGAGACTGCTGGGAGAACAGGATGAGGATGATTTGTATTGGCTGTTCCTTCTCTCTGTCTCATCAGACTGTGATTCGAACTAGCATCAAACTACAAACTCCATCACTCATATCCCCCCTGCAGTTTTTCCATGTTGGCTCCTCAGCAAGTGGGACTGGACTACCATTCATCAGTACTCAGAGGTGCTGAGAGGGTCCTCTCATCTTGGAAATTCTGAAACTAAGTCCTCCACCAGCTTTTCAAGAGTACCATGGCTTTACCACACAAGGGCTGGGTGTTGATATATTTTTCCCTGAGAAGAGTTTCCAGGAAGTTTGCAAAACCTAGGCTTTCCAGGCTTCATCCAGCTAAATACAGGACACTCCCTGTTCTCGAAACTTTCCTCATACTAAGAGAAATGCAAAATAAATCAAAGGAAATGTCTGGAAGCAGGCTACAAACCTAGTGCTCCCAAATTACCCCCAAAGTCATGCACACACTGTCTAAAGCAACATCTAAATGCAGTGTTAATATAGCCCCTGACTGCAGAGATCCAATGCTCTTCTCCACTTGCTTCTTTGAGGATGCAAGGAGATCCTTGTTCACCCCCATCCTCTTCCCTAACATTTCCCTAATACACTTCTTTCTCTAACTTGGAGGCAAAGTTATGCTGTTGTGGAGCAGGAACTCCTCTGCCTTGTCAGTCTTATGAGACAGCAGAGGCTGGAGAATGTGAAGTTTAACAGAGTTCTTTGAAAGGAGATTCCCATGTGTGGTGCCTACCTGGCCTTACTTAGATTCCAAGGAGCGCTATGGTTTCTCGCCTGCTGTGTGATCAGTCTTGGCAAAAAGATGCACCAACCATCTCTATCTGCAATGTAATACAACAGAATAAGAACGGAGCAGCCAAGCAAATGCATGCAAGAGATGAAGTCACAAGGAAAGGGGAGCAAGGACAGGAGGTGACTGTGTCAATATATTACTCATGGAAGAAAACAAAGACTAACAATATTGTCCCACTTGGAAGTAACGGGTATTGTGTGGATTATCAGGTGATGTTTCAGACAGACCATGATTTGCAAAGGGCTGATCTCAGCTGTTTGAAGCTGTAATGTTGCAGTCAGTGATGCAAACGTGATAGTGATTTAGTGTTTCCATTTTCTAACATTCCTTGAAGCTGGGAGGCTCTGCTTGGAAGTATTGCAAGTTGTCTTGCATTTAATTTCCTAGATATTTCTAAAAACTAAAAAGAAAAAGAAGTGTATTTTATGGTAAATAATACTTCAATTGACGTCTAGGCTTTAATACTCACAACTTGTTGAAGAGAGCTGAGAGAGGAGGAAGGACCTCATGATTGCCTCAATTTTTAATTTTAGGGCTGAAAATAGTTTTGTGAGGCAGTGGAGTAAAAGATCAGCTATTGCCTTGTTAGTTTTCTGATGGTTTTCTACCTTAAAACAAAGAAGGGAATGAGAACTTGCACCACTAGACACAGCCTTAGAGTTTCCAGGCTTTTCTGGACTAAATTGATGAGATAAGACTTCATGAAGTCCATTGGGAAGACTTATTTGTTTTCTACACAGAACCCTGATCTGAGATCCATGGTTCCTATCAGTGCCACTGCCAAACTTTTTAGGAACCCAGTCTTGGGATGGGACTTCACACAACAGAGTTAGGTGCTTGCATATCTTTACAGGAAGAAGATAATCAGTCAGGCAGGAATAGGAGGCATGGAGCCGAGTTGTGGATAGAACCCTGCCCATCAGTACAAAATGCTGAAAGATGGCATAGTATGAAATTATGTCTCCAAAGACTGGGCTGTCAACAGGCCCCAGAGTTAAGTACTTCTGTGAAGTTGCAATTCACAGGTTGAACTCACCAGTTGCCTCCCTGCCTGTAGTTGAGTTTAGGAGACCTCATCCCAGATGTGTCCTGCTTTTGCAGTGTATTTCTGAATCTACAGCAATATGGCACCTGCCTTACTCTGGATCATAATGGAGAGTGAGATGCAGTATGCAGTTGGTATCCCACCTGAGAAGTGGGATAGCTGGATTCCTCTACCACCTTAGTCTTTATAGCTTCAAACTGACCCTTCTCAGAACAAAGACCCAACCAACAGGCTATCCTCTACACGATGCAACAGAGATGAACCAGAGACAGAGCAAGAGAGGAAGAACAGAGCAAGAGAGGAAGACCTGTCCTTTGTGCTCTGCTATGAAAGACAGACCACAAGCTCATGCAGTAGTT
Source organism: Dromococcyx pavoninus (assembly GCA_033558185.1). NCBI lineage: Eukaryota > Metazoa > Chordata > Aves > Cuculiformes > Neomorphidae > Dromococcyx > Dromococcyx pavoninus. The sequence goes on along the minus strand of JAUMJL010000502.1, from coordinate 2,361,325 downwards.
CTTCTTGCACTAATGAGCTATTCAAATTCTTACAGAGAGCTTTCTGGATGGGACAGCCTCCACATAGACCCATCAAGATCAAATACATATAGACAGCTTTCCAAGCAGGACAGCCCCTGGATAGACCTACCAAGAAGATTTCCCCAAAGCCAAGGTCTTCAGGATTACAGGGTCTGTAGCTGTAGGGTAGGGAGTGATGCCAAAACTTCCAGACAGTCTCTTCTGGAGCCAAGAGCCTGGAAGAGTATATATAATCTGGGCTCAGCTCCCAGGTCCACAGCAGGAAGCTTGGAAGCTTGGAGAAGCCCAGCTAGAGCCAGAGCTATCCAAGCATGCTGGTTCCCTGCTGTAAGGCTGTGACTCAGAGCCTGGGCAAGGGGCACAGTCTCTCAGGGTGGGGAACCAAGCCCAAATACAAGCTGTCTTCTTCTGGGCCTGGCTAGACCATTGCATGAATTAGAGAGTGGTGTGCTAGCAGGACGATGACTGAGATAGCAAGTCTTCAAGTGGTCTCTTCTACTAACACTTGCTGGAACAAGGAAAATCTCTGTGTCAAAACCCACCATTTCTTTTCAGAGCCATCATGTTTTGGGAGACCTGTAAGCAGAAATTCATGATAAATTCAAAATACTTTTTGGTTTATATCCAGCAAAGATGAAAATCAAATTTAAAAGATAAATAAAAGGTGAAATAGGAAAAGAGAAAAAACAATCCCTACAATTTTGAAACATTATCTACTGCTGAAGCAGTATATGCTCTAAGCATGGAGGGAAGAAATTGACTAATTTGAATAAAACATTTTTTTCCCTGTATGTTTCTAAATGAATTGATATAGTACTCCAAAGACAGAAATATGGGTTAGGTTCCTTACTCCAGTGCATGTGTGTGCAGCTCCGCCGACTTCTGGCAAGACTTCTGTAAAGCAAGTTATTCAAGGATGAGTGTAAAACCCATCAGTTAAATTATTCACAACTACAGTCCCTGTTTTATTAGACTGTTTTCAAAAAACAAAGAATAATTTATTTTAACTAATCACAAATTCAAATCACTTCACTGGAAAATGATATGCAAACAGCTCTAGTCAGCCTTAATAAGGTTTGGGAGGAAAGCCAGGCATTGATTTGGCTCTCGGAGTTCTGATATCATGCTGGCCACTGTGCAGTGGTTATAGGAGTCAGGGATAGAGCACGTTGGTTTCTTTAAGAAGTCTGTGCCAATGGAGGAGACAGATGCCTTTTGGACCAGCACCCACTGAACTCTAACACATGCACACGCATGTGGAGGAATGTTTATTCACTTCTCCTCAGCTCTGTTGCTAAGTAGATGTGTTCACACTCTCTCCACTTGTTTTATTAAGTCAGACACATTGTGCAGTTGCAACACTCTGCAAGAACTGATTTTCAGATAAGATGAGCCCTAATGTGAATTTGGTAACTCTTCCATTCATTCAACAAGGAGGAATTAATAATAGTTACAAATGCAAGATGCAACCAGGTGGGTAGTGCAAGCTTCCCTTCTTGTTTTTCTGTTTAGAAGTCTTTCCTTCCTGTTCTTTGACAGGTCTAGACCGTAATGAAAAATTACATCTTTAATTGAAATGCAGGCTCCTCTAGCAGAACAGAAAGGAGATCTTGTGAGACATGACAGTACTAGGAGGCAGGAGATGTTAGTTCAGGTTCTGGCTCTCTTGCAGCCTGCCGGTATGATCCCTAACAATTCATCCGATACCTCTGTGCTTCTGTTCTCCTGGTAAATGAGAAAAACAAATTGCAGACTTCCTTCCTTTCTTGAATCCTTCCAGGCTGCAAGACTCTCTGGAGCAGCCAGTGCCTCCCGTTACACATAGACACAGGGCCTTCCCCAACAGGTTGCAAACTCATAGAAGATTCCTAAGAGCTACCGTAATAATGAGTCATTTATCCCCAAACTCCCTTAACAGGTTATTGTGGACAATAAATAAGGGCAAGGCTGACCTTTACTGAAAGCTGAAAACTTCTTGAAGATTTAAAAATCAGAGCACGCCAAGACAAGAATGTCAATTCATCTCCCTATAGAAAGAAGAACTATTATTTCCACTTTAGAGATTGAAAACTGAAAAGAAAGAATAAGTGATAATTTCCCAGTTCTCAATGCCTGTGGAGTCTCTGGAAATGAAACATAAATCTCTGTTATAGAGGTCTTCCTAACTGATTTTTTTCTTTGTATTTCGAAACAAAAAAGACAAACATTTCTCCTGAGTTCCCAGCAAAATCAGAATGAGAAAGTGAAGTGTTTCTTCCAGTCTTTCAATTATTTTTAGTTTGAGATACAATTACAAATTCTAAATTCAGTAAATCCCAGGTAATTTTTGGTGAAGAAAATGCTTATGTATCAACCACTCTTCTCTTATTATTAAATGAGATTGCAATTGAAAGAAATGTAGTTTAAAATCTCTTAGTAGGATATGTGTGTATTTCAATGCTATGTATACATATACCTATATATATATATATTCAACTTTGCACTGCAAACATTTATCAAGCACACTAAATACTGTAAATGAGTAAAGCTCTAGCACACTTTCCAAAGACATGAATAACCCTTACAGAATAATATACATGAACCTTGCCCGTGTGTTTGGATTTCTCCTGTATATTAATTTCCTGAATAGGGCATCATCTCCATCAGAGTCACAAAGCATCTTTTACACCGCTAGGTTCCACTGTATTCATTACTATAATGTGGTCAGAATCTATGAATTTTTTAGGTACCATCCAAGGGGCATTTTATATGCATATTTCATGAGAGGAGGGGGTGGAAATAATATTTTTGGCAGATACTTGCCAGGATATGGATGGGATTCAGGAGAAGATGTCTTTTCATATAAGTAGTCAATTCCACTCAATTTAAACCATGGCTCTTGGGAAGCATTTAAAACACAGAGCTTAAATGGAGCTGCACTGTAAGCAGTACAGAGCAAACTGTCCAGATTTTGTGTGTGTGTGTATATATATGTATTTATATATAGCCAGATGCTCAAGGTCAAATGCACAGAGCTAGTCATTTGGGGACTGAAACTATGACGCAGTTTGCTGAGACAATTTGCTGTTCAGAGCTGCTTACCTCTGAGAGGCTGCTTGATACAAAATGTTGTCCTTGAGGATCTAAGTCACTGTAAGTGCCAGTGACAAAACACAACTGAGGTGCTCAGGTAGCAGATGCAGAGAAAATATTTGTGTGAGTTCCTTGGGAATTAAAGTGTAAGGTCAGTTATCTTTGTACAGCTGCTCTGGGCCTATCACACTGAGACATCTTCCTTCCCAAGGAACTACAAAGCTCTGATCATTACAAATGGTTCACACAGAGCTATGTGCTCAGGCACAAGTGCAATAAACCATCTGTGTCTAGAGTGAGCAAAGTTGTGGGGAAAAAAGCTTCATGAACAGGTTCAATGCTCAACATTATCACTTAGGAGTACCTGGTACTTGGGATCAAGTAGTCATGAGCATGCAGCAAACCAGAAAGTAAACTTGTCTGCTTAAAGTTGCCAGTAGAAACCAGAGTGGTGGAGAGGCAGACACAAAAAATGGAGAGAATGGACATTGCAAGGCTACAGGAATCCTCATAATCAGAACCACCTGAGCTCTGTCAAGGTCCTGTCCAGACGACTTCCTACCCTACCCTAAGCATTTGATTTTTAGTCTGGCCCTGTGTAGACTCATCCTTGTTTTTTAAACCATTTACTATGCAGTCAAATGACAGAAAGAAATGAAAAACTTGGCAGCCTGAATGTACTACTAACAGATTTTGGAAATAAGTGATCTGCATATGGTTCCAAAGCCCATGTTAATCCTGCCTAACTTTATGCACACAGTGGAGCCACAAAAATTGGTAACGTAATTGCTTTCAGTTCTTTTGTAATCAGGATAAGAAGTCAAGACCTAACAGAGCGGTAACGCCTCTTAACTGTACTGGAGGTTTTCTCTCTCTTCCTTAACTGTATTTCAGTCTTTCTGTGATCATTGTTGACTTCAGCCTTCTCGAACTTCCCCAGTCCTGCCAGAAAATACATCTTGGATGCTCTGGGCTATTTTTTCGGAGATTTTTCTCTCTCATACACTTGGATTTACTGTCACCTTTTTTCTAATTATCATCTTTACTTCATTAACGATCTGGACTCAACCTCAGCCCTTTCCTAATTCCATATGGCCAAATTTGGTTTAATATTGTTATCAAATTCAGCTGTAATTTCTGTGTGGGACAGTAATGGTTTAGGAAGTCTACTTTGTCTCTTCGATATCCCAGAAAGAACTGTGAATTTAAAACTCTATGTTAGTTTGAGGCCAAATAAACTGCAGGTCAGTTGCATATTCTTACTTTGTGGGGCAGTTTTTCGTATATTCACTTTATAAAATGGTGAAAGCCAGTTCATGAGCAGAGAACAGCAAAGTGTACCATTAAAATGGGCTGCTAGGATTAGTCCTGTACCACTTCAGCTTGCTGGCAAGCCCTCCCAACAGCCCCCTCAAGGAACAGTCAGAAACCAGAAAGCATCTGCCTTGGGACCAGTCAGTCATGCCTGTATCCGATCCTGGCGCCTGTCCTGCTGAGAAAGGGGGCTTGTCTTCACTAATTTCATGATGTCACCATTAGAAGACTGGGAAGCAATATTTCCATGAATAATAATGCACTATGAAGGGCAATCAATGCTCAAGAACAGCGTCCTTGATTTTCGGCCAGCCAAGAAACCTGAAGAGGTCTCCTCTTCATTCAAAAGAGAAACGAGTTATTGATTTGCACATTGTTACAGAGGGCAGCTCTTAATCATAATTAGGCCACTGTGAAAAGTCAAAGCATTCAAATCATGTGAGGGTTTTCACCATTGCAATCTGGCATCCATATGTTCAATGGCAACTCAAGCAGACTGCTTTAATTTTTCCGTAGCTTTTTTCTCTGAAGACTCAATATCGTTTACCCCTTTAAATATGTCAGTTCTGTGTTTTTGGATATGCAGCCCCATATTGTCTTTCAGAAGGCTAAGTTAAAACACAACACTCTATTTTGATGCACTGTACAATGAGAAATCCTCTCTTTAAGAAAAATAAGACACGACAATCACCATTGTATTGTGAGATATTCCCACAAACTTGCGTATTTCAATCTGAATACAGTTTGCTTCAGAACCTGACCAAGTTTCTTAAATTCTGGGTAAAAATAAAAGTAACAAAAATTACTTTTAGCTAATTGTTAATCTAGGGCACTGAATACACCTTTCAGATTTTTCCAGACATCACTCAAATATATCTAGCTGAGAGATTTAGTGCTCATCTTGGGTTCAGTTATGAAAATTTGAAAAAAACCTTCTGTCTAACTCTGTCTCCTCCTGAATGAATTCTAAAAGTAGTTGGCTTTCAGCAGCAGAAATTTGTACTTTTTCCCTCTCATTGAGGAAAAGGAGTTACATGAGTGAAAGAGTGATGGAAGCTCAAGCACAAATAGGTTTCTTTTGGTGTGGACTGTATTTACTGTAAAATTTAGGTGTATTTTTCAAATTTTTAGATGCCCAGGGTCTGAAACTATCTTAGAGTGAGACTGGTAGCAAAATACCTTGGTGGTTTTAAGAAGAAGCATCTGCCTTCCTTTGCAGGCTATGGGAGTGGAATAATTCCTCCAGTGCACAGGTCCTCAGCCTAAGGTAATGTCTAAAACAAGCATTGGAAATCCCTTTCTAGACATACTCATGTCTTTCCACTGCCTGTAAAGTGAGCCTAGTGTGGCTAGATGGACAGAGCTACGCTACAGGCATTAGATCATATGAATCCTGTCAATGGGGTAATATTTAATTTCTTTCAGTTGCACATATCAACTTTTTATCCAAATCTAAAGTTTGGAAGAAAAAAAGTTTTGTCTGAGACCTGGAGTAGAAAGCAGAACTGAGGATGACATCATGTATTACAGCAGAATATGTATCTTAGCTTGTCTGAAAATCACTGGAATACATCAAATTCATCAATTCTGCCTTAAGTTCTTTGAGCTTCCAAATACCTCCCCAGGTGTCCTAAACTGCACATACCTCAGGTCTCTTGCTTGCAGTGCTGGCCAGCTTTTCCTCATCAGCACATCACTCAGTGAATCCAGCAGGAAGCAGGAAAACAAATTTCATTTTTTGCATACACATTTGAATCACAACCCAATGAGGATCTTCTATTGCCTTTGTCACAATGCAATCAAGGCTGAGATGATGTCATTGACAAGACAAGATAATTAATTTATGCTATCCTAAAAGCCTCAGCAATTTTATCATGAAAAATGCAAAAATGGAAATCAGGACATATGCTTTCAATGCAAGAGATTTTTTTAATAATCCAAATCCTTAATTAACAATAAAAGGCAGAATCTTAAAACATCTCAGACTCCCCTTGAATTGGCAAAATCCAGTTCCAAATCAGTTTCTCAGAAACTAAGAATGAGAAATTTCAGCAAAACAGAGTTCTCAATATGAGAACTTAGGGCCACAGAAGGCTTGAAGAGCATTGAATTAGTTTTTAAACTGAGTTCCTCCCGTAAGGCTCTTGGCAAAGTCTCTATAGAATGTGACACCACATGATGTCTCATTAGTACATCTCCAACTCTTCATGTTGATGAACTTCATGCCATTACAGCCCTCTCTCCCTGACCCTGAAAAAAAAATAGTATTTAACATAACCATACAAATGTTTATATTTATGGTGATGCCAGCTTGGCTTAGTTAATGTCTTCATAGCTCTTCAACAGCTGATAGATGATGTGTTTTATACCACAAGAGGCCCTTTACTGCACAGTATTGGCACGACGGATTTTTTTGAATACGAATTGGAAGTGTTGCCTCTTTCACGAGACCTCAGCTTTGCAAACACTGAAAAGACAAAGCTGCAAATGCCTTATTCTCCTGAAATATCTAAGCATATAACATTAAGCTCTACTCCAGAAGCTCTACTCTTAATTTCCTCGTGTGAAGCCCAAGTGACTCATGGAAATAAAAGAGCCTGCTCCTGTGTTATCATAATGAATTACATTTGCTAAGCCTGCTTTAGCAAATTTGTTGATTTGATATGATTTAGAAGGACAAAATTCTCCACTCTCTTTTGGCAATCTACCTCAACATTGCCACATCCAAATAAACAACAACGAGAAAGGGAGTTAAAACGAAGGACAAATTGAAGGAACTTGCTTCCCCTCTGGCTGCCCATTGCTTGCAAAACCAAGAACCATTCTGCATGGCAGCATCCCCTCTCCTACCCCCAGCCCAAAATACTATGAATAAGGACCACAGTTCTCCCTTCACTCAGGAATGCCAGATATGAAACCACAATCAAGTTTCGATCTCTTCAGCACAGCATGCTCCACATGCCAATCTACATGTTTGTTGAAAAAAATGATTCTGCTGGAATAAGTTTCTATTATAAGCTCTCACTGTATACATTTTTTAGAGTTAGTATGTAATTCCTGCACCAGAACCCAATATCTTTTCTGTTTTACAACTGCACATAAATACAACTGCCTTCCATCTAAAAAAAATAAATATTCACAATGTCTGTTCAGTTTGCCTTCTCGCAGCATCTCTCTCCCTCTGCCCAAATATAATCACACTTTCTAACCCAAATCACTCATGGGGGGGAGAGCCCAACAAATCCCACATTCATAAAGTCAGATGACAGCCACCCTGAGCCATAGGAATAGCATTGAATTTATTTGAGCCGTTAGCGCAGTACAAAGCAACTGGAGTAAACAGCGACTTCCAAAGAGGCAAAGATATTTGGAGTGGTTCCAGCATGCAAATGGCAGAGACATTGATAGCTGTAGTAATTATTATTTCCTTTCCCCACACCCTTTTCCTTTTTGCAGTTTGGCCAAATAAATTTCTCTTGCAGATGTTGGAGGCACTGTAATCTGCTGAAAAGGATGGTGAGTTCTATGGTAAACCTCAGGTTTTCAGTACAAGAATGAAAAAATTTCTATCTTGCCCATCACCATGAATTCATGGTGAGAATAGCATTTGGCTTAATAATGTGTTCACTGGGTCTTCATTTCTTCTTGGACCTGGTGGAGCAGGTTATCTGACTAAGTGATTTGTGAGCTAATTACTGTCTGAGTGAAGCAAATAGGAAAAGAGCCAATTTATCTGGAATTAATTTTTAAAATAACTGAGCTTCCACAAATATGAACTGAACCCAGACAGATGACTTCAAAGTTAAAGCAGAAAACTGGAAAACAGGATAATTATTACTATTGGTAATATTGTTACTGCTCTTAGCAGCCTCACACCCAAACCAGAAAACTGCACAACTTGCAAGATTTGTGCAAACACTGAACAAAAAAATAGTCCTTGCCCTAAATAACACAACCTTATGCAAGTGAGAAAGAGGTGAAGTGAAAACACAGGGACACAGTGAGCAGTAGCCAGAATTAGAAGAGATGAGATGAGTTGTACTCCTGAGTTACCTTCTTTGTCCATCTGTCTAGGTTCTTTACACTAGCAGAGTTTTGGCTCAGGGTGTCTCTCTTTCTATGCATTTGTACAGCTCCAAGCATCATCCCTGTCTGATGGAAAATTTGGGGAAGCTTTCAGCAAGATTTTAAGTGAAAGGTATGCAAATGGATAAGACAGTCAGCCTGCCCTTGTTTGCAACCTTTATTCTTGTGTTGAATTCATGTATGCAAGGAATTGTGCCATATGTTTCCAGTCAGTCCTCAGACATGGGATTTTATGCAGGCAGGGAAGACATTACACTGGGAGGAGCAGGAGGTTTCAACAGCACAGGGTGCTGCAGATGATGCTTTTGTGCTAAGAAGAGGAAGAAAGCTGGCCTAGCCTAACAAACTGAAAATTTTTCTATTTGCTGTTTTGGACACAAATATGAGTATGAAGCTGTGGGCTGAGAAATGAATCAAGACCTGCCGGATACTGTTTGGAGTTTCTAGCTCTTGTTGATACCTTTGAGGAGGTTTGACAATACAATGCACATTCCCATGGTGTTTTGCTGTGCCTGGTACTTCTGTCTGTCACTGCACTCTGTGGTCTTGCTCCAAATGGGACAACACTAAACCAAGGTCTGTTGCACAGTTAGATCCTTTCAAGGTTTTCTGAGCCAGAATCAATTGCTTCATGGATTGAAGAACTAACATGCATTTATTATCCCCTTTGTAATGCATTATTGATTGACATCCTAAAAATCATCTGTAGCACCTCAAAATGTTGCACACAACAGTAATATAAATATCTAATTCCTAAAACCATCATAGAAAGCACGTGACACCACAGAATTCTATAACAGAGTAGTTTAACACAACATTAACTCACAGATTACCTTAATGGAGCACATTATGGACATAATAAGCAACACCACAGCATGCTTTGGTACCAGCTGTGGTCCATAAAAAATTTATAAATACCAGCCTTTTAGCTTGTTCCAAGATGAAGGACAATGTTATGTAATACCTAGAAAGGTGATGCAGTTGATGGAGGCAGAGTAGAAGATTTCTACATCAAAAGGGTTGTCAGCACCTGAGCTAGTGTCATCCACTCAGCTTGTTTTTCACTTTTACCAGATTCATTTATTTTATATGGGTTAGCTGTCAGCAGTAGGCATTTCAACAGCTAAATCAAACTGACTTCTCCTGAAGGGGGTAGCTCAAGATCCAGTTCAGCTCACGATCATGCAGTTGGTTTACTCTCATTTTAAAACTGGTTTTAAACATATTATGGCAAGATTTGTGACTTCAAGGATTTTCTTTCAATATAGGAAGATGCTGTCTGTAATTCTCAAAGCTATTAATCAGCTAGATACATGTCAGAAAATTGACCATGTAGTATAACCTGGAGATGTTGCTATCATCCTATTTTCAGTCTTCTGGAACCATTCTCATGGGCTGCAGCAACAGTAGACAGTGAGTCCCTCAGAAGATCACCACCTAACAAAGAGAAAGACTTATGGCTAATGACTAACTTCAGATGAGATACACCATTCAAGCACTAATTTTGTCTCCCAGGGATGAGATGCCAATGTTTACAGCTGGATTTATACAGTCAGATGAAATGAATTCCACGCTCAGGGTTAGGCTGCCTCACTGTTTGTTGTGACTAATCCTAAGGGGCCTCTAAAGACTAAGAGTTATCAACTGTGGCATCCTCAGATGGCCACATGGGCTTTGACATTCTAAGCGTACTTAGCAGACCCATATCCTTCATGACACACCCAAACCTGCTCTTTTCTCATTCCTGACTACTTTTCCCACATATCTGCTCTGGCAGTTCCAGTCTCCACTCTCAGCAGTTTTTGTCACAGTCTCAGGCCATTCCTGTCTCCTGGCAGTACACACAGTTGTGTTCCCAGGCATCCTGTTTCCAATGACCCTTAAATGTTCTCTAGCAACGAGGTTCAGAATTTCTTCTCACAGATCCTTTACCTGCATGGCTTTTTTACTTTTCCTCCTAAATCATCCATTCCTCCCCTGTCTTTACCACAGATCCCCATTGGATTGCACATTCAGTGTTTTTTCCATATCTAAGATTCTTTTACTAATCTGTTCTTCATGTTTTGATTCAGTTCCAGATTTTCTCTTTTCAGTTTAATATGGTAACCTCTTTGCCAAGCCCAAATTTCACATGCAAAAAACTGCAATTTCCACCTCTCCTTCACCCTCTTTTCCCTTCAAACACCTTCAGTTTTGCTCTCAGAAATACTAGAAGTATTTTTGCTAAGGCTCAAAAAAGAGATTAAAAATCTCTTAAAAAAGAGATTCCAAAATCTCACAGAATCGTAGAATCATTATGGCTGCAAAAGATCTCTATTATCAAGTCCAGCTGTCAGACCAACACCAACACGACTACTAAACCATGTCACAAAGTGCCACATCTACACCTCCAGGGATGGTGACTCCACCACTTCCCTGGGCAGCTTGTTGCAATTCCTCACTGTTCTTTCAGTAAAGATATTTTTTCCTAATATCCAATCTGGACCTCCCTTTGCGCAACTTGAGGCCATTTCCTCTCGTCCTATCTCCTCTTACTTTGGAGAAGAGACCAACTCACACCTCACTACACGTCCTTTCTTGCAGAGAGCAAGAAGGTCTCCCCTCAGCCTTCTCTTCTCCAGACTAAACAGACCCAGTTCCCTCAGCCACTTCTCATAACACTTGTGTTCCAGTACTTCAGTCCCGACAGGTGAAGTACAATAGTTTTATAAACACCAGAAAGCAAAGCCATAAAGATCATTCAGCTTAGTAGTGGTGTGTATCCTTACTAATGCATCCATAAACATCGCAGTATCACAGTATCACAAGGCTGGAAAAGACCTCTGAGATCATCTAGTCCAGCCTATGACCCAATACCAACACCTACTCGTCGTGTAAACCATGGCACTAAGTGCCTCATCCAATCTGTTTTTGAACACCTCCAGGGACGATGACTCCACCACCTTCCCCAGGCAGCGCATTCCAATGGCCAATCACCCTTTCAGTGAAAAATGTTTTCCTAGTATCAAGCCTAAATTGCAAGTACACACACATATGCAGAGCCTGGCTTTGCTAAACAGACTGGCTGAAAATAACCTGATTGGGTTTAGACCTGCAGGTGTTCAAGCATTGCTTTAAAACCACCTTTTACATACTTGCAAGAGGAACTGTTTTAATTAAACCAATACTGCAACAAATAAACACGTCCTTTAACCACTAAAAGGTGCCTGTGTAGTTTGTAAAAGCCACCAGCACCTTGAAAGCATTTGAAATTCCGCCCTGATCATGTTTCCCCTTCAGCAAAGTAGCTACTGAGTTAATGGGAAGATTGCAGTCAGTCTGGGCTAACATGGTAGGAAACATAAGAAGCTACTTGAACTGCAGTAGGCATGTCTTCAAACTGAAAATTCCACTGAAAATTCTGCTCTCCATGTTCATAATCCCCATATGCTGTCATTCAATTCACAAGAATTAAGTCCTTCGCTCACATTTAAAAAAAAAAGTTATTGCCTTCACAAACAGCAACATTTTTAACATAACTTTGCACTGGAGGCTACCTTTTTTATTACCTAGATCCTGTCACTACTTCCATATAACTTAGAAACCATTAAGATTTGCAAAATATATCAATTCATCTCTCTTCAAGGGAAAACCACTGCAAGCAGGGTAGAAAGAATGAGCAGCACTTGTTTCCAGGTTCATCTTTCCACTGGACTTAAACCTTGTTCTGCTGACAACAGGCTCTGTCATTCCCTGTTCCTTTCTCATTTCCAAAAGCCCATGATTATCAGCGAGAAATGACTGTCAACGATGAATATTTTGGCTCAGTGCAGGAGTAACCAAGCAATGTCCTGAAGATCCCTTTATACCATAAGATCATTTTAAAGTTGAGCTGTTCTTCAGTATTTCCACAGGGAAGAGGCACTGTGGCATAAATATGCTTCCACCCCTCAGCTTCAATGTATATTGAGAGTCAGACTCTCACAGAATAATAAATGCCTTCTGAAAACGTTATTTTAGGTTGGTTCCATAAAAAAAGACAATAATAATAATAAAAATTTGTAAGATTTCAGGCTGAGGCGGCCTATTGTGCTGGCCATTGTCACAGAGTAGTGGAGGCTGGATGGATACATCACTGAATCAAACACAATTTGTTGTCCTGCTTGTCAAGGTCATATTGAAAGACATTCTTTTCTTCCACTATGCTAGTCATTTTCCCTAGTTTCATGTTATCCATGATCTCGCTGAGATGCTCTCTGTCCCCCATCTTCAAAGTCATTAATGATGTTCAACAGTATCAGTCCCACTATTGAGCCCTGAAGAAAACTGCTAGCAACAGGTCACCAATTGCACTTTCTGCATTGTTCCATGAGCCCAGTGGTCCTGTCAGATTTCCACCTACCTTGCATCTATCCAGTCCATATCTTTCTGAATTTCTGCTAATCTTGGTGTTACTGCATCCTATTGTTCCCCAGCTCCCTGTCCATCTGCCATCTCTTCTGTGTTTAGATAAGCTTCCTGTGGTAGGTTCTGCCATTCTGTTCCATGTTTGCACAGTGGTTAGCACAGTAACATACTATCATGAAAGTAAACCTTCTGAAGAATAGAACAACAAGAACAAAAACTAATTATAACAAAATTTTTGAGTTTGGGCTTTTTTTTTTGTATTGCTTTAGGGGAACTGGAAAATGAAGCTTTGAGGTAATACAAATCCAACTGTTGGTTCAGATCATATTCAGACTTCAGAAGCATTAGAAGTTATCAGATACCTACACTGCCTCTTGTAAAGATGCTTGGCTACCTAGGAATTCAGGAGCTGGGTTTAAATTCCTTGGGATGTCTTTACCTCTAGAATTTTCTGTTACAATTCCACATCTGTATCTGATAAATATTAGCATGTATCTTCATACCTGTCAATTGCAAGGCCTGATACTGAGTTGTGCCAGAGGAAAAGTTGTTTGTTCAGTTTTTCCAGTCCAGTGACAGCAAATTCCTTAAAGGCTTAGGAGCTGCTTAATCAGTTTCTGGCAGCCCACAACGGGCAAATTAATATTCTGGGTACCATTGCAGTAAGAAGTCATCTCTGAAGTCCTTTGACCAGATTAGATGATGCTTATCTGATACTTCAGGTCCAATATGCACTTTGGGACAAAATCCTTTGCTTAGCCAAACCCAAAGTTCAAAGTCTATGACATTTCCCTATCACTCTGTGATAGCAAAAAATTGGACCCACTTCACCTCCTGCCAAACTAGTAGCACTAAGGGTGTACACATATATAAGCTAAATACTACCAGGACACCCTCTCTGATCCTGAGACTGAGTGGCACACTCTGGTCATACCCATGTTATTAATTTCCCTACTCATGTTATTAACTTTCCTTACTTACAAGAGAAGGTGATTGCATCATCTTGCCTATTGGAAATGGACCACAGATACAAATGAGCCCAGAGAATTAAAAAGGTATATATCTTACTATTTGACATGGTGTATATATGTGTATGTATATTATATATGTACAAAAACACCAAAATCGAGTTAAATCTTTGAATGCACTCAGCATTGCTGATAATGCAGCTGACTTCAGCAAAAGCCATTAACTTAATGCCAAGCACTTTTGCCTCAAATAAAACAGTTCAATACAACTATTTTGGGAGAAAATGCAGGCGTAGGTCTCAGGTACTTTGAAAGCCTATTCTCAGCTTCATCTTCCTTCCTGTGAGAAGGAACAAGTCAAATCATTATTTGATAATACAACTTTTCTACTTAGCAAGCACTATTAGGGTAATAATCTACTAAAATATACAAAGAACATGAGGGGCAGAAAGCACCAACAGTGTTATATTCGTTGTTATTTTGTTATACAGGTTTTAATTTTGGATGTGGCCCCTAAGAGGTGAAATTTATACTAAGCAAAGGAATTCATTCTGGAAAATTCAAGAGTAGCAAAAATGTCTGACAGTAGCTGATAGGTATTACCTCTAATGACTCCTGAAAGATAGGTGAGATTACAGACAACTAGAACAAATTCAGGGCCTATCAAGAGGAAGAAGAAATTTTTGGCACTTGTATTTCTGTTGGCTCAACATCAATTCTCAGGACAAATCTTGGAATCTTAAGTATTTCTTCATTAAAATGAAGCCTAAAAAGAATATGTAGCTCAATTGGTAAAATCACAGAAAATTACAAAAGTATCTGAGACAAATTTTCTATAATAAATCATGCCAAATAATTAAATATCCATTTATAATAGGTTAAAAAGATGCATGTCATATCTAGAATTAAATAGGGTTTTTGATAATGTCTTGTACAAGCTCCTTATGAACAACCTAAAGAAACATTATGCAGACAGGAGTTCAGTATCCTCCTGTTCATACTCACCAAACAATTAGTAATAGTCGTAGTCAAAGTGGAAAAATGTATCTAGCAGTTTCCCTTAAGTATCTGATCTGGTGTTATTCGATATACTCATTAATGACCTGAATCACGAAACAGGTTTGCAATTTCTAGAAATCCTGGTTTAAGTTTGGTAGTGGACATCATCACTTTTTTCCTTTATTGTAATTCAACCCAGATGTTTATAGCAAGCAAAAAAAGAAAAAATATCTTCATGTATTTTAAATTAATTATGCACTGCTACCCAAACACAGATCTGGGGGCTTACGCTGTAAAGTATTTGTACTGTCCATTCATTATATCTTGAATAAACACAACTGGTTTTCTGTGCTGCAATACTTTCCCCCTGAGATTTCCATAGAGCTCTTCAGACGTAGCCAGCAATTTTGCAAACCCTTTATAGATTCTTAAAGCTGAAGGGAACCTTTTTAATCATTGAGCCTTATCTCCAGCCTAATACACGAATACAGGCAAACAGTTTCAAGACATTCTGCAGTTTTAAAAAAGAGCAGTAATTATCTGGGATTGATGTATTCATCTTCTTCTCAGGCCACCACCCTAGAATCTTCTTCTGCCATTTCCAATTTACTGAGCTGACCGTGGATTTAAGCCATTGCTGACCCTGGAAGAAAACCACAGCTGCACTACAGACTGGTTTAGATTTAGACCAGGGAGTATGGGCTCCAACTTGAAATGCAGAGGTCAAACTTCAGTAACCAGAAATAATCTTCAGAGTTTTAAAATGGCAGGGATCCAAAGATCCAGCTTTCTCCTTGTTTGATAAGTGCTGCCCAGAAGTAAATCCTAGAGGATTTGTGTGTTTTTCACTTGGCTGGATGCATGCAACATCTTTGTCAGCTCTGCAAAAGCAAACCCTCCCCAGCACTGAGGACCTGAGCTGCCAAGTAGGAACATCTTTGAAGATGGTGAAGTGGGACCTAGTGTAATGCAACTGTGATGGGCAGATTCAGGAGGTATTGGAGCCCAATTACTCCGTTTGATTGCCACAAGAGACAACGATCACACTATTCACATTTTGCATGTGCTGGGAAGTGCAAAGTCCGATTGCTTTCAGCTCTCACAACCATTTATATTCTCATAAACAACACTGAAGGAGATAAAACAGAAGCAGGGAAAAAAGTTCTTACTGAGTCCTGGTAAAGGGCAGCCCAAGGTAAGAGAAATCCCCATTCCCTGCCATTGCTTGTCATCCCTATTGCCTTCCTCTCAAATTTCCCCAAGTAAAGTGTTCACTGAACGAGGCAGGACCTCAGATTTACGTCTTAACTGAGCTGTGACTCTTCCGAGCTTGGTTAACACAATACCATAACACTAGATCAGGTGTTATGAGGGAAAATGTGCCACCTCTGGAGGCACAAATATGACTTCCTCAGCACCTGGGTGTTCTTGGAGAGCTCTTACTTACTAATTTGGATTTTAATATATACAGTTATTGCACAATGCTGGGGGTGGGGAGGGGGTATAAGAAATTTCTTCTATTTTCAATTACAGGTTTGAAGATCACCTGGCTCTCCCCAATTATTATTATCATCCCTGACACTAATTGATTTGGTTTTCTTGCTTCTTGCAAATCTTGATATGCAAAGCCCCACTGAGACATACACTTCTCTCCCAGACAACACAGGCAAGTTCTGCTCCATCAGGGTATTTTTACCTCTCTCTGGTCTCCTATGCATCCATTTGAACTGCAGAGCAGCAAGCTCACTGCAGTAACCCCAGAGCATCTTCTGGGAATATATTGATTTCTCCTGCTATCCTTTTCCTTTCCAAATTCAAACAAGGAAGTGAAAAAACAATGAAAATATAAAACTCAGCAAGCCTTGCTGAGGATACACACATGGGACTCCGGTAGCCCTAAATGGGATGTGTGTTCGTGCATATCTGAAGCCATAAAATCCTTCAATTATTGTGAGATGAGCTTGCACTGACGAGCTTTAATCCAGAGTCAAATTTGGAAGTAAACTCTCAAATTATGCAAAACCTAAAGTTTTATTTTGGTTTATTACACAACAAGGAGGATGCTAGAAGGTTTCCAAAGTCTGGAGCTGTTTGAGGTAAGGAGCTCCTTACTTCAATACAATACCAGCTGTTTGGAAGAAGGATGCCTCTGTACTTCCCATTTTACCCGTGACTGGAAGAAGAAATGCTGTGCTGTGCTGCAAAAGCCTTCTCCATGTTCAATTCCATCTCTAGGTGAGATATAGCACCCCTCCAAAATAGAGAGAAAAACTCAATAAAACATTATCAAGTCTCTAAAGATTTCAAGGCTTTGACAAAGACTTTGGGTCACTTCTGATTTTATCCAACTATTTGCCCAGCCCTAATTGGAACAGCACATCTGGAAATGCTGCAGCTAAGGCCCTTCCAGCGCTTTCATTATAAACCCTCCTATTTTCAGAGTTTTGTAAATTTTCCTGAAAAAATAAAAATGCAACAGAAGAAGGGTTGAAACTTGATATAAAAATTTCTCAGCTGGGGAGCAACTTTTTGTGTGTGTTGCAATGCTTCAAGGAAATCAAATCAAACCATTTTGAAGATGAGAAAAGAATTCGCAGAAAAGGATGGGAAGGTAGAAGAACATTTTCTTGAGTTTACTTTTTTCTTTATTTGAAGCATACAGGGAAAAATATTGCAGCTATAAACCATTTCTCAACTCTAACCTGTGGTTTGATGTGGATTAAAGGCTTTGGATGACTCTTTTAAAGGATGACAAGGATGGCAAAAAATATTTGTCCACAGCACCTATTTGGAAATGGCTCTGAGGGGCAGGAAGCATCAGTATGTCCCTGTCATTTGGTCCAAGGCAACAAGAGAACGGCTGGAAACTCTGGGGTCTTCCAGGACATTTGTTACTTAATAGTGGATGTGGGCTTGCTTGGAAGTACTACTTGACAAAGTCATCCCTAAAGTAAGCTCCCATGAGATACAGAGAGAAGCACTGAGGTGTCTTCCCAGACAATCTTTCCTGAGTTTTACTCCAAAGCCCCTGGTTAAATGTGGGTTTCAATTGCTCATATAAAAGCAGAGCAAGGTCTGTTTGTGATAGACACTGGGTATATCCATAGGGTGAGACTAATTCTGAGGTTGATAAACACAAACACCTATGAGTACGTCTCTAGGATCACATCATAAGTAATGGAGATCTATTTCACAACATGAAATGCCTTGACCAGCCATGAGAAGCACACAAGGGCTGCTAAAGAAGACATGGGACCTGTTGGACCAGGGTGTGAGACAGTTAAGAATGGCACTACTGGGATACTTAGGACACCTCAGGTGGCAGTAGGCAACTGAATCACATAATATATAGAATCATAGAATCAGCTGATTGGAAAAGACTTCTGAGATCATCAGGTTCAACCATATCTCTCCCCTTACTAAACCATGTCCCTAAGAAACTAATTAACCCACTTATATATTACTATGACCTGAAGCATTTACTGGATTCCATTGGTTACACTCCAATCTTATGTTATTTAACTACAGTAGAAAATCAGACACCTACATGTAGAGATATAGAAATATCCAGAGTCTCCATCCACCACACTGCACCAGTAACCACATAGTCAAAGAACACTTTTAATCACTTGGTCTCCAAAAGAAATAGAAAGAAGTGCAGTATTTTGCTTGTAGCCACTACCTAGACATAGTACATGTATTAAAAGTACTGGAAAAACTTATTAGTACAGCTGATCTTTGATCCATGTGTCAGGTTCATCTCCACCAAGACCACATGGACATATATCTGAATTTTGCAAGTTATGGGGCAGATTCTAACCTAGGTGTCAGATAAATGTTATAAGATGTTATCTGCAAGTGACCCTCTTTCTCTATTGGCTAGCAAGACAACCCACCGGACTAGTCCAGCTTAGTAAGTTGCCTACTCCATCTCTTCATGACCAACCAGACACATG
Source organism: Dromococcyx pavoninus (assembly GCA_033558185.1). Classification (NCBI taxonomy): domain Eukaryota; kingdom Metazoa; phylum Chordata; class Aves; order Cuculiformes; family Neomorphidae; genus Dromococcyx; species Dromococcyx pavoninus. Next base: position 2,342,523 of record JAUMJL010000502.1, on the reverse strand, counting down.
TATAACAGAAGCCTGGATACATATAAGCCCTAAATTTGAGTTTCTTAGTCTGGAGCTCATTAAAGTTAGTAATTTTATGGAGATGACTTCCAATCCTCATCCACAACATCCAACAGCTTAAGCAGTATAGCTTCAGCCTCTTTCACTGTGAGATAAACTGTGTTGCATTATATCTCATTTGCAAAAAATATAGTCATCTGTGGCAGTTCAGCTGACACATGGTAGCTTGCAAAAGCATGGTAACTTGTTTGTGTCCCTGATCCATGACTCTTAAACAGTTCAGATGCAAACATGCAATTTGCGTTCTAGCTAAATGAAAGACAAAGACACTTAAATCCTAATGTAGATTGATGAGACTTTGATGGAAGAGGATAGTTTTTATTACAGTTTTTTAAGCCTGTCTTTCATCTAGTTGGAGCTGAAAGCATTGTGGCAACATACTGGGAATTGTTTTCATTACACAAACAAGCCTGGGTAAAATCAGAATCTTTGACTTGTCTTCACTCGGTTGAACCAAATTGGAAACTGTAGGCTTGGCGACTACAATTGCACAGGTGCAAAACTATTCACTCTGGCATAGCTGTCACAATTCAGGTCACCTGCTATCAGAAAGATGAACTAGAAGTAAGGATGGTGCAGAGAAGGCCACTGGGATTATCTAAGGAATGTGGAACTTCATCTGTGAGAGGAAAGGCTTGTTTTAAATACCAGAACAGAAGCTGAAAGACGATATGGCTATTTAAACTACAAGATGATCTTGGCATAAGGACAAATGGGTATTAACTGGCCATGAATGAATTTCAGATGGACCTTAGAAGGTAGTTTCAAACTGTCAGAAGAGTGAAGTTTTGAAGCAACCTTCCCAAAGGGGCTGTTACAGCAAGAAACCTAAGCAATTTTATGAAGGAGCACACTAAATTTATGAACAGATTATGTTACGTGGGAGGCTGATGTAGCATGTGGCTGAATTTGGTGATCCACAAGACTCCTTTCAGGCTATTCCAGAGAAAATTTTAGAATTTAATTTTCAAATGCTCTTTATATTTCTTTATGTAATCCTGAGTATAGAAATATTCTCACTTTGCAGCTAAGTCTTTTTTTTATTATTTCCACCTTGAACAAATTAAGGACGTAACTGAAAAACCAGAGGAAAAGCTGACTTTGTGATATTACAAACACTAAAATGAATGGATAAGTAGAAGTAATCAGTCCATTGGAGGCAGGTACCTGAATTTTTCATCAGGCAATACACAGAGTGATCTGACTGAATTTTGGACTCCATACTACCTAGGACCTACAGGATTGTGAGTTTGAACTACTGTCTCTACATAATCAAGCAGCTCTTTCTCCACAACTAAGCAGCTAACTGCTGCCTGTGGTGTAAAGAGCCACTGTGAGTCACCAAGGAAAAATAACGGCTTTCAGGCTACTTGGAGACCTCAGCCCAAAGATACAGACTGACCAATCTTGAGCTACAAGAGTATTTACACCTGTTAGAAATGTAAAAGAAAGGACAGCTAGCTGATTCATAAAAAAGAATGTACAGAATAGAATGGAAAAAAATCCAATCAGTGACCAGTGCTCCCCAGTTTTAGTCTGTCAGCTTGCTACCTAAGCATTATTCAGAAACAAGATCCAGTTAGCAGCGTGGTCGAGCTAAGTTGTTACATAAGCAACAATTTCTTTTCAATTTGTCAGTTTTTCTGGTTTGGTACACTCTTGATCACTGTGTAAGACTTCTATTTATTTAATGAAGCCGTGCATCACCATTCAACACGTGCAGTAATATGCAATGGCTAACTGTTGTGCTTTAATCCTACGTGGCAACTAAGCACCATGCAGCCACTTGCTCACATAACTAACCTCCTACCAGTGACATGGGGAAGAGAATGAAAAAAAATATAACTTCTCTGTTGAGATAAAGGCAGTTTAATGAGACAGCAAAGGAAGAGAGAATTATGACAATAATGATAATAAAAGAATATACAAAATAAGTGATGCACAGTGCAATTGCTCACCACACGCTGATCAATGTCCAGCCTGAACCCAAGCAGTGATCACAATCCTCTGGCCAACTTCTCCTGTTTTATATGCAGGGCACAAGATCATATGCTATGAAATACCCTTTTGGCCAGTTTAGGTCGGCTGTACTGGTTATGCTTCCTCCTAGGTTCTTGCGCACCTGTTCCATAGCAGAACATGGGAAGATGAAAAGTCCTTGTATAAGCACATTATTCAGTATAAGCCCATTATTCTTATACTAAATCCAAAACACAGCACAATACCAGGTACTATAAAAAAATTAATCAATCCCAGCTGAAATCAGGACAGTAAACTGAAACCAGGACACTAGCAAAATGCTAAGGACCTTCATGAAAAGCGAAGAACTTACTTACAACTCATCATGTCACTTCTCATCTGCACTCCATTTTGCCTCCAAAAATTCCAATATGTTTCTCAGACATGATTTTCTGTTTCACAAACTATCCCAATTCCTTTATATCAGCTTGTAATTTTCCAGATGTTTTGTGATCTCATCCTCTGTTAATGTCTCCAAGACCTTGCCTACTGTCAAAATGAAACTTTATTGCAAACCTGCAACTCCCTGATTTCACCTTAGTCTTCTTCATATGGAATGGGTTTACATTTGCATTGGTTTTGTCCTTCCTTTTACAATGAGCTAATAAGTATTCTTTAGTTAACCAGTACCCTTTTCCATCATCTCTTTCATGAGATTCAGGTGTGACAAGTTGAGCCCCACAGCTGTCTCCTCTTTCCAGTGATTTTGTTTTTAAGATCTATCTTCAAATTGCTTTGGCTTTCAGAATCTTTGTTTTAAGTTCTGGCACTGTATCTTGTTTCTTCCTGGAGACCTACTTATCACTAATGGTAGAAGACTAAGGCTGAAGTAATGATAATGCATTAGCTAAGACAATTCACAGACTGACCATTGTTTATAGACATTTTATGTCCAGACAAGGCTGGTAGTTATAAAAAGTAATGAACATCAGGTGTCTTCTTACTGGTTTACATGTAAGCAAAAAAATGTTCAACTTAGTAAAATTTCTATCTCGAATATCAGATCTGGCAAATTGTTCAGAAGTGGTCCTGGTGTGATGGAGGCATATGTTCCAACAGATGAGATGGTCACAGCTAAGGGCTGCAGTAGCTGCAAATCAGCTAATTTGACCACCATGAATATATGAATTTGAGCACACACAACTAAACAGAGCATAACAGATTTTGGTTGAAAAGTTCCCTCTTTTCATCACAGAGATGCAAAGCCTTGAGTCAGTCCTGGGGCTAGAGGAGAGATTTGAGTCCATGCATCTTGTAGTCCTCTAGCTTCTCCAAAAGATGCCACTTACTTTGGAAACATCTTGCAGAATATAGTAATAACTAGACCCATCAGGATCATATAATTACTTTAAAAAATCTTAGCATTCAACAAATTGTAAGGCACATTTTTAATCTGTCCTGTCAAATTTTGCAGACAATGTATAATTCCATAGAACCATAGAATGGTTTGGATTGGAAGCGACCATGGAGGTCATTCAGTCCATCTTAAGGTTATGTGCACTGTTAAGATGCATAGCTGTAGATATATAAAACTTATACATGGATTTTTTTTTTCCATGGAGAAAAAAATTCTCATTTTAAAGCCAAAAGCTGGCAGTCTAGTTACTGGGAACTGGCCCAAATGAGGTCCTACACAAAGCTCTGATTTTTCTGTCCGTTTTCTTTGACTAATTGCAGAGTTTAGTCCCTCTTGGTCTCAATTTAGTGTCTTTCTTATGGTTCTTAAGAGGAGTAAGCTAAAGGTGGGGAAGATTGCCTTACAGTGAGGGAGCGTAGATGTTTCTAATGTTCAGGTGCTCAATTTACTTCACAAAACCTGAATTTCTCCCTCCAAGTCCTTCGTGACGCGTGAGTGATTATCACTGTTTTGTCATTTCTTTGTCCTTTCAAGAACTTGGCCAAAGACTTGAACAATTCACATGGACAGAGATCCTGCACCTGGGGATCTAGGGACGACAACTCTTAGAGGTGTAGTTATATTCTCGATCCATTGCTGTTTTGTTTTGTAGGAAATTTCCCCAAGAACTTGCACAAGGTTTTTTGGTTGGTTTGTTTTTTATATTCCTCTTTTCACACAGCATGGTTGTTGAGTGCTGGGTGATGGTGCAGGGGTGCTGGGTGCTGGCATTGGTGCTCGGTACTGGTGGTTTGGTGCTGAGTGCTGGGTTATGGGTGCCTGTGCTGGGTACTGGCTGCCAGGTGCTCAGTGGTGGGTGTCGGTTGGTGGGTGCTGGGTGCTGGATGGTGGGTGTTGCATGCTGGGCATTGAGTGCTGGTGCTGGGCGTGGAGTCGTTCAAGGCCAGGTTGGATGGTGCTGAGTGCTGGTGCTTGGTATTGGCGCTGGGTGGTAGTTATTGGATGGTGGGTGCTGACTGCTGGCTGCCAGGCACTGAGTGGTGGCATTTGATGTTGTAACTTGGTGCTGAGTGCTGGTGTTTGGTACTGGCACTGGGTGCCGTGTGGTGGATGCTGGCTGCTGGATGCTGAGTGCTGGTGAGAGAAGATCTGTGGGAGGGAGTATGATTGTTGGTAGAATGATTTAAGACAAGAGGAAATGGCCATAAGTTGAGCCAGGGGAGGTTCAGACTAGATATTAGGAAGAATTTCTTTACTGAAAGGGTGGTCAGGTCCTGGTAGAGGCTGCCCAGGGAAGTGATTGAGTCACCATCCGTGGGGGTGTTTAAAAAACGGGTAGGTGAGTTTTTGAAGGACATGATTTAGCAGAGGATGGGTACAGTTGGACTCATCTCAAAGGTTTTTTCCAACCCGAGGATTCTACGATTCTACGACTCTAATATAACTTCAAGGTTCCTAATATATCTTTGACTCTCTCAGTTTCATATTCCACTTGAAAAATGGGGTTAATAGCAGTGTTCTTCTTTATAGGTGTGATTAAAAAAAAATGCACTGAGTGCTGTGAGCTACCACTTAAGATAATATGAGGTGTTCTGTAACAATAGACATAAATAACCAGCAGATGAGACCCCACAGAGTTTAAGTATTTAGTAAATTATTTGGACAGTTTAAATTATTCTACCACTCAAGTCAGTGACAAAGTTTCCTCAGTTGGCAGTAGGATAAGAACTGTGTTACAGATAAGTGTTCTTTAATAAAAGCCCCATATATCTCCAAGCATTAGTCATTTTTAGCATGTAAACTATACAGACTTGAAACAAGTGATAACTTCCCTTCTTGCTGACTTTGTGCAAACATTTCCTGAAGCTTTCAATTTTACCACAATAGAAACCTTTTAAAGGTTTAATAGGTATAACTTCAATGATTAGCATTGATCCCCCAGCGCAACGACAAACATGTCTGAAGCAGCTCTTGCTGATAACACACCACAATAACTACCTTTTCCTCACACATATCCACAAAGTAAGGTGATACTCATGATTGCCACTGAGTAGGAAACTACTGGGTTGCTAGAACAATTGACCCTAAATAACCTTTCAGTTTCTGTTCTGCATTTTTTGCCTGACGATTTCAACAAACAACTCAATTTCTCAGTGAAACCACAGGTCAGACACTTTGTTAAAAGATATTGATAGCACCTTACTGAAGTCAGTGGCTCTCCGCAATGACTTACAGGAGCAAGCCTGGTCCCTTGTGACTGAAATTCAGATGTGAATTACTTACAGTCCCTGCGTGCAAGAGTGGTTGTCAAAGCCAACCCACTGGTTTCACCCTTGTCTTCAGCACTACACAAAGGGACGCCACAAGTAAAGGAGCACAGATTACAAAACTAAGACCTAATTTCCTTCCATTAGCAGAGCAGTAAACCGTTCCAGCTGAAGCCCAGGAGCTTGTTTATAGCTCAGTGAACTTTATATTTCCTTAGCTGTTACCGACAGCAGAATACATTTTAGGTCACATCTCCCCTCCTTCCTGCAACAGAGTGGATTTGTAGTTGATGGTCCTCAGTTACCCCATGAATGGCTACGGCATTGGTCTTCCTACCTTCTGCCTTCTCCAGTGGAAAGTTAGCAGCTTCCAATAGAGCTCAAGTTGAACACTGAGGTTTAGGCCACCCCAGAAAGTTAAAGGCTCATCTATCTGCTCACATGACATGATATGAAAGATGTCAATGAAGACCTGGCAGATTTCTTAGTCTAGGCTTGAGCCTAGCTCAGTTATCAGGCCAAGGAGCCAGGCCTGGTTCCTCGAAGGCCACTGTAGTTTTACATGTATCTCTATGTCCAAGCATAGAGGACATCAGAGCCATGTTGTAGCCTTGTATGTCACCTATGATTATTCATTCCTTTTACACAGAGATTTCCACGTATCATCCTAGATTTGCTGCAGGTTGGGTGCCAATATCCCACAATGTGCAACTATCACCTTGTTAGTCCCACATGTTCTCAGCCTCTTCATTAACAGTATAGTCAACAAAGCAATGGTCTTTCAACCCTCACCCACCAGTTCTCATTATAGGTTTTACATTTGCAACTGTTTGCCTCCAGTGGCTTTATAATGTACAGATGAATGTGTGATATGGATGACCTTTCCATGACGAGTGATGAGGAGTGAGGTACTGAGCACCCACAGTGAAATGTCTGTGCGTTAGCTGTACAAGCACAAATTGAGGAAGGTCCCAACTCTGTAAGTAGTCTGTTAAGTGGCATCTTCCACTAGACATTTCTCAACCTCCCAGGGTTTTATTTCCTCTGGAGGTTACATCTTTTGCATGATTGTTTTATATCACATAATTTCCTTTATGCCTTGTTGCTACGTTGTGCAGATTTACATCTGAAGGAGGACAATTTAAACAATTAAACCTCATTTCTCCAATGAGGTCAAATGGAGCTGGTAAGTGTGCTTATTTATTATGCTTTACTAAGCTCAACTCTTGCTGTGGCAATTAGGCCACCATGTAGTCATATGCAAAAGGGTAGCTAAAAGACACTGCACTAAACTAGCTTATTTCAGCCAGATCAAGCTTCATTAAGTTCCTGCTCCTGGGGATTCTTAATTAGCAACTTTTACTTCTTCTCATAGAGCTTCAAAAGGATTATCTTATGCAAGGCTGAGCTTTTTCTTTTCCAAATGGTGTGAATGGTCCTTACATCCCAAATTCCTTATGTGCTTCAGGACAGCTAAGCGACACTGACTTTTGGTGGCTTTAGGACGTAATTCAAGTCTTCATAACTATGTTTTCAAAAGCAAACCACGTAATCTCGTTGTAAACTTTTATTCTACTCATGTGCTAGGGAATGTTAAAGTGGTTCTCCATTTCAACGGAGAAGAATAAGAAAGAGTATTTATACTTTAATATTTTGCTTTTTTATCACCTTCTCCCAAGGAAACAAATAAAGAAAAAGGGTATTTTACAGTCAGTTAATTTCTTCTAAAAAATATTCAAATTCTTTTTTTTATTTTGGCAAATAGATACTATAATAATCAATTCTATTATGAACATTTCCTTTCTGTCTAAACAATGATGGATAAAGTTTCATTTAAAAAAAATTCCTGGGGAATTGCTGCAAAAACTGTGGCGCTAACAGGAAGGACTGAATAGGTTTAAGTCTCCACAGGACACTGCATCCATAATGCTATGACTGTAATATTTAAGAATGGGACCACTTGAAAATTAGGAGTTCAGGGGTTTTTTTAAGAAATAGGTACAGCTAAAAGGATAAAATTACTGCAGTTGCTATGGAGACTTTTAAAGACAAAACACTGTAATGATTTAAGATATTGATCAATTAAAATTCTCCCTAAAATTTCCCCTGATTTTATCCCCTTTTAAAAGATCAGTGTTTTTTTTTTTTTTATAAACAGAGGAAAAAGAGAAGAACATATTGTGTTAGGTTAAATATGAGCATTAATAAAACAAGTCAAGAAATAATTTGAGGAACCCCATGCGAAAACCATTAAAAAACATCTTAATAAAAACATTTCAAATACTTTTTTTGTAAAAACAAGCCTGTCAGAGAGTCCAAAAATGTAACAGTTGATTCAAAAAGAAGCTTGTTCTTAGGCATGATAAGACCACAGCAGAAAAGCTAAAACCCACTTTTTTTTAGAAAGCAGTGGCAGCTTCTTGCAACAGAATTTTCCCCTGTGACGGATTAAGCCCAAGAGCTCTGTCAAGATTAGGTGTTACAAGCAGAAGTTTTAGAACAAGCCAATAAAATTTAATAGTAAGAAATAGCCAAGATCAGGTGTCATTCACTCATAAGTTCTGAGGAAATTCATTCACAAAGCAGCAAACCTATTAATAACAGTATGGGACCTACCAGTTCTATAGGACTTTGTACAAATGAGAAGAAGACAGTTATCATAAAGTCATCTTTTTTCTTTAAAGCTCCAAACAATATGTTGTAAATGCCAGATAGCATTCTAACTTCTCTTTAAAACACATTGGTAGACATTGTTTTAAATAGTTTATTTAGTAGACAGAGATAGATCTCATATAAGGAAGACATCATCACATTTCTTAAAAGTCAAGCGTCATGTATTTATTAGAAATCTTTGAAGGAATGAAAGAGGATGCAAGGCATGGGAATCCAGTCATACTTGGAGTTTTCAAAACCTGTCAACAAAATCCCACAGCAAAGTATCTTTGAGAAATTAACCTTTCACGGTTTAAGAGGAAGTATCTTGACATGAATTAATGGTTGAAAGATCAGAAACAAGCTAGGGACTGAAATAAATGACTGGCTTTAATAATTATATTCAACAGAGAGATGGGTTAAGACGTGCTCTTCAACATATTTGCAGGTGATCTTGGAAAGGATTGAGGTGACTAAGTAATGTTTTATCCAAGGTCATCAAAACAGAAATGTTTTCATGAAAAAGAATGACCAGATAAAGAAGTGGCTATTGAAATGCAATGTCAATGAAAAAAAAAAGATTGGGCACATATAGAAATACATTATCTGCGTTACATCCAATAATGGAGTATAAACTAACTTTTACCACCTAGGCATGACATCTGAGTCATCGTGGTTAGTTCTCTGCAAGTCACATCTATGTTATGTCATGTCAGATAAAATGCATATTAGGAATTCTTAGGAAAAGAAATGACAAAAAAAGCAGAAGGATGATTAAACAATTGTATCTATCTCAGTTTTGAAAGCTCTTGAATGGACTGGCATAGATTTAGTTGTTTCAATTACATTTTCTTCCTTGATTGAGGTGAGTGGTGATGAATTTTGCTAGATTTGAGGCACCAGAGACTGATGTCTGACAGGCATAAGATACAACGCTATGCTCTATGGACCCCTCTTACTTTGGTAAACCAGGAAATGCCAAAGGATGTACCAGATAAAGAGGTGCTCCTTTGCCATCCTGCCTGAACTCCCAGGTATGAAGGCAGGTATGGGGTTAAAATACGTGGTTAAAACAAGAAGTCATCTGAATCTCATCCTTGTTTTGCTACTCCCGCAACCTCAGATTCTCTATGCCTTAATTTCAGGGCACAAAATGAAGATAACATTTCCTCCCTTTTCTATGGGTGTCCTGGGCTACTTATCTAATTGCTGTTTGCAAAGCTGAATATTAAAAGCACGAAGAATTGGAGGTCATTAATATTAGCTAATGCTGCCCCTGCCCCACATAACAATTTGACTTTGGAAAGTCAAGTCTCCATAAAACAGAAAACCTTCTTTGTATTTGGTAGGGATGGATTATGATCATTCTAGAGCTCTAGCTATGTTTGTTGGCATAAACTTAGAGAAGTTTCAAACAGCCAAAGTAAAAATAAATCTTATTATTGTACATTTATACTAAGCAGGGTTCACAGTTTCCTCTTTATTTTTTTTAGATTGCTATTTTGATTTTTTCCCCCTCAAAAACAAATACTGGAATATAATGTTATTTTAACTTTGAAATTTATGGTCTTCTTGACAACAGGTAGTCAGAGTTGCATTCTTGCAAAAGAAAACAAAATTAAAAATATAGACACAGGAAATAAAATTAATTTTAAAATATATGAAAACATTTATTCTGTGCATCAGCCCAAGTGAACAGACAAGTCTCTGACTGATACCCACCACAGACTGCAGTTTCTTGAATTGATTGATTAATAGGACAGAAATGAGGAGGTGTGAATTTATTTTGGACTTCAACGGGTTTGAAAAAGGTTTGGCACAGTTCAGCGGGGCTTAATCTGCATTTTAAAGTCTATGAACAGTGACCACCTACTGGCACCCTTCAATGTGTTAGGTCCCATAGAAAGGAAACATTTTGCACTAGACTTCATTTCAGCTAATGTTCTTGGATTTGTAAAGGTACTAAAAAGGCAACAGCAACCTGATTTCAAACTAACAAAATACCCCTTTTCCCATAGCGGGATTGGAACTGAACAGAAGAGTCAAGGAAGGAGGAGGAGGGTAGGTGGGATTGGAGAAACAATTTCTCATTGTTTGGAGGTAGATTGTTCATGAGGGCGACGTTACCCTTGAAATAAAATTAAATTCCTTTGGGGTGTTTTCACCATGAAACATCCAGATTCTCATTTAACTGCATGAAATGTAGTAAAGAAGTAATAAATAACAGTTCAAATGGGAAAAAGCTGCAGAGGAGAAGAAAAAAATGCTGAAATGCCGAGAATTTTATCTGAGCAAAAAAAAAAGAACGGAAGCAGAAAGATCTCACTGTATTCTGCAGCAAGGATAATTAAAAACAAAGCCGTCTTTTAAGATAGAGCAAACATTCCCCACCATCTCCTTTTTCTGGCAAAGCCAGGAAGCAACATCTGAAATAAAATAACCATAACAAGAAAAGACATCTTCTTGAAGAAATTTTGACTCATAGTTTACCGCTTCATAAGCAGTTCAATAGAAAGATGTTCCACGCCAAGGCAACAAGTCAAGAATCCACATATTTAATGCTAGTTTAGTCTTCTATGTGATTATTTTTACAACCTCTGCAATTAAAGACAGATTTTTCAACTCCCTGATTGTGACCGGATAAAAAAGGGTTTGATGTGCACACACACACACACAGAGGGAAGGAAAATGCCACCTCTCCCTGTAATGGTCTTCATTAAAAACAGCTTCTCTTTTATTTAATTTTGATGATTGAAATTTTCCTGGTCTAGTAGTAGGTGGTGGGTTTTAGTTTCTTACACATCACTGGTCCAAAAGAAAAACCTGATAGTCCAAACTCAAGTGTTTTCAGTCATTTGGTCGGAAAGGGATTGTTGCGTTATCAAAGGAAGGAAGGGACTGGGATGGGAGAAAGAAAAGGAAAACTCAGAAACCACTTTTCAAACCCCAGGTCATAAACACTCACACTGTTGCTGGAGGAGTTTAATGCAGCTCCCAGTAACACCACAGACCCAGCGTGGTAAAATGTCACCCCTTTGCACCTTATTGCACCTGCTGGGTAGCAAACAGCTCAAAGCACAGCTTTGTCTTTCAGGCTCACCTTGCTGCTCACAGGATTTTTTTTTACACTGATCTACAGACTTTGTCCATGTATTTTTTTCATCTCTCCAGCTTAATTTTGATGTAAAATGTGTCACTGACCATGAAACTGCCTACTGTGCACTTCATTCCTTTGATACTTCTGTAATCAGGAGTTTCACCTTCCTCGCAAACAAAAATTACCCTTGTGCAGGAAAAGCAGCAGAAAAAAAGCCCTTGGAATTATTTTGTACATTAATTATAGCATTTTTTATAGACATTGACTTGGTTCCAGGTAAAATATGACCTTACAAGAGATTATCATTACTATTAATGCTCCAGGTTGAACTTTCTGTGAATCCACCACTTTCAAGTGAGACTCTCGAGATAATTTTTTTTTTGCTATGATCGAAAAAAGAGGGATCTGTAAAAATCATAGAGCACTGAAGGTAAATGTTCCTTCTTTTGCTTCCCTTTCTGGACAAATCTGACTCTGTTCAAGGAATGTATTTATCCCAACGCTGAACTGGCGTGGACAGGAGCCTGGCTTCAGTCTTGTTGGAAACATCCATGGCATTTCAAGGTGATTCAAGCAAATGTATCGAGGGGCATTTGGGGCTGCCGTCCTGTGTGCTTGATAGGATGGGAATACCCCAGAGGCCTGGCATGTTGTCAGGTGGAAATGAGGATTTGGGGGCAGTGCTGGATTAGGTGGGGTGGGTATAGGCAGAAAACCTCCACTTTCGGGCCTCAGCATTCCCTTATGCTACCAAAGAGGATCTTATAAAGACATGGCATTTTTGTCATCTGGCTCAGGATCCTCCAGTGCCTTTAACTTCCTAGGGTGGCCCAAATCTCACTGTTCAACACTTTGGATCTTTTTTTAAAAAAAAATAAATAACCCAAACCACCAATTCTTCCCTTGTTCCTTTGATGCTGAAGCCTTGGAGCCGTGGGCAGCATGAAGCAGGAATGCCACGCTGCCCAAACCTTCTTCCTTGGGATGGGTTTGGTTTTATAACTTGCTAAACTGTGTCCCAGAGGGGAGGTGGGAGGCTCTGTGCTGAAGCCATGCGCATTCGTCTGTGTGTGTACCTGCACGTATGCTGGGGGGTGCTGGAGCTTGCAGGGCTCTCCAGGAGGGAAATACCAACATAGAGACAAAAAAGAAGGTAGCATTCGTGGCCAAGCACACAGTGGGATAAACATAATCTGTACATGGAAGTTTTTTATTCACATTGTACGGCGGGAGTTGGTGTTTACCCACTGTCGGTCGGATGCTGACTTTGCCAGAGGCTCAATGATTCACCAGCAATTGCTTATAAATAGTGCTGACCAGAAACAGGAATAGTCAAGAGTGTTCATTAAAAATAATAATAAAAAAGACTTGAATATTTTTTCTTTTTATTTTAAGGGAAGAGTTAAATCTTTACATGTTTTTACTGATATTTCCTTTCTCCTCTCTACAGTCTTGTATCCCTCTTCTTATTTTGTTAAGTTTAGGGATTCAATTTAGATATTTTTAAATTTTTATATTGTTTTTGAAGGTTTATTTTAATTTTTTATTTTATTTGGTGTTTTATTTTGCTTTGTTTCACCAATGTATAAAGTAGAAACACCAGGAGAAAACCAGAAATACTAAAATGCAGGACAATCATAGCTTTTGGGCATATGTTGAAACCCTACAGTCCCATTTTTTAATTAATACAGGTTTTAAATGAGTACTCCAATTTTGTTAGAGACAAATTTTTATTATTAGAAAAATACTTTGAGAATCCCTATAATAATGATTTACCAGTGTTTGGGGCCCACTGGTAGATACAAAAACTAATGTCCCTTTTTCCTGGGGAAATGGAGTAACTCAGAAAAGCTAAAATTTGCCAGAAAAAGGTAGGAAAATCCCTCCATGCCTTCAATCTTTTCTGAACAACTCCCTAAAATTTCCTACTCTGTAGCTGAGCCCTGAATACTATTAAGAGAGAAAAAAAAGAGGGTAAATATGTCAGGATTCTGGATTTTGCTCTTTGGCCAGCAGGCATCATATGGCAGCCATGCCCAGTGATACTGCTTTGCATCCTTCTGCTGAATGCAGTCAAGCCTCTCCATCGTGTCCTTCTAAGCCGAAATTAAATACTGCAAATTCCAGGTCAGGCACTCACTCTTTTTGAAAGCTGAAGGGATCGTTTCCCAGTGCCCAGTTTTGATTTCCTGAGCATAAAATTAACGCGTGTTCTCCAAAATGTTGGCCCACACAAGCTGGGCACTACCCCACAGGTTTTGAAGGTTTCGTTTATGAATCTCATGGAGAAGTGTGGCTTCAGAAACCAGACAAAAGTCTGCCCTAAGTCAGTGGGAGCTTTGCTTGTGCAAGGGCTGCAGGGCTAAAGCCACATAAAAGTTCAGTGATTTTTTTTTTTTGGTTCTCTTCAGGACAATAATCCATAGCATTTTACAAACACAGCAGGTTTTACTTGCAAGACAGCAAGTGAATCACCAGTCCTTTAAAAAGGCAGGCAAAAGCACATAAAAAAGAAGGAAATCAAGGACTACCTACTTAACTTTGAGAATGAGCAATGGAGGAATGTGTGCTCTGATCACAGCCCCTTCCTTGCATATCTTCAGCCCTTGGACTGGACTGGGTGCTGTGAAAGGGACCCCTCCCTCCCAATGCACAGAACTTTTCTTTCTGAATTGGCGCAAAGTACAAGGAGGGAAAAGTATGATTTTTTTCTCCTTCTCTCCTAAATGAGCAGAGATGACAAATGTTCCACAAGGTGGCAACATCGCTTCAGAGCTCACAGTTTCCTGCATGGCACAAAGACTGTTAGAAACTTGGTGTCTTTTAAGCTATTTCAAACATGCCCTTTTGGATAATTTAAAACTAAGGGTGAAAAACCCTTTCTTCTCATGTTCATCATTTTTATGTTTTCTAAACATGTGACTTAAAATTGTATCTACCCCCTTTCTGCACGTTTTACTGTGCGTGCTACCTGTATGATCCCATTTGCTGCACCTCTTTTCATTCGGCTCACACAGGGGAAGGTTGGTTTAATAGCCAACAGTTTTTAACTAAGTGGATACTCACATTTAAAATCAGAGTGGCTTAAACCAAAGCTGAGACTTGATCTTCAGGGTTCACTAGAAACCAAATATTAATGTAACATTTTCAACCGGAGCCTACTTTTAAGTAACTTTGTAGAAGCCAGACTCTGTGCCTCACAATCTGTCCTTTCATATCTTGCTTCTCAATGATTCTTTCCCTAAGCAAATATGGAGTCGTTCTGCTGTCTTAAACAACTTCTCTACTTTTCACTAATGACTATATGGCTGTTTCTTCCATTCAAGGACATAAGACTATGACAGATATTAAAAATAAACCACTTCAGACATTAATACAGATGTAATGAAGTCGATGGCAGGTACTAGATCCTTCATCTCCCACTCCAGATCATGTAGGCTCTGATATTGTAAAGAATGTGAATTATTTGGCATGTGTACTTAATACACTCTTAGGCCCCCTATATTGGAAAGGAAGTGCTTCGTGGCCGTGCTGTGCGACATCAATGGACAAAGACCAGGAGAACCAGTCCAAGGTTCCTACCAGCAAGAAAGACTTCACCATGTTGTACCTCCTTGAGCTGTGAATCCAAGTGATGCTCCTATAACACACAGCTATGCACGTCACGTATTTCAAGCCTTGTCTTCTACAAGACTTTTGGTCATATCACGTATGCCTGCATTAGAACAGCCCAAGAAACATCCAAATGCCATGTTACCCTGCTGTGCATCCTGCATTCCTGCTGGGCATCTTCATGACCAGCTTTAAGATATCTGGTAGAGCCAAGTGAATGTGTAGCTTTGTGTAAGCTGCATTTCTCCCAGCTGCCCTTGCAATGATGGTGCCAGGTAGACTTAGGAACAACATTTCCCCAAAATCATACAATGTCCTCTGCTACAAAGGCAAATGGGATCAATGTGTAAGCAAGACTTAAGTTTCCTTCAGGCTGCCCATGAAAGCAACATGGTGAGTGGTACTGGCTCTCCGGAGCAGTGGGACAAATGTACGCATAATGCATTTGGAGATGGTTTTTTATGGATATAGGCGTCGTGTCTGGGAATAACCCTTCCAAAGTACAGAGCCAGGCATGTTTCAAAGGTCTGTTGGCAATATCAAGCCTAGTGTTGGTGAAATTTTTCTGCCTCTATGTAGATCAGTGCTGGCTGAAGCAGACTTAGTGGCGATACAATACCAAGATAGGAGCTGAGTGCAGACAGTGTCTTTCATTAACCCCTCTACAATCACCAAATCTCTTTCTGCTCAGAAACGAACCGGGAGCGGGGACTTTCCTTTGGCTTTGTCTGCCTCTGTCCAAGCCAAGTTTCTCCACTGTTTTGTGGGTAAAATCCATATGTTTGCTTTTAAACGGGCCACAGGGCCCAGAGACGCCTTGATAATGGACACTCAATTGATTTCTGTATAACTGAATAACTAGAGAGGGTGACTCAGCTCTTCTTTTCTACACCATGACTCCTCCAATAAAACCTTGGACATTGCTCTTGGTTAACAGCAGAGATTAAAGTTAGAAGTGCTGAATATAAAGCCACTCCTGTGTTAGCAGCTGAGCAAGCTTTAACTTCTCCTTTCTTCCCCCTTTCCTCTCTGCAATTTTTTCCATTGTAACTCAGAGTGCATTTTTGTAAGATATCCCTGAAATTACTATTACTACATCGCAATATTAGATCAGCACAGTGGTAACACACTCCAGATTGTCATGGCATTCACATCTTGATGCCTTCCATACTGGCTTGTGGAATCTAACCTAATACCATGATTAAAATGCCTTTTCCATTTCTCTAAAGCACACCGCCTGCTGCCATTACATAAATGTCTGCCTATCTAGGATTTTATACTGGCACCCATCACTGGGTTATTTGAGAATCTAATGAAAAGGACCTCTGCTCCTTAAAGGGAGATGAAGGTTCTTGCCAAAGCCTGAGATTAAATTAGAGTCCGTTAGGTCTCTCTTCTCACTGACATCATTACAAACGAGGCAAAACACTCCATTCTTTACATCAGCATAAAGCTGGTGTGTGAGTTCAGAATCAAGCCCTTTCGTTTTTAACACCAGCCTGTCTCTGTTTTCTCTGGCAACTTTTTCTCACTCTGCAACTCAATATAACATAGCATCTCTCAGTGTAATATAGCTCCTTCTCATAGGCAACCTTTCAGAAATCACCCTCAGGTGGGATGGGAGGGGGAGAAAACCCAAAAGGGTGAAAAAAGAAAAGGAAATAGTTGAGCTCCCACAGGTTCTGTGTTGTAGTATTTGAAAGTGACAGAAAGTATCTTGGTTGTTGTGAAAAAGAAGAGTGGTGCTTCAAATATTTTGCAACCTTGAGGTGAGTGCAGAATGAGAAGCAGCAGCCCATCTCTTGTTTCTGACCACTCAGAAAAGCAAGACAGGTGCACAGGGAGAGGCATCCTCCACACCACCAAGTTTTTCAATCCTCCTCTACAAAGGCCTCTACTCACAGTCATCTGAGAGTTGTCATCCTTGCCCCTTCGTGGAGGCAGATGTGAGCAGCTACCAGTGGGACCTTGATTTTCCAGTGTCTCCGGGGCTGAGAATAATCTTGCCATGAGATTAATTGTCCAGAGAGAGATGTGCCTTATTAGTCCAGGCATGGCACGGACAGACTTGAAAGAGCACTATGACACTGCAGGGTGGTTCCCACCAACTTGAGAACCAAGGATGGGAGAAGGAAGCCCTTGATGAGAGCCCATCAGGTCTTAAATATATTTCCCACAATATGAAGTTACTGGCTTCAGTGGGATCCCACAACACAGACATTTAACCGTGATGTCTATGTTGGAGGTATAATCCCAAGGCTTCCTGCATCACCAGTGAAGAAAAAAAATATGTTCAAGGGATAATTTGGGGTCTTAGGTGGGAAAAATGGGCTGTTTCAGAGGGATGGGATGAATCTTGTCCAAGGAGAACAAGACACTTGGGAAACGAAACTGAATTGAAAAGGACTGCCCATTAAATTGTGCCTGTATTTGTCCACAGATGTTGAGAAAGCTCTCTCAAAGGGCTGTACTATCATTCCACACAACAGTAAATCAGGGGATATGAAAAAGAATCATTGCAATGATTGTAACAGTTTATTACTACTAGCTATACAGAGAAATAAATACAAGTACATAACATGAACTGATTTCATGACACAGGTCTGTGAAGTCCATGTGTAAGGAGAACAATGTCTCTTTCTTGCAATATATAAGATGGTTTCATTAGTTAGGAGACTAAGAAAGTGCTCTTATAATCACAGTAATAATAATATCAATGTTAGTAATGACAATAATATCGATGATAATAATAATTAGTAATAGTATTATTTGACTGCACCTGAAATTAAGAAAACCCTTAACAAAAAATCACCCAAATTGTCAGCAAATTCCTCTTGCTGATAACTTGTGAGGAAATCTGCTGGCTAATTTCTTAGTGGAATTAAATCCTGGTGCTACCTTGAGTCACTATGGAATGTCAACATCTTGTCCTTAGCAATTAAGCATGTAGAAGGCATAAGCTATTCTTGACATCACCTATAACCTGCATGGAAGCACCTGAACACACCAGAAAGTCAAAAACAGTGCAAGACTGATGTGTTGTAAATTCATTAGGCAGAGGAGGAAACTGAGGCAGAGATGAGTTATGCATTCTAATCACACCACAAATCCACAGAGCTCAGACCCGCGTGTTCTCCAGTACCAGCTCTTACAACACAAGCATCTCTCCTCATGCATAGCAGTATTTCCAAGTAATCAAGAGATCAAAAGCAAAAGAAAGCCTTTCAGATATTCCATTTCATCTGTAAAGGCAAGTGGAGGAAGATTGAAATGATTATATTTTTTTCTTTTTGCTCATTCGATTAACATATGTTTGTACGTGTTTCAGTGTTTTACCACATATTTATGTGAAACCCCTCTGCCTGTTTTCTCTTCTGGCCTCTCATAGCCTTTCGCTCATGCCAGACAACTCCAAGAAACTTGACCACAGTACACCATTCTCATCCACAGAACCCTGAACCAGTTCCTACACCTCAGTTGGGTGGCACCCAAATGCATCTTGGTTCTCTCCAGATCATCAGCCTCCAGATAATCCCTAAACTACTCAAAGAGTTCTACAGTGTTGTAAAGCTTGTACCACTCAAATCAAAAGTGAACCCAATTACAACCATGCCACTGCCTTTTTTCCCTTTTGGGAAGGTTGAGTGAGTCACAGCAGACGATGCTTGGTTCCCCTGGCTAGCTCTCAGGACTGTGGTTTCCAGTGATAAATTCAGCCCCTAGGCAATTTACTGAGGAATTACATAGTATGGTATAGGCGTCCTTCCACGAGTATTCAAGCCCCAGGATCTGATGAGGTTCAGTGCAGAGCATTCAGATTTGGTTTCCTTTTAATAACACTTACTGAACGTGAATGCTTTAATAATCCTCAGCAGTCATTAAAAGCTTTTCATCTTCAAAGTGCTCTACAAATGCTAATTAATGCTCACAATCATCCTGCACTGGTATTATTATCCCCATGTGGCAGCAAGGGAAATGGAAGGAATGAGGTTAAGTAATTTGCCGGAGGTCAGAGGGAACTGATGACGAAGCCACAAGCAGCACACCTCATCCTCTGCTCTACCACGCATCTTCTTCCTGCAGCACTGTCATCTGGTGCCCAAAGCCCTGGCTCTGTTTTATCTTATGTGAGAATGGGGCAGGTACCAAGAAACAGGTGAAAAATCACATTCTGCCTTGCATCCCCACAAACTCTGGCTGTGCCGCCAAGCCTATACATGTGTGAGCCTACATGCCACATTACCAATGTGCAAAACCCTGCACAGGCCAACTTGTGGGAAAAAAATATCCTGCTGCAGCTCCATATGCCAAAATAGGCCCAAGCCCTCCCTTCATGTCCTCCAGAACTAGCAGCCACAACCTCAGGCATTCCACAGCTCACCCCACCAGCAAATAACCCAAGGCTGCCTCTTTCTGAGCACTCAAATGGACATTTTGACTAAATAAGTTGTAATGTCTAAACAGTGCTAGAGCCTGTTCCCCACAGTTGAGACCAACTGGGGTAGTGTGGATACAGCTTTACTTCAAGTCTCAACTCCCTAAGTCTTCCAAACAGGTTGATCATATCTTAAATGCCTATGTGGAGCAGCCACTGGCCTGATCATGGCTGGAAATTGCTAAGAGCACCTTTGGTCCTGCCCAACAGTTTGCCAGGGACAACTCCAACACTTTAACAACACAGACAAACAAGTGGCAATGCTCAGGCTGAGTCTTGATACCATCTCATTTAGCCTCTTCAGCCAAACTACAGCTAAAGCCAGCAATGTGGGCACCTTGTCCTCAAGAAATGCAAAGTCAAGCATCACTACCTTGAAATAGACACCATACAGAAAAAAAAGATTGATTCAATGCCACAAATATGAGCATTATTTTGGTCCTCTGTCAAAAAGCAATACCTTATTTGTTCAGCTTTGCCTTTCCGAAGTGCCTATACCTGACCATTAACTCAGGAACACTGGCTTGTTTCAGAGCCAACTCCTTCACATTGGCCTTGGCTGCCAAGGATTCACTTTTAGCCCACATGATTAAGAGCTGATGAACTTCTCCTTCTATTCTTTACCCATTCAAATATACACTGAGCTGTGCTTTATTTTTAAAATAAACAAAGACAAGCTGGACAGAAACCGTGCTAGGAATGGCCCCAATTCCGTTCTTGGCTGATCTGCCACTCATAGAAGGTTGTACTTCGCTTATAGAGAAAAATGACTTATTACTATTAGAATAATAAACTCCTTCCTTTTATGCTTCAAATCAGACTGAAATCTGGTCTGTGCAGAACACATTTCCCACTCCTCCTCCTCATTCTCTTCTTCCTCTACCAGGGGCTTCAAACACAGAAACCAGATGCAAGCTATTTTTCCCCCAGCCGAAGGATCTGACTTTTTGGCAAGCTGTGCAAGCTGTTGTGTGGGTGGTTTAAAACTTCCCTCTGGGCCTGTCATGTGGTTAGGGCTGTCTGGGTTGCTCTGAACTTCTGGACACCATTTTCCTTTGACTCACCTTTTATTCCAGTGGAAGCCGGGACCAAGTGTGCCTAGCAAACAGGACTACACGGTGCTGTATTTTGGAGCCAGGACTTAGACTTTTTTTTCACTCATGTTAAGCCCTTTGGCTGGGTACGCTACACAAAGCTGTCAGAAGGCAATTCCTGCAAATAGCTGCCTCCTTGACTTTGCTTTGAGCCACTTCCTACTCATTCTCTGAGCAGCAATGCCATGGAAATTCATGCTCTGTCATATGTTACTAGTTAAGTCAGCAGCAAAGTCTGTTCTGAGTCTATCAGAAAGGCCTAATCCCAGCCATCAGGGCTGCAGCACTGCCTTTCCTCTGCTACTAGGCTGCCTTTCTTTATAAGATGTGCAAGCAGTGTCTTGCTTCTGCAAGATATGGAGATATGGCCCCAGAGCCTCCAGAGCGTAATAAGTCAGATAAATATGGGGGGGGGGTAATTTATTTTTTTGTATTTAAATGGCAATAGTGTTTTGCATCTTCCTGATTAAGAGAAAATACAACTCTGGTAAAGAAGCCCCATCTGCCTGAGTCCACAAGCAATGTGATCCAAGTTGAGCAAACTACTCCATTTGTCTCATCTGGACCCCATCTAACATTGGCAAGCCAGAACATTGGGTAGGTCCTCATCAGTATAATTTCATCGAATACCTCTGAGTGCACGTTATGTGTATGGATTACTTAGCTGCTGTCTTCCCTACCAGTGTTACAAAGAGAGGCTTTATGAAATCTCTCTGCATTCAGGGTTATCTCCTTTTTAATTGCCCCTGAAAGTGGAAGAGTTTATTTCTGTATGCATTATATTTCCTATTTCCCAAAGAAAAGCCACAGGGTAACCCAGGAGTGTAATGATAGGATGAATGGCACTGCCCAGGGATGGTGCCCTGGAATGGTGATCCAATGCAGGTTTGTGAGTCTGGATACATTTACTACATGTAAAGAATCACTGGCTCAGCAGTGAGAGTATTACAGGTAGATGAAAGTAGGTACAGATCATATTTCATGAAATCTCTACAATGTCCTGCCTCTACACCTTCACAAACCTCTTCAGAAGCAAGCAAAGGCCCTTTTGAGGGTACTTTAAGCCCTCAGTTGTTTTTTGTCCAAAATGATCAGAGCTGGTCCTTGTGGTGCTTCCTATGGTTTAAAACCTCGAAACCAGAACCACAAGCATTATATACCACCAAGGGAGCAAGATCTACCTGAGCCTCCAAGCAGCATGTTTGGATAGGGTGTCCAATCCACACATTTGAAATTCATTAGTCACGATCTTGCCTGGCAGCCTCACAAAAGAGCTAAGAGAGTCTCCATAAATATGGCATTAGTAAAATGTTTAATTCCTTGAAGAGGATCAGTTCCTTCATATGGCGACAGATAATTTTCTGAGAGGCTGACAACATACACGGCAAAATGAAAGAATCAAATTTACCAGATTACATGAATATTATAAAATAAAGAAACATTGTAAATACTGGTAAACAGGCCATGACAAGTTATTCCTGCAACATGCAAGAGCAGGAAAAGTTGTTATACTTTAAAGTGTCTCAAAAATCAGGGAGGTCAACTCGGGACATGAAATATAGAAATGAAGATCTTCAACTCAAGTCATATTCAAGTGAAGTAGAAAACTCACCTCAAATCTTTTCCCAGGGCTACTTAACTAGTGCCAAACCTATTTTTTTAGATCTCTGAAAATGTTTTGATTAACTTCTCCTGGTCTGTAGAAAATACACTAATGTTTACTCTCCCTATCCGTGAGCTTTGGGCTTCCAGGAAGATGATTCTTCCCAGGGTATTTTTTATGCAGTTCTGAACCAGCGTGGGCTTCCAAGAGGATTTTTCATTTCACTAAAGAGGCTTGCATGGTTTGGAGAACATTCATACATATATATATGTTAGGACTAAACTGTTCAGTGCCCAGTGCTTGTCTCCACTGACTGCATTGATTCTGCATAAGAGCACAAGTCAAAGTTTTCAGAAACAAGTTGCTCAACAGGGAGTCTGGGTTTGGAGAGCACTAAGCACACAGCCATTCCCTTCATATCAGCATGACCCAGTAGATTGTGAATGCTTATTTCAATACCTTGTTTTGGACCTAGAAGCTTAACTGGAGGCATTCAGATTTGAAATCTGACCTCAGCTCCCTCAGTACTTCCATTTCATCACCTATAAAATGGAGGATACCATTTCCCTACAGGTGTTTTATAAGGCTTAACTCATTCATGCGTGCAAAGTGTTAAGGCACTTGAATGAGCAGCACCATAACAGAACAATGTCTTATTTTATGAACACAACCTCCAAAAGTTTTCACACCCTCTTAGGCCTTCCAATACTTCCTGTTTCCTGCCAGGCTGGGACAACTTCTTTCAGGACACTTTTGTGCCCTATCCTGGCTGTGGAAACTGCAGGTGGTGAAAGGAACAAAAATGAATAGAGGTGGGAGGAAAAGTTATCCAAATATAGTGGAACCTCAGGAAAAAAAAAACAAAACAGGCAGGGGTGGAGCAAGATTGTAGAGGGATTTTCTTTTTCTTTTTCTCCTCTCAAAGCTGTTTACAAACTCCCATTGACAACATCCCATTCCCCATTGACTGTGCCATTTTACAACATGCCTTGGAGCAAGGTGTGCTGCAGGGATAGTCATCGGGGACTGTAACTACGTCTCAGAATGTGGGGGCACAGGGGCTGCAGAGATGATTTTTTGCCTCTGCTCACTCCTGGAGGCACACGGGGGAAGAAGGAGGCAGTGGCTGGGGCCTTCCTGCTGCAAGTCTCTCTGGTTGTTCTAAGGCTGTGTTAACTGGTGGAGGGCTAAATCAGCCAAAGGACAGATGTGGAATTTGAAAAGTGCAAATGTGCTTTCAATCTGGTATGGCCTTTCTGCTCATCTTGCCCTGAAAGCTCCTAGGGCACAAGCACAACATCCCTCTAATCCCTCCCCTCACCCAGACAACTTCTGCTCCTTCTTCCCCCTCAAACAATGCACGAGTAAGTCCAGAGCAGGAGGCAGTGAGTGAATATAAGTACTTTCCCTCACCCCCCTTCCCAGCCCTGACATAATAACAAACAGCTCTCCAAAAAGCACTTAAATTTACGAACAGTTTATAAATTCACAGACGTTGATTTATAGATGTTGGCTTGACCCAATATTAGACACTTTGGTTTCTTTTCTGTTTTCAAAGTGCTGCTGTTATGGCTTGGGTTCTGAGCACCGTCACACACCAAAAACCAGCCTCTAGGTCCTCCCCATGGGCTTTGTTTTGCCCACAAGGACAGGCTGGGACTGGGCTCCTACTCTCTTCAAGGGGTGGCTCTTCCCTGTGCTCAGCAGGATGACTTCCAGCTGGTTAGCAAGTCGTGATGACAGGCTTTCTAGGCAGCTTCATTTCAGCTTCCTTGTCTGCAGGAATGGTGGCTGCAACATGGGGCATAAGGAGAAGCCCGTGCCTGTGTGTGTGGTATTCCCTGCATACAAGCCCCCACTGGGAGCACTGAATTAACCAGAAAAAAACCCCAAACAACAACAAAAGAAAAAAAAATCCCAAAGCCTGCCTGGAACAAGCATTAATTGGCTAAAAGAAATACAAGTGAACAAATTTGAACTCGAGGAATGCTGAAATTCCACCCTGAAAAATTGTAATGCTGATGTATTCAGGCTTGTCATTCTGTGGCCACCCAGCATGAACAGAAAACCCCACATGTAGTCCATGACAGCAGGTGAGATGAGGGTGAAGGAAAACCACTTTCCAACTCGTGGAACTTAATGGTAATATCTGGTTTGGAAACCCAAAATTCGTGGTAACATATGGATCTGTGGGCTTTGATGGGAACCATGAAAACCTGACTGGGGGACCACACCATGCTGAAGGGCAACTGCAACCAATTCCTCCCCCCTGCCAGCCCACTCCGTACCCACACACAAATAAAAGATATGCAATCTACCAACTGCTTCCATTTGCTCTTTTTCTGCCTCTGTGCAAGTCACGCAAGTTTCTCCAGCTGTGAGAAAAAGAAGTGACTGTTCAGCATCCATCCTGATTTTAGAGCTATTTGAGATGATTTTCCTGTTCAGAAAGAAGGCACTGAGCTTGCAGGAAATCCTAAGGCTTGATAAACAGTCTGCCAGAGTCATGTGAAGCAAGGATGCACTACCTTCGGTCTCTCATATAAACAGACATTTACAAAAACAATGTCCAAGTGATGACTATCTGCTATGAAGCCCTTCAGGTCTCTTTGTGGGAAGGCTTTGTAGGCTCTTGCTTGAGATCTGCTGTTTTACTCTTCTTCTCACAGTGCTTCAAGCTGCTCACCTTGGTAAGCATCCCCTCACTCACCCACCAAAAGATGCTTTGCCATTAAGAGGAAAATCTGGCAGAGTCCTCTGGAGGGGTAGTGCTGTATAATTTCATATTTTCATCTTTGAGTATGGGGTCCATATTATTAAATTTAGAATTTGTTTCCTCATATAGATCTTTTAAAAAACCACTTTCACTAATGATAATTATTCTAAATATATGAAAGCCTGGGGTTTGCCATCAAAATAAAAGTAAAAATTATAAACCAGTCAAAATTCTTTGTTGACAAACACATGTATGTTTTAGAGATGGAAAGAAAATGACAACTCTTCCTTGTTTTCCTTTTCATGAAACAAAAGACCAGTTCTCAATAGGTCTTCTATATCTTAGGGACCAATTTTTGCTAAAGAAAAAATATACTGGGAAAACTGAACATTTAAGAACTCCTGGTAAGTTGGTCTGCCTCTGCACAGCCCTTCTCCATTGCTAATCCAACCCTACCTATCTTATAAAGACAATCTGCCATTAAAACCGTTAAAAAAATAGAGAGTAGTCACCAGCCACCCAATGCATCTTAACTTGCAATTCAATACAGGATCCAAACTGTAGGCCACAGTTTCCTCAGGAGTCAACAGGCTTGAAAACTTCATGTTCATGGGCTTTACCAACCAGAAATTAAATCAACTATCGTCCAGCACACCTCAGGTACAAGATGATGGGTCTGTGGCCAAGACTGGGATCCAAGAGGCTTGAAGGTTAGATCCAAATGCACCATCTCCTTCAGACTAAATTTTAGACCTGCTTGAGTCCCGAGGAAACCACCCCTTGGGAAGCCCAGTCTTGTCTTAATATTTATTCAGTGTGAGGAAGACAGTGGATTTGCTAATGGAGCAGCATCCAATTCAGCACTCTCTGGAGATCCAGCAGACCCACAGCAAATTGACACAGACACCAGCAGGGGCAGGGGGGCTCACCCCAACGCTTATTCAGGTGGTCTGCACCCATGTGCCTTCCAGAAGGGGAAAGAAAAAAAAATCCTTGTGAAAAAGTGCACATAAAATAAATTACAGCAGCCTCCACTCTTAATTGAAATAACTCAGCTCTTCTTTTCCTGTGTGCCTGTGTTTAAAGAGAAACCTGAAAGGCACAAGTTCACATTATGGACTAATAGCCTGGAAAATTTCAGTTTGAAAAACAAAGCTGGCTTTGAGTTACACAGAGAGGCCTGAAAAAAGCATCTGAAACCACTAACTTCTATTTTTTCCTGCACTTTTTACAACATAATATGGCTGAACAGATTTTATTTTTTATTTTATTTTAAAAACTTGCTTTAAAAAAATAATCAACACAAAAATCCTCTCTCTGGCCTTCATGTGCCAAGTTTCAGCCCAGGGCAAATTTTTTACAGCTGAATTATACACCCTGAAAAATAAGGGGTTTATAATGACAACATTGAGAGTCCCCTAACTATAGTGGTATGAATGGTGAGGGAGGTATAATAAGAAAGGTCCATAGTGTGTAGCAGCAGCAATAAGTGAAGGAGCCCTTACTCAGCATGAGGAATTCTATATATCTTGGAAGGCTTTCATGAACCTAAACATTATTCCTAAGAAAGGAATAAACAGTTTGAACTGCTCTTGCCATTCATCCAGCGCTCACATACTGAGGAATACACAGAGTTGTTCTCTCGAAGACGGAGTGAAATATTCCAGACATAACTCTTTCTTACTTCTGGGCTGGAGAGGATTTTGAGTCGCTGTTTGAGGGCAAGCTGGAGAAACATTTTACTCTGAGATATTTTTTTTATAGCAATGATGATAATTGACTGCGTGCCTACAGCTCTCAGCGCTGAGCTTGCGCTCGCCAATGTGAGCGACATCAGCCAAGGACACAAAGGAGCATTATTGGCTGGGGCGGGATCTGTAGGTGAAGTGAAACCAAAATAAGGAGTTAGCAAAATGACTGCTTGCTTGGGCTGATTCAGTCTTGAACGTGCACCAAATCCGATGACCAGTGCCATTTTGAAACCTGCTACTTCTACAATCAGATCATCCAGCAAGCTGGAGGCAGAAATGGGATTTAGGCAGATGCAGGAACCAAGGTGTTTATGCAATCAGAGCCTGGGCATCTCCTTACAAACAGAGACAGAAAGTCTAAATTTCCATAGGGAGCAAATCCCTTCTCTGAACTGCCGTTTTTTCGTCTGCCCTCTAAATACATCTGGTCAATCAAAACATTGGGTTTCTGTCATTCCATAAATCTTTCATTTTAATTTCAGCACATCTGTGCATGAAGACACACAAGTAATCACACTTCTAAACAGCTATTCAATCTATATATTATCCATCTCCCCACTGTATTTTTATTTTCTATTAAATCATATTTGCTATATGAAGAATTGTGTCAACATTAACAGAAAAGTGCCATTTCTGAATGGAAAATTCAGCTGAAAAATTTTCAACCAGCTCAGTGACCCTGATCCTTTTTGACCAAAAAGGCATAACTTCAACACATGATTCTCATCTGAAACTGGACATCTAAAACGGATTGGAGGAATCATGTCTTAATGCACTTCCATGGCTACTGATTTCCCAAGAGCCTATGCATTACTAGCTCAGCTCTATATGTCAATTTTGTAGGCATCTCGTGTTAAATAAGCAAATTTCTACTCCAAAATGCCTTACTATGGTGCTCATACCTCAGTGCTGCTACCTGATTAAAAGCCACAATTATCAATAATTGCTGGATCTAAGGACTAATCTGGATTTTACAAAATTTTCATACCAGTACAAAACAATTTCAGAGTTGTCAAGATTATAATGTAATTTAAACTTATTTCTGTTAGTGCAAAAATTGTGATTACATAAATTTTCAACCTCTCTTCCACATTTTTTTGGTACTAGTTAATGAACAGGTTTTTTTCTTATTAGTCCTGCTGTACATAAAGCCCATGTGTACGAATTGAACTTGAAAATAAGAGTTTTAACAGAGAAAGTAGTTCATAGTCTTAAGTTCACACTACTCAAGCAAACCCAGTCTTTAATCTCTGGAACCCATCTTAGACAAATCTTTCTGGAGTAAGCGTCAAGTTTCTGGCAGTAAATTTGGAATAACAAACAAAATCCTCAGGTGAAGAAACTTTCTAAGTCCCAAAACTGCATGAGTTACAAAGTTGATGTTATAAAGAAGAATTCCTGAGTGTGATATTTTTTCCATACCTGTGAAAGGACTAAATTCTAATGAGTCTGCAAAAAGTTGGACATGGAAATTAGTAAAAATTACACGTATTTAATCCTAAAAGTCTGGGCATGGAAATAAGTGAAAATGGCATTTGTGAATAACCCTAAAAGTAATTTCCTTGAAAGAACAGTGGAAGAGTAGCCAAGTATTTAATTCTTAATTTTGAGATTTGAGAGACAGAAAACCTGAACAACAAGACATTTCTTTTGAGGATTTGGGGGTTTACTTTGTGTTTTAGATATCCCCACAAGACTTTTAAAAGAGAACAAGGTGGGGGATGGGGGTAGAGAAAGGACATTTTATGCATTATCAAAGTATAAGCAAATGCCTTCTTTCTTCATACAGCAACATAGAGAGGTATACATCTGTCTTTATAGTCCACTGTAAAGTTGTTTTTGTATAAATTATTATGTATTTCTATCTGTACACTAATCAGAAGATATGTGGCTATGAAATTATGCTATAAAACTGAAAGCTTGATCTTGTAAAATTATGCTGTATCACCGATCTTTAAAATACTGGGACCTTTTAGAGCTAGAAATTTCGGGTTGAAATTTATATTTTAATAAAAATATGGGGCTTACCGTTCTAAATGAAGTGGAGAGGGGGACACCTGTTTTGATAAGATATATATAAAACATTTTCAAAGCTTTTCATGAGGTTAGGATATTTTACCTGAATTGTGAAATTGTGAAATAAACTCTTAAAAATGTTTAGAAAGATGAAGTGAACAGTACCCTGACTATATAAAGTCAAATTTCTTTGTGGAGGCCTGAGTGGAGCCCTCCAGTAGCCAAAGAACAGTTGGGCTGCAGGGAGGCTCCATATCTGCAGGGCAAAAGCTGCCCGAAACCAGCTTCCCCAGCTCTCTCTGAATGATGTATATCCTTTAACCAGACTCCAGAGAGAGAGACAGCAGATCAAAGTCAGCTTTCATTCATCCATAATGATAGGATGGAAAAGGGAGGTTAAATATACGTATCTGAGTGTGTCAACATTGAAAAGTCAGTTTGCTAAAAGTCATCCATCAGGCCTTTGTGTCACAAACACTGTCATTTGAGTTGCCCATCTTGCACTGCCTTTCACATGGTGCTGAACATCCAGCCCCTAAAAATCAGGTCTTTTCCAAGCTGCTGCAAGCTAAGCACCAAAAGTCACTGACTCTTTTTCACAATCTTGGCCTCATTTTGTAGCAGTGCATGTCCACAGGAGCTCACTGGAGCTGCTCAGTTTCATTCAGTTCCTTTTCTTTACATAGGGACTTTGGCTAATGTTCTTCCTCTCCTTCACAAGAAAAGTGATTTTCCTAACGACACAGGCTAGACAGATGACAGATTGTCAGGACACACAGTACATGTTTTCTTTAAGTGAACTTTTTATTTGTTATTTTAAGGTTATTTCCAGATCCCTGACACTTATTCCAAAAACTCAGGTAACCAAGACGGAGCTCAGAAACTGAAGTTATTCTTAGACTAATCAGCCAGTGATCTAAATCCACAACACTAATCTCATAATTTGGCATCACAAATCTTAACCGGTCACATCTGGATAAGGTACTCCATGTTAACAGCCATATTTAGGCCCACAGTTTTCAACCTCTTTATTCTGGAATGTAAACCAGTCAGACTGATTTATTTTGGGCTCACGTTAGTGAGGCCTAGTTGGGTGGACAGGAGAAGGGTAATGACGCTCAATGACATTGAGCTGAAGTCATAGCTGTCCTAAAAGCACACTGCTCCACGCTATTTTGTAGCTCCATATCGTTTGGTAGGATTTTGTAGACTACACTCCACTCTTACAACTTCTTACACCCTGAAAAAGGGCATTAAAAGACACAATGGTATCCAGCAACCTCTGTTGGGTTCTCAGATTCAGCAGAACCGTGCATGACAGTATCACCAATGGACTTCCACAGAAGAAGGAAGATCCTTCCTTTTGATTGCACCCACCAAAAACCCTAAAAGAAACCCCTTTAAACCACCCCCCCTCTATTTTTTAACACATAATCTAGAGGAAATGTGTTATTACTATTATTGTTACCATTACAGTAGAGCAAGAATGCTGTACTGAGCCCAGGTCCCAGTTGTGCTAAGTGCTGTGCAAACAAACACGTTGTGCACTCATGCTCTAGGCAGCATGAGAGACAAAGGCAATATTATGAGCATGTCCATGAACTGAGGCACACCGAGATTATCCAACTTGCCCAAGGTCACGCAGGAAGTAAGTGGCAGAGCTGGAAATTGAACCCAGATTTCTTGAATTGCAGGCCAGGATTTAACCACAAGGCCATCTTTCGTCTCTCTTTATTTTTCCCCCTCGATCTTTCTATTTTAGCACACTTTCAAAAAAAATTACTCTTAAAAATCCATTCGGCAATGCTTTAGGTATGCTGCGGCCTCCACAACCGTATTTAGCACAATTATAGGCTAAAAGGAACTCTTGCAAATTATGTGCAAATAGATACATCTTTATGTAAATCCAAGTTCTTGGAACATAGATCTACAGCCAAAAAAATATAAAGGTTTAAGCCAGGGAGGAATTAAGCTCCAAATTTTTTCCTTTTCGAAGGCTGGTAACTGAGGTACAACACTCCCCAGCTAAAGAAATGAGAACATGGACTAGATGCCTGGGGACTGGTTATGCCAGCTTTAATAAACCAATGATTTCACCTATGGAAATGTGAAGGCAGCAGACAGTTGGTCATCATTTTAGAGGATTTTGTGACATAACTGACTGGTTTTATATATATATGTGTATTTACTAAACCAGTTACATACTGTAAAGTGCAAGAATACTGAAAGCCAGACCACTGCCTGATAGCGCACAGCCCCACAGTAGATAGAGGAGTCTGAGCACAGGAGGGTAATTCAGTTTTTGGCTAGGGCTGTTTATAAGTTTAACCATCTGAAGAGATTGTCTGTCTACTGAAATAAGTGTGCAAGCAGAGCAAAGCTCCTCTCTCCCAGGCGTGGCAAATGCGTGGTCACTCCCAGATCAAAATATGGCAGCTTCTTTACTACTGTAACCCTGGGCACAGAACAGGAGACAAGCTATCATGGTTTGTGCCACAAATGCAAGAAGCAGAGCCAGGTTAAGCCTATTCACCACTGAACACAAAGGTCATCTCTGCTTCCCCTGGCAAGGACTTGATAGCTTAAGGGAATCAAGAGGTAGATAGGTTTCATGCTCGTGCTGCCATGGGGAGAATATTTACTGTCAATGCCACCTCAATGCACAGTTGTTCCTTAGCTGCAGTCCTATGTTGGATCTGCAGCTCTGGGTAGTACACCATTGTTGTGTAGGTAGTTATTTATAAAGCTAAATTTAGGTGCAACACCCTAATTTTTATCCAGGAAAGTCTCACAGATTTTGTTGTGAACTTGATCAAGTAGAATTGAAATGATGTAACATTTCTTCTCTTTCAGAATTCAAAGGGAATGAACTTCTTTCTATGAATATATGGTATTCTACGCCATATAGTAAGAGGAATATGAATCCATACCATTTTTCTATAAGAACCTATTCTGGGATGTACACTCTTTCGTTTATTATGTACCCAAACAGTAAATGGAACTGTTCTCTGGTTTGGAGACTAATGGGTACTTCTTAGGTACGTCAATGCTATTCAGCTTTCTTAGTCACATCCAAACTATGTATTAGGCACAGTCCCTGGCTTGTTTAAACTTCAGGAGATGTTAAGCATCACCTACAGGTGTCAAGGACTGCATATGAGTCTCTGTGCCTGAACCTCTGTCCCAATGGTGTTAAATTTATTAGCTAGAAAGGAAATTTCTCCAGAACTATATATAAATTCAATGTCTTCTACTGAAACTCCTCAGGCTTTGAGTGGAAAGGCTTGGACCATTCACACAAATAATGGCCTTCCAGAATGATTTTGTTCATGTGTCTAAACAGAACTAGGTATGGCACTAGGGCAGTACCAAGGGCAACTGGGGAGGAGGAAAACCATGAGGTTAAATGGAGTATCTAGTAGAGAGAAGAGAAAGATGGAAGGGTCAATAGGTCATCCCCTGCTCACAACACTTAATGCTAAACCTGTACTTGAATACTTATCTGGGGCATGGGGTAACTCTAGTTGGGAGCTGAAGAGCAATTTTATTTCAGGATCACTTACTGGGACAGGCACCAGTGGGAGTGCAGGATCAGCATCCATATATGATATGGAGTAGATACAAAATTAACAGTTTTCCAGGTTACATAGCCAGTTCAATTGAGCATCAGGAACCATGTTATCACTCTCTACAACTACCTCAAAGGAGTTTGTAATGAGGTAGGTGTTGGTCTCTTCTCCCAAGTAGCAAGTGATAGGACAAGAGGAAATGCCCTCAAGTTGCACCAGGGGAGGTTTAAAAATTTCTTCCCGAAAAGTGTTGTCTAACATTAGAACAGGTTTCCCAGGGAAGTGGTTGAGTCATCATCCCCGGAGGTATTTAAAAAATGTGTATATGTGGCACTAAGGGAAGTGGTTTAGTGGTGGAATTGGCAGTGTCAGATTTAGTGTTGTACTTGATAGTCTTAAAGGTCTTTTCCAACCTAAATGAGTCTATGATTCTATTTCTCTGAAGGGAGAAGGATGTAATATTCAGTGCATGCTGCACTTGGCACGTGCAAAAGGGACCAAGCAAGCAATATTCGTTGTCTTCATAATGGGCATCATTCAGGAATGGCACCAGAATCTTTAGTAGAGCAATCCAATGCTGTAATATGATAAGCATTGGCAGCAATTGGCTTCTACATAAACACAGATGAACTCTGCTGAGTTTCATTTCAGATTACGCTGGCAGCAGGCAGGAGCACCAGCAGTGCTGGCTCAGCACTTCCACCAGGACTGGTGCAACTCGCTATAACTCATTCCTTCTGGGCTCTCTTTTAAAGTGCCGTCTGGGACTGTGCTGCTAAGCTGTCCTCCGAACAACAACATTGTTAATAATAATAATAACAATATTCAGGTCTTACTTAGTATTTTTCACCTTTAGATCTTGAAATGATTTACTATGGAACGCTTTAGAGGGCTTTAAGAACAGATTATACAGACATCTGTCAGGAATAAACCAGATTTCCTGACCCCACCACAAAGCAGGGGAATAGTTTGATGCTCTTTCTAGCCCAATTTTTCTATGGTTACCCCCATTTTGTATAAGGGGGACTTTAACCTAGGGAAAGTAGCAAGGTGACCTAAGTGGATCACATAGCTACTGTTTTCAAGCCCCCATGGCAGATGAGGGCATCATAAATGATAAAAAGAAAAAGAATTTAAGCTTTCTTCATCCTAACACTGTAACCAGCAATTGTGGGTGGCCTCTGTGAAAATGCACCGCTATGCCTCAGACTGGGTAATGATAAATGTGTTACATAGATAATATTTCCAGTGGTAGGAAACCATGTGTTGCACTGAAGACTCGAAGAAGGCCATAAATCAAGGCAAAGATAGGGTTTATCCTTCAAGGTGGGGATAAGTACTTTTTCATCTCTTTTCACTGACAAAGGGGAGCTGAAGCAAGTAACTAGAGCAGACACTTGACTTTTTGGTTGCTGATGTTAGATGACAGATATTGCAGCCAGCCTGGCAAGGGGGAGCAGGATAGTCTCATAGTTTCTTTGCAGAGAGTTCCCGTTAGCACCCACTCAACTCAAAGGGCTCATTTCAAAATAAGCCTTAAATGACTCTGAAACAGCATTTTGTCTGCAGCCTTATGGATATCAGGACAGACCACAGTTATGGTGAAAAAGAGTTTGAGAAATGCATTTTGGCAATAGCAGAGCAGAGACCATGACAGCAGCTTGGGCATTGCTTGTGATTTTGCCACAGTCGCACCCTGGTAGTCTTCAGTTGTAACTGGAATAAGAAAAACAGACCTCCGTGCACTCCAAAAAACGCCTTGCAGGTAAAGGGCTGTTGGGCTGACCTTCAGCTGTTGAGAAAGGGCCTAGGGATTCCCTAAATGCATAGCAGTGAAGAAGCTGGTGTCCAATCTTAAGGATTCTGTTGTCATTTTTCTTCCTTTTTTATGTAACTGAGAACTTAACTCTTTTACTTAACTATAGCAAAATTTTTCTCTGGTTAAAATTTACCTAGTGAGTAAAGTAGTCTCCAATACATGTCACAGCCACAGAGCCTTCTCAGGAGCAAGAGTTCCAAGTACATTAGAGGTTCAGTTCTGCCCTGTGGAGACTCTGCAATGCAATATATATTTAATAGCCCTCAGGGAGTGGAATTTCTTTGCAAACATCAGTCTAACAAGCAAAATCATCAAGTGCCAAGAAAAAGAGGAGCCATCCTCAAGCCAGGCACGACCTCATGTTATTTTGCAAAGGACACAGAAAAACGAAGAAAAATGAGAACATTCTGAACTGCAGGAATAAACTCCTCATTGTCACAGTTCATGATTGAATTTTAGTCATCATAAATTGACTTTCATACCTGGTATTCATAGAGGAGCACCTAAAAGGCCCCTAGGAGAGACAAGCAGCAGCACGGACTTTAGCTTAAAGGCTGCTTCATGTAGATGCTACAATTTTAAGAAACATTTTATAAAACAGAAATTAATTTTTTTTCCTATGGGTATTTTTATTAACTTTTAAATTTTCATTCAAATTTGTTATGCTTTTTTTTCTTGTTTCCTCATTAAAGGAACTATAAAAACTAGAAACTTGAACCTATTCTGTTGTGCAGACCTTTCTAGTTTTGGAAAAGATTTTGATAAAAACATTCAGTGCTCAGTAAATATTTTTTTTCCTTACAGAGAAAATCTTCATTTGTTACAAAAGCCCACGTTTCGTGGAAATAAAATTTTGGTGGAAAAATTTTGGACCACCTGCAGAAATGAAATCTGTGAACAGCATGTGATTTAGGAGTTGGATGAAGATAATTTCAAATACTTGACTACCTCATGTTTCAGAGTGGTGAAGGGACCCAGGGTTCCACTATAGCAGCACGGCCTCAAGGTTGCATGTTTATCAAAGAAATTGCCTTTGGGGATCTCAGGAGATTAGATTTTCTCTCAATGAGATCTCCACATCTTTGGAGGGAGCAGCAAGGCCACAGGAACAGCCTAATTTCAGCA
Source organism: Dromococcyx pavoninus (assembly GCA_033558185.1). Lineage (NCBI taxonomy): Eukaryota > Metazoa > Chordata > Aves > Cuculiformes > Neomorphidae > Dromococcyx > Dromococcyx pavoninus. Next base: position 2,307,331 of record JAUMJL010000502.1, on the reverse strand, counting down.
TGATGCCAAGGAAAAACAGCAATATAAAGGGATATAAGAATCTAAAGAAATAGCAGAGGCAAAACTATTCACAAAGCTCCCCACAGGTACAGGAAAAAAATGTTCAGGCGTAGCTTAAAGTTTTATATCCAGTTTTAAAAAAAAAATACACGTGAACTTGTTCACTCATCACCCTGAACAAAAAAAGGGCAAACTCTCCCCATTTCATGAAGCTATTCTTGGCCACTGTGAGCTAAAAAGCAAGGAGGGCAGTTTAAAGGGGGCAAATACAATTCATGTTCCCTCTTTTGCCATATTTCTGGGCCCAGGGGACAAATTAGGAAACTTTATGTCAGCAGGAATGTGAACAATAAAGGCAAAGTGGGTTGCATGTTAGAAAACCGTTTCACTCCCTTTTTATATTTTTTTTTATTTTAGTTTTTTTGCTCAGCAGTGTGATGTGTTAACAATTTTGTTGGTTTAACAGTTCACACTTCCAGCACATTTATCCATTGGCACATGGGGGTTTTATGCATTTAACAGTTTTCTTCATTAAAGTGGGTTCTACTGTGTCTTAAAAATTGTTTTCCTTAGACTGCGTGTTTGTTATTTTATATGGTGTGACTGAAAAGCAGGCCAAAATTTTGGTCTTGGAAAATGCACACTGCAGAGAGGAGCCCAGTGCAGGCAGCAGGATTAGCCTCCTTCAAAGCCCAGTATATATTCTTTTCAGAACTGGTGATTGCACTTTGAAGCTTTCCCCCTAATTGCTTGGAGATTCTTAATTTGTCCTGAGCTTGGGAAAACAAATTTCAGATGTGCAATCAAAACCTCTGCACACTGTTGTTGAGATGGCCTTCATCCCCTTCCACAGCACCATCGAACCACCTGTTTTTTACAAAAACATTGCCAACATTTTGTATTTTATTTTATTTTGAAGGGAGAGCGAGGTCTGTGGCAAGGGAGAGGGTGGCTGTTATTTCTACAGAAGCAGAACTGGTTCTTAGAGGCATAAGAGACACTCAGGTGTTTTCACAGAGAGCCCTGTGCAGGGCCCGTTTGGAGCTGAGCTCGAGTCCTGTTTGCCAAACTACATTTTCAAGAGGTGTCAAATATCGAGAACCTGTTTCAAATGCCAAGCCAAGCAATGAAGGGAAAAAAAAACAGGGAAGGGAGGAGGGGAGAAGGGGGATGTGGGGGAAAAAGGAAAAGGGGAAAATGTTCCTCCTTGAAGAAAAAGATAGTTGTTCCAACTTGGCTGTTTCTTTTACAAATAATTAGTTAAGCAGTGCATAAAAACAGGTAAATCTGTTCTGCTTTGCTCATGCCTTGGCAGGCCTCATCCTTCCCCGCACTAGAGGAATTCCTGTGAACCACCACTGCACAGGAGAAGGGAGGGGAATTGTATCACCGTGACCTAAGGCAACCCAGCTTGTAAGGTTAACCATAATTTTTTAAACTAACATGACCTCTGTTAACCCCTCCACTCCAATCTTAAAAAGAGAGAAAGGAAGAGAGAGAAACATGTTTACAAAACCACTAGAAGGAGAAAAAGAGGGGCAAAAGGCAGACAGCCTTCTTTCTTCACTCTTCCTTCCAGCCCTCCAGCCCTCTCTCTGCTGCTCTTTTGTTCCTGTGCATCCACACCAATAACTGATGTCTAACGGTTCTTGATGCAGCACATTTAGGGACTTTGCTTTTTTCCAATGAGTCACAGAATCATAAAATTAAGTCATTCTGGGAAGCCAGAAAAATTTGGTTCCATGTGTGCATTTGGGGCTTTGCAGGAATTTTCATGTCTGGATGTCTGACTCGCATGCTTTCACGGTAAACGTGATACATCCTCTTTTTAATGACACCATTGGCTTGCTTTATTTATTTTATTTCCCTCTACTCATCCCTCTCTCCTCATTCTGCAGAAGAACGCAGGCTATTTCCTCCAGTTGGAATGCCAGGTAAACCCACCTCAGGCACCCTTTGCCCTTTCCTCTTCTATAACTGTCTTAAATCAAGTAACCAAAGCCAATACCAGCACGGCCCTGGGCCAGCGGCAGGTGGCATGGAGCCATGGTATATGGTGTAGTCAGCTTTTGTGTCAACATTTGGATGCTGAGTTCTTCTTAACCAGAACTTGTCAAGCTCAAAGGAATCTGAGTCTGCCTCAGAAATTACCAATGCAATAGGCAGCTCACACAAAGATACTGGCTCAGGGAGAGGACCTTATGTATTTCTGGATCTCAAAATTTTCCTTATGTCTTACTCCCATTTACATTGATTACTGATCACTCAAATACAGATGTGGCATGGGCAAAAAGGGTGTCGGTATGATATGTAGAGACCTGACTTAATCTCCCACTGGTGCACAGGATGCAAATATTCCCTAACTACTCTTGAAAACCTCCCTCTTCCATGCTCCACCAGCTCCCATAGTAAACACAAACTTTTGGTTTTATACAGGACGGCAGTTAGGCCATTCCTAAAACATCTTTAGTATCTTAAAACACTCCTGCTTATATAGTCATAATTAATAAACATGGAAAACCCACCAATTAAGTAAAGTTAATGTAGAAAACAAGGACCAAGTGCCCAGATTCTCAAGTGGTATGAGTTGACAGAGGTTCAAGACTTCATTGGAAAAATAGGTCTGAACGACCATTTGCCTAATATGTGGTTGAGCCTTTCATCCTAGAATGAGCTCATGTGCAATTAATTATTTAAATACAGTCCCGTTTGGGTGCAGTGATCTAGCACACTGAGCTCATCTTTCCCCAAACCCACTGTTTGGGCACAATTTATAAAGCACAGTGTAAAATGGCTGCTGTAGATGTCTGTTCTGAATGGCTGTCCTTCCTAAATGGCCCCTATAGTCCATGACAAGACAGACAACCTACTTCCAAGGGTGGAGCTGAGCATCCAGTTCCAGCACCTGCCCCAAAAGGTGCTTTATAGTAGTAACCCCAGCTCCACGAAATAACAGGGAAACCTATGTCCTTATGAAAGCCCTTAATCAAACTATTTAAACATATTCCCTTCACCTAGCAACTACAGCCAGTGATATAAGAGGGGAGTGAACATCTGAGAGTCTCCTTTCAGCCAAGCAAAAATAGCCTGTAAGTTGTGCTAGAGCTAGCTACCATCTCAGAGGAAGATCTTGGCTTTTAGGTGTGATTACAGTATCTGGAGCTATGAAGACTCATGGGCTTTAAGGAAGGGAGATGGATTATAGAGGTCTTGTAAATATCATCATTTTGCTGCTTCTGTGTGTGCAAAGCCAGACCCTTATTGGATGGCTGAACAATCTGAAAGCACCCACGACTAGACATAGAGCAGCTAGGTGGGAGAGTTTTGGCCGTTCTCAAGTCTGAGCTGTGTCTTGGGAATTGTTCAGGTGAGTAAGAGTTGTCCTAAGCCCTGCTGGGACTGTCCTAACAATTTAGCGATATACCCAGTCAAGGGCCAGTCCTTGATACAGAGGTAGAATATCAGGCCATAATTTAAATATTTCCATAAGTCCCGCTGGCCCACCTTGTAAGATAGCTCCAAGGATGGAGGTGCAGCCTGCTCATCTGTACTTGCATGTCAGCAGCTCTTCTCATTGACCATGTGCTCATGATTTAATTGTCTGGTATCTGGAAGAAAAAAAAAAACAGAACACTGGAAAGTCACTTCCCAAATTAAATAAGGAGGAAGAAAAACTGCTGATGGAGAAGAGCAAACTTGTCTCATGCTGAGGACCCTGGTTCCTCTAGAAAAGCACCACTGACATGTGTATTAGTGCAAGTCTTTCTATTCCCACCTTTCCTCCAACCTGATTTTTCCTGTGCTAACGCTGTTTGGAAAATGCTGCGATTGTGATTCCCCACAAATATTTAGTGTCTCAGACTTTGAATGAACATCTGCTGCTTTTACAAATTTGCTTTGAACTGAAGAAAAATAAACAGATTAGTAATGTTTTTTCTACCTCATTCCACCAGCTGACATTTAAGATTCATTCATAATGTTGATTTAAGGTGGCTTTGTGTAGTAGGGAGTTGACTTCAGCATCACAACTGATGATGAGCCACAAGGCATTTCTGAGAAATCTATGTTAACACAGAAAGGAGTGCTTGAGGCAATCTATCAACCTAAAAAAAAGAAAAGGCAGAGCCTGGCTTTTGATGCAATTAACGGAAAGAATACTAAAATCCGAATATAGCGCCCCAATGTCCTTCTTTTGCTCTGGTGCTTTATAATTATTTATATAATTATATAATTTTATAATTATTCCTGGATGCTATTCATGTTCTTATCCTACAGTTTTTGAACTCCGTAAGACCTGGTGACTGAAGGAAGTAAAGTGATATGCACCAAGCAAGAGACCGGGAGAGCTGAGAATGGAACCCATTGTCATATTTCCATTTCTGGGCCACATCCTCTGCCACATGGTCTTCCATCTTCTAAATTCCCCCTAAAATTTCTACTTAATTCTACTTGTTTCTCAAAATCATCTCTTGAGAGGATTTTCTCAGCCAGAGCAGAGATCAATGCATGTAAAAGATTTTTTTTTCTATTAAAATTATTGCCGTAATGAAAAAAAATACCTTTTTTCCCCTCTGTGGCCTACAACACTTTGAGTTTACATCAGAGTCACAAGGGAAATAAGGAAGTTCTGGATCATCTTTCCTTGTTCTCCCTTTTTCTGCTTTTCTGAACGATGAGTTGGAGTTCTGATGATTTAGGTGAAACTTTCAATATGAATGAGAATGTATTTGGATTCTCATAGTTATTCCTCTGGCTCCCAATTGACAAGCAGAGAGTACTGTAATTTGTTCCAGCCCTTGATTTGGATTGGTACTGCATGTGCACATTTTGTAATATCCTTTATTCACTGAAAGGGCTTAAAATAAGATTTAAGTAACTTTAAAAGTACCTAAAATGTTAACTGTTCAAAACTTTGGGAGATTTTCTGATACAGCTGATAAGATTTTAAATTCCTAATACAATTTAAATAAGCCTTCTGTAATCCCTGCAAAAGCAGGCCACAGATACTAACTGGGCATCTGAAATGGTGGTCTACTTTGAGACAAGGGTTTTTTGCCCCAGTTTCTTCCTGGTCTTCACAGGACTATTTTAAAGACCTTAAAATACTTAATGCTAGTGGAATATTTTGATACCACCATGACAGATATCACAGAAGGGACTACAAAAGTGTGAAGTATCACTCTCTGACCCTGAAATTAATAGAACCTGAAGCTATATATCAGAGGAAACTAATCAGCAGTGGCAGCCGAAGCACACAGAATAATTCAGGGACAATATCATCCATTATAGAGCTTTGTTTTTCCTTTGTAACACCAACCACATAGCCTTCTATTGCCCCCATCAGACTTCACCCTGGTCACCCCCACCTTTTCTGGTTGCCACTCTTGTCTCAAATCCTAGACCTTCATCCCATTGTACTCCATACAGCTTTTCTCCGAGTCCAGCAAGCCCAGTCTCTTCCTTCATTATGTTGGCAGCAACCTCACCATTGGATTAAGGTGAATTGTTGCAAGGTTACATCCTTCTCCTGTGCTCTGTATGACACTAGGATAGTGACTACATAAAGCACCAGAATTAGAACCTTTCAACTCTTTCCCATGTCACTGAAATGGACTCCATATGGGAGGTGTAAGTAGTGATAATGTCACAGTATTCTACTGTAGCTCTGGTCTGGATCACAGTCACTGCACTCTGGAAACACAGGGCCTTATTCCTAGTAACTTTCTACTAAAGAGCTAAGCAGCCCCCAGATGAGATTTTCAGACATGTTTACTGAGCTTGAATGGATTTCCACCAGAACTGTCAAAGCCAAGCTCTAACTTCAAGGCATCCCACCCCTCCTGTTCCAAACCTTTGCTCCACAGACCAAGTCTCCTAGAGTTTCAATAAAATAGCTATTTAGGGTTTTTTTTTCTGGACAGTTTAAAAAAGTCTTTTTATTCTGACATTACTCAGAATAATTTTGGTTAAAAATTTGCAAAAGAGTAATACCTACTGAGGGCATGTTATTGTGTTAGAGGATGACAATCAAATTAAACTTCAATGGCCAATGTTTCCGTTTGAGTTTGATTCAATTCATAGTTCATACTGCTGTATCATAATGTTTAATTTTAAATCTGAAATTTATCTACTGAATCAAGAAAGGCTGAGCTCAGGTCTCACACTGAGAGCTGGAAAAGGTCCAGCGAGAAGCTGTGTAGCAGACTTTCTGGGTGACATTTGGTTCATCAGTCAATCCAGGTCTCTGTGTCCACCTGTATTAAGGAGTACATACTACTTTCATTTCATATCTGTCTTTTTTTTTTGAAATTCTGACTTGTGAAGCAGGAACTATCTCTTTCAGTGTGTTGCATATGAATGTAGAATTTCCAATTCCATCTGAGGTCCCAAAATGCTGTTGTTAATGAATTGAAAATAATAAAAATTCCCACTGAATTAAGGGAAGGAGGAAACAGCCCTGATGAAAAACTAGTAAAAATCAAGCTCTGATTCACCAAAATAGAACTCCAGTTTGTGAAAAATATAATGGAAGGACACTGATCACTGGCACAGGAGAAGTAATTGGCAAAACCAAACAATTTCAGCTCACATTCAGCAGAAGCAAAGAAATAAATCTGCATACCCGCGATTCCTCTGAATGAACTTGAGCCCAACAGTAGCATGTAGGCAGAGGTCTACACCCAGAAATAGAAACCTCTTGGAATCAACAGCTCATCTGGACAGGATTAGGGAAACATTCCCTGAACATTTAGTGAGTGACATGTCGGAAAAGAATTGAACCAATTTACAGCAGTCCTGGAATGTCCCAAACACAGTAGCTTTGAAAACAATGGGATAAGAAGGAATTCATTGTCCACTGCAGCATAAAGCAACTATTTCAGGCAACAATATCAGTGACATTAATGACTGCAATACTATCTTTGGGTAGCTCTGAAAGCTTTTAAAACTGTGGCTGACCCATGGATACAATGCTGAAATTGTACCCAACGGAGATTTTTGTTACTGATTTCAGGGGAGATTAGTCAGATTTGCCTCTGACTTGTTTTTCAGTCACCCGGAAGCAGAACAATGCATAACATGTTGACAGTGGGGTTTGCTGTGGGGAAATTAGGGGTTTCTTTCAATGAGGTAGTTGGAGGGGAGAAGAGAGAGAAGTGTCAATACAGCTGAGTAGTTTGAGTCAAATACATCAATAAAAAGGCACTGAAATACTTGGGGACCAAGACTTAAACGCTGAGAGAGACCAAAGTATCCAGTGCCTGTAAAACACCACAGGACTTGCTCTCCTTCCAAGGCATAGTGAAAACTCACTGCATCAATCAGGGAAAGTACTTGGAGCAGCAGGGCTGCACAACCTGGTAGAGAAATGTTATTAAGTCAGTGTTATTCTTTCAGAAACTAACTTCTGTTTCAGTAGACAGTGCATGAGAAAGGGACTTTTCTAATGATATAAATATTAGTTCAACCAGGTGTTATTTGACAGCTGTGTATCAACATGAAAAAATGAACTTCAACCCCTCTGTCCTCCAACTTTTTTTCCAGGAGCAAGGCAAGCTTTGCAGCCTTGCAAAACACATAGGAGCTACATTAGCAGTACTCATGTCACTGGGAATAAATGCTTGGAAAGGAGACATGAATATATCTGGGAAATATTTGATTTCAAGTGCTAAAATAACATTCCTGATCATATCAAGTGGCCAAGTTAGGGTCTTAAACCTCAACCTGCACACTACTGGAGAGGTTACTACCACTCTGTCCCAACTAAAATCTGTCCAGATTTATCTTGGTCTTTGGTATTTTTAGATAGTATGTTCTTACCAAGAAGTCTTTGAAATAGAGATTGAACAGTTACTCTGGCTTATGTCATAGCAGGGAAAATTCATCCCCTAGGGATCTAAGAGGTCCTCTTGCAGTTTTAAGGTTGTTTACTTAGGCTCTGGACAAGGAGACAAATGCAATGATAAAGAGAATATCCAGAATATCCATAATGGTGGTTAGAAGCAACCAGAGACTTCTTAAGAGGATAAAATTCGTTTAGTTATTAAAAGGGGTCACGGCTGCCACATTTCAGATACCAAAAAGAAAACTTAAGCGCAAGGCAGCGCTATGTGTGAGCCTCCACCTCAAAACCGGGGCAATTGCAGTAATAAACTTCCAGAGCTGGACCTATCAGACTGCAAAATGTCATCACTAATGCCATGAGGGTTTTTCTCAGACAAAGACAATCATTTCTTAGGCAAAGAGGCTCATTCAGATGTACAGAGTCAATAAAATAAGTGGCTAAGTAGAGAAGGAAAAACCACTTAATTCACCTAAAGAAAAAAAGACTGCATCGGGAGCCCAGCTTTTATTAGATACCTATGAGTCCTTGTAGAGGATGTTAGATATGAATATGTCAACCGTGCAAAGGCTTCAGCCAGCATTCCTGACTTAGAACACATCAGAAAAACTATGTCCCGCACCATTGATTTGTTGTACTATAGATTCTCTGATGTCTAATGCGTGATTAGTCCTCACGCATCCTCAGTGAATTTGAGCTTAAAAATCAATCAATATGAGATATTGACCCTTTGGAAACCAGGCTTAATTAGTGCAGGTACTTGTGGAGTGACTAGTTTTAATGCAAATAATTATACAAATAGATTCAAGTTAATGTTCCTAGAAGGTCATCAGAAATTCAAAAGAAGACCATTGAGTATAAAACAGATGATAGGAATAACATCTTCAAATCAAGCAAGATGCTTTTCAGGAATTTGTATTTCAGGTACTGAATTCAATTATGGAAGTAAACCACAGAATTACAGAGTGGTTGGGGTTGGAAGGAACCTCTGGTGATCATCCAGTTCAAACCTCTGCTAAGGTAGGTTCACCTTGAGTAGATTGCACAATCAGGTTTTGAGTATCTCCAGAGAACGAGGCACTATGGCTGATCTTACACCTATTGACCCAAATAACATTAAAATGTATAAATATAACTTAAAGGTCAACTGAATCACTGTGAGATTTTTAAGATACAAGTAAGTGTCTGACAAGCTAGACGAAGCAGACACAGCAAACACAAAAGATCATTACAAATACATTACAGCTTTGAGTAATCACTTCCCCCCTAATATGAATAAGAGGTCACTAGATACCCATACGGAAGCTACAATTCATCATTTCTCCCATGGAAGAAAGGAAGCCACCTCAGGGCTCAATTATGTGTGACACTCTTTGAGAAACAGTTGTAAAACTTTGAAGTATAGAGATCCTGTGCAAAAATTAGAACAGATATTTCTTTATCTTCTTAGTCTTTGTAGTCAGCTTAGAACTCAGATCAGGAGAAATATAACCTTCAGCAGAGACTTCAAGTTTAGTATAAACAGCTACTGCGATGGATCATTTGTTACAGTTTTGCTTCATGTCCAATGATCTTCCATGATTAGTGGATAAACCCTCAGATGGTGTACCTTATAGGAAAGATATCTATCCTGTCAAAATCCCTGTTCTATGATTGATTTTGATGGGGAGATTTAATATTCCTATTACTATTACAACCTTTACTATCTCATCAGGTCTTCAAATGACAAGGTCCTACAATTCAGACCTCACTAAATGTGATTTTTGCCTGAAAAATAGCACTCTGGATGCGTTCTCGTCTGGGGACTTTCCATGTATCCTTTGCTCTAAGATTCACTTGAGCAACTGTTTGTTTTAAGATGAATCATGTCATGTTTTTATGGTTTCTGACACTTAAAAATATTTTGTTTCCGCCTGGTGGTGACGTTAACCGCTTGCTATTATTAAACGTTGTGCTATGTTATTCCCCTTTTGGGCGATGATGTCAGTGGAGCTCTTACTGAATCCAGCTTTACACTCTCAGATCTTACATAGATGCTACTGGTATGACTCCCGTTTGTAATATCCCTGGTTACCAGCTGCAGTTGAAAGTCTATGCTAATATGTTGGATTTACTTGTCCTCTCTAGCTGATTCCAGCCTTGTGGTTTATGGGTTGTCTTTGTGGTTTGCTAAAGGTCAGGCCCTGGATGGCTCTAAATTTTCTTAAGTGGAATTAAAACACCACAGATAATTACGTGTTCAGAGCAGTTGTCTTGAGTGGTATGGATTCAGATTTGATTGCTTGATGCCTCTCCTCTTCTTTGGAGTGGTGTTCAAATACAGGTGTCCGTTACTCTCTCTTCGTGCTCTGTCCTCTACCATCTTTAGTTCAGATCTCAACTGTCTCCAAAATTTCAGGCTCACACTAGACCCCTAGTTTCATTTTGAATTGCGTACTTCCCACCCCCACCGCTTCCCCAAGCTGATGGTAAGATGCTGATCCTTGCCTTTGGCTTGACTCAATGACTGCAATTCTCACTCTCTTTTTGCTGGCTTCCAGGCAGGGACTGCATCAGCCATAATTCAAAATTGTGAACAGATGACTAGATTAGTTACTTGAACTGTACTCAATCATTACATCACTCTTGTACTGAAAATCACATCACTGGCTCCCCATATGATTTTGCATCCACTTTAGGGTTTGGCTCCAGAGCTACTGGACTTACTCACTTGCTCCAGCTTACCTAAAAGAGCTGCTTGAGCCTCATAGACACCCTTAGAACCTGAGATCAGTCAGTGCCGATTTATTGATCATTCCAATGGTCTGACTAAATACTGCTGGTGTTGAAGTCTTGGCTCCTCCAAACATATTTTGTGGAAATCCCTGCAACTTTCATCCAAGGAAGGGGAAGAAAGGAGGGGAAAATAAATCTGTTAAACCGTCCAAACACAAAGAGAAAACATTTTCTTTAAGCTGACAACAGCTTGGCCTCAGCAAAGGAAGAGCTCAGATTTTTTTTTTTCTTTCTTTCATGAAACCCTTTAGGTGTAATCTTTGCATTCAGAAATCTTCCTGACTCAGGCGTTGCTGTGGCTGCTAAACAGGGTGCAGATAAGAGCAGTGAGGAATCATAGGATAGTGAGAAGCAAGTCAAGCATGCCCAGCCATGGGGAATAAGGCCCCAGGATGTATCTCCTACCTTCCCATGACAGCCAGCCCTGAGCTGGGATGCTCAGACCCTCTCAGCACTTTGGGTAGAGCCGAGACTCAGAGCTGGGCAGTTTTTGCAATGATTAAAACTCTCTCAGAGGTGCTGACCTTTCCCCACAGCAGAGCCAGAGTTGGCTGACAATTTCTCCAGCTGTCCCTCTGCAGCTCTTTCACCGCAATTCACCCTGCGGCTGTGAAAGCATTGGCCATGATCCCTGCCTGCCCTTCTCACCCTCGTGATGATGTTTGGAAGGGGAGCTTGAGCTACACTGAGCAACACGTTTCCTCTCCCTTGGCAAAAAACAGCTCAGAACAAGCTCAAAGTCATGAAAACCATGAGTCAGGGAACCAACGAGGGCTTTCCAGCACCGTCATTAATGCACAGCCATCCCTGTTACAATGACAGAGCACTGCTACCCACTCAATACTGGGTGAAATTATCCCATGAAGTGCTATGAGTTGGCAGGCTGGGTTTCATTTCAAAAGAAGAAAGCCAGCATTTATGACTAATTGGCTCCTTGCTAAGCAGGCTCACCAGCTGGGTCAAGGTTTACATCTGCAGGCTTGGAGAAAGAGACAATTTTTCTATTTGCAAGTCAGGTCAGTTCAGGCCAATGGGTCAGTGTCTCATACGGTAATCTCTTACTGTCAGAGTCACATGTCATAAATCCTACAGCCTACAGATCACTAATATCAATAGAATGAAATGAAATGAAATGAAATGAAATAAAATAAAATAAAATAAAATAAAATAAAATAAAATAAAATAAAATAAAATAAAATATGCAAAACATACTCCTTTGATGGATAGATCTGAAAACATTTCACAATCTTTTCTTTCCACATCCCCAGCACAAAAGAGGTGTCTTTCAGGTCTGTAGTTGCAGTCAAGATTTTCTCTTTAGGAAAGATTACAACAAGTACTTCTGTACACCTTTAAGTTCAGGAAAGGACACCGACGTGCTGAAGAAGAAAGGCCTCACTGACTGTGTGTAGCAATTCAGGCCAAACCTGGTGATTTCCTTGCAGTTAGGTGATGCCGTCCTCTTCCCTAATGTGAGGTTCAACACAAAATAACAATTTTTATTTAACAAATTAAAAAAATCAACTATGTTCACCTTCAAAATAGTTCCCTTTTTAGTTGACTCACAGCTGCCAATGTTCAAAGCAGTTCCACAGATCATTTTCTGAAAGGCTGTTGAGGTTTTCCGTTGTTTTTGCTTTCACATCTTCTACCAAAAAAAAAATGGGTTCCTTTGAGCACCAACTTGATCCTTGGGAAGAGGGAATCAGGTCTGGGAAATTGGTTGGGTGCTCAAGCAGAGTGATGTTGTTATTAGCTGAAAACTGCTTCACAGACAAAGTGTTGTTGGCTGGTGTACGCGAGCATTTTCCAAACAAAGGTAAGAAATCACCTTTATTGGAATGTGTATCCACTCATACTGAGTGAAGCGATCAAGTTGAGCCTTGTCTCACTGTGACAGGTTGGAATATGTTCTATAGCCATCTCTTTGTCTCTCCCCAGCCCCCCCTCTTTCTTTCCAAGCCATAGGATTAGTCTTAGGGGTTTTTTTTGTGTCACAGTTCGTACATTCAATGTAAAAGGAGGACCAAGCATATCTTCTGAGATGAGAACAGCTTCAAAGGGAAAAAACATTGCAGCGACTTTTCCCACACAAATACTTACTGACCATCTTTCCTGATTCCCATGAACAACGTACGGCTGACAGCCACAGAACATACACCCATACATCAGAGGGGGGCAGCAGGGGATGGAGGTGGCTTCCCAGCCACCATCTCACCACCACTTGGGGACAAGACTCAGTCCTTGGTGAGATCAGCAGCAACAGCTTCATCAGTTTGCCCTTTGCTTTGCTTCTTCTCAGGTGGGGTTTCGGGTCTTGACAACACCCTACACCAGCATGGTACATCTTTGGCACAAACTGCATGTGTCTCTGGACCTACAGGTTGTCCACTTCATTATCAGCTCTTTCTTCTTCTAAGCGCTGCCACATGTATTTTTGTATTCTCCCTTGAAGCTTTTATAATCACTGCAGGGCTACAGTGAAGCCTCAGGAATGGCTTCATAAGCTCAAGATGTCACAAAATAAATGCCAAATGTTAATAACAAACACAACTCATATCCACACGCCAGATTGGCAGAGGTGCCTAACTCTAGGGAGGGCCCCCAAATACTCTCTAGACATGTTTAGCTACAAGGCTCCAATGCTACTTCACACAATTCTGGCAAAAATCGTGATTCTGCCTCAGCTCATCCAGGGAAAGGCAGGTTTCAAGTTAACTGCTCGGGGCTTGCTGTGAGCGTTCATGTGATCCCCAGCCCATCCAGATGTAGCTTTGTTCATTCCTATGCTGCAGATGGCCAGAGCAATCCACTCCCTGTCATGTGTAATGAAGGGCAGGAAGGAGAGAGGATTTTTGACATGTTTAAATATTATCAAAAACAAAGAAATTTCTCAAAAGCCAGGGATGCATTTAAGTAAATTAAAGCTGCCAGCAAAATCTCGTATTTGTTACAGTTCATTCCTTTTCATACTCAGATCCATCGCTCTGCAAAACATGACAGTTCCAGTAGTTTGGTGTCCAGATGTTCCCCATCATACACTCTGCACTGCATCATGCCATCATGCTTTTTTTTTCCTGACGTGACTCCTTAAAAACAGTGAACTCAGATTCCAGGACAACCTGAGTATACTTTTCCATAATGAGGGGTGACTGAAAAAACATGGTTGTTGACTTGGCCAGTGAAACATGGGCTTTTATGTTCTTCTCCTCATCACTCTCTCTCCATCTCTTTTTTAATTCTCCAGCTGGCTGGTAATCCAGCATCGTCAACATCTTTTTGCATTTTATTCCTTAAGCCATTTGTATTATACACATTCCAGTTTTTAAAATACAGATTTTAGGAGTGATTTGATGTGGCTTGGAATAGTGACATGCTTACACATTTATAAAAAATTCATTAACTTGAGGGGAGGAAAAGAAAAGATTGTATCTTTTATTTTCTTTCCTTCCCTTCCCTTTTCTTTATTTCCAGTATATGATATTATTTGCTGGTCATTTAGGAACCGCAATGTCAAAATGTGGTTGCCCCACAGGGAGGAAAAAAGACAGTTCATTCTTGTAGTTTTCAAGTCAGTTGTTCAGAAGTAGCTTTGGCAAAGGCCAAAGCCAAAGTGATCTTTGAGCTGCAATGTTTAAAGGCTGTGTTAGCTGTTCTGCTCACTTTTATTGAGAACACCTTTTCCCACAGTCCTTAAATCTGCCAAATCATAACCAAAAGATGATTCTTTTCAGCGCCTTTGTTCCAACCTTGTGAAATCCCAGTCTCCAAGTTACAACTGCCAATTACCCCAGTCTCTAAGTTCAGGCATTCTTGGACCTCCTGTGAGATCAGCAAATAAAATGCCAATTTTGAACTCTGCTCAGGAATACTGAAATATCTAATCCATCTGCACTATAAGGTGATAACTTGGTGTCCAGTCTGCAGAGAGATTTAAATGGCTAAAGTCTCACTGAACTCAGATGGAGTTTAGACATCTAAAGGGGAAATCTGTAGTCTAGAAGAGTTGCAAAGTCTTGTGCTCTTATGTAAAAGTTCTGCACGTTTCTTTCAAAGTGTCTTACAACATCCCTCTGCTATCTCTCACACTAAATTGTGCTTTATATGCAAATATCACAAAGTAACATTTATGCTTTTTTATTTTTTTGATGCAGGGACACTTTACAAATTGGCTGCTATTTAACTGGAGGGGAAAAAAGCAGTTCTGTTTAGAAGCCAAAAATATTAGATGTGTTCAAATTATAATGTACATAGACCTCTAGCAAAAGTACCCCTTAAATGTGCACCCATTTTCAATAGCAGTAGCAAAAGACCCATTCCAAGATGCTGGTTTCTGTGTAAAAGCTTTTAGCACTTTACCACCACCATACCAGGCTCTATTCTCTCATCGCTACATACAAGTAAGCATAAGTTACTCCTCTCCCACAGCAGAGGAAATGACTCTGATCTTGGAAGCAATGAATGATGGAATCTTCTGCTGGTTTCTTGATATGAAAATATTTTTTTGTTTTTCAAGCTAATTCCATCTTCAGACAAAAAGGCTTAAATTCCAGATTTTTGTCCTCTAGAAATATTTGAATCTGACAAGTGTTTTATCTAATCATGACATAATTGCAAATCCTATGAGAGATTTATATTTCTATGCAGAGTTACATTGAAAAGACAATCCATGAGGCAAAAAAGAAATGCCATCTGACTTTTCCTGCTGTTTAACCTCTTTCATTGAATCCCCTCCACACTCAACTTGTCTTCAGACTGGATTTAAACAGTAGTGAAGCAGAAATTCGACCTCACCTCATTTTGGTACCATCCTGCCTAGAAATCTGAGTAAAAGCTTATGAGGAAGGTGGTTGAATCGTACTGCTTCGTCTCTGTGACATGAATTCCATACCAACAACAACTCTCTAGTAAATAATAAAACATTAATAAAATGTTCCTTTTTCTCCTGCCTGCAAAGCAATTTTTTGATTATTCAAAGGATGAAATATCACACTGTCCTGCAAGACCTGGAATTTTCCAGATTCAGACCTGAACTCATTTTTTGGTAAAGATTTGATCTACAGTAGTTTGTCTTTTAAATGACAGGGATATTGTGTGAAATAAAACTTGCATTCAAGCAGTATTAAAGCTGCAGAGAAGAATACAGAACAATCTTAAAGTCTTATGGTTTTCATTCACACACAGGACAGGGTTTTCAGCAATCAGTTAGCACTAAAGAGTGTAATTTAGTATCGAGTGTATGTAATGATTTCAAGTTAATCTGAAGTACCAAAACCTGTCATTCACTAACTTTGAGCCCTCCAATCTAGTGGGGAATGTCCATTGATTTCCTTCCAGACAGGATCTGTAGTTGCCCCCCTTCTAATTCTGTTCACAAGATGACAGTCTAACACCATAAGATTTTAATCTTAGAACGATCAAAAATGCAGAGTTGTTGATTTCTATTTCAGCCGAAAATTGTCTTTGAGATTTTTATTTTTCAGTACATCTAATGATGACTTTGAAGATCACATGAAAGGGAAAGAGAAAGAACCAACTTTGATCATGATAATACAATGAAGCTATTGAGGAGTGGACTGGGTGAATGACTCATATGCCCTGTAGTAGCAGTAATTAATAAAAACAATTAATAATGATTAAGTCAGAGAGTCATACAGCCAGTCAGTGGTTCAGTGACCTCACATATAAGCAATCATCTACTGGACTGATATTTTGGGCTGACTGGAGTACAAAGACTGAAAGAAGATTATCACTAGATTCTTCTAATTGTTTTATGAACCCCCTGGAGAATGTAAACAGGGATTAAATAAAAGACTTTCTTATGTAAAATGACAATTAAAGATTGACAGGCCAAACAGTAGCTTCTAGTCTTTTAGCAATGAAGTTTAATGCTCAAATCAGCTCTCTTTATTTTCACTATTTTGTCATGCTTTCTCCAGCTGGTAAACATGAGTCAGGAGCAATATCTGGGGAAGGGAAGAACTGCCAACTAAAAAATCAAGTTACTATAAATGAGGCCTCTCCACACACACAAACTTCAAGGAAAACTCAGTTCACATTAGGTGCTGTTACCTCTGATTTTGCAGTGTAGCTGGTCATGGGATGCCGTCACCATCAGGCCAGCTTTGACAGCAATCATGTGACATTTCCAAGGATAAAGTTTTCCACCTGGTTATCTCAGTTGTTTTCAACTACTGGCACCTGGACTTCATTGTGGACCACATATCTACAGGAAAACTACCCCATCCCACTCAACCCACACCATTCCTCTTTCCAACAATGGGAGCCCAGAATTGCAGCGGAAACTGCATATGCTTCCTTCTTCTTCATCTTCCTCCAAGTGAAACACCTAAAACACTGAGCATTTCTAATATGAAACCTTGAGTAACCTGGTCTTACCTCATGGCTGACCTTGGTCTGAGGAGACCTCTTGAGATACCTTCCAACTGGAATTATTCTATGCTCCTATGACATCAAGTTAATTTACCCAGAATAGCCCTTTTCTTTTGCTGTGTTGGACTAGAGAATATCCCACCACAAACTCCTCACTTACTCTCTTTCTTCTGCCTATAACTGTTATATACCTTTCTTACAATATTATAGGAGAAATTAGTACTTAGGCAGTATCTGAAATAGGATAAGATGATGTGTTTGTGACAAAGCCGTTCCACTTTAAGATAATTTAACAGATCTTCCTGGGTTCCCAAGGAACAGGTCATTCTGAATGTTTCAGAGAAGGAGTTTGGCTTAGAGTTAGTCCTTCAGCCCTTGAAGGAATTTTCTCTCTCATTAATCATAGAAGTAATACGGAAAGATCTTCTGGCTCACTTGGGAGATTAAAATTGTATAAGGTAAACACCCTACTTGATTAAATGCTTTGAGATCCCTTCTCAAACATTATCTGCAGGAAAGAAGAAGTACTCAGTCAGAAACGGGAGAAGGAAATGAAAAAAAAGTCTGAAAAGGACAGCTGAGGGAAGGAAGATGTGGAAGGCTGTGACGAGTAAAGATAGAGGAGATACATTGGTAAGAATTAGAGTTATGAGAGAGAAGATGGTGAGGTTGCTTATCTTCTTGTTCCAGAATCTTGAATGGTGGAGACATGTTCTGGAGAAAGTTGAATGTTGGAGATGCATCCTGGAGGAAATTTCAAGTAAGAGCAGAAACACTGAGACAGCTTGCACTTGCTAGATTCTGCTAGATGAAGAGGAGATCTAAGGCTCTGCCTGTTCTCTTGATCTGATAAATCTCATATTTGTACCACTGTGTTAGCATAAGCACTGACACATAGAATGGCCAAAAGGACACCTCACCTTTTGGGTCAGCATCTCAAGACAAAATCTGGAGACATTAAGCACGAGAAGGATGAGGAACAACTGGGATAAAGAGAGGGAGTAAACCAACCACACTTGAAGGAGAGGGCTGTAAAACAGCAGGTTTGACCTTTCAAGAGGAGGAGAAGACCATACAGGAGAGGACCAAGTCCTGCCTCTCATGCAGATGCCAGATTTATGAAAGCACCTGATCAAGGAGAAAGAGAGTTTTAAATTCTTGTCCCTCAAACAGCTCTGCCTCCAAAGGGACAGGGGGGTTGTGTCTGCTAATTGGGGGAAGTTGCTCTGCTCTTTTATTGGGTTGAAAATAAGATGGATAAAGAGGCTTTTACCCCAGTGTGCCTGTGGCACTCTTTGTCTTTCTCAGCAGGGGATACAACTGGCTTGCTGGGAATTGGCAGGGAATGATCATCTTTCTTGTCATTAGGTTTGTAAGCCGAACTGCAACTGGTACAAACTCCCAAAGGATGAGGGAACCTGGAGCAGGGTTGCAGGAGGAAGATGAGGGTAGGGAACATTCCTGCTGCTCATTAATTATAGGAGTTGAAGATACTAAGTTTTTCTCTTTCACTGAATGTTGAGTTGCCAAAGCAGACTGATTTTTCAAGGACGTAGCCTCAAGCAAGCATTGGGGCAGAAGTAAGGGAAAGAAACACACAACAGAACTAGCAAGGAGTGTATGCACCTACCATTTCATCATGTAACGTACAAGTATTAACCATGTACCAAAAATGACAGTCACTTGCAGCCTCTCTCCAGCGAAGATCACTCCAAGAAGCATTCAGTTAGGCTGAGCTGAACAAAAACCTTCATTCATTACTACCCGTTAGGATGCAAACAACTTCGCAACTCGATAATCCCTTTCAGCCCTTATTAAATCAGCAAAGTGCTGCAGGTGGGAAAGCAGCTGGAAAGGAGACACAGTCCTTTACAAGCATGACTTTAGTCACCAAAAAAAAATTTCCAGGGCTGTCCCTGCTTGCCTCTCCTCCTGGGAGGCAGATTCTCAGTGTCCCGCAACAGATTACAAGAGCATCGTTTTTGCATTATGTGGTGGTGATGATGTGTTTCTTCTTGGCACTGAGGGGCTCTGACTCCGCAAAGCTCTAGAAATGACAGTGGAAATCTTCCAAGCCTTCAGTTGGATTTGCAACTTTCCCCTCCCTATTGCAATTCAGGCTCAAAGTGTAGAACACAACACTCTTGTGAAAAAAAAAATAAAGAAAGAAACGCGCTGAGATTTCTTTTCCATCAAAAAAAGAATGAACTTACAGCCCTCAGGACATGGCCCTGCTTTTCAAACACAGGCCTCAGGCAGTGGCTGAAAGCTCATATCAGAATTTAGGCATGTATAGGCTGAATTTAGTCCACAATTGTGGATTTGATATTCCATTAATGGGATCAACATATGGGAAGGTAGGAAGGGAAGAGCCCATTGCCAGTTTTATTGACAGTGCAATTTTTGCCCACTGCAGTGCAGCAGCTGGAGCCGCCTACACAGTATAATCAACCCCATCAGGTGTGGCCAGATGTTTGATCAAAATATGGTAATTATTTTTAACTGAATATATAATAATTTTAACATAAGTATTTTTTATTTTATTTTCCCCACAAAGTTTTTCTAAGCTGATTCTACTTATCATCTTTTAGTCTTTTCTGCCTTCCTCGTTAAAAACTCTAAAAAATAATCAGGTTATTTAGAAAACTAAATTTTTAAAGGGAAATATTTAATTTGAAAAAAATCTCAAAAGAGTTTTTGATCTAAAGCCAGCATTTTTAGTGAAAATATTTCCATGGTTGGTTTTTATTTTTTTTTTCCTAAACTAAACAAAATTTCAGATTGAATTAAAAATTTCCACTGCGGTTAAAAAAACAGTCCTTTTTTTGTTGGAAAAATACTTTGACGCATTTAAAGAAAATGCCTTTTGAAAAACACCTGACTTCTATTTAGATGAAAATTACCCAGCTGAAAATCTCAAACCCCCAAAGCATAAGATATTAAACCTATATGCAGTTTGCATACACACTGGCAGGCAGCAAATATATTTTTCTTCCAAAATGCCTTCAGCTCTCTGTCTATTTGCAGCCTTTCCTGCATATGGATTCAAGTTTCAGGGCTCCTAATTTATATACATACATATATACATACATGTGTCTATGTATATATAAAAGTCACTGTGGCTTCACATCCTCAGACTGTACGTAACTGTCTCCTTTCTTGTTCCTGGCCTTGATACTTAGGCCTTATTTGTATGAGGACATTGAGAAAAGTAGCTGGAACGAATTTGCAATAAAGCGTCTTGGGGCCTACAAACAACTACATATGTTTAAACTTGAATTATTTGTCATCTTAGATCCAAAGAGGTAGCTCTGTCTGGAACAGAAGCAACTCTGTTTCTGAGTTGAAAAGGCACATTTGCACACCTTGTCGTTAATGTACCATATTTAGCAAAGTTTATGTTTCATGAGGTAAATCAGGAAACAATGACATTTCAAAGTCTGCAGAGATTTAAAGAAGTGCTCATGTGCCTCAAAGCTCTTTTTTCTCCTGCCTTGCAACTTTATCAGTTGAAATCAGCTAATAGAAGATATTACCCTTTCCTACAAACTTTTCAGTCACTGACATTTTTAAGGGCTTAAAAAAGTTGCTTTAGCTTTCTATTGCTGTTGTATCCTGTTTTCTCTTAACTTCAGATGTTATAAAAGAGAAGAAAAAGCAAAAACATTACTCTCTTAAAAGAGTGACAATGCAAGGTGAAACAACTCTTACAAAACTCCCACATCAAGGACCTTTTCTTTTTCACACCAACACAGGCAGGATACAGGCACCTGCACTCTCAATTTGCCTTTGGCCTTTTCTAATAGAGTATTTTTAAATCTTTTCCTTTGTGACCATGATTCAGACGTAGACAAGGTCGGTGAAGCAAAGGGAGAAAGAATCGAGTTGGAGGCTGTTGTAGGTGTTGGTGAGAATAGCTTGTCTGATGTCTGATGAGACACAGAAAAACTAATATTGATAATATCAAGAGTACTAGATGGGAAATCAAAAGTGTGCAAGGTTAACTAAAACTTTACCAGCAAGCAGAATAATCATGGGCAACCATAGTTGTTTCACTCCCGTGTGAAGACCACTCAGTGGTTTTCTGCCTCTGAGAACCAGAAGTAACACTCTTGTAGGCACCACCACGGCCCTACTCAGTGACTGCTCCAACACAAACTGAAATAAGGTACAGCTTCACTGAAGGTTCTGTATCTACTGGGAGGTTCTTATTTTCCTTGGTCAGACCTTCCACACTGCTTCTTCATCCCGGAGGAAATAACTGGGGGGGGTTGTTGTGCCATTTATAAGAAAAAGGGAATGAACTTCCCACTGTTGCCACACTGCTGACTGTTATTGCTGTTGTGGGGGAATTATTCTGCTCAGAGTTTTTAGGGAGATCCTTTTTTATGTGTTTTGCTCTCATACAAAAGTAGAATGCATAAAATGAAGAATAAATGTCCCCATCTGGTCTGAGCTGCAGTGATTAAACTGTTTCTCAGGCCCCATGAACAGCTCTCAAGCTGTGAATGAGGCACTTCAACTGGCATGGGTGCTGCTGCATGATCCACATCAGTGGCTGAAGCAAAAGCAAAAAGCTTAGGTCCTCCTCCAGTACAAAATGGTGGGATCAAATCCAGCAGTAAGGCTCTCTTCAAGCCACTCAAGATGCCCAATATCATTGAACCATAGAATGATCTAGGTTAGAAGGAACCTTTGAAGGTCTTCTAGTCCAATTCCTCCCCTGCAGTGAGCACGGACATCTTCAACCAGACCAGGTTGCTCTGAGCTCTGTCCAGCCTGACCTTGAATGTTTCCAGGTCCTACTGTTATGGTTCTCCATCGTGCCACTTCAGCATTCAGACCTCTTGAGGCATCACGATGCGAGTTGATTCCCCACCAAAAAGTGTGAAGTCTTACTCCAGGAAAAGACTGCACGAGTAGTCCAGAGAAGATGCCTGTGTTTTCCTTGGTTATAACTGGGTGAGGCAAGAGTCAGTTCCAGACTTTGTGGTGATTTTCCTGCCATACAAACAGAGCAGTGCTGACTTCTTACAGATGTTGCTCATGGTTTGTTTTAGACTGCCGAGGAGCTTATTATAAAATTATCTGGTATCAGCTTGTTTTCTTTTTGTTTTTTTTTACCCTCTCTTGCTTGGAAATTGCAACTCCTCTCTTCTCTGCCAGCACATGGTTTGTGCATCTGTTGTCTCAGAAAGATTGGAGCTATCTGGATGAATGCTGAAAGAAAGCTTTAGTCCTTTCTGTTTGTTCTTGTTTGGAGGAGAAGCTACATTAATATTGACAAGGTTTTGTAAGAAACACAATGCTTAGTGATTTGGGATTTTCTCAGCTATTTTCTGTCTCCACTGCCATTCTGAGGCTTTCCCCAAGGAACTTTGGACATTTTGCCCAGTGAGTTTTGAACTTCTTTCGCTACTCTTGTGAGCTTCTTAGATGCCTCTAGGTTCTTTGCTTAGAGCACTGAGTCAAGTTACTAAGAAAATGAAAGGCAGGGCCTGTACTTTTGCTGAATTATAGATGAAGCCAGGCTGATTTTATATCTGTATAAAATACTTGCTCTCTTCCTCTGAGGTAAATATTTAATTTTATCAGACTGGAAGGGTATCTCTGTAAGTGTATGCTGCACTAAAGAAGAAACAATGAAATTTAGCCATTCCTCTGATACCTCAGGGGTTAATTTCTCCCATGCATAACCAACTCAGCAAGTCTGTCTGCAAAAAATAGTGTATGATTATGTTCTATGTTCACAGCACTGCTGCATGGATTTGGGCACTGCTAAGCTGGGCCAAGCAGCAGAGAGTCCTCTTGAAATATGTCGAGCAAGGAAGATACATACCAGATGAGGACCTGCCCTGCTTTCCTCTCTTCCCCCCATAGAGATTTCATTGATGTGAACTAAACTACAGTAATTGGAAAAGGCACTTGCAGTGGAAAACAGAATGGAAAAATTCAATTTTGGGCCAACCAAGAGAGAAAAAAATCACCTGCCAATAAAATTGACACACAATGAGAATAATTGCAAATTTAGGGAGAAAAATACATTCTCACTCTGTTCTCCACAGCATGGTATTTTCTCTTAGAGCAGAATGAGTGAATTTATTGAGGTCATTCATCCCTTGGTAGTTTGGCTACTGTAATATATTTCACAAGTGAGAAAGGAACAGCCCAAGGAGACAGCATTCAAGAATCCAGAACACTGGGGGAGGAGGTTTATCCAAGTTTATAGCTACCAGTAAGGATGTGGCTTTATAATTCACAGTCCATCTCTCTCTCTTTAGCATTGAGAAAACTGCCCTGGTAATGACCAGTGCTAAACATCCCAGTGCAAAGGCAAATCTCAGTGATGCTGGAGTAAAATCCTCTGCGATTGATGGTCTTGGTCTCAATTAAAACCAATTCAAAATCTGTTCTGAGTAAGCTTGAACTTTCACAGAATGTGACACTTTCTTAGAAATATCTGGTATATTAATGGATATGGAGTAATCTAATCTGGACATGGACTAATTCACATTTGGATGATTTGCTCCACATAGGGAAGCAGGTTTGGTAGCAATTTGGGCAATCTGTTCTGCTTCTGACTCTCCTCCCAGGTCTGCCCAACACCGTCCACACCAAAGTCTGTCTCTTTTGACTGTCTTTCCTTCTGCTTTTCTTTAAGTCCCGAAATGGGTTTTCTCTTCTTCCCTTAAAACTTGGTATAAATGAATGATATTTTTCCTGTTCCTAGCTCTTGATGAAAGCTGGTCTGCCCTTAAACTTCCATATGTGAAAAAGGGCCTTCTGCTGACACTCTGTTTTCTCTTGACTGCTGGCAAGATATCTTGTCTTATTGCCATACCAGACATCATGATGTCAGGATATTCTTGAGATTAAGAGGCACCACTACTCCCAAGACTCAGGCCAAGGCTAATGAAAATGAAGTGAGCTGGGTTATCTATGAAAATGTCAGCGACAATCAAAAAATTATGAAAGAGATATTAATTTTTGCTGTATTTAATGTAGGTTGCAAGAGCTCAACAGTGTCAAAATGCAACATTTTCTTTGTCCCAGGTTGAGAATAACAAAAGGCTTCAATAACAGGTAAAAAAAAGAAGATGGAAGTCTAAGCCCTACAGAGCATGCAGTCTTGGGGGTTTAGAAGACACTTAGAATAGACAATGAAAGTGGAAGCCAATCAAGTGCAGGCAAGCTGGATTTTGCAAAAGAAACTGCTCAAAATATTCTTGTTGAAATTATTACCAAAAAAAAAAACCCAAACGAATAACACCTTCCCATTAAATCCACATTTTAAGTTGAAAAGGTCTGTGTCTGGTGTCAATTGTACAGGAAGTCAGTCAGAATTACTCAGTAGTGACTTTTGGTCTTAAAATACCTATTTACTAAAGATTTGACTTCCAGCCTGCACATCCCTCCTGTATGGCATCCTCTGTTTGATAAGATTATAACTATTAATTAAGGCCTGCTAATGAGGACAGTGAGATAGGATTCTCCCATCTCCCCCACTGTATTTCAAGTGCTGCCAATGTCAGCGCTCTCTTGAATCTTCTTCCAGCTTTGCTGTCTGATATGTTTCTTCAGTAGGAGGAGGGTTTAAAGCAGCAAGTCATAAATCACCAGACATTCTAATTTTAACAGGATGATCCCCTGTTAGAAGAGAATTTCGCCTCATCTTGTGAGTGGGAGTAATTTGTCCTGTGATTCCTGTTTTCTCTTTGAAGCACATGGGAGAGGCGCATCCTCTTTTGAAGCCCAGCTGCGTTACAGGACCAGCGGCAGAGGAGGGAGATGCTCAGTAGTGATGTCGGCCTGTGCTGAGGAAGCTGCGTGGGAGACCCCTGGCTGCCTGGTCTATTGCTCCTCAATGCAAACATCTAGTCTTAAAACATATGCCTCAGTTTCCCCAAAATTTATAGAGTGGCAGCATAGTCTAATGGCCTGCTCATTGAACCAAAACATGTAAGGTCTGGCTTTGTCCTGTTCCTTTGCTGTAGTAGCAGGTTAGCCAAAATATTTTTATACATTTCTGCCCTGTATTGCTAACCTGAGCCCATCTGTTCAGTTTGGTTTTGAGGCTCCTGGTACCAGTTCTCATCTCCCTTTAGAAATGTAACTGCCAGCTCCATCCAGGGCTCTAGGTGCTGCTATACTACCAATATGTATAGATAAATTCCTTTTTGTTCTTTTTTAGTCTGGTGTTCTGAGGTTTAATTTATGAATAAAAGAAACTTGGATCACAGTAATGGCAAGGCAGCAAGCCTCATCCCTGTGGCAGGAAGAAACACACACTTTTCTATTCAAAAGCAAACAAGCAAAACTGCAGAGAAAGTTCTCGGCAGCATCCCCGGGAAGTGATGGAACATTTGAGCAAGGTCTGTGGGGATTGATGTCTCCAGGTCTCAGGGCTGGGAATGCTCTGAGGACTTTCTGGGTTTTTTTTTCCCTGTTCTGGTCAACTTCCTATGTATAGGATAAAAATAAGCCCCAAGTCCTCCTCCTTCCGTCCTTTTCATTAGAGACATCCCTCTGTGCAATAATAAAACAGGCCCAGAGGAAGCGACACAGACCGAAATACAAGAACGATAATTTTCCTAACACAAATAAGCAGGCAGAGGAACTCATCTAAGGAAACAAGTGAGTGAAGGCAAAGCCACAGATGAGCAAGCAATGGAGCCAAGAGCTATGCTTAGGCAATGCAAGCCTGCCTCCAGCACATCTCCTGAGCCATCCCTGTCAGGAAAGTGCTGAGCAGACACCTCGCGTGGACCTCACTGCAAGAGGCTGCCCCCCACCCAGACCAGGAGTGATCCTTACCCCACTGCTGGGCAACATGGTAATGGGAAGACTCTGCTTTCACTCAATGGGGACCTGGACTGACCCTTATCCAGCTCTAACTGTGTTTTTACGGTGCTTTAGAAACATCAAGCAAAGCCACTAAACAGAGTAGCACAGGTTTACAGAAGGGGTAGCAGAAGCCCTCTAAATCCAGAAAATAAGCTGCTGGGCTCCGTTCACTCTATTATTTGCCATTTGGAGGCACTGAGACTGCATTCTTCCAAAATAACCTCCGCCCAAGTGTTTATTTATCTAGAAATTCATCGTGGATATTTGCTGTCTGTTGTAGTTCTGTTTGAAAAGCTTCAATCATCAAATCAAGGAGAGGGAAAACAAAAGCAGATCTCTCAGCTGGCCGGTACCACACTGCAAAAAAGAAGCAAAGAAAACAAACCATTTGCGAACAGACCGGAGGTTGAATGTTTCTTGCTGTAAATGATCAGTGAATATCTCTGAACACTAACTCAATCCAAGGAAGTCGCGATCAGTTTGTGAATGACTTGTTAAGCTAAAAAGAACCATATTCATAATAAATAGTCTTTGAAACCATTCTTTCATGCACACTCCTTTTTCACAAAGTCGTTTTTATAGGTAAACAGCCAAGCTCTCACTACCCAGGAAGTCAACAGCAGAGATAAGAAGGAGACCAGAGGCTATGTCTGTTTTAGAAAATTAAACACGGCCGAGACCACGCTCTAGCCTGGAGGCCAACTGGAACAGAAATGCCTGCATCCATTCATTAAGCTTTCCTGCTTTCCAAAACAGAGCAGCTATAGCCAAGCTGCAAACTGGGAATGATCCCTGACCATGCCTGCTACCAAAAAGAGCTTGGAAACTCTATGGAGCCAAGGCCAAAGCTGTGCAAAGGACTAGTCTGAGGATCAAAAGCAAATTAAGGCATCTAGGAATGCTTCTTCATATTGTGTAGTTCTGTAGTGTAGACATTGCTTAAGGGTCTGATGTCATGCTTGACAGCAGTGTCACAGGACCCATGTAATTTAGTCAGAAAGCCTTGGTCCTTCATTCATATCTTGGCTCTGTATATCTGCTTTAGAGAGGTGTGGAGAAAGGTGTGGTTAGAGCTTGACATGCCTGAAGGCTTGAGGGCCTCTTTCACATCTGTATTTTCCTTTACTGGTGTCTCCTCTACTGAAAAGGACATCTGGGACAGTGGTGTTTGTAGATAGGTGATCAAACCCAACTGGTGTTAGGAAGCTCAATTTATACTGCTTGAAAGACATGAATATTTAGTCATATCTTCTGGGAAACTAAGTCTGACATCTCATCCTTGCTAGCAAGCATATCAAGAGGAAACAACATTTATACGTAACTTTAACAGTCCTCTAAGGGAACGTCTCAGTGGCACAACTGCCTATTAACA
Organism: Dromococcyx pavoninus; assembly: GCA_033558185.1. Classification (NCBI taxonomy): domain Eukaryota; kingdom Metazoa; phylum Chordata; class Aves; order Cuculiformes; family Neomorphidae; genus Dromococcyx; species Dromococcyx pavoninus. The sequence continues at coordinate 2,280,107 of JAUMJL010000502.1, read as the reverse complement.
AGGGAAAGAATGGGAGGGGAATCAAAATGTTTAATATCTACACAAGCATTTCCCACAACGATCATTAAATTAAACCATTGAAAAGCCCTTCTGAGGCTGACTGGGGCCTCAGCATGGTTTGTGAGATCCTTCCTTTCCTCTGGCTTAATGAATTATGCAAGTCAAGATGGGCTGGACAGAAAGGTGTGAATAAGAAGCCTACTAATTCCCCACAGTAATCACCTGCAAAATTGCTTAGGAAAAGCATCTAACAGGCACTAAAAAGTAAGAAAAGGAGCCTGCAAGAGCTCTTCGGTAAGAGAGAAGAGGAGAGCCAAGCCAGGGAAATGTCACCTTGACGTGAATCTACTCTGGGCACTGAGCACACAGCAGCCATCAAATTGGTTGCTCGTGGTCCCAGGGCTTCTTCTGCTCATATGGCAAGCACCTGCACTTTGCTGGAAACTTGTTTCAGCGTGTGTGAGAGAGTCCTAGCTTCAAAGCAAGCCTTGTGATTTTTGGTTCCTGTGTGTGAGAAGGGTATTAATAAATGTTGTGTTAATAGATCATCCGCTTGCGCGCCTCCCATCTTAAATAAAGAAGATATTGGATCAACTCCCTTTTCCCAGTACCTTCGGTCTTCTTGAATGTGTGCAGTGTGAGGCAAAGGCAAGACAGCAATAGTAGAAAAGGACTTTGTAGTCCAAATAAATAGAAACTCAACTTTAATGTGAGGAGAGTTTGGAGACCAGTTCATGACCGGATAACAGAATGTGGATGGATAATTGCTCTCTAAATTGGCTGAATCCAAGCTCAAAATCGAATATTCATCCTTGCAGTTTATGGAAGCTGGGAATCAGAGCCAAGGTCTGTTACTCCTCTGGCTTGATTTAACGTGTCTTCTAAGCTGTTTCAGTAGGGTGGGAAACCTTCCTCTCTTCTTATTTCGATAAATGGATTTCTGTTCTCATCACCCTCCACATGATACCTCCAGAGGACAGGACACAAGAGATATCCCGAAAACTGTATCCAGTAATGCCTCCATGGATGTTCATGTTTCTGCCATCTTTTCCAATATCCCTCTTTTTTATAAAGCTTTGTATAAATAGATTGAATAAGGATGTCACTGGACACTTTAACTTCATTTCATCTTCCAGCCTTTATCTGCAATGTTGAACTCCTTCTGCTGATGCTGTCTTTGCTTTGAGGCTCCACAGGATATTACTGTGAATCATTTTAGCATAAATACTTGAGCTTGTTGAAAATTTTTAAACCATTTTTCAAAGGAAAAACACAAATCCTAGTAACTAAAATACTACAGAAAAACACTGGTTTCAGTTAATCTCCTGAGTCAAAGTATGTTGAAAAAAGAAACTACTGAAATTACATATTGTGACACAAAAGAAAATTTAAGGTTATTGTTTTGAGAAAATTAGACCAAGTAAAGTTAGGTAAAAATTAAAAATTTCTAAAATTAATGATTTCATAATTAGTGACATCAAATGTTTTATTTGGTGCAAATAAAACTTTAAAATACTATTTTTAATTTCTCAGAGTTTGGGATGCTTTTAAAAAAGTTTAGGTGTTTGTATCTGTATGTGGTGGTGCTGTATAGCATGTCATTTTCTGCCCAACTGTAATATGGAGCTACTCTAGGGCAATGCTACCAATTCAACTTATAACTACACCTCATGGGAAAGTATAGAGAAGGCTTCAGCAGAAAGAAAAAGTGGTCTCAGAGAGAATAAATCTGTTTAGCTGGCATTTGGCAGTGCAATCAGTGCTGCCTCACGTTAAGAAAACTGCAATTGTCATAACATGCTTACTTTGGGGGCTTATTTCTATGCCTTGCCAGGAGGTCTAGCATCTTTTGAAGTCATCCAGCTTTCTCTAATGTAGTAAAATTCATCACTAATCACAGATATGCATGTCCTGCTGGAATCTTTGATCTTCAGTTTTTCTATCCATTTCGCTCTCTCTGTTTATTGGTCATAATGATTTATGGCAGCTGTATGCTACATATTGTCCAAACCTCTTTAGTCATCCAGCACATCATGGAAAGTTCCCAGGAAAGCTCCCTAGCTGAAAAGTAACAACTCTGCAACATAACTCTCAGCGCCATGTGCAGTAATTCATCAATAACACTTCTTCTGTAGAAACCAATGGACAGATCAGTTACAAAAGCAGAGCTGTAATGTGACTGGCCAGATAGATGGAGATCCCTGCAGAGAATTCACTGCCTGCACAAAGGAGAATAGAAACCCCTCTAGTGTTTCGGCAAAGAGGAAGAGCGCAGTGCTTGGATTAGTTTGGGCTGAGTATAAGAGATTCCCTCTCCGCCCCGCACTAGTCTGTTGCATAGCCAGAGGTCTTAGAAACAAATGAGAAACAAAATGAAATAATACTAGTAACAAAAAGCCAGCTTTCCTTTAGGAATTCCAGTGACATATTAAAAGAAATAATTTATGCTCAGCTGCTGCATGCCTTAGGTCTGTCTGTGCAATTACTCTTAGTGCTGTACTAACAAGAGGCTACTAACAGGGGAGTCTAGCCAGGTTACAGCCTGACATCTGCTTGAGGATCTTTCTGAAATGACAGCAAAGACCCACCTGTGGTTTTATTTGTGCGTTCTCTGCCCAGTGCACCTGAATATTTGGCTGAAAAATCATGGAAGTGTATTGAGGTACTGCCTATTTCTACCATAATGTTAATTTTAGAGGACTTTTCAACTCATTTTTAATATACTTTTTTTTTTACTTTTTTACTTCACACTGTCATATCTTGAATTTTAACAGGTTTAGGCTGTGTTATGGTGTGGTGGTGATGCCCAGACCTACTGGTTAAGGAGTTACTTGCACTGATCCCAAAGTGAGAAATATAGGGCTTCTTTCTAACCCTTTTGTTCTTCTCGTGATTTCCTAGTCATGAGGCTGAATGCAGATACGCAGAAAGAAGTCATAGTTCACATAACTTGTAGAGCATTTTGAAGGAAACAATGTAATATTAATATGGGTTAGAGCTATGTACTTAGATTAAAAAAGCTTAAAAACAAACTGAGATCTCATCTCTCCCACTTAGTAACTGTCTAAAATGATACAGAATTAAGTTAATTTATGTAACAGAGGGAGGTCACATGAAGTTCCACGTGAAGATGAGTGTTGTTCAACACACATAAAATCTGGGAAACAGTGAGTCATGAAATAACAGAGTTTACAGATGATAGGATCTCATTAGAATCTCATGACACTGAGTGATACTCATTGTTGATGAGAACTCACAGCACTGAAAGAAATACAGTGTTGATAGATGCCAAGTAATGAATATAGGATAAAAATAACCCTAATTATACATGTGTTACAATAGACTAAATTAGTTATGTCTGTTCACAGAGATACTGGGTTTTGTGGATATTTCTCTGAAAACAGTCATCAAAAAGGTTGACAAAACACAAGGGATGATTAAGAAAAGAACAGAGAACAAAATAGAAAACCTCATTATCTCATAGTAGAAATCTGTATTTATTCCTGTTTGTCTTGACTAAAGCGTGCCTAGGCAGACCTCCTCGGAAGAGAGATGGAAATTGTGCATAGGAAGAAGTGAAGCAAATATATTCTCTCCCTGGCCAACTCTGCTTCTCTTCTGCTCTGGATTAACAGGACCACAGGGCTCTCTGGACACAGTTCTGGAGCAAAACTCGGCAGAGACACCAGAAAAAAACAGGAGGCTTTGGGATGTTAACTCTAGTGTTTGCATCTCCCAGCACCTCTTGTTATCAACAGCTTCTGCAGGACACATTCCCAGGTCTACCACACGTGTAGGTCCCACACTCAGTCACAGCACTGGGATTCACAAGGTTTGAGATTTCAGCTGATAACTAATATGACTTCTTTACCTACTTTGTGTTAATGTTTCTCCTGTGCTGGGACCACAATGTGCACCAATCATTCTACAGGACAGAGCAGAGAAAGCGACAAAATTTTGTGGCTACTGGATGTTGTTATTCAGCAGACTGCCTGACTGGTGTAAAACAGCTAAGGAACCTTCACTCATTCTCCCAAAGCTGAATAATTTCTTGAGAAAGCAGAAGCATTTTTTAAAATGAAGAGCAGATTTGGAATAGAATAGGTTTTCAGAGCCAGAGGGTAGAGCTGTGTAAAGGGGAAACATGAGATTTAAAAAGAAAACTGTAAATGGGGAAAGTTGCTGAAAAACCAGGTAATGGAACTAGTGGAAAGCAGATAAAAACTTCAATATAAACAAAAATATTTGCTATTTTTCCAATAGCCTTCACAGAAATCCACTTTTTTTCCCCTAGATAAAAATGTCCAGATTTTTCAAATTAGCACATTTCTTCCATTCTGATCCTTGCTATGATTCTCCCTTATGCTGAATACAGAAAACACTGAAGACTTGTTACTATAAAAATATCTTCAATCAACAATTTTGCTGGGTATAGAGAAAATTTCTCTTCATCTAGTTAGTCACATAGCTCTTGCACCCAGACAATAAAGACTGTACACGTATGTAAAACTTGCTTCCAATGAGTTCTTGCTTCCAACAAGTTTTGTGCTTGTTTTGATGTATTTCCAAGGATTTATAGTAAAGGCATGAGGACTGCATTAAAATCTAGAGGCAAAAGATGCTGCAGAAAAGGCACATCCCTCAAAATATTTAACATATGGTGAGAGAGAGAGAGTGTGAGAGGGGAAATATAACAGAGCAGTCTATGTAATAAGAAATGAGAGAAAAATGAAAGGGCTGCTCTCTCAGGGATGCTTTAAGCCCTTTGGGGATGAATGTCAAGACTAGAATCAACAGTTGTGAGATCGTCTTCAGCACAATGCACTTCAAGAAGAAATAGTCCAGTGGATCTGACATGAGTTTGATAAAGACAAGGTTCACCAGACCGCAACACTCCCAACATCAGAGAGAGCCCCCCCAAGGCCACAAGCAGGCTTTAGCTTTGTGGCCATATCCTAGCGATGGAACTGCTGCTACTGCAGGGTCCCAATCAGTGTGACCTCACAGGCAGCACCAGACAGAACACATGGTCTTGGATACTATTTTCTACTCTTTGGTGCAACCTGTCTTACCAGTGCAATATTCCAGATGTAAGGGCAGTGTGCTAGGCCATCCATTGTCTCCAGCAGGGTCATGCTTGCACTTGCACAGATCACTCCAGAACAGATGGGACAGGTTTTTGCCTGTATCCTGCTGCTCAGAGCAAGAGAGGCATATTCAGATTAATAGAAAATTTTGCAGTCAACATATTTCAACAATGATTTTCCTCCAGGGAAGCATGTGGTTGAGTTCAGGGAAAAGAGAAAGAGAGCAATTTTTTTTCTTTAATTTTATATTTCGAGTAATAGCAGTTTTCTGGCTTCTTGGGTAGGTCACTAACAATGTTTCCCAGTGAAAAAAATTAGCAGTTCCCATGTCTCTGACTCACTTGACTGTAATACAACCTGAGGCAGAAAATCTGTAAGAAGACCTGATGTGCATTTGTGCTACAGCCTCTTTTTGCTTTTCCAATAGTATGAATTATGCTTACTGCAGGAATCAATGTCAAAACTTGCATATTATAAAGGGGTGTGGGTGCAAATAAGATCCAGCTTCATCGATGTGTATGTCATCACTGCGGGAAAGGACAGGAGAATATTCACTTTGGGGCAAAACAACAAGACCTTTAAGGCAACAGAGGCAGAAAGGAGAACTGGGAGTAGGCAGAAATAAATCAGTGCCAAAGCATAGCTAGAATGTGTGTGTTCCTGAGGGCACAGGACTGAAATCCTAATTTAAGATTAGCAAAATGTAATATCAGTGGAGCACAAAAAGACTGATTGAGGGACCGATTGACTGACAGAACCAGTAAGGGGTCATTAATGGGGAGTCTTCACTTTACAGGGGAACACAGGCTCAGTAGGGAGGGCTAAAAGATTTCACTGTTTCTGTTACTGAAATCTGGAAATAAATTTAGCATCACTACTAATCAAATGAGTGTAAGGATCAGTGGAGGCCTAACCAAGAGAAGAACAAGAGTATAACCAATAACTCACTTAATAAAGAAAGTCATTTCAGGTAAAATGCTAAATAATGAGCTGAATGTGAAAGTACAGGTTCAGAAATGGAGAATACAGACAATATTTGCAAATAGAGGTTGTTTTCCAGGTAAAACTCCGTTAAGATACTGCCTACAGGAATTGCAGGTGTTTTGCTCCTGGGCAGGGAGTGGTTGTAAATGCCATCACAGCCTCAATTTCAAATGTGGTTGGGATAGAAAGAGCTACATGCCACTGAGCACCTGCAAGGAGCTATCCAGTCTGATTGTGTTTTCCCTTGGTCTATCAGTGACATCAGGAATTTAAGCACTTTGTTCTGCTTAAGCTAAATGCCAAGTTTTTCCACTTTTAGCATAGACACCCACAAGGAAACTTAAGGCACAACTGCTCAGTTCTGCATCAGGCAAGCAACAGTAGAGCATGAAAAACTCTCAGTGAGAATTGGAGGCCCTTCTCAATCCAAAGATTTTATGAAAATAATCAGTTAAAGATCCTTGTATGCTTTGTGGTAGGAGGAATGGATACTAGATATGAGGAAACGGTAGGAATTTTCACTAGGGAGGAGGATGACCCGTGGGTGCCATAGAGACCTGTGAGGGTAACAGGTTCACAAATGATCTTGAAAAGCAAATTAACAGTAACATGGTCATATTTCATGATGGCACAGTATTTTGGAACAGAAAAGCTTGTTTGTGAAGGAGTTTATTACACTGAGAGACTTGGTGTTAAACTTGCAGATGAAACTGAACATAGATAAAGGCATGGATGCATACTAACTTCACATATAAAATTGTGGGCTAGGATTTGGCCATTACAATTCAGAACAGAAGATGACTCCAGTAGACAGCTCAGGTGGTTGCTGAATTCTTAGTAACATACAAAAAAACCCAAATTGAATGTTAGGAATTATTAGAAGTAGAGAAAATTTATTACCTGACTGTGTTATAACAGTATTACAAATCCATGATATATCTGCATCTTGATTAGTGTGTGCTGTTCTCAAACAGATTATAACAAATGAAAGTATGATGGCAAGAAGGACCAAAGAACATGAAGAATCTTCAGCCTTTGGCAACCGAGGGAAGATAAGATACAGCTGTCTAAACTGAGCGAGAAAGTATACTTAATTGTTCCTTGTTTATTCCAATTAAAAAATGATGGAATATCAAAGTTAAGAGTTGGCAAACCCAAAGGATAAAAAAGGAGGTGGTTGTTTTTCAGAGGACACACCGCTAAGCTTTTTTTTTGCCAACATGATTCTGTGGATGCTGTGGATGCTGAAAGTTCTCATCAAGGAGAGATTGTTCATCTTCATGGAAAAGAAATCTCATTTGCGCGACTAAAAACAAAGACAGCAACTTCTTGAGCCATAAATTATTGGATTTTGGAAGAGTAACCTGGGGAAGTGTCAATATGTGCTTAGCACTGTCTGCACTTCTTGTTCTCTGCCAAACCATGTAACCCTTGTAACTCAAAAGAGGAACATTTATACTTGAGCTCCTCCACAGCCTGATGTTTAGAGATATTCCCAGGACATGGTAGGTCAGGTTTAGTCCCCTCAAGCTGAGCATCCAGGTTTTCCACTTGCAAGGTATGTGCTTTACCCCTTAAACCCGTGTGCCAAAGGTGGTCATCATATTTAACTGGTTTTGACTTCTCCAGCAGTGTATAGGAATCCTACCGCTTTAACCTGGCATGGTGCCACATGCCAGAACAGGAACTTCTGAGCATATGTGTGACTGAAGTTTTGAAGAAACTCCAAGACAAATACAGAGATGCCTTTGACGAACCAATCCACTTGGAGTGAATTCCACTCCAAGAGAGCAAGGTGTTGAGCTCAGTGACAAGAAGACCGAAAGAGATGATATTGTTGTAGCACACTAATACCTCTGAGTGAAGAAATATCAGATATTAAAAGGCCCTGTAGTTGAAAATGGAAAGGCACAACAAGAACTGAAATCCAGGGAAATTCCAATTAGAAATAAGGTACAAATTTCTAACAGTGATTGTGGTTAACCACTGGAACAAACTACCAAAGGGAAGTGGTGGATTCTACACCTCTTAATGTCTTCAAATCAAAAGAGGATGTCTTCCTGGAAGACCTGATTTAGTGAAACACAATATAGTGGGCTCAATGCAGGAGATCTGGATGTAATTCAACAGCTTCAGATATTCCAAATCTTGGGTTAAATGACCTTTTTGTCCTTTTGGGCATTTACCTTTATCAGCTTTAACTCCTCAGGAGTCTGTTGTATGCAGAGGGACTAGAGAGTGAGCTGAAGGGGCTAAGGTATGATTGGCGCTGCGTTTAGTAGGCCTTCTCCTCCAGGAGACTCCCCATAAAAGTTAAATTTTCAGAGACAAACCTACCAAAAAGTAATTGTAATAAAATATTTCAGAACATTACACTGACGGAAGAGTTTATAGACATAGAAACACAGCTGGTATTCCTCCAACGCCCATAGCTCAGGGATATTTGTCCGCAGCACTTTTACAGCAAACTAGAGAACTGTTATTTCATGTGTCCTATTAATTTGCAGAGCAAATGGGAAAAATACAGATGGCTCATACACGGCCACCTCTTGTTTTCAATCCACTAACCAACACAGCATCTTCTCCCAAGAGCATGGTGCCACAACTCGCTGCTTCCCCGTATATCTCACAGTAGTATTTTCGAGGATTTCCATTGCAGATGCCACCACAGAAAATGTAGCTCCCACCTTTCAAACCACACCAGAACAGACCTACCTATGAGTACCTCTTGTTCTCACCTGAAGGAAGAATTCACACTGTTCTGGATAAAAGATTTACTGTAATTATATCTATGGTAAGGATATGTGATGAATTACACAATCCTTGTATGCACAGATGAATCACACCAATGGAACAGAAGGATGTGGTGTCAGAGTCAACCTTGGAAATGGAAAATGCATACTCCAGTGTTTTAAAACATTTAGGCTTACACAGCCAAGATTTCAGAATTTCAAGTATTTTTTTTTAATCTTTGTTTAAGCCTGGATTTGGGGATGGGATTGGTTTTGGTATTTAGATTATTATTTTTGCTGTAACTGGATTATTCTTTTCAGTAACTGTTAAGTCACCACAAGCTTGCTCCTTTTTCTGTGCAGGAACCAGTTAAGCATCACAGATAGGGAAATATTATTATAACTGGTTTACAGCCAATTTTGGCCAAGAATAGGACCAAGAATGCTGAATTTCAGTCACCTGCTTTCACAGCTAAGCTAATAAGTGAGGTAGAAAGCTAATAAATGAAGGCACAGTGTACATTAACCCTCATATAATAATACTTATCACATGCTTATGTTATGTGCAGAAGGTCAGAGGAGATGATCAGAGCAGTCTCTTCTGGCCACGAAGCCAACAGACCTATTTTTAAACTTGAGACAACATTCAATAACCTGCATCAGCTTTGATTAACTGTTCTGCAAGACTGAAAGCAACACAAGCAGAACTAATATGCACTGTGGGCAAAAAAAAGGCATCAAAGCACCTCACGATAGCAAAGTTTTTAGTGCATAAACACTGCACGGGAATCTTCGCTGTACAGTTCATGCTGACCCTTTTGGAGCAATATCCTCATATCCTCAGACCATTTTGTTTATGGGTCTCACAGAAAGGCAGCGACAACTGGAGAGTGAAGCTTCCTTCACGCCTTTAGCCAGTCTCTACCTCTTACATATATAAACACACATATATATAATCAGATACTATATATGAGCTACTATTAAGCAACCAACTTTTTTAAACATGCAAACAAACCTAGTATAAGCTCCATAAAACAGCTCTGCTTTTTTCTGGTATTGATATTGCTTATTTTGAAGTTAAGCGTATCCATAAATATGCTCTATGGTCCCTTGAGGTAAGTCTCATAAGGTATGTTAAAAAAAAAAAGGAGGAGGAGGAATTTTTTTGGCAGCAATTACCATCTCAGATAACCTGCCTGGGGTTGGGAAAGTGTGCCAGCAATCTGCTCAGAAATAGCTTTCATTTGGGCTGTTTATTTTCATATGCTTTGTCTGACACTTTACTGCTGTGGCTGGGTACTTAACTGTCAGCTTCCATTAAACGCTTTGTCAGCTGTTCCCACTCCAGGCAGAAACCAAAATTATCGTTCATCTCCCATTATTCATTTAAGTCAACCCACTGGCAGGAAGCAAGCAGGATGACAAAGGAAATCATCCTTGTGCCAAATGGTGAGATTTCTTCACACTCCTTCAATACAGTTCTCCTCCAGTTCCTTGTCTGTTCCTCCTCTTGACTGTCCCAGTCATCTGCCTTGCTTGTGTCAAAAAAGCAGGGACTTGAGGGCAGCTGTTGGACTTCAAAACAAGGTTGGGGAGACTGAAGCCCTCTGCAGCAGCTTCAAAAGTCTGGGATATTCTGAAAGAGAGTAACATGTTTACCTCACATTTGTTTGGACTATCACAGCATAATCATATGAGCAAGCATCCCTTCCTATGGCAAGACTGAGTAAATAAATAAAAAAATAGCTTTGGGAGTATCTATTACATGATTTCTTGTTTTGCTGTTTTAGAGAGTGTGGATGGGTTAGTTTTTTAAATTATTTAAACCAAGTTTTCCAAATTCTGATATATACAGAGAAAGAAAGAGAGGTTGAGCAATTCCAGAAAAAGCAAAACACGTCATTTCAGGTCAAGCGAGACATTTTAAGATGACCCAGACTGTTCCTTCTTCTTCCAAATCTGATCTTATCCAAACCAATGGCCCTATCCCCCCAACACTTTAGTTCACCCTTTGAACCAGAGAATCCATTACATGTATTACTCTAATTATGGTGTGGTTTCTTTTAATAAGCAGATGTGGAACATTATAATCGTAGCCCCGGGCTACTGAAATGGCGGACTCCAGTCTGGATCTGAACCTCACATAAATTTACTCCGTGCCTTGCCAAGGTCCCAGACGCATGACGTCTCACACATTCCTGAAGGAGATCCCATGTTTTTTACCACTCCTTTTGGTTTCGCAGCAAGCAGCTGCAGGGCCCTGCCAGGACTTCCAGCCACAGAGGTGGTATGCACCACAAATGGCCCTGCACAGGTAAAATCAGTGTACAGCTCCCTGCTGACTCCCCCCTGGTCAGAATTAGCAGACTTCAATAAAATGACCCAGTGGTTCTTCATTAAAACCGAGCCTCTGTTGCTCAAGATTGCAAAGTGCTCACCTCTAACAAAACAAAAGCTCCCTGCAAACAAAAACAAAGGTTGCTCAACATGGGATCTCTATTGTTCTTCTTCCTGAAAAAAAACATTCAGTCATAACATGTTTGTTCCCACTCATTCTCCTGGAGATTTCAATGAGAGTTTTGAAGCTGTCCAAGTAGCTCATAAACTGGAGCCCCTTTCTGATTCAAGTGTGCCCTCCTGTTCAGATTTTGGGAAATGGGATGATTAATTGATTTCCATCATTGGTCTCCCCATAAGTCATGAGCCAAGCTGCTATTTCAAGTTTCCATTGACAAAGATTTTATTATAAGAAGCCATAATTTTTAACTGGCGCTGTGCAAACTTTTTAGTCTTCAACCTGAATTAGGCCCATATGTTTCAGAAAAATGCGGTGACAGCAAGCTGGGGGGGTGAAGTGGGGAGGGGAAGGGAGCAACTGGTCTATCTCAGTGGCTGAACAAACTTCCACCCACATCACAGCATAAAGGGGCTCTGAATTGGTCGTCTTAACCCTTATCTAAACAAAATAAATCAAAAATACAATTTTCCGATTGACGCTGAAGGATTTGTTTTCTTAGCCAAAAAGCAATTTTAAGCTCCCTTGCTGAGTGAGCTCTGCCCAGATCCTGAATTCCACTGAGAGCTCCTGGAGTTCAAGGTGGTATGGTTTAATTCACCTTCTGCTGTTCTGTTGCTGGGATAGAAATTCCCTCAAATAGCACCTGCCACAGGAAGTAGCTGAAACCACAGCTAAGTAAGTGTTGCATGTATTCCTGAGGACTGGGAGAGCCTTCCTCCAGAGAGCTTGACAAGTCAGTTGAAAAGACGTGAAAAACATGAGAAAGACAGGAAAAACAGCAGAAAGGCGGTGTTGCAATCCTTATTTCACAGGGTCAAATGGGAGAGGTGTATTCCAGTAAATAAAACACTGCCAAGCTATGAGCTCAAAATATTAGTAATAACAATTTTATCAGTCACCCTGTTGAACCAGCTTTAGTAGGAAGTGGGACTGACAAGAAGATGCAAAGCACATCGAGCTGACCTGTTTTACTTATCAAAGGCTTCATCTGCATTGTAGCTACAAACGAGGGATCCAGATATAGGGAGATCTGGAGGCTGAGTGCTACGCCTCCTGTGATACAGAAGTTCCACTTTCACAACACTGTTGCTGCATCCTAGAACTACTTCTTCCTTATCACATATGTTTGATGAATTGTCCTTTGGAAGCTGTTGTCTAATAAAATGGCAATCCACTACTTGATAGGGCTGGGGAACAGCAAGATCACTGTGAGGATGAACCAGAAATACCAAAGACTAAGCTGTGGGTCTGCATGATATGGCCAAGCCAAAAATTGTACATAGAGTTAGGAACTGATAAGTCTGTTTCAGTCTCTTTGATTTGTAATGTGGCCTTGGGCAAATCATTTGATTTAACTGCAGCTTGGTTTTGTTCCCTGCAAAACAGGGATAAATAACATCAGCCTGCCTAAAATATTCTCTGAGAGATGCAAACAGGACCTGATGTACAAGTGTTAACTAGTAATGCTCTTGAGGTTTGTCATCTGGGATGCGAGGTAGCACCTTGGTATGGTGCTGTCACACAGGTGAGTTACAATACTCAGCAGCCTGGTGAATCCAAATATTACATTCATATGATGGCTATTTACAGTATGACTGAACAGTTCAAGTCATGTTACAATCTGGAAGGGCCATAGGTTCACTTGAAATTTTCCAATTAAAAAAATATTTAGCAGTCATTGAACACAAGCAGGAATTTAATTGTCTTCTCTGGCTTTTGAATGATAAATACAGTGAGAGCCCCAGGTCTTTTCATCTTCTGTTTGCTTTCTTTCTTTCTTTTTAGCTGAACACAGTCTGGCCTTGAGATGCTAGTTCACAGATTCCTGCACTGTGAGGAATTTGTCTCGATTCAGGTTGGATTGGATGGTGTTGCAATAAGTTAGTGATAGACCAAGAGTAATATCCTGTATCTGACTTGTTTCCTGTTCTTGCTGAGAGTTTCCAGCCTGTGAACCCAGTTCTTGTCCCAGCAGCCTGTCATGTGTTGTCAAATCTCCAGCTAATCTCATTATTCAAACAATCAAAGCCCAGAAGGAATTATTTCCTTAAAGATGACTCTCTACTCATTTTGCTGTGACTTCAATGTCTTGTGCTCAAGTAGACTACTTTTCTCAGGATGACCCATAATTCTGATCAAAAGGACCTAAGAGAGGAAAAATCCCTCACTTGCATTAATAGTTGTTCCTAATGATTAATTATGCCAATAGTTAAAAGGTTGGTCTTGTTTCTTCTCAGGATATGAGTTAAGGAGTGGCTTTTGCTACCAGCTTTTGTTACATCTCTGTGTACTTGACTAGAAGAAGAGCTTCAGTACTGCTATTTTATTTCTATGAAGTTACTTCATCTAGCATAAACAAACCACCTCACATCCTTCTTTTTCACAAGCTTAAAGACCATGCTCTTTTAAGTCTTCCATTGCAGCACATTTTCTCTGGTCCTTGAATTATTTTTTTATGTTACTTTTTGCACCTTTTCTACACATCTTAAAATAAAAGACATGCCTGAAAGATGATTTTCTGTCTTGGAGTGAGGAACTATCTGCACATATCCAGGCTCTCACGGACATTCAACTCAGGATGCCAGTTCACATCCTGTCTCATGGTTAGGATGTGGATCTGTGCTCTCTAGAACATCCTGTAGGGCTTATGCTCAGACTACCTTCTCCAAATTGGGCTTTTCTCCAAATTTCCGTCAGGTTTTTCTTGAATTTTACTTCACGGGTAGTTTCATCTAAATGCACATCTGAGCCCTGGGTTCAGCAGCCCAACCTCAGCAGACTCTGTGGTGATGTCTAAGTCCTGGGAATTGCAGTCAGGCAGTAGCAAGAGGTGAATTCAGCCAACTCTTTCAGTCCTGGAGGCTGATCTTGCAGGACAAATCTCCACAGAGCTGTTTTTGCATCTCCGGTGCTGGCACACAGACATGTAAAGCAGTATATGCCCTTCCCTATGGGACACTCCTCCATGAGTTCATTCCTGGCTTAGGTGGAGGAGCTGGATTTTACATTATTAAGTATTGAGTTGCAACATGAAATTACCAAAATGTAAAACATGGGAAAACATACTGTAAATCACTTATTGGCAGGTCTCTCACCTCTTTACAAGTGCACAACTGGATACATTTGAGTCTTTTGGAATTTCCAAATTAGAGCCCATAAGACCTTCCCGAAGAAAGGTATTTTCTGCTGGCACCAAAATAATTTTATCTGAGCTAAACAACAGAGTTAAGATTTCAGCATTCACACAGCCGTCTGGAGGCTACAAATCCAAATTTAATTTCACCTCCTTGCACTGTAGGTCTATTATTATTACTTTATAAATGAATGTTATTTTTCTTGTAACTCTCCTGCTTTGGCTTTTCAAAAGAAATATACAGAGACCCAAGGGACTGACAGTGAGAATGTAGAACCTTTCACCTTCAGGTGAAAACACTGATACCTTTAACAAACTTATCAGGAAGTAAATGTACCTAAACAGAGTAAACATATGTTCTTAGTACTAGGACCTCCAGCTCTTCTGCCCCTGCTGATTGCTACTTTCGGCTTGCGGTGACAAAAGATGCTCTGATATGAGGAAGGGGTGATTGTGGTTAAGGCACTAAACTGGGAATCAGACTGTTGTTCCTGGCTCTGCCACATTCTTCCTGTATGGCTTCAGGCAAGTCACTTAATCCTTTCATGCCTCAGTTTCCCATCTGTAAAATATTTTTTTTTCAGCCCCTCGCTATTCTTGTCTCTAGGGCAAGAAAGATCTTTTTGCTGAGGCACAGAACAGTTGAGTTTAGACAGTATTATATGATTGTGTTTGAGTGTCCAAGGGTTTGGGTCATGCCTTTGGTTGGCTCAAGCTTTCAGATGGGTGGGGAAGAGGCATATTTCTTGTATCAGAATTTGTCCAAGACGTGTTATTTTGCTTTGTCTGTGAAGACAGAGTCACAAACTTAAGGGGAATCCCTGGAAAAAACGAAGGTTTAGGTTTATCTTACACTGAGGATTCAGAAAGTAGAAGTAAATAAATAAACTATACCTATAATATCCTTCAGAAAACTGATCCCAAAATGCATCTGACTTGAGGTTCAAGCCTGACACCTCTTGCATGGAGAGAGTTCAGGGTGATGTTACTAAGAGCCAGCGGTTCAGATCCCCACAATGAGCAGACTTGAAAATGAAGGGGATTGGCGCCTTCCACATTTCCATTTATCTGAATTTTTTGTTGACTTCTTTTACTCTTAGAATTTGTGGAGGAAGTGACAAGTAGCCTGGGTGTGAGTTCTTCTTCCTGTTTTCTGCTCTCGTTGTCTCAAAAATCTCTCATGAACACAGGTTTCCTGTAGGGAGGAACTGGCTTGCACAACATCTAGAGAGTAGGGGGCTGCAAAATTACAATGAATATAGCTACTGGAAAGATGTGGCAAATATCTACTATCACAGCCTTTACCTTTTAATTCTGATCATCCCCGATAACTACTAATCTTAAATTAGTAGTTTTTTTAAAGTAAAAGAAGATTATTTAAAGTAAAAGGAGTTACCAGATAACTCCTCAGTTGCACAGAGTTGGTTGCTTTCTTGCTGTTGTCACAACCAGTTATTTTGTCCCTAAGCAAGAGAGACATATCTGCTGGTCTTGCAGAGAGCACATCGGATCCCCTGGATTAGCAAGTCTTCCAGTGGATAATTTGACGTGAGGCCGGTGTCCCACGGGAGCACCCAGATCACAGTACTCATTATGGAGAACACTGCACTTCAGTGCTCAACTTGGATGATGCTCTGGGAGATAAAATACAAAGTTATCCATAAAGCATCAAATATTTCACCTTTTAGAATACTCTTCGCTGATTCCCTCAGAAATTTATTAGCTCTACTAATATTTTCTTTCTTAGTTTTTCAAAGCAAGCTCCAAGTCTGCTAGTACTGACTATGCAGAGCCCTGAAACCGCATGTTTATTTTCCTAAGTTATAAAAAGTTTATAAGGGTAGCTGGTATCCTTATGGGCCACTGTACAGTGATTTGCTACTGCATTCCACACTGATACAGAAGAGCTCTGTGTTTTATACCAGAGGGAAATCCTTGTGATACATCTGTCCAGCAGCCAACAAGAGTACAGACACCTTCAAAAATATAACCTTGATAAAAAATGAATAGCTGAAAAGGCAGAAATCATCCCTTCTAAGAAAAATCAGTTTGAACAGGGAGATGACCTTGAGCATTGCGAGATCTGTGTTGCTATACCCCAGTGAACATTACCAACCAAGTCCTTTCATCTCAGTCATAGTTCTTTTTTTAAGTAGATCACCATTTGTACCTGAAAATGCTGTATGTTCACATTAATTTTGAGAAGTACTATGTAATGGTTTCTTTTTGTTTTTTTTTGCAGCAAACATCTAGCCTCAGGCTTTCAGTTTTCACAACTTAATGTTGCTTCATTGACATTAAGAGGCTTTGGTCAATTTACACCAGAGAATGAAGAGACTGTTATTCATTTATCTCTTAAAATAGTGAGTACACAGCTGCACAACCTGAAGAATTAAGTCACTATTTTGCTATGACTGTCCTGGAAGGAGAAATTCAGAGCAAACAACATAGATTTCAGGAGACAGTCTGGAACGTGTGAAGAGTTAGCAAAATTGACATAGACGCAATAGCAAAAATAAGTAATTTTGCAAATCCCTAAACCACAATGGCTGGATTAGGGCCCTCATCATACAATTCTTGGGCATGTGAACAATCCTTTTTTCACTTGAGTTCATTTCATTAGCTTCTCTCAGCTACATAAATACTCATACTCTCAATGGGACTACTCACATCAATAAAGTTCCTCAAGTGAGCAGGGACTGCAACCCAATTTTAGTGGAACAAACCCAATCTCTGATTTTGATTGCATCCCTCACTTTTCTAAAAAACTTTGTTTCCAGCTAGAATGAGCCCACAATCCCTCTGGAGCTTTCTTTCGCCACTTCCAAGCACAATCCCAGTTATTTGTCTTGTCAAATGTAAAAGCAAACAGGGCTCCTCCAATCTCCCTAACAACTTCACCTCCCTTCATAAAAATACTGCTGGGCCTCGAGCAGGCCAAGTTGGATGTCTTTTGGAACTCCTGGGCATTGCTCTGCTCTGATTGATCGATCCCTGGTGGGGTTATCATGCTGACATCAAATCCTGACATGCCTCTGCCAGCCAGGAACCCTCTGAAGTCAACATACACATACTGCATCACGGTTCATGACAGTATTCGCAGAGCAATTATTATTCTGTTTTATTACTCAGTTGTAAACTGTTTTCTGATTAGGCTTTTAGCCAATGGTCTTTGACACTGATGCACAGCATTGACTGGGATCAATTCACTTATAGTTAATACAGATGTCATGGAAAATTGCCCCTTTGCCTATCAGTTCCAAACATAATTCTGGTAGAGGTCTTACTTTAAGGTCTCCCATAAGGAAGACAGAATGGGCAGTGCTGGAGTGAGAAGCGCATTGCAATACTAGCAGAACACCTCTGAGAGCAGCATAGCAGCCAATTTTTGCCCCCAGCTGGCAACAACCACCACTTGGATCCCTAAATACAAAGGGCAGATATTGAGTTAGATATTTTCTGCATAGTTCGCAAGCAGGATTATTTAGTTTCATTCTGCAGAAAGCATAGGAGGAATTTCTCCCTGTTCACCCAAGAATACACATTAACAGCTGAAAATAGCTACAAGTAGGATCAAACCCAACAAATATGCTTAAAAAATAATGTTGAGAGTCAAACAGGATTTTTCCAGCAACACATTTCTTACAATTCAATGCTGCTTTGAACTAAGTAAGGCACTGTAGGCTGTGGGTGTACAGAGGACCACATCCTGAAAGCAACTGACCAACCTGCATAGACTTACAAATATTTTTACTGAAAAAATATCATATCTGTTTTTAAGACACGCTTAGATGTATCAATTTTTCATTGAAATCCAGCCATTTTTGATCCAAAACACAGAAAGATCTGGATTTTAGAGTTCTTTCTCTCTTTTTTTTTAATTTACAAAAAATGCATATATTTATTAGATAAATGCATATATATAATTAGACAAAAATATAAACCCTCTATAAGAGCTGAAGGAGTTTAGCCTGATTTTTATGACACGGCTGCTCTGAATGTGTTCAGGTCTCACGCGGTTCATCTCCTCCCAGCCCTCATCGTACTACAGGGAGAAGAAAAGTGTGAGCAGAAGTTCTTTTCTCTTTGAGGAGAGAACATGAAAAGTTGATTTCAGCACAAATCAGCCCTGATCCGGATAAACTTTGTCATTTGCACTGAATACCTTCTGTGTTTCTATGATGTATCTGTAAACTTTTCTCAGGCCAAAGAATGGATAATAATTTCATTTGTAAAATGTCATTTGAAAGGGTTACACAGAGAAAATAGCAAAGAGAAAGGTTAAGGTAAATCAGTCTGGGAAGGATTAGATCAGAGGATGCAGCTATTTTAGCCCAATGTTTCAATTACTGGTTTCTTATGTCAGTATTTATCATCCTATCCAAAAATATGCAATAAAATCAGGACATCTAAACTCAGCCATTTCCTCTCAGGACTGCGGTCTTGAAAACTTCGCTGATGTGCGTTTCTTCCACAAATAAATACCCATCGGATATGATACATATCAGGTAAAGGCTTCGTAGTGGAAGGCATGACTCTACATTTAGTGTACTTTCTTTCCTTCAAGGTAAAAAAAAAGGAAGTGGGAAGACGGTGAGGAAGAAACTGAAACAAGATCAACTCCTTCCCCTCCTCTGTCATTATGTTCAAGGACTAAAAGATATGTCCAAAGAGCTCTATAAAGACAGTTGTAGAAAATAAATGCAGAAAGCTATTTCTGTTCCATTGTTATCCAATACAAATCAGTAAATAAATCCTGCAAAGAGAGACAGATGGAGTGATCTAGTCTCTAAGTACAGTTGTGTTGCAGCAAGTACAGGTGTCTGCAAGTAACTGCAGTGTTTGAAAAGTGCAGGAAAATAAGACTTGGGAAAGTAAAATAGACAATTGATTGGGTTTTTCTCTTTTGTTTTTTAAGTACAGTGACAGGAACATACAAAAATGTATTTATGGACCAAAAGGACAAGGACTTCTGGAGTACTGAAAACTCTGATTCAGTGATTCCCTTAACAGGACTCAAGCTCAGCATTGAAGCATTCATTTCAATGAAAAGAATACATTTTCTCCAGAGTTAGGAGTCACAGAAAACATCTGCAAGGTTAGAAAATTCTAGTAACATTCAAAACAACTTGCTCTCCGCAATCCTGTGTATGTACAAGCTTGTTGTACATGAGTACATGAATGTTAAGATTATGTTTTCTGGGGAAAGGGAGAAACCTTTTACATTGTAATATAAATGTAATGAAATGTAATATAATATATATAAATGTGAAACCAGTCTCTGCTGCAGCTTTCTTACACAGAACAGCATCTTACCATTCATACATTCAGATACATATGCAGTATATATATATATTCCCATACATAAGCATGCTGTATTATTTAACTTAAAGCACAAACATGTGCTTAAGAGAGACGAGCCTGACAGCCCAGAGACTTAATCTTTCCATTAGCAGCCCTCCATCTCTATTACCTTGTCTTGCTGGATTTCCTTCTTTGTCCCAGGGAGAATGGCTTTTGCAGCAGAACAAGCAGAAAAAACACTGAGATTTACATAAAGACCATGCTTGCCATTTCAAGATGCAGCAGTGCCACTGGCCAAGATATTGTTTTCTCATACAGGAAGAATCTCAGCTGTAATCATCAGCCTTTTCAAAACATTGCCAGGAGTCTTTTATTTCCTTCACTTACAATTTGTCTAGCTCAGAGATTTACATGAAAGGAATGAATGAAATATTGATCTTCATGTGAAAACCTGTTGCATAATCTGGAAAATCAAGGAGTATCTCTGGAGTGTGACAATTTTGCACGTGGCAAAAGGATGACATTGTTTTCCCCAGCCAAAATATCAACTATAAGAAGGTCACTTAAGTGGTTTACAACTATGATGCCTTGTTCTTCATCCCATATCTAATTCAAATGTCTTTAGGGAAATTAATATAAATGGTACTTTAAGCATTTTAGGAAGCGCTATGCTAACTAATACAGAGGTCCCATTAGTGGACTCTGCTCCACCAAGCTTCATTGTCAGGACTGAAAACTGAAGTACATTGTCAGGATTGAAATTTGATCATCAGTCTTGACTATTAGGAGTCGATAAACTGTTTATGAGGAACAGAATGGACTACCGGTAGCTATAGAATTGTAATCAAGTAATGCAGGAATAAAGTGAGAGCCAGAAGTAAGACATGGGTCATCTCAAATGATTAATAGGGCACATGAATTAAAAGAAAACAATGATTGATGAAACAGAGCCACTATGAGGTACATACAAGCCTAAGAATGACTGAACAAGTTTGGATTTGCTTTTTGTTTTCAATTATGATGATGAAGAACACTCTTGGGCACCACAAAAGCAGCAGCATCCCACGCAAAACCACATCTATTGTGGGTGAAATTAAAGTCTCATCTGGGCCTTGCACCTTGCAGCTTGGCAAAAGGTTAGAGACTTTAGAAAGTTTGGCATTCTGTGAGTTTTCATACAGGTTTCCAATCCATTTTTATCCCTGACACAAAGGTCAGCCTGTTTGCCAGCTGTCAAGCCCTTCCTGCACAGTACAGGGGTAAAAGAGCAGTTCACGTAAAGGTTGTCAGAATTTTTATGCATTTTTCTGATTTTGGCTGACATTTTCTAAAATTATTCAGCCTGAGGCAGATACTCAGCATGAAGAATTTAAATCCAAATGGTTAAAGCTTGGCAAAGCTCTGAGCAACTGAAAACAGAGTCTTGTAATGGGAAGTGTCAGACAACCTCAATAATAGGCAACCAGCCCCATCTGTAGTATGCATTGTAATGCATTGATGATTGATGATATCAGACTTGAAATTTCACAGTTAAGTAGCTGCAGTACTGTTAATCCTCCCTTGCAAAGAAGATCAGTATGATAGCCCATCTGGTATGTATGCACAACGTAAGATTATGCTCCATAAGAAATGCAAGATTATGTCCATCACAAAAAAAATAATAATTCACCTCATTTTTTAGAGAAAGGAGGAAATTTTGGACATTAGTGGCTGAGCTGACATGGCATAGTTTGGTTTAATGACAAGTATGGGGTATGGCAGCTTCCATTTATATGTAATATATAAGTTACTGAGTTTTGGATATTTTTTCATTAAATGAATATTAGTTATAATATACTTCTTAATTAATTGGGTTCAGCTTCCATCTTGACATTTCTGTGATTGAACTTCACAGGCCTAAATGGGCCAGGACAGAACATTTCAGGGTTGAATAGAAGACTGTCAAGAGGAACAGAATCTTAAATGTGTGCACCTGGATATTTGTACTGGAACAGTTGCAGCAAAATTTCAATGAAGTGAGCAGGAATACCATCACGTGCCTGGCTTGACCGACATGTCTCAAATTCTGTTATTTATTAGTAAGCCAGAGAGCAAAAAAGTTCATAATCATTTTTGTGCAAGCAAGGACTGTCTAGGAAACTGCACTTAGCTCAGAGCTATTCACTTAGCAGGAAAAAAACGCTGCATTTGAATAAATTATTTGTGGTGAATTATCCCATTAGCTGTAGTCATCACAATTGTATCCTGATTTTTATGCAGCATACATAACAAATTTCTCCTTTCCATATTGTATCTTCACTTAATTTGTTGCAGTTGGAAACAACAATTAAACATTACATTTAATGAATCTGATTATCTGACAAACACATATTTTAACTAATGTTTGCTATGGAGATGCTGTAAGCAAAACCAAAACTCACAGTGAACTTGAGTAATGAAAAAGATTTTCAAATTTATGCATGAATAGATCTGTGGGCAAAACCAGGAATACTAGGAGTAGCACTATGCCAAGTGAGGATTATCATTGTTAGAAGAGACCAATTTGGTTTTTTGTGGAATATAAGACTTGTAAACTTAACATCAGTCTGTATTAATTTTATTTCTGAGCTCTCTAGAGAATACTTTTGTGAAAGTTTGGACCCAAAAACCTTTGTCTTGTGCTGGCACCAGCGATGAGGAGAGAGTGTGAGAGCCTTTCTGCAGCTCCCGGCTGTGTGACCGTGTGGGACCGGAACCAAGCTCTCAAGTGCTGCAGAGATCAGAGCAGCAACAAGAGGAGAGACAAGATGGATAGAGAATTATGAAATTCAAAAAGCAACTTCATCTCTGGAGAAGACAATTTTATTCTTTTATCCTAGTGAATGAAATTTCAATGTGGGGAAAACTCCTAGGCACGATCTGGAAAGAGCTGAGTGCCTCTGCACAACCACTGACTGAACATCCAAGCTTCTGGGAGTTGATGCATGGGGTAACTCACCCAGCTGTGCAGGTTCACTTTTCCAGCACTCATGCAAATCACTCCTTTTGCTTTGGTTTGCATGGCCTTATGCCCTTCTGAGTTTTGGTTTCCTACAAACTTCATAACTCAAAGTAAAGTCATCCAAAACCAATGAGTTTTGCCTGGTGTCAGGTTGAAAACACTTTGTTTTGCAGAGTGTTTCATGTAATCCTGAATTGGCCCAGGTGCATTCAACTCTACGTCTGCTTAAAAAACTAACACTTTTTCATCACAGCAGACTCAAATGTCTGGGATTGCTACAGTCCTCCCAAACCAGATCACAACATGTTCATCACAAGAGTAATAACTGGAAAAAACATATCCCTTACCTTGGCATTAAGAATGGTTGGCATAGTCTGCTAGAGTGAAAAGCACAGCATTATATGAACAGCTGGATGCAGCTGAAATTTGGGATAATATCTACCCCATAATATGGGGCAGAATTACCCCCAGTTTCTTCTGAACAAACCTGGATGGCTAGAAAGGTGGAATCAATTTGGTGATGGCTCTTGGTTAATGCCAAAGGTTTACTCTTCTCCACACTCTTAATTCCCTCCATCCTTTATTCTTCTTACAGCTGTGATGACAATTACCCTGGATCAAAAATCCTGTAAATTATAAAAGCTTACAGATGCAAGATACTTCTATTTGGTAACACATGGACTTCAAGGTGTACTCACAGCCCAGAAGGCCAACTCTATCCTGGGCTGCATCAAAAGAAGCCTGGCCAGTAGGTCGAGAGAGGTGATTCTGCCCCTTTACTCTGCTCTGGTGAGTACACACCTGGAATACCGTATCCAGCTCTGGAGTGTTCAGCACAGGAAAGACACAGACCTGTTGAGGTGGGTCCAGAGAAGGACCACCAAAAAGATCAAAGGCCTGTAACAGCTCCCCTATGAAGAGAGGCTGAGGGAGTTTGGGTTTTTCAGCTTGGAGAAGAGATGACTCCAAGGAGACTTTATTGTGGCCTTTCAATACTTAAAGGGGGCTTACAAGAAAGATGAGAGAAAACATTTTAGCAGGGCCCGTTGCAATAGGACAAGGGATAATTGCTTTAAACTAAAAGAGGAAAGGTTTAGACTAGATATTAGGAAGAAATCTTACACGCTGAGGGTGGTGAAACACTGGAACAGGTTGCCCAGAGAGGTGGTAGATGCCCCACCCTGGAAACATTCACATGGGGCTCTGAGCAACTTGATCTGGTTGAAGATGTTCCTGCTCACTCTGGGGGGGTTGGACTAGAGGACCTTCATGGTGCCTTCCAATCCAAGCCATCCTACAATTCTATGACTCACAACCTCCTTCATGAGCATTGGTTTTGTGAAACAAGTCTGATGAATAGGGGAAGGGGATTTTATTTTCTCAGATTTTTTTATTTTATCTTTTTTTCATATTGCCATTAATACCAAAAGCATACCAGGCAAGGAAAGAGCTAAAAAGAGATGGTTGAAAACCCAGACTTTTTAGTGCGGGTGCCCAGGCAGACTCTTGAATCAATCTTTACAGTGACAAATGAGCAACAATTCGTTTATCCAACTTGCTCAATGCCCGCTTGTCTCAGAGGGAATTGTGGGACACTCTGTACTATGAAAATGTCAAGTGTCTTTCCTTGGCATGGATTTAGTCTCATGTGACTTTATGGGTGTATATATCAACTGCAAGACTAAATTTTAGTCATTCTGGGACCTCTCTCATAGTCAACCGCAGTTCAGCTAAGCTATTTCAGATATTTGTCGTTATATGGGGTAGATTCCACCCTCAAAAAGCCTATTTATTTGCTCTGACTGTGAAGAGATTCTAGACATCCAGGTTACACATTGACATTCATCATCTCTCAGATGCATCCCATCATAAATAACTCTAAATATGGCTTGAAGTGCAGCATTCATCTGATCAAGTGCAGACAGTTGCAGTGTTGACAACTACCCTTACTCTCCTTTTGTACTCACTTCAAAGAAACAAATGTCTTTAAGGTGTGATTCATCTATTATCAAAGCAGACAATTAACATAGGTCAGATTGATCACTCCTTAAGAACATCTATTTCTCTCCACTGGCTGGAAATGAAGTCTATGACAGGGAACTGAGGTGTGAATGCTGAGTGGGATGAACTCCACACTAAAAGTTCATCTATAGCTTCATTTTGGCTGGAGTAAGAAACCAGAAGCAGACAAAAAATTAGAAAGCTCATGATGAGCAATGTGGGACAACCAGACTTTCCAGGATTTCTTGGGAAAACACAGGTGCACATGAACTTTCTCAGCACAAACCCCTCTACTTTTGAAGTACTATCACCTTACTCGGGGATCAGTATACAGCTATTAGCTAAAGCTAATAAAATAAACTCCTTTGATATTTTGTTAGGTAAGTAAATATGTGTAGCCATCAGAGTTGTAATGAGGAATAAACTAATAATAGCTGATTCTGTATGATACGAATCTGAGGAAATTAATCCATCTAGAAGTAATTAAAAACATTAAAGCTCCAAACCCTCATGTGCTCATAGTATTAGGCAATTCCTTAGCAGACTTCAGGTCACCTGAAGCTTACGAAAATATTTTCAGAAAGAGCTACAGGAAATATTACATCATTGAAGACACGATAGGACTCAATGCAATGAGCCAGAAAATGTGACTCTATGCTTGTCTTAACCCGGTACCTGTGTCCTGCCTGCTTGAAACCAGCCAATTTATCTCCTATTCTTCCACTCTTCACTTGACTTGCCATTGTAGACCCGTGAGCTCCTCTCTCTCGTGTTTATCCAGAACTGTGCCCTGTACAGTACCTCTTGTAAAAAATTGTGAGACTGCAGATGAACACAGACTGACCAGCTGCCGCCCTCCACCAAAGAAGCCTCAGCACGTTGTTATTCTCTTAGTTGGTCAAATCCTGGCTGCTTTTGCAACCAGACACATCCTGTGCAATGCACTTTTAATTATTTTGCCAAATTGTTATTTTACATCTTTTTCTTTTCTGAACTGTACATTTCTCTGGTGTTTATATACAGGGAATGCTGTGAGAAAGCCAATTGTGTCTCCTTGTTGCAGTGTCATAGCCTGCAGCAGGGAGGAGGGAGCCAGATTAAGGTTTCCAGTTCAGTTTCTCAAATTTAAGAGTCACTCTAGAGAGTGACACCTCCATCGGAGAGCCACAACCAGCTCGAATTTGATTCTCTCAATGCTAAACACAAGCTTATAATCACAGGCTTCATTTCTAAGTCAGAAAACTTCTATTAAGGCCAGTGCTTCATCTTCATAGTGCAGGGTTTTTTTCTGTCATATCTGCATTTTAGACTGGAAAGGAGTTTCTATTAGGTTTCAAAAAAAAATAAATCTGCAAAGATACAAGACCAGGGAAGTCATGTTTCAGAAATACCATGATCTCCTACCTCCTTTTCCAAATTTCACTTTATTTCCAATTACATCCCCTTAAGTATTCAATCTCCCTGAGCCCTTAGGTCTCCAGATGGATTGCAGATTTTGCCATGACAAAGATGTCACACAAACTCATGACTCAGACAAGTGTGATTACAGTGAAAATCTGGGTCCAATGTTTGTCATGAAAGAAAACAATAAAAATTAACCCAGACTTCAATACACAATCTTAACATCTAAAAGCCTAATGACAATGGGCTTGGTTTCATTACAAAGTAAGTACATTTCAATATGTCAATGAGAAAATTGTTCCTTGTTTTTGTCAAGTAAAACGTATGGGTGGAATGAAAAAGTCAGCGAAGTTTAAATACCACCTGTTTTCTGCTCCAACATAGGACCAGCAAAGAGCTAGGGCTTAAGCTGAGGCAGGGCTTGTCTTGCCAGTGACAAGAATATTCTAAATGGTCACTGTTTAAAGAGTACCTATGAAATCACAGATGTGCCTCAGTGGCACAGACTAGGAGAAATCTACCATAAAAACTACTTCCTTATCTTGCATAAGAGAAATGATCCTTTCTAGCACCACAGATCGCAGTTTTAGTCCTACAAGCAGTGTGAGCAGGATAGATTAAGCACAAATTTGCACTCATTAGGTCACTTACTCTCCCCAGATTTAAAGTCGCTGTGCAAGCATTTTATATTGCCCAACGTACCATTACCGTGTCATTCTTCATCATTATTTTTAACTCCAGTTTCGACTTTTCCAACAGGTTTTGATATTTTAATACCTTTCCTTTTTAAAAAAAATATATCATTGGATAAGCCTATGTATGCCATACCTACAAGTTTGGCAGAGGGATGAAAATCTCCTTTGCAATTTTAGCTGTGGAGCCACTGGAGCTACTTGCAGACTGGTGGATGTTCTGATAAATTTGCCATTGGCATTGTGAAAGACACAGATGAATGCAATGTAAAACTGTAAAGAGGACAGACAGAGGGTCTCTGTCCATCCACTTTTGAGCAAAGAAAGTGCTTTTAGTGTCTGGATGAATCAGGAAATAGGGGAGTACCTGATCTGAAGGCATCTCTCTTCTAGATATTATCCAATCCTTCAGAATAACCGTATCAGCTCTGTTACAAAGATGAAGAGAAACCCCATCCTCTGCAGAAGGCCAGCTCTGGACCTCAGGGCCACATCTGAGCTACAGAAGAGAAGTAGACATGTTGCTACGTAATGTCTTGTCTGCCTTTCTGCACCAAAAAAGTTTTAGTCACTGAAGCACATGTAAGCAAGTAATCACATAGCACCTTGAACTGCCAAAACTGTGATTTAGGCATTTATTTATTTGTTTTGAAGTAGTAGCCAGGACACTATGGGACATAAATGCTTGATATACCAGATAATGACATTGACTTTAATTAATAACTTACTAATATTAAAAAAGAGGATGCTGCTGTGTGCACTCATTGCATATTTCTACATTTCTATTTCTATTTCTATTTCTATTTCTATTTCTATTTCTATTTATATTTATATTTACATTTACATTTACATTTATATTTATATTTATATTTATATTTATATTTATATTTATATTTATATTTATATTTATATTTATATTTATATTTATATTTATTTATATACATGCATACCTATCTTTTCATCTTGTACCTGGGCACATAGGTATATTGTCTTGATAAATGTAACTATATACACCCAAGTATGAATTACTCTTGTAGAAGCATACAAGTGTGTGCAGTATACATCACAAACAACAATCTGGGAACCAGGTAATTTAGTTAAGACCATACTGTTTGGCAGACTGAGAGGTTAATGGTGTTGATGTGGTTCTACTGCATCTGGTGGCCTTCAAGGATAAGCCCCACCATTGCTTACCGTTACCAACAAAGCCAAGGAGACTTTCTCGACCAAGTCACGGCGATGGTTTATGTAAACCAGTCCTTGACTATGTAAATGTTGAGCACAGCTAAGGAAGGGATTTTACCATTGCCCATGGTGTGAGTGAGACTGTTTTTGGAAAGCTGCATCCTGTTTGGCTGACTACTTTTTTTTTTTTTTTAAAGTGCTGATGAAATTAGAACAAGTTCGCAGTCTTAAGTCTGGCAAGTCTGCTTTGGACTAGGGAAATTTACTCTTTCTTTATGAAATGGTTAAGAAGCAACTTAATTGCAGGTTATATGTGTAGAATGTTTCAGATAATGGAGTAGGGGGAGATAACTCATTTATTGCTCAAACCTGACATAGTTCAATGGTGGTGAAAGAGGGATAAGAGATAGCTGACTAAAAACCAGATGCAAATTTCGTACTGTCTCTTTCTTAGCAGTAAAATGATTTATCCAGGTATGAAGTAGTACTTTTTGAAGACCTTTTGCCAAGATTAAGGTCTCTCTAATCCTATGAGAAGCTATGGATGGAAGAAGAATCACAAGGTCGGGGCTAAAACTACCGTAATATGTTTGATCAGAGGAGATTCCCATGGTGGGGTCTGCCAAACTTAAACCTAATCCACAATAAATCTGTTACCAACAGCTATGTCATCTTTTTATCCATCTTCCCCACCAGTAGTCATTATCTTTTAACTGAAAGTGAACAGCATTCTCTCTCTATTCTTCCTCCTACTAGAGTATCTTTTGGATAGCACTGGCATCACTGCTAAACTCAGAGAACACTAACCATATTTAAAGAATCACCAGTCTTTCTCAATAGGATCCTATAGGATTTGGTTCTCCACAACTATAGCCTCTCCAAAGCCACATTAAAAATAGGATTGGTAATACTTTTCACATTTGTAGGCTGTCACAAACAGTTAGCAGGGAAGAAGTCATTCAAACACACGACTTTATAATTAAGGCACCTAACTCTTATAAACCCCATTTTTCACAGAAGTAGTGACTTTTAATAAAGTGCAGTGGAGCTGTGGGGGATTCTGTGGTTTCTGTGTGCAGGCCTCATGTGAACATTTCGACCCTTAGCCCTGACCACAGAGACCACAGTCATCAGGAGGAATATTTATTTCCACTCCAGCACTTGTCTGGTCCAGTGGACAAACCCCTGAGCACTGAGCTGTGAGGCCAAGGGCATGGTGCTTTGTGGGAAACACGGTAGTAGTTTCCCTTTGCTTGGCCTCAGTTTCTCCATCTATAAAATTGGGATGATGATTTCTTATTCCTTTGAAAGCTGCCTTGAGAGCTGTGGAAGTACCCAGCAAGATGATATTTTTTCAGATTAGGTGGTTGAGGTGTGCAGAGGGGATGAAGTTGGAGAGAGAGTTGGAAATGAGGTCCAGGAGTACAGAGTTCCATTCCCATACAGACTCTGAGTGATGAAGCTCCTTTTATTTCAACAGCCTCATGAGAAGTAGGATGCAGGAAATTAAAACCTCAAAATTAAACTGATGAAGCTCTTTAATCCAGATCAGTAGGAGGATCACACAGATGAGAGTACTTCAGCTCTCTCTATGCATGTAGTAACAACACATTCAAAACCAGAAAACCCAGATAAAATTAAAAAGCCATTAGATAATCACTAGAAATGAAATTAACTTCACAGTAATGGATATTCATTTCAGTTCACCTGCTGAGAAAAGTCAGGGTAAAACACCTGGTTATCAGCGTGATGACAACCGGTCATTCACATCATAAATTAGAAGAGCAAATGCTGCAACTGCTGCCTGTCAGCATTTGCCAACTTGTCACCGGGCCACTGGTATGTGTGAGAAGAGGCTACGTGGTGAGAGCATGGGCCTTTGAAGAGATGCAGTTCAACTCTTGCTTGTGATGTCTGTCTGGCTGCAGGTCAGCTTGTCCCTCCCTGGGACTCTGGTACCTCAATCCTTCTGTCTCCCCATTCATCAACAGGTTGAATAATCCCCTCTTTTTTAGTTAATCCTTTGTCTGCTCTTGAGTACGCGAGGTGTAGACTTTTGGTGGCCATTTGAACCCTTGTTGTGGGATCTCTGTGACAGGTAACAAGCCTTATGGCGAAGGAAAGAGCAATAGATTCATCACCGACACCTGCAGGCTCCTGACACTGTCTCATAATCACTTTCCTAATCAGGTGAGGGAAACATGGGTCCAGATAAAACTGCTAGAGAGTGAGGACAAGGCTGTATATATATATGTACCCAGAGAGTAGTTATCAATGGCTCATTGTCAAAACAGAAAGTGGTGCTGGAAATCCAGAAAACACAACTTGGGAGAACTGATTGATTTAGTTACGTTTATTAGCCAAAAGAGAGAGTCTTGGTGGGATATAACTGCCTTTGAGAACAGAAAAGGCTGCTACAAAATGCACTGGTACAATCTATCCTCACTGGTGGGACAAGAAACGTTTTTACATTGCTGCAAAGAAAAATACAAACCAGATAGGAAAACAATTTATGAGGATCAAGAACATCACTAGCTTCAAGACTGTGAAATCTCCATTCCTGGGAGTCTTTAAGCACAGTCTGGATAAACTTCTGCCAGGAAAAATAGTTAAAATGGACTCTGTTTAAATCAGGCAATTCTACTTTTGGCTTTCTGTGTGAGCTTGAATGATATCCTCACCTTTCACGTGCTTCTGGCCAGTCTTTGCACATCCGCGTCACTTGGGTGCAGGCTGCTGGTAGCTCAGTGCAGCCTACAGTGATAACCTACTCTCAAGATGTCTGAAAACTATGAGCTGATATTATGGCAGACAAGACTGGGACTTCTCTAGGAGAAACTGTGGTTGTGCAACTCTACTGAGAGGGCAGATGGGAAAAAAGTCGCAGTTAAGATAAGTGCACAAGCACCGGAGTATTCTCACTGTGCTTCCCCTGGGGTGATCTCAAAAAAGTTCTGGAGCAAGGACTTGTGTCTAAGATGCATGGAGACAAGGCACAAAGTACTGGAAAACCAAGTAGAATATTGTCAGATATTGCCACTCACCTTGTGGGTGATGCCACGTTCCTGACCCAGCACTCTGCTGGCGTTACATGGGTGATCTTGGGGATTCAGGTGCCGTCTGGGACAGACTGAAGTCATTCCACTGCCTTCACACACACACACAAAAGTTATAAACCACAGAGACTGTACCTCCTTCTGCTCAGTCTAACATGTGACCAGGACTTCTGAATCTTGCACTGTCAGAAGGAAGACCAATTAAGAGGAACATGAGCCCACACCTGCTCATCTAAGTGGCATTCAGGTCTGGTGCTTGCAGGTGTATGTGCTGGTTTGGGATAAGCACAAGGGACCATATAGGACACACGGTGGACTCTTACATAGCAGTCCACTAAATAGTGAATTCCCTGCTAATACAGCACTATCAGTTACTGGGTTCATTCATAGCATAATATGTACAATTAATTCTAAATTAAAAATGAAATGCAAAATAGATTTGAATATAAAGTGCACACTAAAATATAATTTATTTGGTCTCTGCTTCAGTGACTCTATGGTAGCAACAGACATCTTTAGTGAAGGTGCTTTGCAGGGATTAACAGCCAGGTGGGGGTTAATAGGCCACAGCTGCACCATGATCCACAACTCCACCCCAAATTAATGATCTTCTGTGGACATATCCTTAAATTAGAGGAAATGACAGGTTTAAATTGGCATGTGCCACACACAGTGCAGTGGCAAGCCCAACAGTTAGTATAATTTTTAATATGGCCATAGAAAACACCTTTTTATACTAATAGAATAAATCATGTTCTCAACACCTGGAGTTTACACCAGCCAATCTGTAATAACGTATTAATGCATAGCAGTTGCACATCCTGTAACAGAGCAGCAATAAAATGCTGAGGGACCCAAGGGTAAGGGTATTAGCTCTGCCTAGTGAGACTCACTGACGATTACAGACCACCACTCTCCAACAATGCAGCTGACTAACTTCAGCATCACACAGCAGACCACTAAGTTATTTTCATTCCTAGATGTCCATGGGCTTTTTTTTCCTTCTTTCCTGATAATGAAGACTTCAATTCAGGAAAACTTTCCTATCTACAGTCTTACTTTGAGTGTGCTCTAATTATACCAAATATTAAACCAGCTTCAAGCCGGATGGGTGGACCGATGCGCCCCTTCCCTTAAGGCCACCATGTGTTTCTGCTCCATGCAAATGCACTGATGGTGGCAAGACAGCAAATACTTAAATCTGCAACGTAAGGGTACTTCTGAGGAGGGTTCAAGGAGAAGTAGGTGTTGGCTAATACCTCATTGAGTAAAATGGATTGCTTTCTCTAAACAAGTATGGTTGGACTTGATGATCTCAGAAGTCTTTTCCAACCTCATGATTCTATGATTCTTCTTCTGAGAGGTATTTTACCAAGCTGCCAATGGCATCAGGCAGACCTCAGTAAATTGGTTATGTGCAGGTCCCATTTCCAAGCAGCACTCTGAGAGCAGGAGAGCTGCTTTCTTCCTTTCTTAAATGAAAACCTGAAATTCTGATTTCAGCCATGAAGTTGGTGCTTTCATGGGGAGTTTGTTGTAGATTTACAAATAGCATCAGTCAAGAAAACTCAAACACTACCTTGTGTATGGTACCTTTACTACAACAAATGACAGATTTGGAGACATTAAATCAGAGCTTGTTTTGATAACTATGGTTTAGATGATCTTTAAGGTCCCTTCCAACCTAAACTATTCCACGATTCTACAATTTTATGGTCGTGTTTCTATTATTTTGCTTTCTATTATGAAGAACATAAGAATTGTGTTCAAACTGCAGAGGGAACTCCGAGCCAATAACTGCCTTTATCAGGACTCAGTGTCTTCCTTAGATGTTAAAATACTCGGGGTTTCCAAATCAGAGAAAACAAACACAGCATTTGATGAAGCAGCTGCTCTGGTTTTGCAAAGCTGTAGTGGTCAGTTTTTCAGCTCTGGGGCTATGGCAGCTACCACAGTATCATTTTATTCTTTTGAGTTTTGGGGGCCTATGGGCTTCTCATTATCATTATTATTTTTAAAAGACTAGTTCCACAAATTCATTCTCATGATACAGGTATAATGAATTGAGGAACTGAGAGGTCTAGGTGGAAGTCCTGGTCTCCAGAAATCCACTTCAATGCCTTCACCTTCAGTATGCGTTGGGAAGAGGTCAGGGAGGGGGGGAGGGGGGAAAGCACCTGCTTTCCTTTAAAAAAATAAATGAATGAATGACTAGATATGGCCAATTGGATATGATGGAAAATAAATATAATACCTAATGGAGCAGCAGGCAGCTAGGAAAGGCAGTGACCCCCTTATTTCTAGACTTGGAATGATATCACCCATGACACCTTTGACAAGGAAGTAAACAGGAAAAGATGAGTTGGCTGAAAATCAGTAAGAGTCAGTAAGAAACAGAGGGGGAAAAGTCCATGTTTACCACATGGAAAAGGACAGACAAAGGCAGCACAGAACTGAATGTTATTTTCAACATTCCCAAAAGAGGATGAGACAGAAGAGAGGGTAAAGACACAACTACACTTGAAAAAGACTTTAAACAAGTAGTTACTAGTGTTTCTTTCTGAAGGGACTCTGGTTCCCTGTCACTGCACAAGACAAGGAGAGAAAGTTGAGCCAGGTCACAGTTATTGCTGCAGTTGAAAACTTTGACAGGTTTTGTCTGTTTTCATATCCCCATACCAAACTTTTATCCAGCCTTAGAGTGCTCTGATGCATGTCTGAAGACAAACTTCCAAAGACCCATACCTACATTTACTATCTCCACAATCAGACAGCTTGCCTC
This sequence comes from Dromococcyx pavoninus, assembly GCA_033558185.1. Taxonomy (NCBI): domain Eukaryota; kingdom Metazoa; phylum Chordata; class Aves; order Cuculiformes; family Neomorphidae; genus Dromococcyx; species Dromococcyx pavoninus. The sequence goes on along the minus strand of JAUMJL010000502.1, from coordinate 2,246,252 downwards.
CTCCTGAAACACGTTAGAGTTACTGTCTTCATAGTTATACAGCCATCCACTGGATTTGGTGAAACACTCAATCAGGAACTGATAGAAAGAGGGATATTTATTGGTTCTTTAGGACTCTTTTCTGCAATCACAACCAATATGCAGCACAAGCATCAGGTATCCATGAAAAATTGTCATTATACAAAAAATTAGGCAATCTAGTGCTTCTGAGCAGAACCTGTGCCTCTTGTATTCCTATAGCCTTAGCTACTTGACCAGAGATTTCATATACTACTTTATCTACTGGCTGTCAAATCAAAAGTGGGACTTGATTGCCACAGCTTGTACTGCAAAGCTGGTGCTCCAACAGCAAGAAGCCACTGCCTTCTCCCAAATAGAAAGCACTAAAAAGTGTAATCTCAGATTGGATTTCACTGTTCTCACTTGATAAGGAAAACTTTCTGACATGAGAGCAACAAAAAACTGTCCTGGGTGAGCAGAAAGACCTACATTTTGAGCTATGAAAGATTATGATCCATCCCACCAAGGTCAAGTAAACTCCTAAGCTCTGCACCTACAGGTTACCAGGTGCTGATCTGGGAAACGCTCAGTTGGGCTTCACAGGTCTTCCCACCTAAGCCTCAAGAACTACCATTTAATTCAGTGGAAATAAAGCTTGACCTGTAATATGAGCACCTTTTTCAAAGAAAAAAAACCTCTTCTTTTCTGAGGTAAGTTTGCATCACTACAGGATTCAAAACATATGAGATGATTTTACCTTTTTTCCCCCTATATATTGCAAATTGAGGGACAATCTCTGACCTTCCCAGCAATTTTAATAGTAATGTTTTTAGTATCCATAAATTTTTGGGTGTCATTTGCTAGTAAAAAGTTGGATAGGAAAAACAGGGGGAAATAGCCTATCCATATGAAAACAATAATCATGTAATATTTATTGTCTGGGATTGAAATTTTTCAAATATTCAAAGCAATAAAACGTTAGGAAAAGCTAGACTTCCTGACGTAAAAAGGCCATAAATTTCTTCCTTCATAAGACACAACGGGGGGAGGGGGGGGAATCAATGTGATATTTTGTGCAAAGGAAAGAAAAAGAGAAAGAAAAGAGAGAAAGAAGAGAAAGGAAGAAAGGAAGGAAAGAAAAATAAAGAAATAAAGAAAGAAGAGGAAGAAAGAAAAGAAAGACAGACAGACAACAAGAAAAGAAGAACAAAAAACCCACCACCCTTAACTCTAAGTAAAAGCTATGGAGAGCCCCCAGAGGGCACAATCCACTTACCTTTGGGAGTCTGCAGGAAGGAAATGGCAGCCAAGAGCACAACTCATGTCTTACAAAATATAAAGAAATTTCAGACACAATTTCATGGAGCAATAAGGTATCTCTGCAGTGTCCAGCTCTGACAACCCCCTTCAACATTCAAGCACTATAAAAATATCTACTGTTGCCCTCGTATAAATTGGAGGCTTATTCCCAGCCCTTTGAGATTTCTCCCTCTCAAACAATATTCTCTTGGACTTAAAAAACCCTACCAAATAGACACCTCCCCCCCCCCAAATATATCACCCAAAAATACTTCTCACACCCCCAGATGAAAAAAATGCCCTTTTCATACAGGAGATCAAAAATTATTTTTCTAAGAATTCACAAGGCTTTACAGTCTCTTAAGGATCCACAATGTGACATTAAACTTTGTGCAAGGGAAAAATGAATCTTACAGACCGAAAATGAACCAAAGGTTGCTATGGAATTATTTTCATACAGTAAAAGCCTTTATCTTTACATGGATAAATCTATTTTCATTGCAGAGAGAGGGAGGTATCAAAAAAGGGTCAAGTCTGCATTTGGATTTGTAAAAGCAGAGTTGGTTTTGGGAATTTAGACTTGAAAAAAATATATTCATATATATTTAATATATACGCATATAAATAAGTACATTTTCTATGCCTCTCCTGCTCACCTATGAATAAAATTTTAATAACAGTCTCTTTAAGTACTGCATTAATTTTGCCCTGCCTTTAGGACCACCAAAGAAACCAACTAAGATGCAAAATCCCTTCAGAGCGTGCACCGCAAAGACATACCAAAGTGCAAATAAAACAAGCCTCAACAAAATAAAAATGAATTGAGCACCATCTACAAGCCCAACTTCAACACCTTAGAAAACACACATAAAAACTAGACGTGGCAAAAACTGGGAAGGTTTGGACTTGGGCCAAAAATTCAATAGTTTGGCTGCTTATCCCAAATTTAATCTTCACTACCATAACACTGGGAAGACTGGAACTTGCAAGCGTGGCCACACCTCCTATCACAGTCCATAGCCAAGCCTTTCCTTTTTCTCCTTTAGTTTGACAGTAGCGTACGTTTGATCCCAATGTAACATTAATTCCTACCTTAGCCCCATTCAGAGACATGAGGATGTAGTCCTCTGCCTCACAGACACCTGTCCAAAGAGGTTTAATGGAAGATTGAAGCATACAGATATTTAAACTCCAGAGTCCTGGCGTTTAAATCCACATACTCCTCCTATTAACCCATGTGTGGATGGAGCTTTGGGCATTCCTTGGATGCCTTTGTTTCAGGGGACAATATTCACACTCTCTCTCTTCTGGATGCACCAGCAGAGCAATGTGGACTAGCTTAGATGCCTACACCTGGTACAGGTACCATGAATAAAAGTAAACAATTCAGAGTCTGCTCCAAAATAATTTGCTCTTAAAATGTGAAAAGTTCTTAACACAATGCTGAATAACAACAGCTGCAGAAACAGGGAGAGCTGTTTACCACTCTATTGACTCTGAAACCTGATCACATAGGAGAAATAACTATTCTTAACTATTTCATTGCCAAACACGAGGATAAAGGTCAAACAATCATGAAAAAACTGTCAAATAGAAAAAAAAACCATTTTCTCAAGTGACGTGTAGCTGAGTGTCAGACCAAAGTTATTTTATTTTGCCTTACCTTGGAACTTGATCTTCTAATGGAAGAACCTGTCATGTTTTTAATTCTTGGCCTGTGTCTAATTTGCACAGTAAGGAGACAAGTGGGATGCATCTGAATTTGAGGGAGACCCCAAGGCTGACCTTGACTGTTAGTTGCGTATGTTCAAGGCCTACGGCAGCGACATATCAATTTTGCCACCATCACAGAGAAGCTGAATAAGAGCAGCACCTTCCATGAAGGAGCTGACTTTCAAAGACACCCTTTTCCAGGTACTAAAAGCATCCCTTAATAAATACTTCAATTTATTTCTGTGCTGTCAACATCAAATTCTGCTGAACAGTAAAAATTTAAGACCAGCAAAATATTATAACATTACAAAACAGAGGAATAGCAATTCTTTTAATCATAAAGTAAGGCGAAATTGACGTGGAGAGCACTAGACAGATCATGTCTAATTTACTGAATCATTTACATGAAGCTACAAAAAAATTTGTGCATGTGCAGCAGATTTCAGCACTGGCAATCAGCAGGTACACAACAATCAGAGCAAGTGAGCACAGGGAGGGAAGCTTAGCTGGAGTCTTGCTCCTATAAAAGCCTTCCTTCTCCTTCTGCAGCAATGTTTCAGATCTCTTTTTCACAGTTGCTGCCATTTCATTTGCAGATCTGAAGAAGTCATGTCAGTACAAGAAATACAATAGTTTCTTTGGGTTTGTTTTTTGTTTTGCAGATTAATTAAATACTTATGGAAATGAGGTCTAAACAGAACTGGTTTGAGCCAACTCGCTTTATTGACTCCTGACTATCTGAATCCCACTATGGCTTCAGGTGTCTTAAACCTTCTCTTCTTACAGGTCTAGCTATAGGCTGAAGATCAGCGACCACACTTCAGCTGCACTTTATTAGATTCAGACTCAGTCCATATATCAAAACCTTTCATTTTACTTTATCTTTGTCAACACCCACCACAGCGGTTGCCCCATTTAGAAGAGGGCATTTATACTTCTTAATTGTGTTTCTGCTATTATTTCTTGCAGTTCTGACACACTAAATAAAAATAGGTTGGGAGAAGATCAACACTCTGAACACTCTGGCACTGCCAAAGTAGGATTTTTTTAATGACTACATTCCTTGTGGTGATTCCTGGTGCAGAAACCCAGCAGAATGTGGAGGAGAGAAACCGTCCCACAGTCCATGCTTTGCTAGAAAAGTAACAGTTATGTTTCTGCAAGAGGTCATTAAGTGGCTGTGGCACATTTCAGCCGTAACATTTCAAAGTGTTGAGTCCTGGATTGGATCCAAATTGAGTGATTGCACTCTTCCGCCCCAAATTCCTCTCGTAGATCCAGTTGGATACTACTTTTGCCACGTTCTCTCCTAACCTGCAGGGCTGGGTTTTGTGCTTTGTGACATACCTATAATTTCCACTGCAGAGAGAAGATCACTGCGTGATGAGCATCAGCCTGGATTTGGGAAATCCAGGTTTTCGGAACCATCCCAGGTTTCCCAACATGGAACCAGTCATTTAGCCTTTCTATGCCTCAGAAGAAATGGTGATAACAACACACTATTATTTCAAAGGAGTGCTGCAGGAACAAATACATGTAACACTGTGAGGTATTCAGATATTATAATAATCAAAGTCATATGAGTCCCAAAAAATGATAGATCGCATTTTCACAAAATCTATAAGAAAATATGCAAAGCATCTGGATGAAGACTAGTCCAGAAATACACAGATATTAGTATAAGGCTCTTGAGCCAATATTTCTGTCTGAAAGGAATTAAGATGAATTATCAATCACAAATATAGAAGAGAGCTACAAAATGTAAAATGAAACTGTACTATTATAATTTTAGTTCTTGGTTTTCCTTATTTATCTTTCCAGCTCTCTTCCACTACTAATCTATCTTATTTAGGAAAAATAGTATGTAAGTATAGTGGAAATGATGACCGAGAATGGCTATTAATGTAGTGTCTCAGAGTGCTCTCTAGACAGTTAAAAGACTTTTAATCGTAAAATATGAAGGTTTCATTCAAATTTGCAGTCATCTGCCTTCTAAAAGTTTGTTTCAGTTGCCAAAACTTCAGTGATTTATAGAATTTAAACTATTTGATTTTTGTCTCCCCACAAGAGATGAGGGTTATTTTTTCTTATTATTAAAGGTGACACCATTATCTTAAGCAGAAAAAAAAAAGAGAAGAACTACATTAAAAATACTGCTTTCAAAATAATTTTGTTAAGGCATCTGGCCTTATTTAAACCATCAAATTTACATTCAATTCCTTCAGGGATGGCTTCGTTGCTTTGCGCTGGCTCCGTGCCCTCTGAATAAAGCCTTGGATTTAATGCATGCCACCACAGCGTTTCCCTAGCTGCACCGCCACGCAGCGAAGATATACAGCAGAGGTATCAAAAGCCTAACCTGGGACAAGATGATTCACTCAGGCAAAACCCTCCTCCTTTAACTATATAAGTTTCAACTAGAGGTTTGACTTGTGACTAATGTCACTATCTATTTATTCCTAAATTATTAGTAGAAGTGTTTATGTACTATGAAACATTCTGTATGAGCTGGACAGGAAGCTATAAAACATTTTATGAGATCTACACATGGCTGATGGCAGAACGTTAATACAATGCTAAGGTTCATCTAAATTCAAGAAGTGCCAGAAAATACTTTTTTTTTTTTCTTTCCTCCCCAGCGAGATCTTCACTTGACAAAGAGAAGTGTAGTTTGGAAACTCAGCAGGGGCAAATTTTGCAAGGGCCTCAGTGTCTCCCCAGAAATATGGAGCACTGCCGGTTTCCCCTGATTTCCAGACAAAAGCAAGAGCCTTTTAAAGGGCTTAATTTTCTCACAAGAAAACCTGAGGAAGGACAGGTCAGGAAATGAGCTGAAGCCCAATTAGAAATCTGTGTTGTGCCTCCCTCAACTCTGACAATTTTCAAGCTGAATTATTATCTCTGTTTGTGGATGGCTAGACTAAGAAACTGAAAAACTGAGTAATACAAACACACAGCAAGGCAGACATTGACTTGTGAAAAGATCTCACACTCCTTTAAATGTTATGCAGTCTTACTGCTACTGAAATCTGTCCTGTTTCCCTTCCATAGGTAATTAATAATGTGTTAAAAAAAATCAGCATAACTTGATTCAGTTACTATGGAATTATTCTAAGAATGAAAATGATTTCCAAGTTGAAATTATACAAGCACAAAGCTATTTGTACGTAGTCATGAACTGAATCTCAAACTTATTTTTCTACACACAACAAAGAAAAAAGTTTTAGATAAAATCTGCAGTACCAGCTTAAACATACTTCTCTTCTTCTGCAGCACAGAAAGTGGTGCTAAGACATGCTCTGTATGCAGCACAAGTCCTAGTGGTCTCATTTTTGTTTTAAACAGACTTAAAAAAACCCCTGAAGATGAGGGGGAAAAAAAAGCAATTACTTCCCAAAATAAGAATAAACTGGCTTAGTCCAAGATAGGGCGACATAACCTACCTTGTTTTACTATAAATTCAGCTCACTGCCTTATGTAGAGAAGTGAAAGGTTATTATATGGGTTTACTGGGCAAACCCAGATTTTATAAATAATTGCCTGTCAGACTGTTCAAGATAGACAAACACACAGCAGACCAACAAAAACATGATCTGTCACATTTCTGAGAGAAATGTATGTTGAGTCTTCATTCTCTGGGACTTTAAGTAGACCAGTAAAAAATAAGTGCCAGTATTTTTCCTGCTTATGCATATTTTAAAATGTAAAATCTGGGAGAGATACAGCTACGGAAGGAATTTTGATTCCAGTACCCAGTGCCTGAAACAGTTTCTTCTGTCTACATCCCTGCAGATCGAAACCAAATACAATAAACGCTGGTGTCCTTTTAAAAAGTCTGGATGTTTACAGCAAGCATATAATTTTCCATGATTAAGGATGCCAACAAAAATAAGAGTGATGATAAAAAGAAAAGTTTAATCATATATTTCAAGAAGCACAGATGGAACATCAGAAGACTTTTCCCCCCTCCTGTTTAATACACTGTGTTGTACACATTACTTTTAGTCCTTTACACACAGATTAATTCCAGAAAACAGAAGCATAAGCAGGTAAAAGAATAAAGCAATATATGAATGGCAGTAATATTTGACGTACACAGTTCACTTTTGCAATATTTTGGTTGCAAAGACAAGAGGCTTTTTTCTGTTTATTTAAAATATACATTTCTTTAAAGATTTTTCAAGCGGGTCCGGGAAGGCAGGGCAACAAAACCACTCACAAATGACCACAGGAGCATAAAGTGGGAGTAAAAATTAAGACCTCACAGACTAAGCACAAAAGAGGAGGACGGCTGCAATACATAAAAGTAATATTTTGCTGATCTCCTCTCGATCCCTTGAGTGCTCTGTCTTAATTTGAGGTTTAAGCTGGATTTCCAGCCTGGGCTAAGAGTGGCTGAAGCAGAGCCCTGGGCCCATGGGGTACCCACAGAGACACGTGTAGTACATGCCTGTAGATCCTGATGGTGGGCTGAAGCATGAGCCCGTTTTTCTGGTCAAGCATCATCGTGGTTAGGTCTATATTTGTGCCGTTTTTATGGGAAGAAATGAATGTGTTTGTGAGGCCAGCAAAGGCTGGAGGAGCAGGGGACGGGAAGAAGCATAGAGGGAGGGACTGAGATTTAAAAAACAAGTCTGAAAACAAACAACATGAACTAAAATATTAAAAAAGGCAAAAAAAGAGGCCGTTTCTTTTTTTAACCAAATCCAACAGTAATGCTGCCTTTGTCAACAACAGAGACAACGTCTGCTTCCTGCAGCAAACACTGAGCAAGTACATAACGGTAAGGCCTTGCCTAGAACCACTGAGACAGACACAGTTATTTAAATACTTTAGGATATATTTGGGGTCCGGTCCAGTGGCACATCACTGCAAAGGCCTTCCTTGATTACAGAGAGTGATGGTTAAGCCTTAGGAGACCTATTAATATAGAGAATTTAGGACTGACCACTCAGCCTATCTTTGGGTCTGCAAAAAGACAAGTCTCTAACTGGTAAAGTACAGTTTATATGAACTTTTCCTGAATATCTTTGGATCTGGATTCGCTATCACTCTCATCAAAAAATCCCTTATTAGATTAAACTGGGTTACACTATCTGAACACTTAAAAATTATTTGAGAGAAATGAATGGAAAATAGTGGAAAATAGGGGAAAACAGTCTTTATTTTTTTAAAAACCACAAGAAAAAGCTATATAACCTTTATAAAACCTATATAAAACTATAAAACCCAGTCTATCTCTGGTTTCTTTATGCCCCACCCTGCCTTACAAAAAAAAAAAAACAAACAACAAAACTCTAGGAGAACATACAGACTTCCAAAAACTCAAATAAAAAAATGACATCGCTTTTCAGGAAGAGGCTGACAGCAGCAAGTCCCCTGCAAACTTCAGCATTGTCTGATCTACATTCTTGTCCACCTACACCCTATCCCAAACATCCTGCCATTAATTAGCTAAATGTTCCAGCTAGTAAACAAGAATAACGATTGAGGGGGCTGGAAAAAGAGACAGAGTCAGCCAGCAGATAGTCACAACAAACCAGCCCACTCACTGGTACACAGAGACATTGGAGCTTGTATTTTTTTCCTTCCTTGGAGGGGAAAAGAAAATCATCTTAATATAACACTGTCTTTCCTGTTGCAGCAGCCACATCCATATTAGCAGGCGAGAAAAGTCATCCCGTTTCTGCGGTAGGCACTCTGTCAAAGAAAGAGAAAATCTGTAATGAATTATCACATCAACTTAAACAAGGGAAGAAGGCAGAGAGAAAGGCAAAGCTTTCTTCCTGTTTTGTAGACTATTCTGGCTGCAATCTAATAGTGTGCTTAATCTGAACATTTCTGGTGGGGAAGCTATATGCAACCACTTTGACTATTAAAAAATCAGTGTGGTTAACAAGTGGTTAGCGACTCCATTTCAGGAGAGTGAAAGATATGCAAAAATGTTACATCCTATTTTATTAATTGCCTGCAAATTAGATGAGGCCAAAAATACATTATTGTGCTGAATCTCCTTGTCTTTTATAAGCATGTGTTCTCTATTCCCTGTGTTCAAGCATCATTTATAACTTATCTTAATATTCTATAAATTACTGAATAATTACAGCTTTCCAAACCTAATTTATAGTCTAAAGCTATGTAAACAGACACTGGTAAATGGCCCACCCCCACAAAACCAAATTAATCTTAAAGATCCTCTGGTCAGTACCAAATAATTTGATATCCCATGTATTGTAACATGGGATCAAGCATTTCCTATGGTCAAGAGTTAAACAGCATTTCAGAAAATAATTTTAAAAGATCCGGTGACACTGTCTTACTAAAATACCTTTCATACGTTTTTAACTTCTCTTTCTGAATCAATATAGGAAACAACGCCTTTTTAACCCAGGCACACTGGGAACACTATATTTTAAAGGTGATATTCTCAGTTTAAAACTGTGTAGCTTTTTTTTTTGTGTAATGTTAATGATATCTTCAAAAAAGAAAGTCGTTTAAATATTTTTGCTTCATTTAGTTCACCTTCAGCAGTCATTGAATTTTGAAAATACAAATATAGTCGTCGGCTTCCTCAGTGCTTTGTCAGGTTTATTTTGTACCTCTTAAGTGCAAGCACTTAGGAATTGCCATATATAGCTATCATTTTTGTAGCTCTACCAATTTCCTAATTAATTTCAGCCAGATCAATTTCTCTTAAACTAGAATTAGCCGAGTATCATTAAAAGCAAAAGATAACCTCAAACAACTTTGTATATAATTAGTATTTGTACTGAACTGTAAGGAAATAACTTCAAAACCAGCAAGCATGTATTCCGAGTGACACTTACAGACACTGAATATGCAAAAGGAAATATGTACAAGATGTTCATTACAGCATTTTTTACATTAACACCATACTTCAATTTGGAGATCGAGCAGCAGATGGCTTTAAAGTCAAAGAGCAGAATATTAGCTATGAGATATACAGCCAGTCATCAGACACAACAGTAGCACCACAAACAAAGAAAAATCAAAATAAATACAAAGGCTCTGTATCCAAACATGAAATGCACTAAAACAGACTAGCCAATAATTTTGAAAAGATCTAATATACTGCCACAACCACAAGCAGCAAGTCCAAAGGAGTCTGGATGTGCAGCTTGCCCAAACCATTATGGTTGGCATTTTGAAGTCAACGCAGAAATAATGATTTTAGCTCCTTGACCCTGAAATTTTTACAGAGCTTTATAACCCAAATGACAACCTTTAACACATAAACAAAATATTCAGGACTGTTGTGCAGTTTGCTTGAAGATAAATGAACCTGAGTCAAAAGTTGGCTCCACATGAAAGATACAAGGTTGAATTTTTTTGAAAGGAATTTTTGGTTGTAAGGCAAAATTGGGCTTGGCTGGGCTCACCTGGGAAATAATGAAGTTTAACATTTTCCAATATGGACAATATTACACAGTTAGTTATATCCCTGAAAAGGTCATTTTAGAAGCAAGTCCTCAGAGGAGGGAGGATAACACCTTCAGAAAGCTGGACACACCCACCAGTCTATATTTAGCAATATATTATAACTAGTGTGGCTATAGTTAGGATCGAAAACTATTTCCTACTTAACTCCATGTTTCACATATTTTAAACTTTCTGAAACATTTGCCCCCGGGCTGAAATTTCCTCTGCTTTAATCTCTGTCTGAAGTTCAATTTCTTTGGAAAGGAACAACAAAATTCCTTACGCTATTTTGAAGTTCAGCAATAATGAAAACAACACATTTTTCCTTCCCAAGTCAGAGAAAGTGATTCTGATATATGCATATTTTATTACGGAACTTAGCCATAAATTGAAGAATTTTACCCAGAAAAAATTTTTACCTTCAACCTCAGCATAAAGGTAACTGTTTTGAAAATCAGTATTTCAGAGGAGGAAGTTTGATTCATCCCAGTCCATAACAAGATATCACATCGTTCTTAGTTTGATGCATTACTAGATGATAAAGGTTAACCTCTACAATGCTTTTATGCATAGCAAAACTATTTAACAGTCATCCCATAGTTCTGAGTTATACTATATATAATTGATTTGTGATACTAGAAAGTATATCTTTAAATGCTATGAATTGTGAAAAGAAACATCAAGATGTTTTTTTATAAAACTTATATGTGTTTTTGCCATTGCAAGAGAGAGTTTATATGGATGTGGCAGTCATTTAATGTGGTTTGATATAATGTAAAGGGTCTGGATGACACTTTTGTAAAAAAAATATGATTTGGCCCAGAATTACAGATAGAAGGCAATGCTCTTGATGTGGGATTAAAATGACAAGCCATAGCTGTTTCTGTTTTGCTGGATATGTCTTGCTTTAGGCCAATGTCAGGAGACAACATAAGCCCATGGTCTCTCCTGGAGCCCTTGTTGGTAAAGTGTTTACTGCATCCAAATTTTTGCCTGTGCTTTCACTCAAAATTTACTACCTACCAGCCCATGCTTTGACTTTACCTGCTGTGGGCTGACTCTTTGCCATGGCTGAAGGCCAGTCAGCCTGTTACAGTACCGGCTATGTGTGCAAGTGGTCAAGAGACCACCTTTTAGACACGAGATGTCACTTAGCTTGTCACAAATTACTCAGTTCACCTTCCCAGAACAGATTCCATGATCTGAAAAGTTGATGTAATCTTATTTGGCCAGTTTAGCTCCTTACAGTCACTGCTGCTTAGTCCTCTACTTCCCACTCTTGACTCCAGCCCATCCAGACACCATGTGAAGAGCCTTCTCATAGCTTCTCAAGTATCCTCTGCCTATAATATAAGACCCTTATCCAGAAAACATTACACCTTTAAGTTATCAAAGCACATTCCATTCTGATATAAAGATTTACTCTGGGAATAATAATTTATTAGCAATAATTTATAAATGAATGTAAGGGTTTTTTCCCAACAGTTGGAAAGGAAGCACAATGGAGCAGAAGAGGTGAGCAGTTTTCACTGCTGTCAGTCATCCAAAAGCAAGATCGCGCTTTGCTCTTTGTTTAGTGAAATAAGGGGAAACTAATAGCTTAAAAAGGTAACCTTGAACAAAAGGTCTCGTTCAAGTAACTCCTCAAATTCTATGAAAAATCATCCATTTTCTACTCTTTTTTGGTCATATGTCTCTCCTGTAGTGGCAGCGTATTAAGAAGGACCACAAAGAACTACTCCATGAAGAGGGCAGCAAAACTCCCGACCCCACAGTAAGTCACGTAAAATGAAATAGTTTATTGAAGACTTCATAGGACCAATTGAGGGGCATATAATCACATGTTCAGTAACACAAGATATACTGAAGTTTTGATGTACAGAAACAAGTCTCAGACAAACCTGAAGATGTGAGTACTCCTCCATTAGGCAACATATCAGCTTAGTCTACTAAGTCTTCTGAACGTGCACCTCAGTTAGAAATGGTTTCCAGTTAACAATTCACACTGGCGCATAATTTCACAGCTGTAGCATGATGAGAAATAACAATTTTGGCAAGAGAAAGAGTGAGCTGTCATTTTTGAGTAGGCTGATGTTCTTATTTGGGATAAAAATTTGGAAAGTCTAGAGTAAAATATCTCCAGTGGGCATCCTAGCCACTAAAGTTTATTGGGCCAAATCCTCCACTCGTTTACACCTGCAGTTCTGCTTACTTTACAGCTAAGGCACACTGTCATACCACAGGTCTGAAGATGAAAAATCCTGAATTATAGGTCCTATTTAAGCAAGTTTCTATGATTCTAAGTTACAAAACGGCACTTTTAAAGTTTGAAGTCACCCTTTCTTGGTGTCCTCTTGTATGTGTGTGGGCAAGTGGTTTAATTACAATGCATAAAATGGAATGGCAGACAGAGACATCAAAATCAAAGAGTAAGTCCTGGCTGAACTTCATTAGCAAACATAAATACAAATAGGCGCATCTTGTTCGTGGCATGTCGTGGTCCTTTCCTCCTTTGGTAATTTTACTCTATTCTCTGATATTTGCATAAATGTAAATCAAACCATATGACTTGCACAGGCTTATGATAGCGGAAGCATATGCAAACTTCTTTTCATCAACTAATTCTCTTCATGCAGTCTTACAATGTTACTGTGAAAACCAAGGAGGATGGGTCTCAGACAGTGAAAGCCTTTATTTAAGAACAGTGGAGGGAGCCCTGCCCTTTAAATAAGAGACATTCTTGAATCAGACACTGGCTGGCAGGATGGAAAAAAAGGATGTAGCATTAACTTTCATTCCATTCCAAATAACCTGGAACCCATAAAACACAAAGATTCTCTAATTTTAAATCTGCTCCTTTTCTCCCAGTGTCTTCTTTCCATTTTGTTTGGGGAATGTTAACTTTGAAATTTCATTATCAAACAAGTCACCCTGAACTTTCATAGCTCTTTGTACATAAAAATATCTACATTAAAACCTTTGTGATTAAAAGGTTACTTTTCTAATTTCTCCCAGCCTGAATAGACAAACCACATGCAAAAAGGTGTCAGCTTATTTAGAGATTAAAATAATACTTAGTTTAGGAGGCAAAGTATAAGCATCATTGTTTAAAAAAGAAAATCCATATGTTGTTTAGAATTTGTCACTTCTGTTTAATTTTAAATAAATTTGTGTGGATATAAAATGTCCTTATTAAAAGTGCATACATATTATAAAAGAAATATAATGTATAATTCTCTCCCCAATTTAAAACAATAGCACTGAAGGCTCTAATTCTACAGATCCATCTTTAAGCAGTAGCTAAAGCACAGATGTCTGATATTACTCAGAGAGTGAGGGAATGTTTAATGTAATAATAGCACTTGGCCAATAATGAATAACAAATTCCAAATACTATCTGTGAACACTCAGGTTTAGTAGATTATGAACTTGTACGATGCTCTGGATGATCTACCCTGCTGTACTCATGAAAACTCACAATTTCCTTTATGATGAGGTCAGACCAACATGTTGAAAGCTACAGCATCCATTTATCCAAACATTATTGGTACTCCGGGAAGCACAACCACCTTTGTGCTTAAGGCAGCCCCCAAGAAATTGCAGTTAGGTGTAAGAAAGACTAACGGAAACAATTTTATTCCTCAGGTCTGTTCCCTGAATCTCCAGCCATCCAGTGAAACACCAGCAACAGCAGTGTTTTTCATGCTGTGAATACCTGTCCTCCAGGAAGGGGTCTGAGATCACCAGAACACTTCACGAAGGCAGCCACAAACATCACACGCTGATAAAAGCAGTGCCTCAGTAAGCCACCCTTCAACAGCTTGTAACAAAATGTTTTCCATCAAAGTCAGTTCTGGGCTTTAGTTTACCTTTTATCTGCCAACGGCATAAACTTTTTCAACAATCACATAAAACTGTGTTGTTGTGCTCAGAAATTGGATATATCCAGGACACATCATCCAAATCTGTTAAAGAACATAGTCTAGATCTCAACTACTCAACGTTTTTATTGTTGCTCTCTGGGACATTCCCAAGGCTGATGGAAATGTAGGATCTCTGAAAAACAAGGACCAAATGTATTTCTCAGATACCTCGTGCAATAACACCACTAGGAGAAGAATAAAATGTAGGGCTTACACTGTTGTTCTTCAGCTCACTTAACCCAATTTGAAATGCTGCAGTTAACTTGCAAACACTGTTCTCAGGGCTGGGCTGGTATTATAAGAAAGAAAAACAAGGCAAAAGGATCATGGCTTCTGTTGCAGCAAGAACTGGGGTGTGGGAGTGGGGGACCAATGTCTGCCAAAAGAAAAAAAGAACAAAATTGGTAGGGAGAGAGAGATCATTTTAAGTTTCTCAGAGGGTACAGTAAACAGTGGAGAAAGAAGGCAAAAATGGAACTATAAAACAATACTTGGCAGCCAGCTTTGCAAAACAAACATATTTTCGCAAAGGTCTTCCCATCACTGCCACCAACTTTAATAGGCTTTATTTGTCTACAGCAAGAAACGCTTTTTAATAGTCAGAGAAAAGACAATACTGCTTAGTACACTGATAGAAATTCTTCTTCTAAGCCCTATTTCAACAACATGTTGCTCTCTGTTCACACTCAGAGAGAGGAATTCCTTTCCCTCAGGCGGTAAAACCTGTAGCTGGGCTCCATCATCACTCTTCCCTGGACCAAGGGAGAAGGCTGCTTCTCCTGTGGAACAAGTCTAAATCCAGTCATGGGTTATTATTACCATGGGTCTAATGGTCCAGAGCTGTCTAACCATGATATGTTACTGGTAAAGCACAAAGCAGGTCTCCACGAGGCACCAGACCCTGATGGATATGACCTGTTGGATTGTAGTCTAATCGGTAAAATTTAATACCGTTGCAACAGAAATGTAGTAGTTCCTGGCTATCCCTGATCTCCTCATAAGCATCGTAACCAGTTCATTAATAATTTTACCATCTTAAGGCAAACTGCTCAAAACACTTTGGGTTGCTCAGAGGACAACGTCTCCTTTTCTGACGCGTCTCAACTCGCTGCTTTAGCTGCACAGCAGCAGTAATGTACACAGGCAACTTTATTATGTCTGAGAATGAAGCCTTGAGACGTGCAAAGAAAAGACTTCAGGTGTGACCTCTAGTTCATGACTCAGAGCACTACACAGTCACAGCTCTCCCACGTGAAAATATATCACTAATAATAAAAAAGCCTTCAACCTGAGAGTAATTCAGCATGAAATAACCTGGATGGCTCTGTCTCCAAGGATGATTTTTCTTGACTTTTTAAGGTCTCCTTCTACTGCTGTAAAGGCTCAGGTTTTTTTCATTTGTTTGTTTGTTTTCTGTAGGAAGTGACAGAAGAGGTCGAATTCCCCCTTCGATGGCACTATTGCTCACGAGCTCAGTGAATTTATTTAGAATCCATATTGTGTGGTACAGTTGTCTGAGCACAAGGGCAGGAGCCAGGGCTGGGCTCTACTCCCAGCTCCGACACTTACTTGCTGTGTGGCCTCAGACAAACCACTTAATGTCTCTGTGTTTCAATTTCCCTTGCCTTTGAAACAGAAATACTACCATGCACTGAAAATCTTTTTTGAGGGTTGCTTGATTACAGAGCTAATACACAGTGTTTTGAAAACACTGGACGCTATTCCATAATTATTACTTTCATTACATTATATCTTCCATTGTAATGGTTAAAATATCAGATGTACAGAAATTTTATGCTGAAATTGGCAGTTACTGGATAGGAGGAGCAGGTATTACTTTGAAATAAATTAAATTATTTGGGCAAAGCAAGAAACTTCACCTACATTCTTTTCTTAAAACTGTTGAAATCGTAATGAAAAAGAGCATCTAATGACATTTTGCAACATACTTCTCTTACCCCACCCCCTGAAAACATCCTGTGAACACTCTCTGCAGAGGGCATAGCACCTCTATTCTCCCTTTGATTCAACAAAACATTCCACTGGGGAAATCAGAAACCAACCAACAACGCAAGGCAGAGAATCAGTCTGTAAACAGAGATTTTCTCAGGCTCCGAGGCCCTTTGCTGGTGGTGGCATTCGGGTGTGGCCACTTCTACCCTTGCACCTTACTGACTGATTCACTCTGTCTGCAGCAGGGAGCCTGCTCACCGGAGCAGTGGGAGGTAAGAGGAATTAAGGTAATGCATCAGTGGTTGCCAGTAGAGGAGATGGGAAGGAATTAAAAAAAAAAAGCAAAAAAAAAAAAGGCAAAAGAAATATACTATTTCAATCAAAGTCTGAAATTTGTAGAAGTGGTTTTGGTCTCAATATAGAAAAAATATTTATCCAAGAAACTCCTACTCGGGTGCGAACATCCTACTTCTAGTGGGATTTTGTTTGGCAAAGTGCTGTGAAAGAGTGGAAGCTAATACAGACCTTGTCTATAAACAAATATATTTATTCAGTACAGATTGACACATTCACTAGAGTATTTCAGTGATTACACGTGTAAAACTATTTCCTATAGTGGTTTCCTTTTGTGATTCTGCTAATTTATTCAATCCATCCCATTTTCATGCATTGAATATTATGAGCCATTTCAGCCACCCAGACTGAAATGTGTGTTTGGAGACTACATGCCTGTTTTTTCATTTCATCATCTACACTTAATTATTTGGTGATATTAGGAATTTGAGCTCAAATGGAATCCAACTAACATTTTAATAGCTTAAAAATCATACAAAATGAAGTCTGCCCTGAGGTTAATGAATGAGAGCCAAATCTTGAGGCTCTTGCCCAGTTTTTACTCTCTCCTTATTGAGGCAAAAGTTGAATCAATTGTAGTCAGACTGATTAAAAACAGAAGTATGTATATTTGGACTTTTCTCTCAGGTAAAACTGAATAAATTACCTAGGATTAGGCTGCAGAATGGCATCCAATCGATCTTTCACATGTATTTCTGCAACACGCTGGAGGAAAAAGTGCTGAGGCAGTTTAACCAGTTAAAACAATACTTTAGCAGCAGAATAAATTATTATACACTACCAGGTTTTATGACATTTATATTAGAAATAGTCCTGAATCAAAATACATTTTCTGGTCCCTCCTGAACTTCTTAAGACCAGACTGAACTCCAAACTTAAAACTGGTCCATTAAAGTATGAAAGCCAAGTGCCTTTACCCTTCGAAAAAAGCTCCAACCCTAATCTGAACTTTAATTCAGGCATACATTGATGTAGTTATTTGACTTTTGATGACTGGAAGCATTTATAATTTAGGCAATTAAAGGTTATTTTTTAATTAAATGCAGGATGTCCTATTCCTTACGCAAAGCACGCAATGTGCCTGCAAAAAAATATAAAGCAGAGCAGTTAATTCCTTTGAACAGCTAACACTTCACTTGTAATTCATGATAATCACAGAAAGAAGCTCCTCCCTTAAGGAACAAACCATTTTAGTACTGGACAGTCATTTCAAAGTAGCGACACGTTTATCCCATTCAAGGCAGATCTAAGCATGAGGATGTGGAAAAGGAAGTATTATGAGAAACAGATTTCTTCAGTATATGCAAAGCGAATAAGAGAAGAGAAAAACTGGTAACAGGAATGATCTGGTCATCTGTGAACAATACCAGATCCTCTGACTTGGTGTGTGTGATCGTGACCCTGCTCACTATCTCCTGGCAGCCTGCTATTGGGTTCTCAACGCTGAAACATGCTGAGCATATGAAGAGTTCAACTGTGGGTGGCTTCACTTGTAAATGAGCAACTGGGGACACGTGAAGAGGACAGTCTCCTCCCAGTCATCACCCAGCACTTTTCCAAGCTGCATGGACTGGTTCTGCTGCCCCAAACCATCCCCTGGTGGTAGCTGTCCTGGGTGTCTGCCCAGCAATTCCTAGTAGTGGCTACCTGCAGAACAGACAGACTCCTTCAGGTATTTAGATAGGGGTCTAATGAGCACTAACACACTGGCACATTGGCCAGCATGCAGAGAGTGCTCAAAGCCTTGCAGGCTCCAGCATTACACAGCCTATACAGAAAAGAGACCTTGCTGCACCTTCAGAGACCTTCTGGCAAGTCACGAGCTGTGAGGATCTACCAAGAAATATGGGATACCAAGGAAGGCAAGGCTGGTTTTTTACATTATACTTTTAAAACATTGGAAAAGCTGTTTCACAAGGCAAGATGGACTTCTAGTCTCTCTAGTTTATGGCTCAAGTTATCTGTAACCTCTCTTACTCTCCTTCTGCCCATCTCCTCCTTACCTGCCTAACGTCTTGGCAAAATGGCCCATCCCGGAGACACCAGACAGTTGCTGAGAATAGCAGAATCATAAAGTGTCCTTCCTAGAATTTACTACAAATTCCTTGTGGTCATTTCTGATTGATCTGCCTGTGGAGGGGGCAACAATATTTACTTTTCAAAGAAAATGAAAGCATTCTGAACTTTCATACTATGTTCCCTCCCCATAAACCCACTTATACACATTACTTGCTATGGCACATATATGAAAGTTGTTTTCAAACACTAGGACAGACCAATGCCATTAACAGTATCTCAGTGGTCTGAACCATCACATCAAACTCTTCTTCAGTACCACATCTCATCTTTTTCTTTTGTATCCAGTTTTACAGAAACCATACATTTATATGCACATCTATAAAGCTGATACTTCTCTGAAAACAAGCTGTCCAGGCCATGAGATTCTTTTGGCTGATTGCCATTGTTCAGTCAGTAAATACAGACATGAATAGGGAGATGGATTACCCGTTTTTAACTCCATCAAGGGCTTTTCATGATATCGCAGCCCATATTTTTTTAATAACATTGAGGAATATTTAAATCCTGTATGAAAGTTTTTTTTTTCATAAGTACTTCTTTGATGTTAGAACATTTTGATTTGTGTGCATGCTGACACCAGAACAGCTCGATTACTCCATGTTCATTTATCAAAGAGTGCGGGGTCAATCCTGTTCGGATGTGCAATTATTGCATCAAATACATAACATGCGCTAATCATGCTGACAGCAACACCCCCACTTCCGATGGCTGGAAATACAAGAACAGTAAATAATTACTGTAAATGAACAGTTAGTTAGGTCTCATTTAATGTTATTGTTACTAAAGGTTATATTATAATAAAGCAGAAAGGTGGTAGAGGCGTTACTGAGCCCCAAACCTCAGTGGACTTGGACTTCAGCAAAGAGAAAGCGAGTTGTCTTAGTCACACTATTTATTGCAATGGTTTAACTCCATTTTTCTTTGTTTCCCCTCTTCTCCCCAACAGAATGACTGTTGTTAAGACAGGAATGTCAAATCCAGGTTTTCAGCTCTCCAGTAGCGCTGAATTTCCTGGCTTTTGTGGACTGAAATCAGACCCTTAACATTGCTTATGTGCATTTTGTTTTGGGTAATTGACATTAATTTTTAGGTTGCATCACTGACATCAATCAGTGCTGTTCTCAGAGGACTAGAGTTAAGGGGCCACAATAAAAGGGCATGACATTGTTTCTTTTGTTTTATTTCTGGAGCACTTTGCCTACTCTATACTTTTCCAGCTGATGTTACATTCCTTTTGTGTGAGACAGTTTAAAATATTACTTGCCTGTCTTGCTTACAAGAATAATTTGGTATCACGGTAAACGGTTCTAGAGGCTGGGACTTTCAACCCTGGTAAAAATTCAAGTTGATACCTTCTGTCTATATAACACTTCGAACAAACTATGAAACAGCAACACATTTCTTCACAGAGAGCTATGTTGCCTGTCACAGATGTTTTCCATATGGTAAGTGGAAGGTCAGCCCCTTCCCCCTCCATTCATCAGTGTTCTCACATCGTAGAAGGCATCTACAAAGACAACACGGCTGTAAATGATATTCCACAGAAGTCTCCATCAGCACGTACTGTGAACAAACAAGCTGATTTTCATTGTACAGGGCTAGAATAAGCACCATTGTAGACAGTTTATGGTGAGTATTTTGACTCTTCAGCTGACTATTTTACCAGCATAATGCACAAATACTTTGGTAAGTGGTCAAGAGAAGCCACACGATCCTTCAGATACTAAGATAATGAAATGGAACAAATAGATTAAATTAGCATTTATTACTAGATTACTGCAGATTATCACACTGCATCAGAGCGTGGGTTCAGAACCTCCACCCTCAGATCCTTATGGGTGGGAAGGAAGATACTCTCCAACACAAGAGAATTATTTCAAGTGGAGAAGAATCTGAGGCACCTCAATAGCGCTAAGACCTATTTTTTAGATCAGTACATAGTCATACACACAGGATCACAGGTACACGTTTACAGCAGCCTTTGGGTAAAAAAGTTGATCTGCTGCCCCATGCTTTGTGTTACTCCCATCAATAGATACTAACAGCTGAAATTAAAACGGACTCAGAAGCACAGCTGAACCTTTAAGAGAGCAGAGCTTTGTTTTCAAATGTTCAGCACTGAAAGGGAACCACATCTTCAAAAGATCTGAGAGCTCCAAAGCACCATTTTGTCATGGTTACACTTTGGCTCAAAAGAGTTCATTACCCTACAGGATGTTTTGTTCTTTAATAAATCTAGATACTTTTTTTTTGGATACTGGAGCTATTCTAACATTTGAATCATGAATGCAGGTGTGACTTCCTGAAAGTTCAATTTGTAATGGAGGCAGTTCCTCATCTCAAACACTCCTTTCCCAAAACACATAATTATCTTATCTCAAAACCAGTAAACTTCACAATCGAAAAGAAGGCACACAAACACAGAATTTGTGGGGGAAAAACAAATCATTTTTGCCTTTTTATCTACACTTTTGGTTTTAGACAAGGCATGGAACTGTCTCTCTTAGTCTATGCTTGATGTGTACCTGGATCATTAAGGTTTTTCATAGTCAATATTTCAAACTTCTACAGACACTAGTTCGTATATTTTACCATTATTTAATATATATTATTGTACAATAATAATACAAAGTCTAACATTTCTACAGAATGAACTCTGAGATTTTGAAAGCCAACTAAAGATCTTGGTTATTTCACTCCCAGTCACTGGACCATGAGCTAGGTGGATAAAAATTTAAGTAGGATGAGAAATAAACCTTAAATAATATCTACTTAAACTTTCCTTCTTTGCTTTTTTCATTCTTATTACCTCCTTTGTTTTCTAAAGTATTCATCAACATTGTCTCATTTCTTAGAATCTACAAAATATTCCCAATAACCTGAAATATTTTCATTTTTTCTTTCAGTGCATTTTCTTGTTCATAGTTTTTATTCCTCATGACAGCATTTTTTCTCATTCTTTATTAGCAACTCTTTTCTCTTTCTTCTTTCCTTCTACTTATTTCTGTCTTTGTATTTCAGCTCAGTTTATCCATTCCTTCCTATCCAGCCTGCTCTCCCATCTTTCCGTAAGCGATCACTCTCACTCACTCGCCCAGCATCTCTCTCTCTACTGTTTTTCTCTCCAACCTTATTTCTGCAGGTACCTTGTCTGTTACTGACATCATCTCCTTTATAAAGAAGTGAGGGGCTTCTCTGTGTTGATATAAATCCATCCAAAACTTATTTTATCCTCTCCTGACCAGATTTGGCTCTCTAATTATATTAGCAGGCTTTGCAGAAACTATAGGAAAGTTTCTTATAGTTGTAGGACAGAAGAAGAGTTTTGAAAGTTACCAAAGGGGGCATTGGGAATGCAAAAGAAATTCAGTGCTTGTACATAGGAGCAGGAGGATCATAAATGCCAACGTGGAGTAGACAGAAGTTAGCATCCAGGGCACAGAGCCCTCAAAAGCTTGAGGGAGGCTCACACTTCCCAGAAGCTTAAGTTCAATCTTGGATAGCAAAAATAAATGAAGCATGCATTTTCTTTTTTTTGGCTTTAATTATCCAGTTTGCTTAAGGAAAAGAAAGCAAGAGGCAGAGGAAAAAAAAGAAAGGCACACGTCACCTTCGTGTCAAAGAAGCACACTTGTTCCTAGTCCATCGAAGAAATTGCTCAAAACCACTTCACCCTCGTGGAAATATTGCTCTTGTGAAAGGCTGGGGTTTCTGCCCCAGAAATGATGGCCCTTAGGTTTGAGATGAACTCACAAGCCATCATTTCTAGCAAGCTTCTATTTTTCCTTGGTAAATTGGTGTCATCTAATTGCTCTAACACTTTCTCCCTGTATCTTTAACTGTGCATGAGTCAACTGAAAATGCATGACTAAGGCTGACATAGCTCTTAGCAAATGCAGAGATATTGTGAAGCAGAGTGTGTTTTGGGGTAATATTTATTCCTTAAGGGGAAGCTGATAATGGGGTGAACGATTGATTCTGGCCCTCGGTTGAGGGACGAAATTAATCCATCCCAAAGGAAACAACCCTTTTTTTGCCATGTTACATGTAGTGCTTATAACAGTTGTTACAGAGAACAAAACCAGGGACAATGAAGTATAAGCATGTCCACATTGCACAATAAAACATCTTGGTCCTGATCTGGAAGGGAATATAGGAACAATGGCTGCTGATTCAGCTCTGGCTTTTGAAGCAACTGATCAGGGTGCCAAATGGGTGGCATTTTTGTCTTGTGGGCAAATTTTAATCAGGCACCAGGCAGAGTCAACCAACTAATTACTCACAGGCCACTTGCCCAGTATGAAAAGGGAGCAATTTTCAATCTTTGACAGATTGGATTTGAACAGGCAACAGAAGTGAAAGCATCTATTGTCCATTATCCAGCCCAGCCCTGAGACTTCCAATTTCTCAGTTACCATGTAGCCTGTTCAGAAAAGGTTTGTCAAGCAACAGCCTCTCTAAACAAATTACATCAAAATTCCTTACACTATGCCACATATTCAACTTGCCTTTCCAAAAAGAGCCACATAATAAGTTTCTAACAAGGACACTGGTTATTAAAGCACTCTAGATTTTCTAGGTCAAAGAGGTGAAAGGCAAAGCCAAAATAGCTGAAACAAAATCTTCTATAAATCATGTGTGTTTACTTACGAATACAAAAAACGCGAGATATGAAGAGACCTGTTGCTATACTCAGTAAACTTCAGCTAATTATTTTGAATTACCATCTTCTTGATGAAAGGAAGATTTAAGGCGCCAGAGTTGGCTTTTGGAAATACCCAAACAGTTCAAAACCAAATAGAGCTTAGTAGAAGCTGGATTCTTCTTTCTTTTCCCACTCCTTCCTCCAAAATGTATAAGATAGACATGGCAAAGAAATACACTGGTAATGCATGTAGTTCCTTTTTGTACAATTAAAGGCCAAAAGCAGATGCTTTTTTCACATATATGCTTGCTTAGGGAATCCAGGGATCTAAACTGAAAAGTGTGAAATTTCTTAATGCATTTACAAGGAAAGTTTTAAAAATTGCCATCTATCTCTCCTACTTCCTAGAAATCTTAAGACCTGAGAACATTAAGACCTGAGATTTCTGAAAAGACCATTGTAGAATTTCAGTGTATTGAGACATGTTTTTTCGCAGTGCTGCATCTTTATATTATTAGGTAGGAAAAGAAAAACATATTTTTGCTGCAGTTTTCTTTAGGAGACACCCCTTATTTTTCTACTTCTCAGATGTGTCCAAACCCATATTCACTGTGAAGCCTAGAGTAGTTTATCATTTTTTCAACAATATGTTTTGTCAATAATACAGTTAAACACACCTCCCACTTCCTAATTTTCCAAGTTTTTATCTTTAGTGATGATTTTATGACGGTTGAGTGACATTCATTGAGAATGGATGTGCATTTAATTTTTTTCTTTTTTTCTTTAAATCAGCTAAGAGTCAGATTGAGGGTCTAAAATGGGTGCAAAAGAGCTGCAGTCTGCCTTCTAATATGGGGCATGGACCAGCCCAATACAAATGAAACAGTGAAGTGAGAAGGAAGTGGCTAAGAACAGTAGAGGATGTTCTTGTTCAATAAAGACTTGGAGCAGTCTCTGTTGGTGGGCTCCATGGACGCCCAGATGTAATTCTGCCCCCACCCCATACTTCCTGGAAAAAAAACAGAAAACAGTTGGGGTGGGCTGTGGTACCACTTGTCTTCCTTCTGGGTGAATCCGGAGGAGGAAAGGATCAGGATAAATTATAGGTCCCTGCAAAAGCTCTGTGTGTTTATGATCGTGCCATCTGGAAACAGTGATAACTGCACTATTAATGGAGGCGTTACTACAGAAGATCTGCTGTGTCTATTAAAACCAGCCATGCTGTGTGCTGGCTCATGATACATGTTTGCTCTAATTTCCTCTCTGACATTTCATTCCTAAAGCTGTCAATAACCCGTTAACCTTACTGGCACTGAAACTCTAAAACGAAGTCCTATTTCAGCTCTGATTTTGAATATGAATTGTGATAAGCAATAACAAAGGCTAAGTTTAAAATACACAGTTGCCCTAATCTAGATCATTTTATAGGTGGCGGGTGTTTTTTTCTTGCTTACTCAAAGCTCTTTGTATCACAAACCAGGATACAACAATGTGATATCCTAAAATTAATTACTTAATTTGATGGCAGAAGAGGAAATGTTCTTTACTGGTAACTGACAGCTTGATCCTACAGTTTTCAATGGCCAGAAGTGTCCTGTAATCAGAGGAATTGCTCACATTCAGACAGTTTAAAGCTAGAAGGAAAACTTACATCATTTAGTGTGACCTCCTGGGTACCACAGACCACAGAATTTCAGTCAGTTGCCCCTATTTTGGGTCAGTTACCAGTTTAACAAAAGCTTTTTTTTTTCAGAAGTTCATTTGAAATCCATTTGGAGTCATCAAGAATGAGACAATGCAGAGCTTCACTTGGTAGTTTCTTCCATTGTTAATTTTCTTGTGTCTTATTTCTAACTTCAATTTCTCTGGTACTATTTTCTACATAAATACAAGTTATAAGGACAGAAATTATGTCTGTCTCCACAATAATGGTAACATTAATGTGAAAAGAATATGTTCAATCAGGATGTTAAGAAGACTTCTGGCCACATGCACAAAAATTTTTAAGCATCAGCTGAACCAGATAAGCCCATTACTGGATCTACTGGGATGTCTGAGGCAGGTACAAAAGGATACATCTATAGAAGCATTTTAGTTTGGAGCAGCGGTGCGGTTTTGAAACAAATCTCCCATTCATCCCTACTTACTGCACATCGATTTGCATCATGGCATGATTTCATAGCACACTAACTGGACTCTTTATGGATAAAACCAAATCAAAAGCTGCACTCCAACCACTAACAGGTTTTCAGTTAAGAGGGTCAGACTAGACCTAGTGCTACAGTAAAAGTAAAACTCACTGAAAAGCTTATCATGTGAATGTCAGGTCAGCACCAACCATTTGTCTTCTACACATCTGCTCCTATTTTACTACTTGCAAAGCAGTTACAGCCAAATTCCCCCTGCCTTTAAAGAACCTCGTGCCAGCAGCAGCTGAGAACGGAAATTCAAGGTTTAGCCAATCATTTCAGGAGGACAGTAACTGGAGGAATTAATTTAGTTGAACAATAGGTGGGGATTAATCCATAATCTGAAGAACAATGGAAGTGATCAGAAGGTAATGCAGCCAATAGAGTTCCTTTTTTTTCAGTGCTATCCTTACATAACAAATATTGTACACTAATTCACCTGGCTCAAGTCAGACCAAGTCAGAAACAAACGGCTTCTAAAAGAACAGCCAGGAAAAGATAAGGGGAGACAATGCCATAGACAAAAGACAATGAATTAGACCTAATAAATAACAGAATTCAAGATTCAGAAATGGTTATTCCACACACTTTTAGGGACGACTAGGATAGTTGCTTTTATTCTTCGTTTTCAGTCAATAACATTCAATATACTGTCCATGGGAGGAAAAGGAATAGATCATTAGAACTTGCATCCACTTGCCCAGTCCAGAGATACAGGTCAATTGAGCATTTAATGCAAAACAAGCCTTAAAATGAGACTTCAAAGGAGACATGAGATTTAGATTAGATACTAGGAAGAAGATTTTTACTGTGAGGGTGGTGAGGCACTGGAACAGGTTGCCCAGAGATGCCGTGGATGCCGTGTTCAAGGCCAGGTTGGATGGGGCTTTGAGCAATTCGATCTAGTGGCAAGGGGGTGGAACTGAATGATCTCTAAGGCCCCTTTCAACGGAAACTGTTCTATGATTCTATGCAATTCCACACAAAACCATTTAAGAAAACTGTTTGTTTTTTTTTTTTGGTGGCTGCCTGACCAGCAGTGCCATTCTCAGAAATAAGTGTTTCTGCTTGGGACAGAAACAGCAAGGAATGAGCAAAGAGCAGTGAGAAGATGGATAGGTCAACGGTAACTTCAAAATCTTTTTTATTTGTTGAGGAAACTTCCTGGAGGTTATAAAGGTCAATGTATCATGGCAAACGAGGATTTATTACAGAGATGTTTAGGGAAGTGACTGTCATAGCAGAAGAACTATTTCAGTCTTATTTCACCACAGTTTTCTCCATCTTTCAAATCATATTTCCTGTAAATATTCATTTCCAGGTGGAAACGAAAGGTGGAAGAGTTATCAGATTGGCCAGTATGAGCTCTTATATATCACAATTCCTAATTTTCCGATCTTTTCAGAACCCAATAGTAGCATATAACTTTTATAAAGGGAAAAAACAGTCACTAGAAATTTCAATGTGCACTTTCAGAAGAGCACAAACCTCTCTTTAGTGTTTTCATTAAGAAAAAATATCTTCTTCTTTCTGCTTCTAATATTTTCAACTTTCCAAGAGATTGATTTATTTTTTATTTTTAATTTCTTTCATTTTTTTGATTTCTTCTTTCTGGAATGAAGAACTAAAATACTGAAATTTTACAAAAACAATGAAAATATTTGCTCTGAAGCTTTGCTCTTAGCCTCCCAACAAAGGTCTGCCAATCCAGAAGCCTGAACTAGGCGGCAGCAAAGAGCAGACAGAGTTCATGCTGACCTAATCAATGACTTTTTGGGATGTCCAAGACTAGAAATAGGTGATAATTTCAAATGAGATTTTAGGTTTTGGACTGTTTGAGAAGGTACACAATATCCAGAAACATTTTTCAAATGATAAACTTGGTCTTTGAATTCCACATACGACAGAAAGAAAAAAGAAATTCCCAACAAAAGGGGGAATCCAAAAAAGAATAACAAGGTGATTTTGGAAACCTTGTAAGTTTATGAGAAGTCTCTTCGGTCTTTGACTCTGGCTGGCGATGTGGGATATATGCAAACAGTAATCAGTTCCAGGCCTGCAGTAGCACTGCTCACTCATAATAGAATAAAATTATAGCTTACATAGGAACTCAGAATTGGGAAAATCTCTGGCTATTTGGCAATGGAAAGTATCAGGAAAACATGGGGTGGAGAGAGAAAGGCTGTAAGAAATAAGAAAAGAAAATTATACTGTTCAGACAAATTACACAACATAGGAGAGAAGAGGGGCAGAAGGACAGCAACAGCAGAAGGATCACAAAGCAAGCTCAAGAATAAACAGATATGGCACAAGTCAAAGAACTTGAATTTGACAGTGGGTATGTTCAAGGAACCTGGTCCATATCATTATCCATGGAGAAATGTTCTTGCCACTGCAGTTAGTTCTCTCCAGCACATCAACGCATTCTCTGATGGACTGGTACATGTACATGTCAGTCTTTGAAATGAAATTCAATATAGTCCTGTCCCCACTGGAAACCTCACCTTCTCACCTAGTCCCTGCTAGTGTAACTAGTTTGGCCTGGAAAGATGCCATATGTGATCATCTCCTGTATTACAGCTTTCTTTGTCGATGCTGGAAATGAAACCTCAGGCATGATAATACCAAGAGTTAACACACACCAGCACTGCTATGCCAGCTCAAACCAGCTACATTTTTCCTGACTCCATGGTGGTTTTGAGTTTTCCTTCTCTCCTTCCCCCTCCTCTGATCAAGGACACACAGGGCTACCCAAAAGCAGCAAAGCCTTTCTACCAAAATTACTCTCCTTTAGTAACAAGACCACAAAAGACTGAAACACACAACACTGTCTGCCACCACCCTATTCTGGCTGATTGTCTTTTAATAGCTACAATAAAGTTGTGCAAAGGAATAATATTCCACATCCTTGACTCTCTCAGGCAGTATATGGACAATCCCAGAGGAAAGTGTGCCTTAGCTGAATCTGCTACTTTATGAGTAAAACAGGAAGTTCAGTCCCCTTTTATTGTACCTTTTTATTTTTGAAAGGCTGCCCAAACAGTTCCAAGTTGAGTTGAAGTAAAGTTATTGATGTCAAGAAGCCAAGATCTTTCACCATGGCTTGCTGAATGAGGAAGGAAGAAAACTGTTTGTACTCAGCTGTCCTTTGCTTTGCTTCTCCAGGCTAGCTTTGAGCCAAAGAAGCAGGAAGAGGAGAAAGATGAATAAGTGAAAAGGGATAACGTTTATCTTTTAACAAAATCACAATGTTCTGCTCCTAGCTCTAGCAGCCAAGACTTGCCGTTGCATCTTTAAGACAGATAGTCTCCTCTGTGAGAGACGACAGGCTAATTATAGTGCTTCTGCCAGAGGGAACTCACACATGCAAACCATTATGTAAAATATAATTTTTTTCTTTAAGAATGCTCAAGATCATTAGACATGGTTTTTTCAATGCTAGAAAATCAAGCCAAAAATGAAAATAAACAGTTTCAAGTATTTGCAACATAATTCCCTCATGCTTTTATGGAAATATAGTAAAAAGTGCCTTAAAAATGTGGTTTGACATTTCATGCTGCTCTCTTTTTCCAGTTCTCAACATCTGCCCTCTTGTCCTGTATCATTTCAGTGCCACTGCAGTTTGGGAGAGATGATGGTGGTAGCCCTTGTCATCTCTACAGTGCTTTTCAGCATTGTTTCAACTGATGGGTGACAGAAAGCATCACAAAGACCTGCCATAAATGATAGGAATTCTTTATAAATTCTATTCTGCATAAAACAAATGTAAAGTCATTGTAAGTAAATACGATAGAACTATTCATCAAGATAATTACATTGCTTCCCTAACAATGTGCTTTGGTAAATTAACGCTAAATTCCACTAATCCACTACATTGAACATGGTTGCAATAGGACAAGGGGTAATGGATTTAAACTAAAAGAGAGTAGATTCAGATTAGATATAAAAATGACATTTTTTACAATGAGGGTGGTGAAAACCAGAACAGGTTGCCCAGAGAGGTGGTAGATACCCCATTCCTGGAAACATTCAATGTCACATTGGATGGGGCTTTGAGCAACCTGATCTGGTTGAAGATGTCCTTGCTCATTGCAGGAGAGTTGGATTGGATGACCTTTAAAGCCCCTTTCAACCCAAACTACTCTATGATCTTACTTTTCCATGAAACACCATTCCTTTTCTAAGCTCCCCTTCCTCCAGAAGCAGAGGTTTGTTTGATACATTACTACCTTCAAGAGTAATTCTCACTCTAAGACAAATATGGAACAAATTCACCGAGTTTGGCTATGATGATGATGTGAAATGGCTTCATCTCTGCTTTATGCAAAGAGAACTCAAGTCCTGCCTATCTAAATGAACTGGTATTTTAAAGGTTTGGTCTAGTTTATAAAACCTGGGACGACTGACAAACCAAATACACGGTCTAATGGATTAAGCAAGCATCTGCATGCCACAAATTCCTGAGTTCTAATCCCGACTCTCTTGGTGCTCACCTTCTTGTTCCATAAAACTGAGATATAATTTATCTTCTACTTCATGAGGATGTTGTGAGAGTGAGGAAATGTTTGGACAGCTCTTCAAAAGGTCAGGTCCTAACCAGGTACCTGTATTGTACAAAAGTAAACCATTTCCTCAGATTCCCATGATAAAATCATAGCCCCCTTCTCCAGAGCCTCTCAGATCAGTTCATAATAAGCAAGCACATTCATAATAACACTACACATGCATGAAGTTAGGCACTGATTTGGGGCTTCAGAGTGATTTCTCCTGCAAACTCATTATAAATTCTCCCCCTAATACAGGTATAATTCAGTAAGCACTAAAAAACTTTTATTTCTGACCTTCACCAAGAAGCATGACACCTCCTGAAGGGCTAGTAATGACAGTCAATTTTAAAATCATAAGTTTACATCCAAATTGAATAGAAACATAAAGTAGAAAAAGAATTTAAATGTTTTAAGAACCACTTTCTTCCAGATACTTCAGCAATTCATGCACTATAAAGGCTTAGAATAAAAGTTTTGAAATCTCATGCTTTATTAGATGGGCAGTTCCAGAGACTCAGCACACTGTATAATCCCATCAGTGGTTAGTTCTCAACAAACAAGTCAAACATAAGGGAAAAAGACTCTAGACCAAGGCAGTTGGCAAAAAAAAGGTTAAAAGGGTTACAACCAGGTTTTTCCTCAGTTTTAACTCATAAGTGATGACATAAAACCCAGAAAAAACAGCTCCAACTTGAAAATGATTTAAATTTGCCAGCTCCGGCCATTTCTGGAAGTGAGCCAGGCTTAATTTGGATTTAAGCTTCTCAAAGTTTGCACAGCTCTAACTTTAACCTGCTGCAGCCTAAAAAGTGAACCTGGTTAAGAGACACAAAAATGATTCCATGTAATTCAACACAAGTGACAGTCTGTTCTCACCAGGTACCTGAACACGAGATCAAAATGTTTTAGTTGCTTTGTTCCAGGAGAGGGTGGTGCTGTGTCTTTATAAGCAAAACTGTCCACCTTAGAAATGCCTTCAGTACTGATCTAATGCTGCCTAAGGATAATGCTCACAGGAGGGAATAGGACTTGTTTTCCAGGAGGGAATATTTTCAGAGTCAAGCTTGTAATTTGTATTTGCAAATCTCCAAATTCAACAATTTCTCAGCCTCTATAAACTTGCAGATGGAAAGATCCTGTATTTGGAATAAATAATGTCTATGCTTCACCTTCATTACAGGGCATTTTCTGTCAGAAGAGTGCTATATCCTGACTCCTGAAATACACAGAAGCCCCTTGTAGTAAAGCTATCGCACCAGGCTGTTCCAAGGGTACAGCTAAGGACGTTAGCATTAATAGTACCTTGGAATGATTGGGGGTAAAATAAAAAGAAAATATCCTGGCAAGCATTGATTAAGAATGCCAATCGCTCTCTCAGGATTCTGCCTAAGATTTAAGGGAATTTTTTATTTTAATATATAGAAATGAACTTCTGTACTTGTTAAAAAAAATCATAACATTGAAACATAAGTACATTTATCTTTTTACTATTTTTACAGCCCTTTTCCCCAAATCTGCTGGTTATTAAAACATTGCTATGTAAATAAAAAAGGTTCTGCTTTATTACTTGCCTTCTCTTTTCCCCGCTTGCACACACAATGTGACCGTTGTTTGCTAGATTATGCTCATTCTCATAGCGACAGACTTTGATGTCACACAGTAAGAGCTCTGACTTCATTATATGTACACAGAACACAGAAGAGTTGTGTAAAAACATTACCAGTCTACGATAGATATCCAGTGCCTGAGTTGAAAACCAACAAAAGCTTTGGAGAAGGTCTCTGATTATCAGGAATATACTGCAAATATACAGAACACACTGAGGTGCACCTGAATAGCAGTTACAGGGTACAGCACTCGATTAGCAGATCTCAAAGCATAGCTTCACATCAATCCTCCCAATAGCATTAAAGAATACAAAAGATATTCTTACAGGAAAGAAAAATGGAATAAAAAAATAATACTTGTATTCTACTTGTCAACAGCAAGTTGACATCATCATCATCATCCCCATCATCATCATCCTCTGCAGTTCACACAACCCTGAGGTGAGCACCAGTGATACCTGCAGCATGCAGTACGACCAGGTAACCCTCTATAATCCTGAAGGCTACAAAATTAGAGACTATGATATTATTCTTCTTATTAATAAGCATCTTATAAAGAGTTGTATTGGATACTGAATGGTGTTGAAAGGGATCTAACATGACACAGTTGCACATTTCTTAAAGATGACTGCATTTTCTACACTTTAATAGTTAAGAATCACATTTATAAAACACAACTGACCACATAAAGTTACTGAGTGGAAGGGATCCTTCTTCCAGATAAAACAGCATGTGGTAACACCATGAAGACTGTGCATGTGGCTGCTCTGAGGGCCAGGGTCGCTTTAGAGTAGCAAATGACACTAAGTCTTGACCTCATGCTAGAGCAGTCTCAGGGAATATTCCTGGACACTCAAAAAAAAAAACCCTTTGCACTTAAATTGTTCAAATAGCCCCAGGAATGCTTTTGGCACAGGATAACTATCATTCCCCAATGTGGGACGCAGCTCAGAGGTATGCAGGGGCCAGGGACCATTCCCAGGAGGCAGTGTGGAGATGTCTGCCTTATTCTGGAGGAGAAGAATATTGAATATTATGGACGTGAGCCGTTCCATGTTTGTTAGCCTCGGTGTCAGAGAGCACAGACACAGTTAATCTCCTGCTACAGACAAAGCTTTATGCACAGTCAACTCCCTAGGCTCCTCTGAAAACCTCAGCCCAGATAGCTGGAAAAGTGTCCTAATTGAGGAGTCAATAATTTCAAGCAAGCATGCTTTCTAATTTAAAAGCTATTATTTTAATATCCACACAAGAAATATACTTTTGAGGAAGTCAAATATGAGGCAAAACAGGTATCTTTGTGTTGCCATGCAGGCTGTGTTTATAAGCTGATAAGGTTGTGTTCCACTAATGAGGGGGAGGAAAAAAGTCTTCAATTTCAGAAAACCCAACTCCTTTATCTGAAAGCCTCCCAGAAAAGCATCGTCCTTGCCCATTAGAATGTGCAGCCTGCCAGCTTGAGCTAAATTGCCTACAAGGAAGAAGACATAATATTACAGATAATATCAGAAAACATTGTAATTTGCTTTTTGCTTGCAATTTTTTCTGACAAAAACAAGGTGGTTGGGGAGAAAGAAGCAACGTAAGGTGTGTCTGGCTGCCAGCAACTCCTTAACCCTACCTTGCCGAAATGCTTTGCTTGATTCAGAGCAAACTATCACAGGACTGATAAAAACAGGATCAATAAAAACATGAAGCTGAGAAATACATTCATTGGTATGAGAGAGAGAACAGGTCAGGACAGCAGAGTTAGCAGCAGTTCTGGATAACAGAAAAAGGCAGAGGGAAGGTAAACAAGGATCTCCCATTTTGTCACCCATGTCAGAAAAGAAAGGAAAATAAATAAATAATGACATTTAATACTATCACTGAGACAGTTTAATACAAGTATTTATATGAACACTTAGATCAGATATAGTTCAGTTAGAGGATAACCTCTTCCTGTGAAGAGTAACCTAGAGAAACATGATAGTGATTGTATTAGAGTCATAGTCACTACTTATTCTTCCTTCCATTCTGTCTGTTCAGACTTGAACACTACATGTGACACTGTCCACACTTCATCGCTATAATTATATCCCATATTTGAGTGTTTCAAAGCATATGAGGCACTTCAGGGATGCAATGCATAGCAGACATGGCAGACTCACAGAGGAACAACTGAAAAGAAGGGAAAAGAGAGAAAGGTCAAGGATGACAATAATGAGATCATTAAATGCGAAGGAAATGACATTGTAAACTAGCAAGGACTTTCGGGAGCTGTTCTCAATGGGCATGTAAATTCTTTCTTCAGATTATGGAAGAGCATATTGAATTTTTCCACGTTTAGAAATCTATTTTTTTAAAAAACCATGCACATCACATTACTTGGTTAAATTGTATATGTTAGGCATATGGGTAATGGACCGAATATTTTAGTTTAAACTGTAATTTTGCAACAGGCAGTGCATTTCTGGACAATTATAACATGTCTCTACTAGTGTTTTAAAGGCATGAAGCCAAAAAGCTGGATGACTTAACTACCCGAGATGTGCAATAATCCCCCAGAAATGCTCTGGATTGTCTTACAGCTATTATTTAATGTGATATTTATATTATGCATATAAATAAGAACAGTTATGGCTGTGTACTTAAGTAAGCTTTACTCACGTCAGAACAGCCCATTAGCAGCAGACCTAAATGTTCAACGCTGTCAGAAATTTCTTTCAGTTTAACAGCTGCCATCTCTACAACTCTCACCAAGATGCTTAAAGGTGGCTTCATGATCAAAACTAATGGGTACACTCGTAGCCTACTTAGAATCACAGAATGGTTGAGGTTGGAAGTGACTTTAAAGCCTGTCCAGTTCCACCCACCCTGCCATGGGCAGGGACACCTTCCACTGGATCAGGTTGCTCAAAGCCTCATCCTACCTGGCCTTGAACACCTACGGGGATGGGGCACCAACAACTCTGTGCAACCTCTGCCAGTGCCTCAACACGCTCACTTTGTTTAAAATAGCTTCCTAATATCCACTTTAAATCTCCCCTTTTCAGCTCAAAATTGTTCCTCCTCATCCTATCACTGCACTCCCTGATAAAGAGCCCCTCCCCAGCTTTCCTGCGGGCTCTCTTTAAGAACTGGAAGGCTGCTACAGGGTCTCCTCAGACCTAGTTTATTTAGCTGCTTTACATACAGTCAGTTGTATATCCTTAAAACCACAGCTTCATTTAGCAATCATGACTTTATCCTCTTCCCACTCACCTTCCACTTCTCATCATCCCTTTAGAATCTCTCTTTAAGAGACCTGCTTTTCAGTCCTTTTCTCTGGGGCCTACAGTGCTGGCTTGAGCTAATGACGTGCACCAATAATGCTTACAAAGCAGCCTTTGGACTGCTCTCTTATCTCTTCTATCTCATCTGCTGCTCCATCATTGTCCTTTACAGCTCAAACTAAATACTCCGCATTTTAACCCACTTTCCACATCTAAATTGAAACTTGCATTCATACACTGTTTAGCTCAATGAGGTTTTAAGGTTCAATTAAGAGCCTTGGGGTGTGATTTTAACCAACGTGACAAAAAATAAGAGAAATCTACAACAGTGAAATGAATTTTCAAATCCATCAATTACATTAAACATCTGGTGCCACTTTTTTCTGTATTTGAGTATTTCTCTTGCAAGTAAATATCTGTCTATTCATAACATTGAATCTGATTCCTATTAAGTATTTAAAATGCAGTTATTTTTCTATCTAATTCTGGACACGTAACTTGTTTAAAGGGATAGAATGTAATGACATTGCATAGGATTTTTGCTGCTGTTTAAAAAAACTTAAAAGAACCTTTTAAAAAATTCACATAATATACTTAGAAACATAAAATATTCTACCTTTATAGAGTTTTCCAACAGTTAGTATTAATATGAGATGGAAAAATCCAACATAAAAATTAACTTCTATCTTAAAATATTTTTGCAAGCTACTGTTATAAGTGAGATCTCTCATAGCTGTAATTGAGTGAGAAAAAATATCTCCTTGTTTGTTTTACTTTTTCAATAAATCTGAGAATATTTTTTGGTATAGTAAGTTCCAGGTCTTCTCTTACCCTCCATTTTTTAATCAGTATTTGTATATTTTATTTACCGAGAAGAGAAAATATTTATATAATTATAAAAATTATAAATATAAAAATATTTATATTATTAATAAAATGTGATTATAAACTGGTAGAGAAATTCAAAGGCATAATGGATATCAAATCCACTTTTAGGATGACTAGCTAGTACTGACATATGCAAACCCAATCTGATTATAATATTCTGAATATAAAAATGTCATAAGTTGTTAATATTCTAGGCTTAATAAAACAGGTGTAATTTGTACTGTATCTAACAATGCTATCATTGTCATTACAGTGCTGTCTAACACCACTTTGTATTTGAATTAAAAGTAAGACATCCCAAAATTTTCTGCTTATTTATAGTGCTTTCATCTCAATTAATTTTTTCATTTTAGACCTTGGACACATCCCACAATCTGAGCGGGTCACCTCCACCTCCATTTACAGTCATTGCTGAGCAACATGTGGTTTAGAAGGACATGCATCTCTGAAAGTGCCTTCTCCTATATGCCTACATTTGGCAAGAAGAATTCCAATCTCATTGTTTCGGAAAATGGAGCTCCTTTAGTTTAACCACATAAAAGTCCATAATTTAGTTGATTATTTATGTTATTTTAACCATTGTAGCCATATGAAGTTGAGTTTTATGCAAAAAAGGAGCGGCTAATCATGACCATTTTCATCAAATGATAAATTGTTATTGGCTTCCTTTAAATATCAAGCCCGTTGTCAACCCATCAGACTGTTAACTGAAGCTCCTGCAACTGTACTTCCAAAGTTCAGTAAGCAATATTGTTAAAGAGTGATTTGCCATACAAGCAACCCTACACCATAAAGACAGGAATTTTCAGTAGGAAAAAGAGAATGCACAGATCTCTTTTTCCAAACAGGAGAAATTAAGTCCCCACAGGATAACTGTTCTGAATTTACACACCTTACACAGTGGGAAGTGAACAGTTCAGCAAAGTATACACCTTTCTTTCATGTGTAGGATGACAAAATCATTACATTTATAACATCTGAGAGTATAATGAGAGTGCAGAGAACCATCCTTGTGGCTTTCTTAGACCACACAATAGTATATTCAAGTTGAGGCACTGGACTGCATCCTCTGCAGGCACATTTTACAACACACCCCAAATATTGCTGTTTTTTGAAAATATGTAATATTTAAATTAGCTGCAGCAGTACCCTCCTATAACACAAGCCAACCAGTACTGCTGCAGCCATCTGGGTCCCTGCTGGGCAAGAGAATGAGGGTGGTCCTGCAGCTCGGTCCACACTCAACACAGCACAATTTGAAGATGTATTTCTGGATGAGCTTTTGTGCCTTCTCAGGATAAGAAACACACCTATATGGTTCAGAAAATGCCATTTTCAGGCTTCTCCTCTGATAGTCCTAGGATTGGAATTAGTAGCATGTAGAGATCCAAAGTTAATCTGGCTGCAACAGGAGAGAAAAATGACTTTCAGATTGAACCTTGAAATATTATTACTATTCCTCCCACTTTGCTGGGAACGCAGATAAAGAAAATATATTCTATCATGGAACCCTGGGCCTAGAAAAGTGCACAACTAAGCGTTAAAACTAAAAGTGTGACTTTCAGTTTGGTTTAGAAATAAGCGACAAGCAGATAACCAAACTGGTTCTGAAATATTTAATCCAGGAAAGATATCTCAAAAAATAACCTTGAAGCCATAAAATGACTGTTTACCAAGTCTTGCTCCACTTTGTTATGACCGCTTTGACTCAGTGCTAAATTAAGAAATATGCCTCAACAAGAAGCAGGCCATAAAGATACGTTATCGGGCTGTAAAGAAGCGACAGACACATCTAGACACCAGGAAAAACAACCCCTTATGAAACTCACTCAGAAAAACACATCTCAAGTTTTTATTTTTGTAAAGGTTCAGCCCTGACTGAGCTTTTCTGAAGCACAGTCTTCTGGCAGAAGGACTGACTAAACTCGTCACTGACCATGGATCCCTGGTAATGAAACCATGGCATACTTTATGCTGCCTTAATAGAAACTACTTCATTAATGTGAATCCAGTAAGTCACCTACGCTTAAAAAGTAGAAAATGATAGCAAATTCAGCCTTTTGCACACTGGTTTGAATTTCAGACTTCACAGAAATCTAAAGTTCTAAAACAGAAGGATCATCTTAAGTACATTTTGAGACCAGATGATGACAGAGTAGCTGAGCTTCCGGTGAAGTCCTACCAACACTTTGGTGGTTGGAAACACAGCTACTGTGATCAATTAGGTTAATTAAAACTATACGGCATACAGGCTTCATGCATAATTCCTAACATGGTTAGAAGGAAAGCAAATGTGTCACAGCATGTTTTTAACTGTAATGGGTACATCTGCCAAGACTTTTGAACGCAGATCTTGAATCCAGAGAATGATGAAAAGACAGAAAACTTTAATTGAAATGATCCCTAAACATATTCTCAACAACACTGTAATTCACAGACTCATTGAGGCTGGAAGGCACCTCTAGAGACTGTCTGGTCCAACCCTCTGCTCAAAGCAAAATCACCTAGAGCAGGTTGGGTCTGGAATATCTCCAAGGATGGAGACCCCACAGCCTCTTTGGGCAGCCTATTCCTGTGTTTGATCACCCTGACAGTGCAAACATTTTTACTTTTTAAATACAATTTCATGAATTTCAATCTGTGCCCATTGACTCTTGTCCTTTCATAAGGAACCACTGAAAAAAAGTCGCTCCGTCTTCTTCACTCCCCTCTGATCAAGCATTTATACATCTTGACCAAGCCTTTCTGATGCTTCTCTTCTCCTGGTTGAACTGTCCCAGACACATGAGAGATGTTCCAGTCTCCTAATCATCTTCACTGGACTTGCTCCAGTATATCCGTGTCTCTCTTGTACTGGGAAGCCCAGCAGTGGACCCAGTATTCCAGATGGGTCTCACAAGTGATGAGCAGAGGGGAAGGATCACCTCCCTCAATCTGCTGGCAATGCTTTGCCTAATGCAGTCCAGGGTGCCGTTAGCCTTCTTTGCCACAAGAGCACATTGCTGGGTCATGGTCAACCTGGTGTCTACCAGGACCCCCAAACCCTTTTCTGCAGAGCAACTTTTTCAGATGCTTCTGTGTGGAAAGACCCAACATGACATACGGCAACAGAGTCCAACACAGGTTGAAAACCTGATAAAGGCACCCTGAGGACAGTATCGTGCCACACTAACCAGGTGTTTCTGGTCCATACAAATATGTGAATGGAATACAGGTAAGAGAGGGCACCATGATGCATATTTTTCTAACAAACTCCATCTGTCAATATAAACACAGCCACCACACAACAGTATCATTATTTGCTGGCCAGTAAGAAAAGGTAGCAAGCTTTCTAATCCTCACAGAAAAATATAAATAAGAAAAAAAGATAATGGAAAATTAACCAGCACAAGAATTAGGCTGAAAACAAAAGATGCCTGGGGGAGGCATCTCTGAACATGTGGAAACTTCAGACACAGAAGTGAGTGAAGCAGCATGACTCACGTCACCCAAACTAAAATTTAAACCCAGCTGCTCAAGGATTTGAAGAAAAAGGGGTTCCATAGGCAGAGCCAAGCTTGAAGTGCCTCAAATGGAAAATTTCTCTGAATGTGGCAGAAAATGGGTTCCTCAGTTCAGCACTTCCTGCAAAGAGAAAGCTTAAAAGTGAGGTTCAAGGCAAGTGTTTGTGGGCAGGTATCGGCAATGATAAGGTCTGTAATGATTCTACATACTCATTATTACATGAAATCATACTCACTGAGACAAGACCTAGCAAGATGAGAGGAGTTTTCTTCACATCAGGATTGGAATTGTTGATATTTTATTTTAATCTTGGTATGACACTCCAAAGACAAAGCTACAAATATTAGAGATTAACCGGTTTTCCCGGTTCAAGGCTGAGTTTTCACATGGCTTATATTAAAAGCATCTATTACTAATTCATCTTCATTTAAATTGTTGTTTTATGGCATTTTTAATTATTTATTTTAATGCTGCAGTGCTGAGACCCTACTCACAGCCCATGATCCTACTTTCTAAAGCACAAGAGTAATATTAAACAAAAGAAAACTTCATCCTCAGATGTTGACAATCTTCAAGGTGCACACAGAAAAAAAAGGCAATGCAAATCAAAAAAAAGCTCACCAGGATGACTGATCTCTGCACACTGACAACCTAGCTACTGCAAGGTTTTTTTAAGCATTGCAGAAAAAAGAAGCATTTTGAAGGATGGTTAGATATTTTTGTATATATTTATTGCTTCTTCACAAGCATGAGGGTCTCAACATGGCATAAATATTCTTGTTTGGTTATTTTTTTTTTAAAGAAGTAGTATAAGTGGACAAGCAGTGCTGCAATTAATTAGAATAAAATGTCACAATAATCCTATTTCCCCTTGGTAACAAAATAATTCACTACATAGATTTTCCCATATACATAAATAAGTAAGGAAGGGAATGTGTGTAGAGTGGAAACAGGCTCGTTAATTTGTTGCTCATCCATCATTGCCACAAAATTTGCTGTATAATTTACACACTCTATTTGTGTGACCATTAAAGAGTTTCAGCAGTGAAGACATGAAGTTTGAGGTTCATCTTTGACAATGGCCCTATTCACCTTAAATTATGGAGAAGTTTGAAAATCCTTCTGGTTCAACCATCTCTTAAACTAGTCAAGATCACCACGCTACCTGCAACAAAGCAGGTGTTTAAGCCCCTCCTCCTCTGCCACCACAAATCCATCACAGCTGGTTAATATGGAAGACAGAATGAGGTTTAAACTAAGAGATCACCTTGTTACCACTACAGGAACATCAATGATTTTTCAGAAATGCAGCATACAATTGCTGATATGATGGTATTTAATGTTGGTTTTATACACATTTTAGATCAATTAAGATCTTTTAGGACCACAAAGATGGATCAGAAGGCTGGAGCACCTCCTCTATGAGGACAGGCTGAGAAAGTTGGGCTTGTTTAGCCCAGAGAAAAGAAGGCTCCGCAGAGACCTTAGAGCAGGCTTTCAGTACTTAAAGGGAACCTGCAGGAAAGATGGGGAGGGGCTTTTGATCACAGAGTGTGGTGATAGGATGAGGGGTAATGTTTTTAAGCTGAAAGAGGGTAAATTAACTTAGATATTAGGAAGAAATATATTACTGTGAGGGCGGTGAGGCACTGGCACAGGTTGCCCAGAGAAGCTGTGGATGTCCCGCCCCTGGAGGTGTTTGAGGCCAGGTTGGATGAGGTTATGAGCAACCATGGCAGGGGGGTTGGAACTGGATGATCTTTAAGATTCTTTCCAACGAAACCATTCTATGGTTCAATGAGTTTATGATGCTACTTTTTCAGTTTGTTTAAGAGAAGATTGTAGCAAATACAGAGTAAAAATACATGTATGTGCTCAGTATAGTTAACATTTACATCTACCCATAAAAAAATAATCCATGATATTAGAAAATAGTACTGAGCCAAAATGTTAATGCCGTCCCTTCCACATGCCAAAAGCTTGTGTGGGTATACACACAAAGAATGTACATACTCAGAGAGACACACTAACATCTTGTAATGCAATATGTTTCTGTTATACACACTCCAGACTTCCTAACAGCTGCATATTTTAATATACATAAACCCATACTTGAAAAATAATAAAATGTATTAGTTTTCCACATTAGCCATTTATGACCTAATTTAGAAGAGTATAACATCTTTATAACTTTTAAAAGACCCATTTTGATAAAACATCCCTATAAACAGACTGAGAAAAGCAGGGTAATAAGCATCTGTTGCTGCGTTGTTTTCTTAATGGGGTAATAAAATAATAACACATTTTTATAACTTTTCACAATAACATAAAGTATTAAAATTGAAAATGATATTGAAAAATGTTCCCATGGTCCATTTTATTTTCTTTTTCCACTATGTAAAGTTACAGTACTTACCAGATTAATATTAATATATCTTAATTATGTTGACACAATGGAAATTTTCCAAAGACATTCAAAGAATGGAAATAACTTGTTATTTCCACTACTCTAATTAAGGCGGTGTATTTAGCCCATTTTTTCACAACATAAGAGTAATATAAATATTTATAAGAATGTACAGAGATACTACATATAGCAACAATGACCCAAATTTTCTGAAGGTTTGGAAAAAAGGTTATTCTGTTTGCTTTTAAGAGTAATGATTTTTTTTCTAGTCTACTTGTTATAACAACGAATTATCACAATTTTATTTTTAAAAAGTCACAATTTCATAATCCATAGCTTCTTCCCCAAAACTTGTCACATCAGTTGTGATGTTTAATTTTTAGAAAAAAGATCAGACTATATTGTGCAACACAAAATAATGAATAGGCATAAAAATAGTAACTTTGAAGCAAAATTACTATATTTAGAAAGAAAAATTACTGCAAATTTTGCAAATTATTTCCTTTGAAACTATGCACTTGAACATGATTTCAAATTGGGTAAGCTACTGACCTGCATTCAAGGTGCATTTGTATATTTACAGCTTATCAAAGCACCAGAAAAGGATGATTGATTGCTCTTAGAGACAGAAAGGACCATCTAATGTAATTTTGCTGCCTAAGAGAATCCACGCAAATTTCTTATATCAGCTCTCCAGATCCAATAGCTGTGGGTCAACTTGATCATGGCTTTTACAGAAACATCTCACCCTGATATTAAAATTTCCAGTCATGGACCATTGTCACAATCATTGGTTAAGTTATTTCAGCACTTAGTTATGTTGCTAAAAAAACATATGCCTTATTTCTAGGTTGAATATGTCTAGCTTAAATGTCAAGCTGGACACTAGGAGAAAGACTCCCCTCACCTAGCCTACAGTTCTGCAATGTCAATATCTACACACATCATGCTGTCAAGGTAGAGAAAAACGTACCTCCACAGCATAGTTCTTCCCCTCTTAAACATCTACCTTAAGAAGAGATAAATTACATCCCAGAATTGCTTATCAATTGACTATAAAGGAAATCTGGTCATTGTGGTCAGATGTTTATCTAGCCAGAGGAACCCTACCCTGAATATCCTTATAGCTTTGATTGTAAGGCTTTAAAGACTGACTACTCAACACTTTCTTCATTTGATAAACTTCATCAATAAACCACTGTGTGTATCTCCATGTCAGGATTTTCTAATATTTCACAGTTTTGCTCAGATCTTTGAGCCCTCTCCAATTGTTGCGGTTTTTACTAAAACATGAACATTCAAATGATATTTTAGCTGTATTTGCCCAGTACAGCAGAAACCTTCTATTTCCTATTCCCCTGCCCAAAGACTGCATCAACCCCTTCAGTTACAGTACTGTATTGGTCCCATCATGTTCACCTGATTCCTCAAGACTCCAGGACACACTTTCAAAATCACTACTTCGCAGGATACACCCCAGAGCCTTTAAACGTCACCCACTTTCTTAATTTACAGATGAAATACTTAACATCTGGCTCTTCTGGAATGAAAATAGTTTGCTTACACTTCATTTATCAAATGGGAACTCAGTAACTCTCTGTCACTAACTTGTCCTCTTCATTACTTTACAATCCCAAATTAACTTTTTTTCCGAAAATATTTGACAAGGAAACTAGACCCTAAACAAACAACATTTGGAGAACTGGAAAGTTTAAGAGTTCGCAATGTAAATTTTCCAAACCTGCAACACTCTCTATGAATGCAGCTCCAGCCACTCTGCCAATATCTATATTGTAATATACAGCAGCATCAAGGACTTCTCAGACCAACCACTAAAGCCTTATTGCCTTTACATTATGTTGCACTTGACTCTAGATTTCTTCTGCACCCTCACAAGGTGTCCAAAGGTCCTGCCTCAATTCAAAATATATATAATGATGATGGGGATACCCAACCAGCATCACATCTTCATAGCCTGAAATGGAAGGTATGTTTTCAATTCAGTTGATTCATGGCTTAAAAATACATGATAGTGTTTGCATGTGCAGAGCTTCCTGGCATGGTGTTAAAGAGCTACATAGATGAGGATATCCTAACTTGGATAGCCTGGGTCTGTCCCTCTGGGAAAAGTTTCTCTGACTTCATATCACAATGTCAGTCCCAGTAAAAATTTCCCAATAACTCCTGCTATACTTGGGGTATCTGTCAGTAAGTACTAAAGCCAAAATGTTGCTTCTCTCTATGGGCAAATGAGGACTGTCACATCAGTTTAAAGTAAAATATTACTTTTCTGGAAAAAAGACATTATTAGAAACGTCGAACCCACGAATTCTTTCCATGAAAAAATAAGAAATATAAGGGGTTGCTTCATTAACCTAAAGGAAATTGTGCTTTGATGAATTGGGAAGTGTGTAAGGGAAGCAAATAATACTACGCATTGTAACCTTTGCTCACAGACATGGCATTAAGTATTTCTTACCCTACAATACAACCAATAAAGATTCTTGGCTGAATAACTCAGGGACAGATAGCTTTTCATGCTCCTCTGAGAGCTCCCATGTCAAACTGCCAGCTCAGGCTGAACATGGATAAACCGGATTCCTCTCGCTTATTCCAAATCCTCAATCTCTGTTCATCATGATCTTCATGATCACCACCATCAAGGTGTATAACAGGGGTGTCATCTCTGATACTGGATGCTCTCACACTCGGATTGCAGC
This sequence comes from Dromococcyx pavoninus, assembly GCA_033558185.1. Lineage (NCBI taxonomy): Eukaryota > Metazoa > Chordata > Aves > Cuculiformes > Neomorphidae > Dromococcyx > Dromococcyx pavoninus. Next base: position 2,201,730 of record JAUMJL010000502.1, on the reverse strand, counting down.
AATACCTCTATTTTCAAATAACAAACCTAGTGGCACCTAAGTGCCTTCCTTATTCTTCGTCTGATCTTCTCAGGAGGAAGTTACAGAAAGACTTATGGATCTAGCTTTGAAAAAAACCCATTTTCCTCTTTATACTATGTCATCAGGCTTCTGCTGAGCTCATTGCTCCTGCTTTGAATCAGCTGCATGCACTTTTCATTTTCCTACATGACTCATCCTCCTCCTCTGCAAAATACACCTACCACCTAATGTCAGGTTCCAACCTGGATCAGTGCATTTGCCATTCTTTGATCTGCACACACCAAAAACTCAAGCCAGCGAAGCTTCTGCATCATCTTTTTGATAGGAACAAGCAAACAGCAGGCTAACTTCATCACCCAAAGACACGTAATTCTTTAAACTCATCTGCGCTATGACTCCTACAGAAAAAAAAGTCATACAAAATTGGACAATTTATACACCGAGACCACTTCCTCACAAGCTAAATAACACTATCTCCCTTTTACTCTCCTGTTTATCTTATCAAATCTTGTAATTTTTTTTATATATATTGCAAAATCTATTTAGCCATCATTACCCTCTCTTTTGCATTCGTGTATTAAAAATAATATACAAACACAGAGGAGTCCTGCTTCTTGACCAATGTCCTTACATTGAAAATCATTAGTAATAAGATTTTTTTTACCTTTTTTTTAAAGTTAAATGACAATTTACTTCTGCTATGAAACTTGAGACCCCATAAAAAATCCCTCTTTCAGGAAATGCCATCATGCACCTTTAAAAAATATAACAAACCAGTACTTTTTTACGTATTTCAGGCTAAGTGATAAAAGTGTCCAGTGACTCTCGATAATTTGGAACTACATATAAAATTATGACACAAAATTAATATTCTTTGAACATATGAGAATGGCTTTCAACATGTTCTAAAGAGCTGTGATTAGCAGCTTTTAATCAATTTTTTGATCCATCCAGTTTCTCTCTTTTGTTCCTAGTTATCTCTTTTTTTATCACCTATTTATAGACACAGATGGACCTCATCTATCCAGTAAGCTATTAGATCTCAAGTTTCTTATAGTGACAACAAGTGTATACACTTCTTCTGTACCATAGGATTCTTTCTTTAAAAAAACCCCTCCATGCACAATGGCAAAATTGTTTAAACTTTCCTGATAACAGATGCAGAAAAAGCTGTATGCTTTTTCTCAAAATCACTTAATCTACACTCCAAATTTACATTATATCTTCCGACAGTAATTTAGTTATCGTATCTAAACACCAATTAGAACTGTACTCCTCTTGATGTTAAATACTAATAATCCTTCTTGCAAATGAAACCACCCAAAGCCTTCACCACCAACAAAACTAACCTAGTGAAATTAGTACGTCTCACTTCCAGGCTGTTTCTGTTGCAATAATTCTGCGTAGAAACTGTTTGCTTCCAGCAGTTTTATCACCTTCTGCAGTAAAACTAACACATATAGACCTCTAGAGAGTCTTATTTATTTTTCCTGTTGTCTCAATTCTTTACCATCAAAAATGACAAACTTGTCAGCACATCACCACATTTAAAGACCGACCTGTCCAGCACACAGCCTGAAAGGTTGCATTAGTACAATTTCCCCAGGTTGGATACCAGCCTCTTCCCCACCAACCTAACCTGCAACATTTTGCAACCCTGTGCCAACATTTATTGTGTGATTCTTTTTTTATTTTAATTCATAGTATTTATAGTTTTTATTATTTATTAATATTAATAGTCTTCTAGCATTATTGGAACTTAAAATATGTGAAATTAGAGGCATATAATTCTTAGGTAGAGCTCTTAGCTGTGGAATTCATTCCAAATTGGTAAAAGAGAATAGGAAATGTTTTAATCATTCAGGTATATTCTAGGTTCCATAGTCATTCATGAAGTCTGAAGGAAACCACTTATTTGACACACATTCTCAGGTCTTTGAGGAATAGCTCAGGATCATTATGACAGAACATTTTATATTTTTATCCATGTACACTTTTATCCATTATTAACTGACACAAATACTTAGAGAGACATAGAAGTGAAAAATTCCTTCTCGTATCCTCTTTCCTGTAACTAAGTGTCATGGAGGAAAGGGCATAACTTCTTGAGAAGGCAACAGAATTATGTAGGGTGATAGGAGTAAGAAACTCTTGGTTTAAAACAAAAAACCATCCTGATTGAGAAATTTTGGCCCCATGGAACAGTAGATATGAGGGATGTACTTGAAAGCTCTGTTTGAAACTTCCTAGTAAACTAGACACAGTCACAGATACAATTACAGTAATATAAAGCACTAAAACATGACTGGTACCTGATTAACTTTTTCCAATTTCTAGAGTATGATATTCCCTTCAAGAATTTCCCTTCACTTTACAATTTTTGTCCAGTTCTGCCAACAATGTAATATTAACCCAGTGCTGTAGCTTATTTAAATTTAAATACTTATCTTTCAAAACTTTCCAGTACTGCAAACATTACAAGGTCAGAAGAAAGATCTGATCTTAATTTCATCCCATTTTATGATTATTGCTAGTACTTTTTAAGGACCCTTAACTATCTTCTCTTATTGTGGCATCCACCTTTACAGTACCCACAAATGCCTAATTTGCACTTCCGCAGCTGAGCAGTTTCCATGCTTATTTTCAAAATGAAACAGAAAAAACAACTGAATCTCACATTTCAGTCTACCTCTTGCTTAAACTATTCCTTCTCTCCACTAAATATATTTTTAAAATATTCTACCTTTCATCTGAGCAGCAGAAATGCCAAGATCTTCTCGTCTTCATCAAATCTAATACTGGTGCCTTTTAAGGTCACCATCACTGACAAAAGAACTACTGTAAATTAAATGTCTGGAGCAACCAAGGAAGAATCTCTTTATGTATAAATAAAAAATATTAGTGTCTTTCATATTTCAAAGACTATTTGCTTAATTTTGTTGAAATGACAGAAAAATCAAAACATATATTACTAACAATACTGAAATTTAGCACGTGCTTTTGACAGACTGAAAGTACAGTTTAAAAATTAAGCAGATGACTACTTTGCTGAATTGAGGTTTACATGACCTTGAAGCTAAAGTCAGAAAGCTGGAATAAAGCAAAACCTCAAGGAAGGGAAGAAACACAGAAACCCCAAACTGAAATTCATAAAATGTGTTCAGTGCCTCAAGCCTGAGGTCTTCATTTGATTCGGCTGGAGAAATATTTGCAAGTGCTACCAAATGCGCAGTCAGGCTCCCTGAAATGGGTTTAGTTTGGAGAAAAGTACAACTTTGGTGTTAAAGAGTTTTCTGAGTAACCATATAACGGTGTTGCCTTCTGCTGCCTGGAGGTACACCAGTGGGATAAGGGGAGAACGAGCATCACTGCCATGGGGGATAGAGAGGACAGCAGATGTAAACCAGAGGAAATCAAGCATCATTAGTACCACTATTCACTATACAACTATTTTTGCTGTTAGTGGTATCAAAGATTTAAATGAGAACAGACACCTCACTGTTTGAGGCATGATAAACGGACAGAAACAAAACACAACGTTCCTGTTTAAACTTCAGAAATCTTTTCTCCTCTGCACAATGCCACGTTCAATAGGTGAGCAAGTTTGAGCATTATTACAGGACGCCATAAACAAGAGAACAGACAACTGGAATGGAAAAAAACAGATTCAAAAAGCTGTGAAAAAAAATTCGATTTGGTTCTGGTGTTCTCAAATTATTATTTATTCATTTCCAGAGTTACCCTTTTAGAGATTTTACATTCTTTATTTGCAAAGTGACAAGCCAGTGTTGCCAGAGATGCCCATAGGTATAGCTTTTGTCTGGCTCAATACAATAGGACAAGTCTGTCAAGTGTTAGTGGTAGAAATAACATCTAAAATAAAGATCCTGTTCACAAGAAATTAAGTTCCATGCAACTGTCTTCAACCATAGATTAATTACAACTCAAACAGTTATATTACATGATCCTGAAGTTCCTATAATGTTTCATCCAGACAGCTCACATCCTGTGCTACAACGCTGTGCGGCTTTGCTGCAGACTTACACAGCTGCTGCATTTCACATCCGAGCCGGCTCAGTCCCAGTCTATAGGTGAAGTGACAACTATGAGCAGAGTTTTAGTTCATAAAGCACTTTTAAATCTTTCAGGGAGAAAAATATGAATGGATGCACATTTTCAAGGGAAATCTGAAAGAATTGCGCAGAATACAACTAGAACAACTCATCTTGCATTATATAATGGTATAAGCACCTGATGTTGTCCAAAATCTAACAGACTCACACAAACATGAAACCTGCAGGGAGCTGCACTATTATCCTGTGCAACAACAAGTAAGAAAATAAACACATTGTTCTTAAGATTCCTCAATTACCGAGTTTCTATTTATTAACCTTTGTACCAGAATGTACATGCTACATGGATGCAATGTCAGCTATTTTTACAAAAATTAATGTCAATTATTGAAGATGGGTGTGTTTATGTATCTTCCCTTTTTGGAAAGCTTAATAAAGTTATCCTTTTTCCTAGTATCTGCTGTAGAATTAAATTTGCTCACCTTACCCTTGAAATACTTATTTATGTATTACATGTTAGACTGCCTTGAGCAAAGTACCGGAAGTCAGATTCTCATTTATACTAAGGTCTTTTAAGCCTCTCAGGAGGCATATAAGAACATACACTTCATTTAAAAAGTAATGTATTCTTACCCTTTGATCCTTTTACATCAATACAACTGTGTATAAAATGTATCTATTTGAATCTACCCATGCAGTGAGAAAAAAGTAATTATATAAGGCTTATGAGATTAGGAGTTGCTTTGTTTTACAGGAGTGATTGCAAAATTCACAGCTTACATATCTTCTGATTAACAGAGCCAGTAAATATATCTGTTAAATCAGATTTTAAAAAAATCATTACATATGAAAAGTAATAAAATCTTACAGTGCAAGCTCCTACATTTAGCAATATTTGCAGTGTAACATGCTTGAACAGGCAGCGACACAATGGAGCAGCAACCACCCTCCACGCGGTTGTGCAAACGACATTAGCAGAGTCATTTCATGCCAGTATCTCCTACCTCAACAGAACCACATCTATACAGCCTGGAAGCTTTGCACGCTGCTTGCAACAATTCATGTACTGTGTTGTGTAGTAAGACACTGATGTATGTGCAATCCAAGAATTTTAAATGTCCCCACAGGATATCAAATACTATCCAGACCGTTTGTAAATACTTTCCCAGCGCTCTGCAGAAAATGAACCAGTTCTTTTCATATCTACTTAAATGACATTTTTGTCTTATCTAAAAATCTGTGTTCCTGTTTAATAAAATCATCTGGGCAACTTACTGTTTCATCAGTACTGCAAGCTTATGCCTTCATTAATAAATTCTGCTTGAGCGTTAAGATTACCCCCAGTAGAGACAGCTGGGAAAATGCAATATAAAGTCAAGCAGCACATTTAATGACCAGCGAACTTCTGGAAACTTAGTCCAAAATGATACATCATTGTGTCAGACACTCTTAAGCAACACGCAGCTTGGTCTCCCTTTTAGAAACATGAAACCCCCTGAAACCGCTACCACAAATTGTGAACCTTTTAAATTACTGCCAAGCCACCTGCTTTTCTCCAGGAAACTTAATAAAACTCTCCAAATTAGTAATGTCATTAAGTAAAGCTTACAGAACTGTTGTTATTCTGAAGGACTATTAGCTATTTAGTTTAAGGAAACCAATGGGGATTTTTATCATGGAAAGAACTGTCATGTATATTGTATAACCTATTCCAAATGAAATGCTTTAAAATATTCTTAAATAAGCTATTTTTTCACATTTTAATCTTTCTGGGAGAAAATTGTATAACCTTATTCTCAGGATTAAACCCATATAATGAGGAAGTTCAGTTCAGGAGAGAGTACATGAAAGATTCTCAGTTTATGTGTCTTCAGATGGCATTAAGAGCAATATAAATCAAACGTCCAGTTCTGCATTTTTGAATAGCACTGGAAAAAACAGTGCTCAGATCGAAGAAAGAGCGTGATTTCCCCTCTTCAGGCTCTTTTTTGAATGTTTCTATACAAAGCGGGCAAGCATGGATTATAGGAATGCCTTCTGTCGAGGAGTCGGCCAAAACCGTACCATCTCATCTTGGAGTAATTTATCCAATAAGATGATTTAGAGGACAGTTCAGTGGCACCATTTTTGGAAGGCAAATGCAGAGGGGAAGGAATATAAATCAAAGGTGACTGGCAGGTAAAGGATATATGCAGCAATCAGCCAAACCATGTGCACACTGGCACAAATTCAACAAGATCATTTATAAAAATTTTAAGTCAGGAGTACACAAAAGGGGGTCTGGTGCTAACTAAATCCACAGATAGATTACACGCCACTGAAATAAACACTTCCAGATGCTGGCATACAAAAACCTTTTACAGAAAGAAATGTTTTCTTTCATAAATCTGAAAGGAGGAACCTTGAGTTGGGGGTTGGGAGAGAAGGGAACAAGATTGCCAAACTGAGATTTGACTTCCTACTGGTTTTATGGAATAATAACTCATATTTTTCAAACGCAGAGTGTTAACACTGGAGAATAACAAATAGCTACAGACAATAGCTTGAAGTACAGACAAAGAAATCATAAATATGTAACTATTTAATGAAATAAAATGCTTTTTTATCTTTCAAAATGAGAAGAAACAATAAAAACGTCAATTTGACTTTTTCTATATTAGAAACTGAATGTACAATTAAAGGAAAAGTTTACAAATGCCTTTTGACGTTATTACATAAATTTCTTTTTTTCAAAAGAATGAAATCCTGACTTATTCAAAATGGTTATTATTTGATTTTGAATATCAATAGAGGCAGTATATAACATACAGGACCCTAAATATCAGAGATTTTTTATTTAGTTTCTATGCACTTAATTTCTTTCAGAAACAGCATTCAAACTTTTTTTATCATCCACGTACTTTAAAAAATTTAAATCTAATGTATCCACATTGTGTACATTGAAGAAAGTATCGAAGACTGTATTCTAGAACTACTTCTCATTACTATTTTGGTCTGAAATACGCAGAAAGAAAGTTATTTCTATTTAGAAGACCAAGTTGCAGGCAAAACGTGAAGCTAAATATTTCTTGACATTTAAGGCACCTAAAATAAACTTGTTTTTCACAGAATCACGGAATCATTTAGCTTGGAAAAGACCTTTAAGATCATCAAGTTCAACCATAAATGTAACACTGCCAAGTCTACCATTAAGCCATGTCTCTAAGTGCCATATCTAAACATCTTTTAAATACCTCCAGGGATGGTGACTCAACCACCTCCCTGGGCAGCCTGTTACAATGCCTGACAACTCTTTTTGTGAAGTAATATTTCCTAATATCCAATTTAAACCTCTCCTGGCACAACTTGAGGCCATTTCCTCTCATCCTATTGCTTGTTACTTGAGAGAAAAGACCAACATCGACCTCATTACAACCTCCTTTCAGGCAGTTGTAGAGAGCGAGAAGGTCTCCCCTCAGCCTCCTCTTCTCCACTCTAAACAATCTCAATTCCTTCAGATGCTGCTCACAAGACTTGTGCTCCAGACCTTCCCCAGCTTTGTTGCCCTTCTCTGGACATGCTCCAGCCCCTCAATGTCATTCTTGTAGTGAGGGGTCCAAAACTGAACACAGGATTCAAGGTGCTGCTTCACCAGTGCCAAGTAAGGGGACATGATCACTTCCCTACTCCTGTTGGCCACACCATTTCTGATGCAAGCCAGGATGCTGTTGGTCTCCTTGGCCACCTGGTCACACTGTTGGCCAACACCAGCTGACCAACACCCCTAGGACTTTTTCCTTCCAGCAGCTTTCCACTCTTCCTCAAGCCTGAGGTGTTGTATGAGACTGTTGTGACCAAAGTGCGGGACCAAACACTGAGTCTTGTTGAACCCCATACAGTTGGCCTCAGCCCATCAGTCCAGCCCGTCCAGATCCCTCTTCAAAGCCTTTCTGCCCTCAAGTAGGTCAACACTCCTCCACAACTTGGTGTCACCTGCAAACTTACTCAGGGTGTACTCGAACCCCTGGTCCAGATCATTGATAAAAATATCAAACAGAACTGGTCCCAGCACTGAGCCCTGGGAAACAGCACTTGTGACCGGCTGTCAACTGGATTTAACTCCATTCACCACAAGTGTTTGGACCTGGCCATCCAGCCAGTTTTTTACCCAGTAAAGAGAATGTGAGTCCATGCCATAAACACTCATTTTTTCCAGGAGAATGTTGTGGAAAACAGGGTCAAAGTCTTAACTACAGTCCATGTATACAACACCCACAGCCCTTCTCTCATCTACTAAGTGGGTCATCTTGTCATAGATGGAGATGAGGTTAGTCAAGCAGGACCTGTCTTTCATGAACCCATGCTGGTCAGGCCTGATTACCTGGTTCCCCTGTAAGTGCCACATAATGGCAGTCTAGATCATCTCCTCCATAACCTTCCCCAGCACTGAGGTCAGACTATCAGGACTGCAGTTCCCCAGATCCTCCTTCTGGCCCTTCTCGCAGATGGGCGTCACGTTTGCTAATCTCCAGTCAAATGGGACCTCCTCAGTTAGCTAGGATTGCTGATAAAAGATTGAAAGTGGATTGGTGAACATTTCATTTCAAAATATTCTTTCTGTTTAGCTCCACAAATACCACACTGCCACAATATGTGTTATATTTTCAGCTTCCCTTTCTTCTTTCCACCCTCAAAATCTGCTGGTTTAGTCTCTCCCACGCTCTGGTTTCCCAGGTTTTCAGTTACTATTTTACAAATTTTGGGTTCTAGGAGAAATCAGCAATTTTTATTGAATTGGAATTACTAAAGGTTTGTGGTGAACATTGGTGTTTTTCACAACAGAAATCAATTTAAGCATTTGCATAAAAGCTGAGCTCAATCAGGATCAATAACAAGGACTTTTAAAACAACAGAAGTAAAAGGCCTTGACTAAGTATATTATGTCATTGCGAAACTATTATTTACATGTACATGTAAATACATGTATTGGTGTCTACATGGAATACTTGCATTTGTTATTTAAGCACCTATACAAGTATAGGTAGGGCTATATAAGACCCAAATAATGTAAGACTCTGCCAAATAGCATTCTCTGTTGTTGCATATTCTTTGTGGAGGCAACGTTACAAATAATATTCTAAACATGATTTTGTAAATATTCATTTTTTTATGATGCTTAGGCAATTTTATGGGACTGAAATTTTTAACAAGAGGTTTAGACTAGCAAGTCTTTTCATACTGAAATGATTTTGAGCCTGAAGGAGCATTCTCCTCAAAAATTAAAAACCCAAACAAAAGTTGGTTATGCCCTCTGTTCATTCCATTTACACACATATACGCTGATAAACAATGGCCACTGTTTTCCACAGGTCTATGCAGGATTACAATTTACATTTATAAACTCGGTTGCTCTTTAACTAAATATCTAAACCATTTCATTTTAGAAGTGGCATAAACTAGAGGGGACAAAGAATCTGGTTTTGAAACATTTTCTTCTTATTCTTTTTACCTGTGGTCTTCCACTGTTAGAGTTGACCAAATTGTTTTTAATTTCAGGGTAAAGGATGTTAGCTGTACGTTTTTACTAGAGTTGTTCTCTCATGGTCATAAGTACTACTTACAACTGTTCATATCAAAGTTTCATGTAATCACTATATATTGATCACAGAATAAATACTCTTAAAGAATTACTGTTGGTTACTCCAACTGCTAGAAATACAGTGAATTCAAAAAACTTAAAATTATTTCTCTAAAGACATTATGCTTGTAAGAAATATCCATCTGATATTTTCATGAACACTTCGGCATAGTAAATATTATTATTTAGAATAATATTTGGATGCATATTAGGATTATACTTATATGCCCAGTCAACACTGCAAATCATTTTCACTAATCACTTTACAGAGATGATTTTTTCAGATTAATCGAAATATGACATATAAATATATTTTTTTTTGCCAGTCTGTAGAAAGACTGAGCTGGTTATAATTTGGTTTGGTATTGATTTTGATCCCATTCAGATCCCGAATCTTATTGAAACCAACGATACTGCAATGTCGTAAAGAAAGTAAGACTCAATAACCAAAGAAAGAGGGATGTATTCAGGTCATCCTGGAAGATATGGCAATTTGCTCTTTCTCAAAATGACTTTCCACTGACCTCCCATTCAACTCCAAAACATTCTGTATATGTAAGAGAAGCAACGCTCTTACTCTCTTCATTCTAGGTCACACTTCATCGTGTCTAATAGTTAAACCACTCATCCAAATGAACCATGAAATGATCTAACTGAGCACTTATAGTCTCCATGTAAAGGGCTGTACTACTAATATTATTTTACTTGAGATCCTGGCATAAATTGAGTTGATGCTTAACAACTGGGCATTCAGGATTATTCTACTCCTTAAATATCTAAATGAATAATAAGAAAAAGAACACGTGTAGAAGAGTACAAATACAAATAGATGCTATATAAAAACATTAGAACATTCATATATACTAATTTTATGCCCAAATATAAACACATTTCTCAATACAAAAAGTCTGTTAATCCTGTTTTCCTTGACCAAGGAAGCAAGATTTATCCTGCAATGAATCATTACACATAAAATTTGTCACTTCCTTAACTTAACACAGAGAACAGAGAAATAGAACCAGGGACAGCACATGGAATTGCATCATCCTAGATGATGGAGATACATATTTCTCATTACTGTCTTGCAAAATTATATGGTGCTATTTTTCAAATCAATTACTTTTTTTCTCTGTTTCTTGGAAGTCTGGACCATGCTTTAAAGCAGGCAATACTGACTGCCACCCAACACTGTTACTAGAGATTATATGGATAAAACATATGTGTAGACTACCTTAGACATGATACAATGCAGAAGAATTTAGAGTACACTTGCTGCTTTCCATTGTGGCTTGAACTTGTAGACAAAACCTAAATGCTGTAATTATGTTAGTCATTTTGACATAGCTATTAAGGTCAAAATAAATGCACACGGATCATTTTCACTAGTTTAATGTTAGTTCTCTTTTACCATATGATTATAAAATTTTCAAAGTGCTCTTTTTGTGCAAACCAACATCCATCAACTGTTGCTAAAGAATAAATTACATAGCTTAAGTCTTCTTTCAAAACTGCCTTATTAGGAACACTTATCACCAAATCAGATGGAAGAGAGGGGAAATCATGATGAAACAGCAAAACAGGGAGAGATGTCAGAAAATATCACTGTTTATGCTTAACAAATACATATTAAGCATCTTAAGAATATAGTCCCAAAGGATATGTATTTTCTTAACAAAATAATATCTTATATTTGCTTTTAAAAAAAAAGTAAAATTTAAATTCTATATATGGGACTGATTTATTCAGCGGCAAAAGATAAAACTTTCAGGTCTTCCATTTTAGAAGTAACACTAGTATTTTGAAGAGTTCTATAAAACAGAAGTTCTCCACATGATTTGCTTTGAAAATCTGGTCATTTTGGAAAGAAAATATCTTTGCATCTAGCAACTAAAACTGATGAGATTAATTTCACTTCCATCAAAGTCCAACCAGCCAAATCCAGCAAGATTCAGTGAAATCCAAAATAAAATATGAATCACCTCGGTACAACTCAGCAATAGCAGAGTTCTACCATGTATGCCTCAAACTGCAGAGAAGTGCAAAATCATTTTGAACGTTTGATTACAGGTCAGTCTAGGTCGACTCCTTCTCAAAGCTGAAAGAACAAAGCTGGAAGGACCCCTATCAGGATGAGGATGGTGAGACACTGGAACAGGTTTTCCAGAGAAGTTGTGGATGTCCCATCATTTCAAGGGTTCAAGGTCAGGTTGGATGGGGCTTTGAGGAACCTGATCTAGTGGAAAGTGCCCCTGCCCATGGCAGGAAGGTTGGACTAGATGATCTTTTAAGTTCCTTATCAACCCAAACCTTTCTATGATTCTATGATTAATATCCTGGTCTTCAGGGTGGAGAGCCTAGAACCTGTGGAACACTGGGCATAACCTCCAAATTCCTTTTAATATACGCAGAAGCCTAGAGCCAGAGAATATCCATTATCCCATACTTGCACTTTTGTTTCGTCACTACCAGAATCAGTCAGCATGACCCTGCCACCTGGCCTGGAAGTCCATGAGCCACAGGTTCTATGAGGAATTCTGTATGACAAGGATTTTTCACAGTCAATAAGCATTCTGGGATGCATAATGAAAGAAAATGTGCTTTGTTTCTGCTCTTTTCTTTCCGTTGTCCCTCATTCTGGTGTCACAGACCAAGACATGTTACACTGCAGTATTTTCAGAGAAATTACCAAACATAGCACGTCAGGTAATACCCCGTTATTGTCAAAAGAAATTTTCAACAGATGTTACCAGCAAAAAATTTATGGTTTGAGATGCCCATAACAAAGGTGTGACAAAAATCCAAGTGTCATCGCAATTACAATTGCTACTATCGCTGCTCACCTCTATAATTTGTCTAATGCTTGAAAATACTCAGTATCTCTATTTCTGTAAAAAATATCCATCTAAAAAAACTAACAGATACCTACCAGTCTTTAAATATTTATTTATTCACCTAAACCAGTTTCTATTAATTGTTAGATAGTGACATAACTGGTTCTGGGCTAAACAGCCACCAGTCCACTACAACTGCAATTAGGAAACACACCTCAATTCTTCATGGAAATGTATTCACACAAGAAAGCAAAGCAGGACATTAACATAGGAAGTGCCACCTTTGATTCATACTCAGTTAAATGCTGGATGCTGAGTGCAGAACGACTCTTGGTATATTCAGGAATAGCTACTTCCTGAATTACTGAGAAGCCATGAGGATCCCCAGTCAAGTGGATTCTTAGCAACAATTATTTTTTTGCATTGGTTAAATTACCAAAATATGCCCTTTGCTTCTCTCCCCCTAGGAGTCTGAAAAAACTGAGAAAAGACAGGCAGATGAGAAAATATACAAGAAAACATATGCCAATCCGTTACAGAAAATGAACCTCTCCTTCTTCAAAGGCTTAGATCCACACATATTCACACTGTGCATAACTCCAATGACACAATTCTCTATCCAGACATACAAGCACATGTTTAGTCTAAGAACTGAGAAGTTCTGGCTCACCAGAGGTGAGGAATGATACAAAGGAGAGAAAAAAAGAGAATATTAAAAACTATAATGCACAAAATCACTAAAAAGGGAATTAATAAAATCTGTACTTTAATATCAAGGGCCGTTTTAACATTAACGGTCTGGTTTTGGTTTGAAACGCAATCATCTGCATGGAATTTTTCATACAGAGAATATATTTTATAGTATCTCACAATTTTAAATGGGGAAATATTATCAGATACTTTGCAGGTCCGGATTTTCATTCATTTCTCCAGATGTACTGCTGATTTAAACTCAACGCATTTATAGAGAGGATTAAGTCTTTCAAAAACTAATGTTGCCAAATCATAAACATTAAAAATTATACACAGTGAATTTTGGGGAGACTACTGAATGCCTCACACTAGGCAGCATGGCAAGGTGCCAAAAATCTACTCCAGTTAAATTAAAAATAATCTCCCAAATGAAAAAGAAAATGTTTGTTCTCTGTCTCGTATGATTGTCTGGAATGAGATGGAAAATGAAATGATTTAAAATGAAAAAGTAGTTCAGAGCTGTCCATTATTTCTTACTAATTTACAGCAAGGGTAAAATTCCTCTGTAAATCCTTCTTACTGCTCAATAGTCACATACCCAAGAAAATTTCAGAATAGCAGAAACCTACAAAATTAAAATAATTTGTACTACTTTAAAAGACAGGAAAGCATTTGAAGTGATTCTTTTTTCTTTCCCCAATCTTTTCTCAAGGATCAGCACTAACATGTTTTTTAAAAAAAGTTGTTGAATACTTTGGATAACTTATTTTGTTTGAGATTTCCTGTATGTTCCTAATACGTGTTACATTATTTGGGATATATAAGTACACAGTTAGGTTTCTAGGACTGATTCTACATTCATCTTGCACAAGTATCATAAACTGATACTGGAGTAATACATCATTGTGGCATTAGCAGACTTGTTCTTTCTAGTTTAAGAAAGTTTACTTAAGACTTCTGTTTAATCTACAAATTTTAAGGACTGAATTGAACACATACATAGCTCACAAAAATGTTTGTTTTGTCATTCTTTTCCTTGCTTCTGTAGTAAGACTGTGAACGCATACAGTGTAGTGCCAACGAAAAAATGAGGGTAAAACTTCTTGACATGCAGAAAAGTCCTTTCTCCTCACCTACAGCAGACTCTGTCAGGACACCTATTGCTTATAAAACCAGATCTGATGTGGAGGAATGATGAACAGGTTTAAGAGAAATGGAAGAGACAATGTGCAAATGTATATTCATAACATCTCTTCACAACCTTTAGGTTAGTTTTAAGGGTGGAAAGTGCTGAAAGTACGACTTCACTGAATCTGGTTACAGATACCAATTCAATATTTCTCACTTTGCAGTTTTTAATATGTCACCACAGAATCACAATGACCACATCCTCCTGGCTCTGTCATCCTGCCTAGGAGGCCACGCAGATACCCAACGAAACTATCATTGGAGGCAACAGGAGAAAGCAGAAGTCATTCAAAAGAAGTGTTCCTGTTCAAGTACTGTTCAAAATGCCTAGATAATATTTTTAATATAAAAGTGGGAGTCTAACAATATGAAAAGGTAGGGTCAAAGGAAGCATCAATCGACCTTCATGATTTCTGCACCTGTAAGGAACTTACAGGAATTTTGTGGCAGTTTCATTTTGGACAACCGTGACAGCAACATTCATCCCCCACAGTGTCAACGTGGGCACTAACAGGAAAAGTGGGAAGATGGGCAGACACAAATGCATACTCTACAGTATGTCTCAAAATGTTTTCTCATTAAAAGCAGCCCCCAAACATCTGCATGCATCTAGAATATGACCCAATATTCCCTGTCTTGTTCTTGGCTTCTTTAGGGTGAACAAGATCTGCTCATCTCATCAACCATATTAACAGTAGGTAATGTCAACAAATTAAATTGTTCAATTAGTTGCACTGTTTGGAAAGTTCACAGATTGATGGACATAAAAAAAAAACCAAACCCAAACCATAATATTTTATTATATTTTGTGGTTGCAGAGAAATTTCAAACTTAGGTTAATAATTAATCAAACCACATTTAGTGAGGGTGTGGGAAGGAAGATTTACCTCTCCAAAATTGTTTTTGAGAGCTATTTATTTCTTTACAATAAAATTAAACACATACTCTGCTTTCAGAAGCTATTGTTGTCTTATTACCTACATTTCTTAGCAAACTTCTGCTAAAGACATATCTCTATTTTGGACCAGAAATTCTATCCTATGCTTTATGTGAAATTAATCTAGCATTTGTGAGTGGCAAAAGAGAGAGATAAAATTATGTAAAGATTATTCATTGCAAATACCTATCAACTATCATGAATAGACAAAACATTTATTGCTGTTTATAAAAGTCTTGATCAGTTTTGACACTAGGAAAAAGCAGCCACTTCACAAACTCTCTTATTTTTTCTTGTTCCTCACTTTCTGAGGTCAAGTCCCACTATTTCCTTGATATTTACGGTCTTCAAATACTCCTGTATAATTTTTATATAAATGAATTTCTTCCAAATTCAGAATAATTTTCCTTTCTTAAAATGCCTCCCCAAATGGACAATTTCTTCCTGATTTTTAGGAGCTCAGATTTAGTGTGGTGTTCTTTGGGTTTTTTTTCCCTATAATGATTTGTTTGACATTGATTCTCTCCAAAATCTAGATATTCTGAGGTAAGCAAGGAATATGCCAAATAAAACAGCAGATCAGAAGAAAATGACCCCAATTTATGACACTAGAGACAGACTACTTTCACATTTTTTATCAGCTGAGAAAGTTAAATAAAAAATTCGTTTGGATACTCTGAACAATGGATTTGCAATTTGCATAGAAAAAATGATGGCAAAACCTCACAACCCATCCGTGTTTTACCACAAGCTCAGTTCTATTACATTTTATTGGAGTTTCAAAGTTGTCTAAAGAAACCATTCTCTTCTTTCTCCAACCCTAAATGTTTCACTTGAGAGTTCAACTTCCAATAGAAGCAGTATCTGACACAAAGCTAATTTTAGAATATAAAGTGCTCCTCACCATATTGGAATACATATAATTTAAAATAACTGTAAACCTAAACTTCGCAAAAACAGAAAATTCAAACACTAACAAAAAGCATAATTTGTAATTGAAAGAAAATAATATTTTAAAGAAAAAAAAAACTTTTTTGTCTTTCCAAAAAGGGACAGAAATTACTAAGTTTAATTTCCCGGGAGAATTACGCCACTTTTATAAAGAAAATTACAGTCACCACAAATTGCTCTCAACAATTCCAAAGCTTCTTCATTTGACCACTTGAAAATCAAAGTTCTTTAAGATTATAAATATAACTTTTTATAACTCTGTTATTACGTACTGTGAATGGGGAAAGGGGGCCAATCTTGTGGCCGTAGCGTCGAATGGCCTCTCTGATGTGGCTGGGCTGGATGGCATCGCTTTGAGCCTCTGTACCACAGGCTGCAGTGCTCTGCAACAGAAAAACACATAAATTGTTACTAAATCAAAAACACACAACAGACCTACAGTGCATAAAGTATGAAAATAAACCTTTATAAAACGGACCAATTTTTTTTTCCTGAGGATACACATCATTGCTGCCACACACTGCATTAGGGAAAAAAAGCTATTAACAAATCAAAGAGGACTTTTACATGAACTTTGCTTAAGAGACCCAAAGAACACCATATTTGTCCTCTTAAATCTTTCACCTACTGTTGCTGTATGTTGCAATTGAAAAGAGCACAAAATGTTCAAACTAAAATGAAAGGGTCATATAAGTCATACTGCAATAACCACAGAAACTATTTTTAAAACATTTCAAGCTCTCATTATGATGTCAAGGGGTGGGGAAAGTATTGAACAAGCATCCAAAGTGGAAAGCAATTTGACACTAAAATCGCCATTGAGTAATATCAGATTGAAATTTGAAGGTGAAACACGTGACACAATGGCGTTAGCGGGATGCAAAAATACTTTAACTACCTCAAACTGGAATGGTTTCAAATTTCAAATTACTTTTTGGAATAAGAGCACTAAATAGGATAAATAAGAATCTATTGCTACCGGTTAATTGATTTTAGAAAAATATCCCTAGGATTTGAAAAGACAAACTGAAATGTTGGTATAGGCTCCATGTAGACATAGCTCCTTGTTAGAACTCAGATGACTTATTGGAATGATGACTGCTTTGTAATAAATTCATGAAAATTATTAGTCAGTGCACTAAGAATGACAAAACCTTAGTTACACACTGACATTTAACGTACACACATATATTTACACTTTACATTAATGCTTTCAAACTTGGGATATTTTTTACAAACTGTTTTATTTTCAAGAGTGCTGAGTCCACTGAAGCCTGTGTGTGCACACACAGAATTATTCATAATGTGATTCTTCCCTTGCTGATTGACATTCTAAAAGGGAATGTGAAACTCAAATATTTTCTGCTGGACTGAGCCTTCATGGACCAAGAATAACATTCTTCACGAAGCTAACTTGTTTGTCTCAACGCCTCAGTTATATCCAGTATATGCCCAACCAAACTGGATAAGTCATGGGAAGATTTCATTAAAATAGTGCGCTTTTTAGAAAATAATTATTTTTAAAGGCATTAAGTCAAACATTAAGAACTTAAAATAAACTCACAACACTACTGAAATGTATCAAAACCTACATCACCAGCTAAATCCATAATCCATAAACCATAATCAGACGTAATATAAAAAAGAGGGAAAACCAAGTCTTAAGAGAGGTTTTTAGGATTCTTTAAAGAATTTCTAAACAGAGGCAGAGAGAAAGTGGAATGTATAAAGAGTATCTATACCACTGATGACACTAGAAGGAGAAAATACATATTTTCTATCTGTCTTTGTAAAAATCACCGGTTTAATTCTGTGAAAAATGAGTATTTCTTTGAGGAGAAAAATAACACACGTGAGAAAATCACAAGTCACTCCATCTCTGCAGCAAGATGAGTACTACAATAACATTTTTTTAAAAAAAGCCCTAAGTGACTAACACAGTGCTTCTTTTCCAGTTTATTTAATAAAATCTTATTCCCTTGTGGTTTTAAGGCACATATATCCCCTCCAGACAGAACAGCAAGGCTCTACAACAGAAGACAGGAATTGTTATATCTACATTTCACACTCTGAATGCGAGACATCCATATTTTATGCAAAGTAAACAAATATTTAGATTTAATGCAATTAGTTGGCATAAAAATAAAGCAGATCAGGCAAAGTTGTTATAGGCAAAGAAGGCAGTGGCCTAAGGCTGGGAGCAGGAAAATAACAACCACCTCTCTGCCTAATTTGTTTATGCTTTGACCCTCAAAACCTACGGTTGCTTCTACTGTAAGAGAAGGGGATGATTATTTGGGGTGGTGTCTACAACTTTGGCTGTAGAGGAGCAGCTCACCTTAGAAGCAGCAGTTGTTACCTCAACAAAATCCAGTTTGCAGGCATTACTGAGATGCTTATGTATAGTTAATGTATAGGTAATATATTTAATAGATTTTATATTATAGTTTTAATAAAAATATAATATTTTAATAAAAAACCTAATATTTTATAGGTTATAATATTTAAAATGGCACACGTTATTTCCTGAAGATGTTTTGGCTTCTTTTTATTTTTGTTTTCCAGGCCTGTCCACCAAATACCTTTTTTCTTTTCCTTTGCTTGGATTTAGTAGAGTCCTGTCCAATCCCACCATTCCCCAGGGTGCCTGATGGGGTTTTCCCAAGATGTTGCTGTCCTGCTGTTGCTGGAGGTGTGGGGGTAGGAGGTGGTGTGTTTTCAGGAGAGTCAAGATTGGTCTTCATACTTGTAGATTGCCCTAAGAGATGTGGCTATAAAAGCGAGATGACAAACAACCGTTTCACAGTCAAATCATACACAAGAAAATAATTATTGCCCTCTTAACTGTACTGTTAGAAGAGTGGTGATGCAGAATTCAGTTTGCTGAATTCGGTTACTGTGACATCTGTGCAAGAAAAAGAGGATTTACATTTAAATATAAAGATGCTGCTAAGAATTTAAAATTTGGAGTTATAATTTAATGTCTTTCCATTTAAATCCATAACTTCAATGTTCATAAACTCCATAACAGAAGCCTGTATCAACAGCAGATTCAATAACATCTACTTTGAAAGAAACAAACTACCAAATACATGTAAAAGTTAAATGCATTAATACATGAAAACCCAAGATTTACCTCAGTAGAGTTGTGATACTGTATGAAAGTTGCAGATATGGCATGACTGAACGGGTCACCAGCTTTGGGAGCCATGTCTTGCTTAACCAAAAGGGCCAAGTCCACCAACTGGAAAGGTAGAACCAGACAATAGATAGGTAGGTTTATTGACATGGTACTTACTATGAATGCCATTGTAGCAATGAAGAAAGAGAAGAACTGTGGGTTGAGGCAGATTATTCTCAGTGTTTCTCAGTAGAAAACAAAATTATTCAGAGATATTTCAGCCTAAGGAAACTTTCTTTTCCATTTCTGCAAACGTATGGAGTAATCTATCTACCCAGGAGGGCTTGGCTTGGCACTAAGGTAAAGTTCTGTTTTCCAGGAAATCCTGCTTTTTAATCCAATTGTGCAATGGGGTTGCATGAGCCTCAGTGCACTGCCAAAGGTCACATAGTAAAGTATGTGGTTTCAGATTGGACTTGAATAAAGTTCGTGCTGGACACCACTCTCCTCTGTAGCCATTATAAAACATTCCTATTTGTGTATTAGATGGATGGATATGGTATAGTACATATCTGTCACACAGTAAATTGAAAGACAGACAGGAATCCAGTTAGCTTGGTTAGCCAAAGCACTGACTGCATGCTTCTGAGAGTGCTTGCAATGGGGTCATCTGAGACTGAAGTAAATCCAAGAGTAATTAATTAGTTTTGTTTAACTAGAGTTCAATTAGCCTATCCCCTTACCTGTGCCACAGTCTCATATGCTAAATATGCCAATATCTCCATGGCAACTGCATTTGGCTTTATTTCCATACTGCTGCAATCCAACCAGTCACGAAACTTGGAGGCTTTCTTTGCTGTCAGTTAAAAAGGCAAGAGGAAAGGTTAAAAACAGGTAGGCCAAAATAATGCATTTTTTCCAGTTGTAGAAGATACAGCAAATGTGAAACAAGGAGCGTGAATGTTATGTGATTGGCCAAGGAATTATCAAAATGGAATTTGTGGGGAAAAGACTGTTATTTCATACACATTTTGGAGCCCCATAAGCAGCATGAAGTAAAGAGAAAAACACACAGTTAAACGCCATACGGGAGATTTTAGATCAAGGAAGGGTCTACCTCAGAGGAAAACAGATAGGAAAAAACTGATTTTGAATATATTATAGTAAAAGAAATAATATCATTGTCTTTGATGAATGACAGAAAACACTAGAAGAAATCAACACGAATCTGAGTCCAGATAAAATGATATAATTATATGAAAAGTAGTGAAGACAAATGAAGGAGGATGGAGGAACCAGGAAGCCCTTGTGTTAATCATGCAGGGATCAGGTGCTGACAAGCTAGCCAAAATGATTTGTAGGTGGATGTTTTTAAAATGTGCTTTGGATATAAAGCAATACGAACAGATGCAGATCTGCAAATGATCAGCATTCAAATGAGAACTTCGCACTCTTAATGTATGAGATCACTTAAGAGAAAGTACAGAGAAAAATAGGGGACAAAGAAACATGATATTTTCTGAGAGGGTAAAAGGAGGAAAAAAAGACTGATAATACTTAGGTCAGCAGTGGGCAAGCTGACCACAGAAACTGTGGAGTCTTGGACAGTTAGTAATATGGAAGTCTTAATGAGGGCTGTTTGTGAAGACAGGACAACTAAAATGAAGTAAATACAAGGTGGAAGAATCATTTGAAACAGCTCTTTCAAAGAGTGTCTTCAACAAGGACTAAAAAGCTAAAAAGAAGTCAAGTAGTTAGTAGGTACTAAGTCAGGTATTAAACAGAAAAGTCAGGTGTAAATAATTGTTATTTTTCAGGAGGAAGTGAAAAAGCTATGTGGGACCAAAAGAAGAAGTGTGAAGGTGACAGCAGGACCACAAAATGTGCCCTTAAATTTGTAAGCCTGCAAGACTTGATCCTTTGATAGACCTTTTCTTTTGCCTGTCTTTAAAATTGCATAGAAATATGTAAGGCTGTAATTAGGAACACACATTGTTAGAATGGGCTTCTTGAAGTCCCTTCCAGGTATATTCTCTTGTGACACAGTTTCAAGGATTTATATTACAGTCGAAAGGGTTTACTTCTTCAAACATAGCAATACATTCAATTTTTACTAAAATATAGGAAAATAAGTTAAAAAAAGAGCCTTTGCATTAGTTTTGAACAAATGTTCTCCACAGCCTTTAGAACGTTCTATCTAGTCAAGTTCATGTGATGCAACTGAATTTGTGCATTAGTCTCTTGTGCTACTATTTTCTAAGCACTTTCCTCCTCTTATTCTTTAATGACATAAAAAAAAATCAGTGAAAAAGCACTGTACAGACATGGTCATTTAAAAACATTGTGACAATATTGTTGAGATATTTTTATAGATCACAGTTCCCTGGTCAGCAACACTCAATTTTATTTCACAAATTTAAGATTTCTATTTGTTCTGTCTCCAGATGACAATTTTTGGAGTTTCAAAATGAGTTTATCGCAAACCTCTCATTTACTGATGTCACCCTAATCTGAAGGATCATTTATCTAATGGCTCACAGATGCCTGATGACAAATTATAACTAAGCTTACAAAATGTATTGAATTGGGAAAAGAAGTGCTTACAAAACATGTTTTGCTACATTTGCCGACATTTGCTGATACAGAACAGTACTTCAAATGTGTCATTTATTTGCCATAAATGAGTCACCCTTTCTTTGAATTTAAAAGGAAGAGCTAGATAAGGTCTCTCATTTAAAGACATCATTGTGTTCAAGTCTCTGTTGTAGGATCATGTGCTGTTTTGTCATGATTTTTACTGGCTCCTTCACCTTATTTTCTCTGACATTTGACCTAAAACCTTAGTCATCACTTAACCGCTTCTGTAATGATGTTTTGCTACAGGATCAAGCCCATTAATTTACAGCTCATTATAGTTGTGGCCCACAAGTACTTCTAGTAAGTTGGTTTTCAGTGCTAGTAAAGCCCTAATTCTGTCATCATGTTATTAGTGTTGGAATGGCGTACACTGATGAAGTTGGCTAATGTTGAATAAATTCCACAGCAGGAGCTTACAGCTTAAAATAGAAAAGACTCTTTAGTAAGTTCTTTGTGTCTCTGAGGATAGGGAAATAAAAGTAAAACTTGCTGCTCTTCTCGAATTTTAGATGCATCCCAGAAAACCTACAACCACGAAACTTTACTAATATGCTGACTGTAACACCACCACGATAGACTTCAGACAAGTATGGGTGTTAATCCATTAACCCTTTAACAAATCTATCTTTGCAGTCATCTGCACCAACAGAGTATTTGAGTACATAGAAATCCTGGTAAATATTCAAGTAAAACACACTGCCTGACAGCCTGAAACTATTCTAAATTAACTGTTCCCAGGAGTTATGTGGACAAAGAATTAAAAGTTTTATTATAGAGGATGAAACAAATGTGCTTTAAAAAAACACCAGGTTCTGCTGTGTTCTATTACACGAAATAATAATCAAACATCTCAATACAGTGCAGCCATTATAATACTTACAAAAACTCAATTGCCGACTTTCACAGAATTCTGCATACTGGACCGAGTCCATCATTCGTGTTTGTCTTTCTGCTCTCTGACAAAAGAGAAGAAGTACATGATGTACCTTATTCCGAGAAGAACTGCATTCCACAGCAGAAGTTATAGCAGCAAAGGGCCTCTGCCATAACCTTGAAGTAACCCATCCAAATGAAACATGCATTGAACATGTTAAGACGCAGAAATATAAACCCCAGATGGGTTATTAGTCTCGAGAGTTAAATTACCCAGAGGAGAGTGTCAATTCTTATTTGAAAAATCTGCTTGCACACCGCTCACCTACGACAGTGATGAGGGCTGAGTTAGGAAAGGTGCTGAGAACTCTTGCCGTGACCAAGGTGTACATTTAAACTGAAGCACATGTGTAGTCTGCCTACGTGGTTATAGACGACCAAAGAAGTAAAACATTCTCCTGGACCAAGACCAATGTATGAATCCGTGTGTTTAAAAAATCAGAACATTAGTACCAGTGAAATAAATACACTGAAGCTACACCAGACAGAGAGGAGCACTCAAGAGCTCCTTGCCACATCGACAGTAAAGATACTATAATAATTAAGTGGTAAATGTGTCTGTTTCATTTTCTTTTTCACAATCTATGCTTGATTTTTTACACTCCCAAACACCTACCAGAGAAGAAAAAAATTAGACTGAATTAGAGTTCATTCAGGATAAAGTGCTTCAAACGTTCACTACTGGATTTAAGAATGTATTTCACATGGGGTCCAAAAGTAAACCAAGAGGTTGCATCTCAGAAAAGTCAAGGCATGAAACCAGAAACATTAGGCACACCCTCCACTCTATGTATGCACTGTGCCATAACTGAATTGTGGCTGAAGCAGCACTGAAGTTCGTGGTGAGGTTTGAGCACGTGCTTGAGTTCTGTCTATTTCAACACACAAATTTTACTCTGACCCTCTGAGCACTTTTACATCTGTTGAAACCGAAACTGTGACCTTCTTTAATCACACAATGGAAAACAAAAATAAAAATCTCTCAGCCTATTCTGACGTGCTCCAGGGCACTCAGCTCTCAGTAGCTTTCAGCTAAAGTTTTCCAGTTTCTCAGCATTTCTGTGGAACTGAAGAACTCAAACTTGAATGTAGTTCTCCATATTTGGATCAACAGCACCAAGTAGAAGGCCCTTCAGTCTTCCAGACACTTTTCTGCAAAACTATGAGTTTTGCTTTAACACGATGAGACCAAACTGTTGACTCACGTTCAACTTGATGTTCATTATCATCCCCCAGGTTCTTCCCAGAAGGGCTGTTACCCAGACAGCTGGTACCCAGCCTGTACTGAAGCATGGAGGTACCCTGTCCCAGATGCAGGAACTCAATGATGTTTCTGTTGCTTCAGCTCTCAAGGTTTTCAAGATCTGCCTGGACTGAACCTCCATCTGTGACTGTGCCAGCCACTCTTAATTTACTGTCACCAGCAGATTTGCAGAACGTGCATTTTGTATCTTTGCCCACAATTATGTTTACATTGTTGAAGAAGATACTGAACAATATGAGCCCCAGTATCAATTCCCAGGATATTATTTTTTTTGCTGTTGTCACCTCTATGTCAAGCCATTTGCTAATACCTTTCACATTCAGCAGTTCCAGGGATTTAAAACCTTTTTTCAACAATGAGGAAAGCTCAGGAAAGCAAAATGACATGAAATGCTAACATGAGGAGCTAAGCTTCGAAGTCCTACCTGAGCTGAACAAAGACAAAAAGACATCTAGAAATTTGACAAAGATATTTCAACTTTTAAGGGTATCTCGTAATGTAATGTGGAAATTCAAAATCAGACCAATCCCAAGAGCAGGTATGTTGAATTAAATGATTTAGCAGTGCTGGTCTCAACAATTACAATATGAAAGTCCCTGAAAATGCATGATGTCAAAGGTTAGTCAATATGCCTCTCAGTGTGCTCACTATCAAAACATTGGAAGTTTCTTTATAATAAGTGAAACAAAAAAATACTAATTGAATATTTATTAAAAAAAAGGACTGAAAGTTTTTCTAGTAGGGACTTCATTTTCTCTACAACTTGTCTACAGTAGTTGTCTAAACACTGCACTTAATTTTGGTTTGATATACTTGATGAAAACATACACCTTTTCTCTGTACAAATACATTTTATGCAGTAAAATTACCTATATATCTGTGAAATAAGATTGCTTTTTCCCTTTGATTCTCCCCGCTACAAGAGGTCTTTCTTAAAAGAGGATTATAGAGTGATGCTCTAAACCACTACCAAATAAAACAGTTTTTATCATAATAACAGGTCCATATTTTCTTCCCCAATACTTTAACAGAAAAAAATGCACGTCATAGCACGACATCTCACAGTTCAAGGGATCCATTCCATCAGTCTTATCAGTTTTAGAATAGTCTATAAATAACCAGCAAATGAAGGAGAAAAACATGGATAGCATAGGTCCATCATCGATAAGGAAATAGCAAAGCAGAAGAAAAGAGCAGATCATCTTTCCTCTTCTTGCCTCAAGATTATAAACAGTAATTGTTTCCTCTTACATCATCCCTGCTTTAGGAAAAAAGTAATGTTCCCTTATCTCTGAATTTCTAAGGTATATTTTATAAACTCAAATTGAATCAATAACACAGGATAAAAAGGGAGAAGTAAGAGTGAGCGTCTCACTGTGAACACTGTGTTACTCCAGGCCAAAAGAGTTTAAAGGAAACAGCATTCAATGTTGGGAAAGCCATAGAAAGTTTGTGAAAATTCTATAAAATATAAGTAATGCTTTCCTTAAGTCTATAGAATATCCACTTGCTCTTTTTCACAGCTTTTATTTTTCAGTATTATTTTCTTGAAAACAA
Organism: Dromococcyx pavoninus; assembly: GCA_033558185.1. Classification (NCBI taxonomy): domain Eukaryota; kingdom Metazoa; phylum Chordata; class Aves; order Cuculiformes; family Neomorphidae; genus Dromococcyx; species Dromococcyx pavoninus. The sequence continues at coordinate 2,175,907 of JAUMJL010000502.1, read as the reverse complement.
AAAATGAATCAGGACATTTTAACTAAGAAACAAATTCAATTTTTTACTAGTGAAATTTTCCAAATTCTGTTCTTGGAAGGAGAGGCAAGGCAACAGGATCAAAGCAAGTTTGCTGAGAAGTGTTCCCTACATGAAGAGACATTGAAATCTCCAATGATACATCAACTTGAAGTAACCTCAGCTTGAAATCAGATACAACAAATGACATCAACAGCACTGTCCCACTGCTTTATCAAAATAATTGAAATATATAGTTTTTTATTCCTGCTATAGTAGTACTACTCACTCTAAGCAGTTAAGAAGTTGAATTATTTGATGGACAGCAGAGTTAAAATACTTTGCATGCTTTCCTTGGAACATGCTGAAGGATGCAGTAGATAGGACCTGGCAGAGAAAATGTATGCTTAGTCTTCCAAAAACGCGTTGCATTATGTCTACCTTTTAGCAAGAAGAACTAAAAAGGAAGGTTAAGAAAGGAAAGGAAAGAAAAGGTAGAGAGTTGCATGTTGTCACCTACCATCCAGGGTGAAAAATAATCTTATTTTGATTGCATTTTACAGCTTTCACATTTCACCTACAAAGCTCTTTGTGTGGGGAGAAGGCGAGAGGCCAAATGTTAACTTGCTTACCAACTATTCTCTGTCTGAAGGAAATGGGCCGAACAGCTGCTGAGCTGGAACATTTGAAAAACGTAGGCAGCATGGTTGGACACCCTTGTGTTTGGCAACAACCTTAATGATCAAGATGTTGGCTCCCCAAACTGCTTGCATATTCATATTGTGGTATGATTTCCTGATTTCCTTTGATAAATACCTTCATCGTGTACCTATCATGGCTTCAAAGCAGGTAGGTGACCGCCATAGGGAAAATACAATGGTGCCCTGCAATGGCTGATATTACTAAAAGATATGCTAAATATATATATATATTTTATTAAGACTAAAGAATATCAGGATACTGCTGTACCTAACAGATCTCGGGTTGTACGTCAAAAATTATCTAGATTAAAAAAAAATCACTTGAGAGTATAAGGTATCTTAATATTGAAGAGCTTATGAAATATGCTGAAAATACATTTTTAGTCCTTCATATCTTGAAATCATCTGAGGATTATCAGTATCCGAAGATTTTTTGTTATATAAAGGAAAAACATATTTACTCTTCTAAGGAAAAGCTTGAATTGGCAAGCAAACTAAAAAAGGGTTTTAAGTGTAAGCATTTTCAAAGATTAAGCTTACTCAGAGTTTTATACAGAAAATAAAAATGCTGCTTGGGGAAAGATCAATAGCTTTGGAAATGTAATACTTGATTTGGCTATAAAGTACAGACATACAGGGAGTTTTTATCATTTTTATCCACCTCTTATAGAACATACCATACATTCTGCAGTAACCATTAATCTGTTTAGCAAAATTGAGGCCTTTGATGTAATACTGGTGTTGAGTGCTCATGTGTTTAGTACAGAGTTCCCAATATTAGAAGAAAATATGAGGTCTTTTTCTGGTAGAACAAGATGATCTCAATCTTAGTGTATCGATATTCACAATTATAAATAGTAAAGATAGCTTTTTTCTCTACAATATTATTAACCCTATTCCCTTCAATAAATGAAGTTTAAGACCATAAGAACCTTAAAAATATTAAGATCTACAACTCTAAATGACATGAAAGGAAACTGGATAATGATAAATATACATTAAAATAGACTTTAAAAATAATATAAAATATTATATAAAAATACATATAAATAAAATATATATATTATAACTTTTTCAGTATAGAAAACCGGTGATTTTCTCTCCAGGGACAAAAGATGGGACTGAATTGAACAAGCTAAATATCTGCAGTATCCTAATTAGTCACTATTAAGTACATTTATATTAAAAAAGATACCAGACACATACAGAGCAACTTCATCCTAAACTACATGTTCAAAATAAGTCAGATGAATCACATTTTAACAGCTTTAAAATGGTAGGGGGAAGATTTAGATTAGACATTAGGAAGAAATTCTTCACGATGAGGGTGGTGAGGCACTGGAACAGGTTGCCCAGGGAAGCTGTGGATGCCCCCTTCCTGGAAGTGTTCAAGGCCGGGTTGGATGGGGTCTTGAGCATCCTGGTCCAGTGGGAGGTGTCCCTGCCCATGGCAGGGGGTTTGAAAGTGGGTGATCTTTAAGGTCCATTCCAAACCAAACTATTCTATGATTCTGTGATTCTATATCTGAGAATTTGTCTGAAGTTTACCAACCGTGGACATCAGCAATGGAACCCTAGAGACACCATCTATGTGTCCATGGAACAGATGTCCCAGAAAAGCAAAATAAATCCTGCTCTGCTGAGTGAAAAATACCATCACAAATAGAGCAACTTCCATTTTAGGGCTAAGCAAAAGCCAAGACTAAAGAATGACTCAGTAAATGTGGTTCCTGCTCTGATCTCCAAGCAATGCAAGTGTATACAAAGGCGGCTTTGTACCCCTGGGCGTGTGTTAACTCCATTCATCTTCCTCAAAGTATGTAAAACGTAATCTAACAAAGTATGTGCTAATAAGCAGGGGGAAGGGAACTGGCAAGACTATTTAAGATTATGTAAAAATTTCAAAGGAATTATGAAGAAGGCAAGCAAACGAAATTGCAGAGACAATAACAAAATGAATGGATTAATTCCCAGCAGTCATGATCTCACTGCTTAAGAAATAAATACAACTGACCTTCTGATAGGGACTTGCTGCCCCTGTAATACTTTGCCCTTGAACATATGCAAAATTTACACATTTCTGTATTTATTTGAACCAACTCCATATCATATCCAAATTCCTTGTCTAAATTTATTACTGTTAGTCTGAATGTGGAGTTGGAATCTGCAAAAGAAACATTTCCATTCCATGGAATAACTTTGATTTCTACAGGAAAATATTTTTTCCTGCTATAATAAGTATCATCATGAATTTTGTAAAACTGTGTGTTAAATTTATGGCTATCTTATACTAGTGCTTTCCGAAAACCATAACATACTTTGAGATAAACTATGCTAACCAAACTTAAAACATTACATGGGATTTATTAACATATTAAGACCACTGGCCCTCTCTCACTTTTCTGGTTGGGGACACAGTAACACCTCTCTGTGGTTTCCATCTGGTTGTACATCAGAAACTTTACAGACCAGGCTAATATTAAGATACTTTTATGCTTTCTGGGTAGGATTCTTCTGAACACTTATCCTGACTCTGTCTCAATTAATACACGATGTTCATATAAACAGCTTTAGCATCACACAAGTAAAGCTCAGAGTAATAAAGGACTAAAATAAAGGTATCCCTGCACTGTCTGGGAGATACAAACAGCAAGGCAGCCCCTTTTTCATCATGAGTTCTATATTATTTCGCTTACTTGCAGTCAAAATCAGCCATCACACTATTTAACAATAATACGATAATCACAGAGGTTCACCTCTAAGCAAAAGGAAAACATTATAAGCCATGAGAGATTTTTAAAATATTTCTTTTAGCTTTACTACTAGAGATATGGATAGATGGATAAATAAAAGGGCAGTCAGTTTAGAAACAAGTATTTACTTAATATTTATATTGGATTCTATGCAAATTTCTTGTAGGTATTATATTATGTGTAGTGTAAAAAAATCCTCAAGTACCTCTCACGCTCACATTTTCGAACATTGTTATTTGGATATAGCTTGGTTTTGAATCCAATTTAGATACAGCCACTTGCATCCAGGATAAGTAATTTAGCACTGAATAACTAAAGAGTTGCCTAACAAACAATCTGACTTCATGAAACTGCTCACCCTCTGCTCCACTGACATTCCTCCCATGCCAGGTTAGTGTGCTGTTTGCTCTTGTGGCCAGAAACTTGTGGAATCTTTTTTGCTCAAAGGCTGTCTTGGTGTCATATGGGCACAACATGCCTCACACAGTTGCTCATCATCCTGGATGTAGAAGAGGTCTAGGGGATATAGTCCTGATCCCACTGGTCTAAAAAGAATGGCATAAGGTAAATGGGGCTGTTTCAACTCAAAGTTCACCAGTAGATCAATCCTAGACATAATCATCTTCAGCAAAACCCAGTTCCCACACGTATTCTATCCATTCACCCCACTACAATGTCTAGAATCATTTACTTTGCAGCCATGACTTGGTAAGCAATACATCCAGTAAAGCCAAATAAACAGAACCACAGGTAAGTATGGAAACAGCTAGGGACCAGGCCTCTTGTTCACTGGTTTTAACTGGTAAATGCAAGTAAGAGAACAAACTTAATTTAAAATACTTGCATTGCAAAAGTCTGTCCTTTTAATAGACAGCATCAATATATGCTTCTGAAAATACATTTGAGAGTTTTACTTATATTAAATGAGAAATGAAGAAGGCGGAATTCTCCGAGCCTCGTTCTTGTGCTCTTTATGTACTACATACCAAGGTATGTACTAGCAAACAGTATTTGTGATAAGATTCATTATCCTGTAAGGCATATTTCTGTAATTCTTTGTGAATCAGGCCTGTTGACAGACAAGTCCTCCTGAATAATACTCTGGAGTTCCACAGTAAAAGGAATCATAGAATCACAGAATCATAGATTCTTCCAGTTGGAAAAGACCTTTGAGATCGAGTCCAACTGTACCCATCATCCACTAAACTATGTCCCCCAAAAACTCATGTACCCGTTTTTTAAACACCTTCGGGGATGGTGACACAACCACCTCCCTGGGCAGCCTGTTCCAGTGAGGAGCATAAGAAGACTAAGGAAAATTTTGACTAGGAGAAACTTGAATAATTTAATGAGTAAAGGCCTAAGTTACAGGCCAATACAGATACATCTTCATTTTACTCCTGTTATCTTATTTGTAAATTTTATAATTCTGTCTTTTCCCTTACCTTCAATAAAACAGACTTGTCTTACATTCAGTAGAGCAGCCAGTTCTCACAGTACCTGCCATTCTTTGGTATTCCACCATTCTGCACAAGAAACTACCATTCCATGCAGGAGATTCACAACTACTGCAACCTTGGCAGGTGACGCTCTTTCCATCAGACTGGAATATAATTTATAATTTATAACTTATAATTTATAATTAAAAATGGGTTTATTTTCAGTTGTCATTTCTTGAAAAATTATTTTTTTTTAAAAAAGCCTGACTTCCAAAATAATGGCAGAATATACACGCACAAATAACTAATTCAAGACACAAAACTTTTGCTTTACGCACAACTAATTTGGTGTGCATTACAGCAATCTACTTTATAAGTTGCAATTCGGTCTTACAACTCATAGATGAAATTCTGTTTCTATATTTTCCCCAGCAAAGCTTCCATTAACTTCAATTAGTGTAGGATCTCACCCTTAATCCAACTTAATGTTGGATTAATGTTGGACAGTTATCACTGTCTCGTCAAAGGAAAGCAGAAAAATGGGTTTTCAAAATGGAACACAGATCCTAAAAAGACCCTTCTCTTTATATGCTCCCAGATGCAGATTAGAAATCCAACTTTGACTCCATATATAAAGGAGGACAGTATATATATATATATATATATATATATATAAACAGGCCAGTACGGCTCTTCAGAGGCAAACCCCAGCTGCTGGTAGACTGGATGGGTTCTTTCCCAAAGTTCACAGCATTGCTTCTTGGGCTAAGACTCACCTCATACACGTGGAATGTTTCAATGTAATCTCATCACCCTTTATTTGTAATGGGAAAACAAAGACACTTCTATAGCCTGATCACACCTATTGTAGGCGTGGTAAGGGAATACGTCGCCTCTGGATGTGCCCTTCTCCCTGCACACACAGGAATGCAGCTGACTGCATTGACAGCTGAGAGCTTCACCCTTTACCATTGTTGATGCAAACTGGGAGACTACAGGATGTACCTAGCACGAGACACTGATCTGGTTAATGAAAGGAAGACCGCTAATTCATTAATTCTTATAACCTATTAGCTACAAAAGTGAGTAAAACAATTTAGCTTAGACATTTTCCATGACAAATGCAAATCTGACAACTTTTATGATGAATTTGTGTAAGATGTGCATTCATGAATGTCTTTAAAGAAAACATTAAATAAATTTATTACAATTTATTAGAATTAAAATACACGGTACTCCTCATACGTAGATGTGCTCTCCTTGGCATGTGACTGGAGAATGCACAGTTACTTGAATTTACTTTTTCTGTTAGAGTCCACTGCAATCAAAGAACAATACAGTGGTATTCAAAAATGTATTCTTGCCTCCTTAACACAAGAAGAGTGCATACAGACATTTCATATTTGACTTGTGGCATTTACACCACTGAGTCTAATTCTGTGGTTAGATCTTTATTCTTTTGGAAAAGCCTTCCTAATTTGATAATTGCAAGACATGGAATTCCAGATAAAAATCACATCATTAAATTCAGGGAATAAGTGACTCACACATTGAGTTAAAAAGGAAGTGCTTTCTTCAGTAAAACAGTGACCAGTATGCATTACATACAATCTGCATGTTTTTTTTATAAAGACAAGCACATTTCTCTTTAAGTTCAAAACAATTGATGAGAGGTGTCTCTCAGCCCCCCAGGCTGAATTTGGCTTCATGCTGCCTCTTGAATATCCCAGGCATCCTGATCAGAAAAAGAACAGGGCTCCAACATTCAAAACTAATACCTGAGTTCTGCCACTAATTTGCCATTCAGGCATGACTGAATGCAAACGAAGGCTGAATTAATCACATTTTAAGGCTCATTTCACAATTGTTTTCATTTGCACTGACACTAAACCATTGCAAAGTGTGTGTGCAGTGATGCAATGATGCCCACTAGCCATGCACACCCAGCTTGCACAGGTTTGGGGAGAAAAAAGCATAATGAAAACTGCACAATGTGACCAGGTATTAAGAATAAGAAGACCCGAAAAATCAGTGCCTCAATTGAGACGCTTTGAGCCAAAGCATCAAGATTATTTATTTATTTATTATTGGGACTTCCATCATGACATAGAACAGAATTTGGCCCAGTGTGAATATTTCATTAGTCAAATGTTAATGACTGTGTGACACTTGCTCTTTATTTAACTATGCCAAATCTTCTATGCTGCTATTCATTATCCTTTCTCAATTTATTTAAATATGAGCAAATTTATCTTCCTAGTAGCCTTGTAAGCATTATCCCACTATATGCACCAGAAAGAGACTCATACAAAGATTATTTTCCCAAAGGCAGTTTGTTTAATTGGCAAATGTTTCTCTTTTTTTTCTCTACCTTCTCTTTTCTCTTTCTAACATTAAAGGGGGAAAGGGAAATGTGAAGTTTCCAGGATTTAACAAAATGTTTCAGCATTTGGAATTAAGTTAATTTGAACCATCAGCGTATTTGTCTAATTTGGAACAATCTATTTAATTAGTCCCTTAGACTATGCCTATTGCTAAATACACGACAAAATTATTAAATATTTACATAAAACCACAGAAACATGCTGTAATTAATTCAAAACAATCACCAGCACCCAAAGTCATTACAGGAGTTCTCTTATTAAACACCTCCATTTCCTTCTCCAGGAATAACAGGGAAATCTCAAAAAATATATTTGTAAATCGCATAAAAATTTCACAATAATACCAGTTAATTTTGAAGTAGAACTGAAATTTTTAGATGAAACTTTACTGATGAATCATGTAAAAGCTGAAAAAAATTTCAAAATTTTAATTTGTAAACAAAAGTTGCCATATTTTGTTAGTTTTGTTAAGATTGGAGGAAAACTTTGAGAGTTTCAAGGCATCAAACTTAGGAACTTGTGAAAAACTATGCAAACATATGCTGCCAGCTTTTAGTATCTGAAATGTAGATTTTCTGTACTACTGAACCACAGTTTCTTAAAAGTGAGCTTCCAATTAATTATATCTTAAATAATCTCAGCCATTTTACAGCAACACAAACCCACAGTTATTTTGGGGAGCCTTGTTGAGTCACCAGAGCTTACCTTTAACAGAACAAACTGGTCCTACATATCCTGGTCTTTAACTGCACAATTCCAATTGTCCTCCAACACTCAATACTACTACGGACCCTTCAAGCAGATATAAAACATGAGGTACCATTACAATAGTTTTGAAGGGTTTTTTGGTTATTTTTTCGTAAATCTTGAGATGAGAGGAAGGAAAGTAAAGAGTATCTACTGTACATGGACTCATTACCATGACTTTACCGACAGTTTATCCTGTTTCCTAATGAAAGCAAAAAAACCCCACCATGTCTCTATTAAAAAGCAATCAGATTTGGTATCCTGGTGACACTTTAAAGAGCACATTATGTGGGAAAACAAAATAAACATTTACCCTGGCAAATGAAAGTGAATTTGGGTTTTGACATACTTGGCAGGAAGGCAGAATTATATTCATGTCAAGTATGCAGAAAAGCTAATATAATATTTAAATATTTGCTTAAGTCATATAGAATTTGAAACAACACATGAGAAGAAACATTTTTTGCAAAACATTTCTAAGTTTTTAGCAGAGGACTTGCCATGCAAATAATAAGTTCAGTTGAAATTTCAGACTCCTGCAGCCTTTGTTACATATTCCCTTCACTTGAAAAGTGGTAAAGAGTCTTCATCTTCTACTGACAAGTCTTTATTTGTATTTCCAAGACAAAGGCAGTTCTTATACTGATGGTTTAAACTGATAATGAATATATGCAACCCTTGAGAATCTGAATCTTATAAATGTTGATAGAATGAGGTAATGTTAACACTATCACAGCTAAATCCTATAGCACTCTTCTACTGCTCAATATTACACACAGACAATTAGTTTAAAACTCCTCTAGCTTGCAATAAGACACAAATCAGTGAAGACGGACCTTTATATTACTCAGAAGGGGTCTAAATGCTGTATGACAATGACCTCAGAAATTCTGAACCATATTTAACAACGTAGCACTAATTCACAAGTTGAGCTGGATACTGGACACTAGTTCTAGTTGATGCACTGTCTAAACAGTTGATGCACTGTCTAAATATGCAGATATTTGTGATTCACTGTCTAAATATACAGATATTGGACTTCGCTTTTTAGTATAAATCTAAATTAAGATTAGCCACAAACAACTACACAATCAAATTTACCAGTGTATCACAATTTTATGAATTACTAAGAGTATTTTAAAACATTTATTTTAAGAAAATCTTTGCTTAATTTTATATAATTCAGAGCCATGCATAATTAGAAAATATTTTGAAACATGTCTACTTTGTCATAATAAAACCATAATAATTTATTGCAACACCACTCTATTGCAAATATACATCGCAGAAATGTATGATTTTATAATAATTGATTTAAGCATGACATGATTTGTAAATTTAATTATGAACTACTAAACTAACTGCTCAGATTTTCAGTCCTTCTGAATAACCCCAGCTCTGCTGAGCTCCATCATAAAAGAGAAGTCACTGTTTATTTCAAATCAGAAACTAAAAGTGATAGAAGTATTCAGACTGTAAGACATTAACAAAAAGGGCTAGTTTGGGGAATTGGACTTTTGGTCTTCTTAATTTGCAGTGCCTGGTACTCAAATTGTTAAGGCTGCATTTCTATTAGTTCTTGAACATAATATTTATTCATTCAGCCTGTTATAAAAATAAATTTAACAAAAGACTATTCACTGCACATGTTCTTAAAATCGTTTGCAATGAAAGATTGCTTCCAAATATGTAAGTACTGTTCTATTCATCATGCAAAATATTCAGTCACTTACAAAGCAGGAAAATAGATAATATTTTAAAATATAGAAAGAATACTTCATTTTATCAACACTTGATTAAATGATTTTAAAAGGTAGAAAGCTTTGAGTTCAAAATCTTAGCAAGAGATATCCCAGAATCCTACTATGATGATAATCTCTGAATGGGAAGTCATGGATTTAATTCCTGCTGAAAATGCATTATAGAATCATAGAATGGAAGGGACGTTAAAGATCATTCAGTTCCAACCCCCCTCTAAACCAGGTTGCTCAAGACCCCATCCAACCTGGCCTTGAACACCGCCAGGGAGGGGGCATCCACAGCTTCTCTGGGCAACCTCTGCCAGTGTCTCACCACCCTCATAGTGAAGAATTTCTTCCTAATGTCTAATTTAAATCTTCCCCTTTTAAATTTAAAGCCATTCCCCCTTGTCCTATCACTACATGTCCTTGTAAAAAGTCCCTCTCCAGATTATAAAAATATTCAATATATGTCATAGTTCAGGTTGATATTCTTATTGCTGGGCATTGACAGCTTTGTAAACTTAACCTGAAAATGAAAATAATTTAATTTGGGAAGTGTCAAAACCTGTTCACTTTTGTAAGGGCTTCTGTGAATCTATTTATATTTTCCTGGAGGTTCAGAATGCCTGAAATGGAAGGGTTAGAGTTTTCATGGGAGGTGGAGGGGTGGCAAGATGAATCAAAGATGGAAAAAAAAAAAAATTAAAAAATCACATAGCCCTACTCACAGAATAATGGTAAAATGTCTTCAGTTCAAAATATTATAATTAGCAATTTAACATAATTGGGATGCACAGAACAATACCTTTAATAATAATTTGAAACCCATCTTTGAAGGCTGAAGTCCATTTAGTACTAAAGGTGCTTATAATGTAGCAACACTAATTACCACAGTTTGGCACTAATTACTTGACCGCGCTGTGAGAAGTCGCTGTAGATCCTCATGCCATCACACATGCCTGTTAGAGAAAACTTTCCCTTCATTGGTGGTTGTTTGGCTTCCTCAGTGTCTCTGAATTTTTCTGACATTTTTACAGTCAGATCTTGCATTTTTCAAATGTGTCAATGGCTCTTCAGCATTTTTGTCTCCTTCTTTAAAATACAGTTCAGGGTAAAAAGGTTAGCAGGAACAGCAGTCATCTCACTAATACATTTCTTTAACTACTGGAACTAGCAATCGGATCGCCAGTCTTGGCGTACATCAAGAGTTAACTCCTCTTTTATGAAGGGTGTGATTAGTAGCTGGAAATCTGCCTGAGTTTAGTACATCTGAGGATGCTATTACAATTTTCAGCTATAAAATAATTAGCTGATGATATGAGCTGACAGCTAATACATCTACAATAAACACACAAAAAAATATTTCCAAGCGGATGTAGAGAATGTGTTCCATTTCGAAGCTGTTTGATATGGTCTGTGTAAGGAGCTAGGACTCAATACCAGATGCTGTATGTTCTACAAGCTTTTTCTGCAGATGTCTGCAGCCTGAGAAAATCAACAGTGCTTTGAATAACACTCCTAGTAAAAGCATCTTCTTGTCAGAGTCACTGTATGATATAGGATATGAATCCCACACAAGTGGATGAACTGATTTTAAATAATACCATCTGACAATGGCAGAAAAAATTCTTAGTAGGTCTGACAAAGTCCTGGAAATGGCTGTTAGCCTTGGGAAATAAAATCCAGCCCTCTGACAGAGACTACCCATCCTCCTTTCGTTTGATCAAATGGAAACCCAAATTTAGTGATTGCTTCCGAAGTTCCAGAGGCAAAGTATCAGCAGCACTGAACACTGCTGCTAATGAGTCCACATTTTTGCCCCTTACATGTGCCACTAAAAAGAACAGTTTGGAAAAAATGTTGAAGAATTATTTAAGAATAAAACATATGCAATAATGTACATTTGCTATTATCACTTTACACTATTTTCTTGCTATTGTTTTTAAAAAGGCTTTGAGCAACCTGAACTAGCGGAAGGTGTCCCTTGCCATGGCAGAGCGGTTGGAATAAGTGATCTTAGGAGGTCCCTTCCAACTCAAACCATTCTATGGCTTTATGATTCTTTCAGAACACCAAAAAAAAATCCATTTAAGCCTCAAGTACAGTGTAGAGATACCAATACACCAAAGAAATTCTAAAAGCCTGCTACAACCTGCATATAAAAGCTACATCTTAAATCATAAATCCACATATTCAACTGAGAAGAATTTTTTTTTGCTCACAAATAAACCTGTGTCCCCTAATTTGATAAAAATCTCACTGAATTCAGATAAAACAATTTCTAAAAATAATGCTCTATGCAAAATCAGTATTTTTTCTAGTCCTAATATAATGGGTTTTTTCTTCCTTGAAAATTTAGGTCTAGTTGTGGATGTATTTTGTCAAGACAATGAGGTAGTAAAGCCTGATTTTTGCCACATAAAATGTTCAGATTATTAAAGGGGTCAAATGCTGGTCTCAAGGATATCAGTAAGATTAAACTCTTTGATTCACTCCATGAGGACTTTATGCAAGGTAGTTATCTGAAAATGAGAACTGTTACTGTGCTTCACGTATCCAGAATAAAATAACCTTTTCTGATTCATTTAATGAAAGTATATAACTGTCTAGGTATCCCCAATTTTAATCAAAAGTGGTAGAGCAAAATGGAAGAGAGGAGAGAAAATTTAAAGCCTGAGTGGCAAAACATACAAATGGAGAGACACTGCCTTGCACAGTGTTAATAAATTGTGTCAGCTTATTACCCACGCTGTTCTGTAGGAACATGCAGGTCTATTTTCTAATGCATTCGTTGAGGATGCATCTCCCATTTTGTGACACGTAGAGCTTAACTATATTACTTTACCATTTCAACAGACACTTAAGATGTTTAAATCTTACTGCTTCTGATTCCATAGCCACAACACATGTGTGAAGCTATCACTGAGAGCAATTTCGCACAGCGGCAAGACCATATTCTTACGGAAGAATACAGCAAGCACTATTATAGATAAAATAAACCACAACGCCTGAGACAAAATGAAAGACAGAAAACGCTGTTCCTTGTATACATAAAACGTCTATTTCAGGAAATACCAGCAGTTACAGATTACAGAAAGTGCAGAAGCTGGAAAGTCCAATTATACGCTACCTAGATTTTTAAACAGTTTTTAGAAATTTGAGATGGTTCATCATTTATGTGTTTTATAAAGGTTCTTCTATTTCTACCACCTGCCATTTTAATATCCAAATGGGAAACTTCAGGACAAAATTGTAGAATAATTTACACCAAAAAATGTTTGGGACCTTTCCAGAGATCTCCAGTTCAATTCTCCACTCAAAAGGGGTCCAGTTAGATTAAGCAGCCTGGGGCCTTGACCAGTTGGGTTTGAACACCTCCATAGTTAGAGACTTTCTCAATCTCTCTGGCCAACCAGTTTCAATCCTTGATCAGAATCCTTTTTTTTCCTGTTACGTATCTGTCCAAATGCTGTCCTTTACCCCTTGCCCTGTTACCATGCACACTGAAGCAGGGTCTGTCTCCTCATCACCTGTCATTAGTCAGTTGCAGTCAGCAATAAAATTTCACTCAATCACAGAATGGTCAGGGCTGGAAGGGATCTCTGGAGATCACCTAGTCCAACCGCGCTGTTAAAGCAGGGTCACGTAAAGTAGGTGGCAAAGGAATGTGTCTAGATGGGTTTTGAATATCTCCAGAGAAGGAGACTCCACACCCTCCCTTGGCAGCCTCTTTCAGTGTTCCAACCTCACAGTAAAGAAGTTTTTCCTCATGTTGAGGTGGAACTTTCTATGTTGTGTGTGTGCCCGTTGCCCCTTGTCCTGGGCACTGCTGAGAAGAGTCTGGCCCAATCCTCTTGATATCTGTCCCTTAGATAGTTACAACCATTGATTGATAAGATATCCTCTCACACTTCTCTTCTCCAGGCTGGACAGACAGAGCTCACTCAGCCTCTCCTCATGAGAGAGACACTCCAGCCATGAGTGGTCCTCTGCTGGACTCTCTTATAATTCCTTTCCTTTCTTGAGCTGGGCTGCCCCTTTTTCAGGCTGAATGAGCTCTAGTCTCCACGTCTTTTGTGATATGTCAGGTTCTCCACCTCCCTCAAGATCTCGATGACCCTCTGTCAGATTTTTATCAGTATGACGAAGACCTTCCTTGTACTTGCAAGGAGAAGGTTGGACGCAGATTCCAGATGTGGTCTCACAAATGTAAAATAATGGGGAAGCATTATTTCCCTTGACCTGTTGGCTAACCTCTTGCTAAGGCAGCCCAGTATGTGGCTCATCCACAAGCTGTACTGGTGCATGGGGTTATTGCAACCCACATTTGTTTTTGTTGAACTCTGTGAGGTTTCCATCAGACCATTACTCTTGCCTTTCAACCCAGTTCTTCTGAACGGCAGGCTTGCTTTTTGACTGATCTGGTATCATGACTCAGTATTCATTTACCATGCTATGAATTGCTTCTTTTATTTAGTTTATAAGATTCAATAGCTAATCATTACTGAGTTTCATCAAAAGAAATAAATGCAGTACAAAGGGAGGCAACTACCCTGGTTAAGAGATGTCCTATGATCACTTTAACTCCTTGCATGTTAATTTACATGAACTAAAATCACATTAATATGTATACGTTGCATTCTTGATTAGAGTTGTGTTCTTACTCCCACTCTCAGCATTAAAATCATATCTCCTCCAAAAATCTGCTACAGGATGGTATTTTAGGGGACTGTCAGGTTACAAGTGTAGTCCTATCAGAATGAGCCTTGAAACAGAAAACACTGGTATTTCTAACATATTTCTTAATTCAATAGGAAGCAATGTGCTTATGATTAGACTGTCTAAATGACCTTCACCTTAGGCAACAGATCTTTTTGCTTTCCTATTGACATCTGAACTCTAGTATGAATACAGGTGGTAAGGCTTGGTCCCTGGTGGCTTTGCAAATGGGAATGAAAAATGATAGCACTTGTACTAAGAAACTTGGTAATATTGCAATCAAATCTTGTGACATGCTAGCTTTTAGACTGGAACTTACTGTAAGGAAGATATATAGTGATTATTGAGTGAATCAAGTGATTCTTGATTTTTTGCTTAAGTGCCTGAGACAAATGTTCACAAAATCCTATCTGAATTTAACCAAATACTACAGAAAATACAAGACCAGAAGCTAGCAAAATGACCAGTACTGATACTAGTCCAGGTTAACCCTGTGCTCAGAAGGAAATGAAAAACCACAAAACAACCCAAATCCAAAAGGAGAAAAGCCCTGAGGTGGGACACAGCAAATCTCCATTTAGCACAGGATCCAACAGCAGTTAGCCATGAAGTATTAGGGAATAGTATAAATACAAGACAAGCTTATAATAATTCTTCCCCTGAATAGTCATACAGCACTCGGTGATCCACGGCTCAAAGACTTCCTTAACGAAATGCAATGTCTTTGTATTCAATCGCCTTCAATAGATTTTTTTTTTACATTAAGTTATGCAATTCAATGGTTGTGAGCTAATTTTAGCTACATTTAGCTGCAGTGAAGCCTGCAAATCACATTCAGTGCATCTCTATATTGTCTAGTATGTTACAAGCTGTGCATGGAGAGGCTATGATGACACACAGATTGGTCACTCTGCTATGAGAGGGTAAACATCAATTTAAAAGAAAGGAATTCTTAGTAATTTGGTAGAAGACATTTGCAGGGCTGGCCCACAAACATGATTAAAACTCTTTTTGGGTTCCTGGCTGGAGTGCAATACTGGGAAAGGCATTGTCGTTCCTGTTGTGAATATATGGAGTAAAGAGAGAAAAAAAAAGGGGCTTCTTTGATGTGCCTGTCAGTGTAGAAATAGCAGGCAAATAAGCCTTCAGATAAATTAAGCTGGCACTCCCTTAGGCTGAGAGGTGTGCACCAGCCTCCTATGGATGCTGCAGGAGTAAAATCCTTTCCTGAATACTAGTTTGTGAATGCCGTCACCAATCAGTTAAATCCAGGACCTTACCTTTGAATCTCAGAATCCCCTCTTCTACAGTAGCTGAAATAGAAGAACAACATCAAGCATCCCTGTATTTCATGCTATAGGGAACCTACCTCTATTATCTTCATTTGTGAGAAGGCCTTATTTTCTTCTATAGAAGGCTTTTTGTGATATCAATCCTTCAGTTGAAGGAGAGAGAAATTCAGGAGAGCACACTGAAGTGGCTGATAACCCAAGGTGTTCCTGCACCATGGAGCTTTGCAGGTGGGAGCAAGAGAAGCGGGTGGTTGTGAAACCTTCTGCCAAAAATATGGGGTCTCTGTGTTGAGGTTTCAGTCTTGCTTTTCACAACAGAGTCAGAAAGTCTCAGGTGAGAAGTGGGAACATCATAGAGTAATACTATGTTTGAAATTTTTATATAATTTTCATTCATGCTACAAGTCCACGTATTTATCTTTTGAGTTTAGTGAACTCTGTGCAAAACAGTCTTCAAAATCATTTTATGCAAGTGAACAATTTTTTCAGGAAAGCTGGAAATGATAGAACTGTTCCCAGTGTAGGCCTGGTTAACATATTACCTTAAGAAATAAACTCTTGCCATTTTTAATTAATTCAGAAAGAATTTGAATGTGAAGCTAAGGAGTTGTACAAAGGACACATTTAGGTATAAAAGATCAGTAATTTGCTACATAAAGGCTCGAAGACTTGAAAAAATCACTTCCCCCTCCCTACCCAAAAAAAATCTGAATTACATTCTATCTTGTAGAAAAGATTTGCATTACCACATCTCTACACAGCTTCAGAAATACAAACCATTATCTGCACTGACTTGTTTTAATTCCTTTTAAGCCTGACAGTAATTTCAATTACCTCCTACCAATGGGACCTTTCTCAGACTTCATCATCATTCCTTCTTCCTAGTTCTCCAAGGTCTACATAAACAATAACTGTGCTTTGAGTACCAATATATAGTGACTGGAACGTCGAAGCAACAAACACGTTCAACACAAGATTGCAAACAGAGTATTAAAATACACTGCGAAGAAGAAAGCTTCTTTATCTTACACTTGGCTTCAACTGAAATGCTCCATGGAAATACTGTTTATATGTATGTGTGTCCACATTTAATTATAGGTATAAATAATATATATATAAAGTTTCCTTCCAAAAGTTAAATTAAAACACAGTCATTTGGGTGTCAAAACCACAAAATCCAACAGCCCAGAGTCTTCCTCTTTCTCAGAGAAAGCAAACGGTGGCAAAAGAATACTCAAAGAACTAAAAGACAGAAAAGTAAATCACACTTGGCCTCCCAGTAGAACCGCCTCAATTTGCAGTATGAGCAATGTTCACTAAAATGCTCTAAAATCAACAATATTTTACTATGACTGAAGCCTCAAACAGCACACCTTATGTAACCATAGCAATGAGCTCCAACGTGTGAAAATCCTAATAATCTTAGATTTTTAGCAGTGTAAGAAGTCTATTTATGTTATTGCCTATAACAAGAAACATTTTCCACTTGATAGCTTTTTCCCATTCTGATGAGAATGATACAGTATTTACAGACATATGGATAATAATGAAAAACTGTTTCTGTTTATTTTCTGTTTACTTTTAGCCAATTGAACCATTACCCAAGAGGAACAGTGTTTTTCCAGTATCCCAAACATTCCCAAGCAATGTGTAATCAGAAAAACCATTAATACCAGCAGGCTTATTTTTATATTGAATATTTGATGTCCAGACAGCTAATACACAGCTGAGGTGTTACTTGTTGTGCTATCTCTGCACTCTTCTGGAAACACTGGACTGATGCAATGAAATTCATCCCCTCTATATTTGGATTTGTCACTTTGATAAGGCATGTTTTGCAATATTGAAAAAACAGTGGCTAAAGAATAAAAGGTTTTTTTCTTGATAGATGTTCCAACTGCTTTCTTTTAAATCTTTCCCTCTATTTATATCAAAAGAAGCAGACAGTATATAGGGAGCTGCTGTTGACCTTATAGTCTATCAGAGATCATCATTACACTCTTTTTTTTGGTATCATCAAAGTCCCACTGCGTACACAGAACTCCATTTGCTCTCCAAAGAGAACCAGCTGAAGGTATGAGAAATACTTCTCCTAACATCTGATGGATTCCACCTAAATGTGACTTAAAAGCTTTAAAAAAATAAAAAGAAAAATAATAATTTTCTGTCTTGCCTAAGAAATTAACTTCCCTTGGATTGTTTCTCTCTCATTTGTGAGTACAAAAGCTAGTTTAAGTTACTGGGATATTTAAACTTTTAGCCAGGCACAGTTAAGTGAAATTCAGCCCATCTTGTGGTATCAATTCACCAAGCTCTGAAAGGAGCTTAAGGGGTGGAAGAAAGAGATCCTTAAGTTTTTCCATCACTATCCCAGGAATCTGGTGTCCTACTATCCCACTCCTGTTTGAGTGCTTTACTTAGTCATTATAAACCTCTATTCAAATTCAAGCCTACTTTCCCTTATTTGTCCTAGACACAAAGGTGAGGATGACATTGGTTTACACTTAAGGTTGCAATTATTTAGCCAATACATAAATATATCATAAGACATAAGGTTTTTAATGTCCTTCCGTGTTCAGTCACTGGGAACGCTTAGCACATTTTCAACAAAGTTGAGTAAAGAATAAAGAACCTTATTTTCTACTTCTTTTTTTTCCAAACTTAATGACTTAAATTTTAAGTATATAACGTGAGTTGCTGCTATAAAAGGCATAATATTAGAAAGCTGCAATTCTATATGTGGACCAGCTGATATAGATCTGTGAGACTGTTTTTAAAGAGAGAAAAAAATGCAACAGGGATTACCTATTCTCAAGTGAACCTGAGAAACCACATATAATTGTAGGCATATATATTCCATCCCTTTACCAGTTCCCCAAAACTCAAGCCTTTACCACTTCTAAAACTTTTTGGTTTAGTCTTTCAGCTCTACTCCCCACATATGGGCAGGATAAAAGCCGAACGGTCACTGACAACACAGAGAAATTCCCTGAAATATAAATACATCCAAAGGAGTCTACAGAGCTGTGTAGCTCACCGTAAAGAAGACACAAACATTTGACCAGCTGAATAGCTCTATAAAGACCACTATTTAAAATGCCCGGGTCTCCAGTAACTACAGTGGGAGTTGAGACACAACAAAAACCCAAGATAAATTTAAATGTTTTCATCTGTAGTCAAATATTACCCCAAAATATATTCTTTCAAAGCTGTTAAAATATAAGAAGGGTTAACACAAAATGATGTTAAAAATTAATAAATTATTAGATTTGGGCACAATATCATGAGATAACAGAAAACATCACTGAACTAAATTGAAAGATTTTGTCTTTAAATACAACTTAGGTTGACAAGAATCTGCAATCAGTAAGAAATTAAACAATTTTTTTTTCTGAAGAAACAGAAAAATAATTTTATCATTAAAATTATATAGCAAAAAAAAGATGTGATCTGAGAAACAATGTCCCTCATGCTTAGTAACAAAAATCTTTCTAGTTTGTCTTTTGACATGCAGTTTCTATTAAGTATGTGTTGTCTGTACTACAGCACTAAGTTTTCCATATGGGTTTTAAATCAAATTCCAGTTTGTTATTGATACACTCTGCATGAACAGATACTCCCTAAAGAGTAATGACCCCACACAGCACTTACACTGGCATCATTTTCACCAGTGAAATGTGCACAGTAGTACCAAAAGACATCAGAACTACTTCTAAATAGTTTCCCGCTTGTTTTATTTGTATATCTATTCCAAATTACAATTCATTTGAGGACTTCTACACCATCTTTCAGATCCTCCCTTAAAAGAAGAGCTCATACTTCTCTTTTCTGAATTATTTCACCAAATTTTAGCTACCTCAACTGAAAGATGCCAGGTCGATGCCCTAGATCCAATGGCTGTCAGCATGGAGCAATGTGTGTCCGTGTTCCTGCACTCCAAGCCTCCCAAAGAGAGTGGTCACATCCAAACCATGCCACGGAGAGAGCTCTTGGCCGAGGCTGATCCCCAAAACAGGCCCAGGAATAGTTTGGCCCAGTGCTACTTGGCTCTGGTCAAAGAGTGACCACACAAAAGTTTTAATATAGGTGATCTTATTCCAGTAGGAAGGAATCTTCTTGGTCACTAATTTACTACTACAGAGGCAGGTAAATGCAGGGCCTACATTAATAACAGGATTGAAACAGAGTGGACTCCCAGAACATGATTCCTTGTGCCCCTAAGGTGCAACCAGGTGAGTTTAGATGTCTTATCATAGCATCATCTGGTTGGAAAAGACCTCTGAGATCATCAAGTCCAACCATACCTGTCCCCTTACTAAACCATGTCCCTCAGAAACTCATCTACCAGCCTTTTAAACACCTCTAGGGATGGTGACTCAGCCACCAACCTGGGCAGCTGTTCCAGTGCCTATGTCTGAAAAACAGACAAAATTAAATGGGAGTAATTAATCCACATATGAAAAAAAGATATATTCCAAACGCACATTGCAATCACCTACTGCACTTTGCACAGGGCCCACTGCATTTCTGTCAGCTTTGTACAGATTTCCCACTAACAAAAGCATACTAATGAGCAGCACAGGAAAAATCACATCCACAATGAACTTCTAGAACAATTATATTATCTGTAGTTTTAAAATTCCTAATGTAATTCATAGGACAATACACCTTTAAGAACCACAAGCTGCTGTCTATCCCTTTTTATAGGGATGTGACTTAGTTTTAACATTTTGCCAGCATTGAGCCTGCTTTCAAGGTAGTGTATTCTTGTAGGGAAGTAATTTTCCCTCCACTGTTTATTCAAACTTGCCATGTACTATGAAAGCATTATGGTAGCTACTGCAACTGAATTACTGCCATGTAAATTCTGAGTGTTGGAAACATTTCCCTGAGCTAGCAGTCAGAGTGACAGATGAATGGTGTTTCTCTTAATCCTAGGGGGACAAAAGTGAAACAGAACATTCACAGTATGATGCTCTATGCATTCATTGTAGGTCAGTTCAGATTTCTGATAGGAAGGCTTTTTCCTGGAGAAGGAGGTACTGGAACTATAAAACAAATGATAAAAAATGCATATTTACAGAATGAGAGGGAACTCAGTGACGTTGACTGAAAATAGCTAGACTTGAGTTTAATAACAAGACATGGCGAATTTGATGATGTTTTTCATACAAAAATTTAGCTGGAGTTACCATTCACAAAATCACAGCCAAACCTGCAGCTAGCTTTCCTATCCACAGGTCACCTGAGAGGTGCAGAGTAGCAACATAAGGACACAAGCACCCAAACTGATATTTCTGCCCAAACTGCAAAATAAGGAAAAACACAAAGATTTTAAATGCACAGGCACCCTCTTCCCACACCAGTTCAGCCATATCCCACAAGAACCCCAACCCTCCCCTCTAAATGTCTTTTAACTAACAGAGGAAAGGAAGATTGCAATCCACTCACAAGGTTTTATTTCTCATGGATTCTGTTGTACAACAGGCAACAGAAGGGAAACTTAGTTCTCGAGCACCACCAGCTCTGGTTATTCCAGAGCCTAACCTGCACAATAAAAAAGGGGTGTTGGGTAGATTACACCCAACATGAAGATGGTGAAGGGGCTGGAGCACAAGCCCTATGAGGAGCGACTGAAGGAGTTGGGGCTGTTTAGTCTGAAGAGGAGGAGGCTCAGTGGAGACCTCATTGCTCTCTACAACTACCTAAAAGGAGGTTGTAGATGGGCAGGGGTTGGTCTCTTCTCTCACGTGACCAGTGACAGAACTAGAGGGCATGGACTCAAGCTTCGTCAGGGAAAGTTTAGGCTTGATGTGAGGAAGAAGTTCTTCACTGAAAGGGTGATTGGCCATTGGAATGCGCTGCCCAGGGAGGGGGTGGAGTCGCTGACCCTGGAGGTGTTTAAGGGGAGACTGGATGAGGCACTGAGTGCCATGGATTAGATGATGGTTGGTGTTAGTGTTGGTGTTAGTGTTGGGATATAGGTTGGACTCGATGATCTCGGAGGTCCTTTCCAACCTTATGATACTGTGACACTGTGATACTGTGATACCATTAGGTTTTATTCTCAAGAGACTGTTGCTTGTTATGAAGACAAGTTCTATGATCCAGAGCTCCTTCAGATGCACAGTTTTATTATATCTATGAACTAGAATAGTTTACTCCACATGTAACTGTTCTTACTCTGATGAGCACCATTTCACTGTGTGTTTTACTGCTATCTTAGGAGGGCAAAATACCATTATGAAGTGAGACATTATTTTATTTTTTTTTATTCTGCCAACACAATTGGCTGGTTTGCCACCCTTTATTGCTATTATTTAAGTTTTTATAATAAGTCATCTAATGAAAACCTATCTATAACACAATCATGTATTATGACAAAGTAATGTGACTTTTGTTTTTAATTTCTGCCCTGTCTTTTAAATTGTTCCACTTTCCTTTGCACATTGCTATCATTACTGTTTCAGACAGTCCCTTTGCTTCAAATTAAAACCCCAGGATACATCAATAGGTTCTATATATAATCCTAGAAGAACAACCTTTCTTCTTAATATGACAGCATTAGTGGGTGTTTTTCAGTCAAAAGTGTAGAATTGTTTGTTCTCCTTTAGTGATGTTTGAAAGTGGCTTGGAGCTTTGCTTACTCCTCCATGGTACAGATATGGAAAAGATCTCACAGATCAGCAAGCGATCTCATGAATTCTTAGCTCTAATTTTATAAAATGTTTTAAAAAAAATGAGCATAAACAATATTCGCTTTTTGTATCATAACTGAAACCATACTGCTAAATAATCATATCCTGTTTAGCCCATAATGACATCAGAAATACATGTTTATTATCTGCTCTGGACAACTTAGCATGATTTTGGCCCAGGGCAAAGCAGAATTGAAATCATTTACAGTTGTCCAAATCAAGATAACCACACATTTCTGAGGTAATTGATACCTAAAAGGATCTGCCTTTAGATGGCAGTTCATGATTTAAGTATACTAATTCCTTAAAGAACACTGTTAGAATTTTTAAAGTGTCTATTGGATTTCCTCCAAAACTTAGCCTGGATTAAACAATCTACTGCACAAAGGAAATGTGATACACGAGATTAGCCCATCCACTAACAAATTTTCCTTTATGAATAGATCACATTTCCTAGTGTCTTTGATTCCTTTCATTCACCTCAAAGTGACAAAAAATCTTAAACAAAACAAAGCACAAAATATATTAAATATCTTGAATAGTATGTCTTAAGCAATCTTTCACCTTTGTCATCAGTTTTAAAAACTAATAAGAAAGAAAATACATAATACTGACTTAATACCTGTATATGATTCA
Organism: Dromococcyx pavoninus; assembly: GCA_033558185.1. Lineage (NCBI taxonomy): Eukaryota > Metazoa > Chordata > Aves > Cuculiformes > Neomorphidae > Dromococcyx > Dromococcyx pavoninus. Next base: position 2,152,799 of record JAUMJL010000502.1, on the reverse strand, counting down.
TGGATCTATTCTAAAATAAGTAGATCTTAATTTTTGGATTTTTGTTTTAACATGAAATCAGATCAAGAGTTCACAAAATGTAATAAAACAGAGCAGCAGAGAGAAGAAATACTTCATACATATACAACACACACACAAAACAATTAGTTATAGTCTAGTGAGAAAAAACAAAATGTAGTCAGATGAAAGATAAATATTTGATTACAGGAACACATTTCTTGACAGATAAACAGTAGATTTGTCCTTGCCTAGGATGGGGAACTTCCTACTTCCAGCAACTTGTGTAGTTTTTTAGAACAGAAAAATATTGTACTGGAATGACAGAAGAGAACATAAAGTCAAGTACATAACCCATTCATTCAGAACAGTGCTGGAATATATTTTTATGTATACAAGCTGAAAGGACACTTTGCATAAATAAATAAACATGAAAGCAAAGGAAAGAAAGGAAACCAGCACTTTTCAAAACACAAGAAGTGGTTGGGAACAACTGTTGTAGGACACTAATTCTCCGCTGGGGAGAACTGGAACTTGTTTCTAGCCAAATGCTTAAAGAGGAGGGATTCTTGATTAGGTTTTGAGTTCTCCCCGCTACATGGGAGAAGGAAGGGTAAACACATTTGGGAAAGTCCCAGTCATACAAAAAAGCTCTATTAAGAAGAAAAAATGAGATTTAGAATCAGAGTAGGATCAAAATTTCATTATTGCTTTGAATTTTCCATGAAACCCTGAATGTGAAATAAGGCTCTAAAAGTCAAATATTAAATACACAAATATTACCGAACTCCTCAGCACAGAAAAAAAATCAAACCAAAGCACCCAGCTTGTAGCACTGAAAGGGTGTAAAAAACCACTCCAACTGCCATTTATATTATATTGCTGTCTAGAAGTGGCTGGAAATTGGCTCCAACCCTAGTGTGGAATTGTGATCATGTTCCCAGTACAATTTTGTACTTGACATATTGTTGCTCACAGAAGACATGAAATGGAATTGAGCATTTCAGCATGAAGAGGGGCCATGGACTGCTCTCTGTGTTCACTATGGACAAGTTTACCAAAAAGACAGGGTAGCCCAGTCCACCTACAGAAAATTTAGCCACAGAGACCCAAGCCAGGCCATGTCAGTTGCCTTCAGAGCCAGAGAACTGGCCCTGACCCAGTCTATTGATTAGTACAGCTACAGCCTTTAGGTCTTACAAATACTTCAGTGTAAATGACATTCAAGAAGATGTTCTACTGATAGAGAGGACATGGGGTTGATAAGATCTATAAGGTGTACTTGCTAGGATGTTCTATCTTGTGCCAGAATAGTTAAACCTCAGTAAAATTGAGTAAAACTGGTATCAAAACCACTGGTATCAAACCCATCATTTCACAGACTACCATGCTAACACAGCTACAGTCCTTCTCGATCCCACCTACCTTTTTGAGAGTTATATGGTACTGTGTTCCGTAGTAGAGACATAATCTTTCATAAATATATAGACCAGAAAATTGGACTTGAAAGAAGGAGGGAGAGAAGAGTATATGGTAAAGCATGTTTGCACAGAATATTTTAATTTTATCTGTAAGCTGTGTTGTATGGAAAGAGTCTTCAAATACTATTGAAACATTTTTTTAATGAGAGTAATAATGAAAAATAAAAATATTATTGTGAAAAAATGTGTGGAAATGTTTATGAATAGAATCTGCTTTCTACAGGAAGGAAATACAAAAACATGGCAGATAGAAACATCCATAACTGCCCTTTCATAATCTTTCTTGCCAGCATGCGTGCTTAGATATCAGAAGATATTTGAGGGAATAGGAAAAGTATGGAAATAGGATTCCTTTAGGCCATCTGGGCAAAAGGAAAAAACATGTAATAATGATACGATATGCAGTATAAAAAAGGCATCAGAGCAGAATGATGTATTGAAACATTTCATAGTTTTCTCTGCTGGAGCTGGGTAAGAGTAAAAGAAAAGTATTACCTCCATTCGCTCTTGCTTGACATCATCAATCTCATCATCTTCAAACATTGCTAAGAGCTCTCCAGTTTGGTCAATGGAGTTAAGAAAGTCTTGAGCAAGCTTCTGCCGTTTGTTTGCGTTATTACTGTTAAATTTGTCTTCACAAAGGTAAGCAAAGAACAACAAATTAAGTTATTTGACTTCTCCAAACATCAGGTGATGTCCCTAGGTGGGACAAGTTTTAGAAGTATGCACTATGCAGAAAACGCCTATTCTTACTGTCCTCCTCATACAAGCTGTGCTCTGCTCTGCTACAGTAGCACTGTAGTAAAAAAATCACTTCTAGTGTTTTCTAGTATAGCCTAGTGGTTTTTGGTAATCTAGAGAAACCTAGTCTACTGCTCACATAGCATTATTTCTCACCGAAGGACACACAGTGGACATAGCTGTAGAAGAAACCGCCCTTTGGTTGTACAACCACCTCTCTTGTACAACTAAAAACAGAGAGGAAATGCTCTTCCCTGAACACATACAGAACATCTTCATTACCTGCACTCTAAAGCAAACCACAACAAATATTAGGATGCAGCTCCACAGGTGATGGACCATTGTTCTACAGTAAATCCTGGAGAACCCAGGCAAGGTGATTTCTGTCATTCTAAACAGAACAGCAGCTATAAAGACATTAGCGTCACAAAACAAAAATAATGGCTTTAATTACCAAGGCCTGTCAGAAAATGTAGTCTTTAATTCTCAGATGAACTATGCTTAGGAAGTATTTCATGAGCATCTAAATGGCTTATGAAAACTGTTTTTTTTTTAAACAGTGACACAGACTTAAATATTAAAAAATCCCAAAGTTGTCAGGTAGGAATTTATGCTGTCAGATTGCTTGCATGGAAAAATATACTTCCAACGTGTGGGGAAAGTAAAATGCCACAGGCAAATTAAATCTCAAATGAGTTGACTAAAACTTATCCACAGATTGACTAAGTCAAAGCAAAAAGTACAATGTTTATCTAACATCAAGGTGGATGCTCAGAGGAATCAAACACAAGGAATTCATTATAAGAGGGAAAAAAAAGGGGTCTGAGAAAGGAAATAAGTTAAATACAAAAAGTTGTGTATGGACATTGCTAAACCTTATAAAAGTATGACAAGGTTTAGATTTGCTGTGATACTTTTTAACTTAACTTTTTACAAAGGAAATGCTATTTTTTCTACTTCTACAAATCAACAAAACTTTGAAACAGCAAATTATACACGTAAATTCATACACTATTAATTCAAAGAGCTTTTCCTTTAAATGCATTCATTATAAAATCTGTGACATCCTCATAGAATGAGGAAACAAAAGTGTTTTCCTTTCTTTAAATCACAGATTCATAGCATAAAAAGATAAATCACACTGAAAACAAACCCAGGTCGTGTATCAGTATTCAAAGGCTTCATGTCAAAATAATTTGATAATAATTTAAAAAATGTCCATTCAATTGCACGTAAATTGCTGCCACATTTAAATTACACATGATGAAATAAATTATCCCTTGAATCAGCACCAGTTTCTTAGTTCAACCGAGTTCTGACATTAAGAAGTCTTAGTATTTGGATGGAAGATGCAAATACTTAAAGTACTACAAATGGAAAAGCAGAGATTTTTAAACCAAATTAGTCAGAAGACAATATTTTTGTGTCTTTAACTATTGAGACATTAATACTTTGCAATGAGCTGTTCAGTACATTTATAAAATATCAAGCCTCCACCAAATTAAGTAATTTCTTTTTCTTACCTTCAAGGAGGTCATCTTCTTCTATTCCTTTGACAATTTTAGATTTATAGTCTCGAAAAAACATGTATTTCAGCAGTCTTCTAAGTTTCTTCTAAAATAAAAGAATAAATTTACATTTATTAATATAATACTGAGGGGTTTTTATTTAGAATAACTTTGTAACACACAAACATACAAATATGTAATCCATTACTTACTTAGTAAATAATATTTTTTAAATGTTCATAATTTTTGATGCTGCAGAAAATCCATACATAAAAAGCACATCAAAGTCACTAGCAGTTCCACATTATCTATTATCTACTCCTTGGTATTTTGCTTGTCAACTGTGAGACAGAAAAGCATTTGACTTCCCAAAAGCAGAAATCAGGCATTGCAAAATCTTTGCTTAGTTTGGAAATTCAAACGTACAAATGCATATTTCCACGAAGTTTGACATCCATATTAAGCACTGTTTTCAGAATAGCCTTACGGATCATATCAGACAAAGAAACTGTAATAGCTTTTCACATTTTAGTGTTTTTTAATTTTGGTATGGCTTTGGTCATTAGGTTTCACCTATCAAACAAGGAAAGAAAAACAAAGGGAAGAGAAAACGGGAGGGAAAGAGGGGAACTAAGAAAGAAAGGAGATACAGGGAGAAAAAATAATGTTGATAGAAGTAGTTGACTTTTTTCATCATTTTAGAATTTGAAGGAAAAAATGCATTTAATCTTCAAATTAAAAGCTTTTTTTTAAATGACTGACCTCTCCTAGACATTAACCAGAGAAAGCAAGACCACCTCTAAATATGGAGATTTTACAGACGTAAAGTACAGGAAAAATATTATAAAGAAAAATTAGGACAAGATTTACTGACAGCCTAAATGACAAAAATGTAATGGTCACACTGTCAAATGTCACATCTGCGCCCCGCATAACAGAGAGGAAATTAGAATGATTGATTTTTAATAAAAGGGATACAAAGGATAAAGATCAAAAATTACACCTTTATTAAAAAATTGTTTTGAGCTCTAAGGTACATTACCCACCCCAAAGCCAGTGAAAAAATCTATTCATAACTGAAGTTACTGTAAAAAAAGAGAATTAATTGGAATGTTATACAATTACTGTACTGTGCTCAATACAACACAAACAGCAGAGCAACTATATCCTCAAATAAGGCTATTCATGAAGATGGACTCCTTTCACATAGGTTAAGCAAGCACTTTAAAAGATGATGCACAGCTTATTATGTAAATTAAGACATTTCTCTCTTACTACCATACCTTATCTTTGCGCATTAAGAACAGGAGATCTTCAGCAGAGATGACTCGAGCTCCTCTCAGCTGAGAAACTTCAGCTGCTTGCTGCAACTAAAATAAAGTAAAAAATTAAGATGTCTCTTACTCTGTTAAAAATATTATTCATGAGGGTTTGTTTTAAATAAGTTCAGATAATATTTTGCATGGTAGGGCATAGCAAGACACAAGGTATGCACTAAAACACAAGCTGGGACTCTCAAAGGTGTCACTCACTCGGCTCTTGTTAGCCAAGAAGCGAATAACAATTTTATAAAAAGACTGAAAGACTTTTGACAAATCTCAGGCAAAAGCTTTTTTGTTTATATTTAAAAGGATTGCTTTTAGAAAGCACTACATCCCTTTTTTTTTTCCTTTCCTTGCGCCACATTAGCCCAGAATATGAACATACAATTCTCTCAGGCAATGTAAAAATGCCAAATTCTTGCCATAGCACTTTATCTGCAACTGTGGAAGGGTGCCTGATCCCTCTCACAATATTTTAGAAAAACAAATATTAATTTTAAACAGCTTACCTAAGTATTTTTGGAGAGAAACTCTACTCCTACTTGACTTATCATTAGTACAAACCAGACTTGCATGAAGACTTTTTTAGGCATACTCTTTATTTCATTTGAGAGAAAGAAAATGAATTGGTAGGAAATACCAACTCTATAAATACTGTGACTGGAAAAAACCTTATTGAGCAGATCAGGCCATTCAGATATGAAAGATAAAGATGGGACTGAACAATGAATGCTATAAAAATTGAAAAGAGGTGGCCAAAGGTGTATGAAGCAAAGAATCATCCTCATTTCGACCATGACAGTGCCTCTAAAGCCCCAAAACTCCTCAAATTGTGCTGTAAAGAGCAAAAATCTCTTCACAAAGGAGTAAGCATGTCAGCCTGGGATTCATCATCAGTAGGTGCAGGAAATCGGGCTAGTTTATACATGTATAGATCACATCAGAACCAGCATAAGATTAGAAACCAAACCTGCACAAACTGATGCTTATCAAACTGCTGGGCAAAGGAGGTCCAACTCAAATGCACAAGACAAGTCTACGGGATTTGTTCCTTTCACCTCGCTTTGGTTCTGGAGTAAGGTGATGCTGTAGAGTAGGTGGGATGGAAGAAATGCTTCACAGCATGGAATACAACTTATGCTCTAAGTTCAAAAACATTATCTAAAAGGCAAGATTTAATCATAATTTTTTTGCTGTTCTCCTTGTTGACCATTCTGGCAGTGACTATAGTACGGAAGTTATCAAAAGGATAGACACATTAAAAATTTCTTGATCTTAAAACTCATAAACACCTGTAACATGGTAAACAGAAATTTAATTTGTTTTCAAATATCTCTATATTCTTCTTTCAGAAATGCATTAATGCACCTGAAAATAATTTAAAGAAATCCTATCCTTCATGCTCATACTAGCAATGGTTTCACTCAGTATCACTGCCTGAATAAGTATATTATTAATCTGAGCTCCCATGCTGCTATGACTTGAAATAGGTCTATTCAGAAGTTAAAAAGATCAACAAAAACAGTAGCTGTTTCTAATATCCAAAGAGGAGTGGGGCGGGGGGGAACGATTTTCATTTTGGCAAGTGTTCAGTGGGCAAAAGATTCAGTCCATAAATCATAATACTGGACTGCATTAATTTTTTTCCACACTAATCACATGCATACAAAACGTTAACTGTATCTCGCATGTGCAACACAAAACATACTGCGTGAAGAGTTTCATATTTTCCCCTCGAAACCCTCTCTTGGCCCTTGCAATCACAGAGACCAGAGAGATTTCAGGAATTCAGGAGTCACAGTAATATAATCTTACTTGAAAAAAATGTAAGAATGTGAAAAATGATAGTTCTATTTTTTGGCATAAGCAAAACTGTTTCTTATTCTGATTAGTTTGAGGGCACACAAGCTACTTATATTTCTAACATAAAATATAAAGGACTGGATAAAAATAAATTTACCAAGAATGAGCCAATATTCATCTCTAGTGTAAATCTATTGCAGTGAATGGATTTATGCCAAGGCTGACTTTGGCCCCACCAAGCTTGAAAGTGTTGCAAAATCTGACCTTAGCATGGTGATAACACAACACAGCTTTTCCCAATATCATAAAAAACAACGGCAGAAATATCTGACGTGAAAGTATGCTCTAGTTCCCTAACACACAAAGGACTGTAACTATGATCTTTAAGGTCCTTTCCAATCAAAACCATTCTGTGATTCTGTAAGACATTAATTTTCTTACCATAAAATTCAGATATGTTAATTTCTGCATGTAGATGAAATACCTTATTTTTCCAAATGATAATCGTGTGATAAGTCATTTAAAGCCAAAATTGTGTGCAGCTGCTTATAGGACCCTCCCAATGAAATAAGGGAGGGTAAGGAGAGGAGGCCAAATTCAAGTCCCATTTGCATCTAAGTAAATCCTGAATAACACTGTTTACTTTAATGGAGTTATTCTGGGCTAAACACAAGATCAAAATCTGGAATAATATTCTCAGTTTCCACCAAAACAATGAAAACTTTATTCTCGTATTGCCTCAATTTTTGCATCTATTTTATTTTAAGGAACGAACACACAGCATTTAATTTCTTTGGCTTAAAGAAAGCAAAATACAAAAATAATTACTTCCTGTAGAGTTATAAAATATGGATTATTTATCCGAACAGACCATAATGAGTTCTGCATTGGTACACATATTTACCTGGGAAACCAGGATATGCTCAGGTAAATATGTATCCAAGCAATTAAAAAAAAATTACACACCACACAGTCGAGGATGGGGGGGAAGATGTATTTATAGTTTTAACACACACATAATTGAGTCATTCAAACCACAACATGAGTGCCTTGCTATAATTAGTATTATAACAAACTGTCTTATTTGACTGTCCCAGAGTTGCCATTAATATGCAATAAGCCCCGATTCCTTAATTTCCGGAGCTGAAGGCCTTGTTGAGTCATTACCGCAGCTGCGTTACGTGATGAAGGGGCATTCAGGAAGCCATTCCAAAGAAACGATCCATCTCTGAGCACCCGAGCATTTATCATTCCAGAAAAGCAATTTTCAGCTATGCAACCTTGAAGTCAGGGGATCTTTTTACTTTGCAATAACTTTTCATTTATGAGGTTACTATACAGTAACAGCAGAGATATGGCAAGAATTTCCCACCATCTCCCTTCTGTAACCCTCAGCTAAATTCAGTCACAGTATTTGTGGCAGCAGAAGTTACAACACACTCACTGTCTTTTCCTACTTTTGTTAATGATTAAAATTATGCAGTCCACATAAGAAAATATTTTGGTTTGGATTATCTTGAGGAACAGCAAACAATCCAAATTACATTGCTTCTTAAAGAAAAACAGGCTAAAGTTCCTAATACCAGCCAATAATATTTGAGACATCAGAATCTGAATATATTTTTCATTACAGCAAAATTATGAACCCCTAAATGTGAAGTTTAAATAACGGAAGCGTTGAAATGACTTTAACTATAGGAGTGCAAATAGCTCTGCTAATAATTAGGAGTTTATGAAAAATAAGTGTATTTTACAATTTTTCACATTACAAAGAAGGCAGTATATAAAGTAACTATATTTTAGAGTCTAAGAAGAAATGGCTGGGGAATAATATTTTAAAATGTAATCACTGGTTTAATGACTTTATGAAGTTAACGTTCTTGGCAGGATGAACTGAAGTATGTTAACAGTCACCTTACGGCTATTTTCTTTTTGCAACTTCTGCAAATTATAGATTTGTTGAAAGGAGTATTCATTCTCCTATGACAGAAGCACAGTTACTTCAATGGTACTGTCTGCTTTTTTTTTTTTCATAATTATTTTTTCTTCCACCATCTCCAAAGTCAACAATCATTGATACTTCTTCTACAAAAACGTCTTGATGGACAAACAGACAAAAAGCTGGAAAACAAACATACTATGTTGTGACATAATCCTTCCAGTTAAACTGCAGGACAGAGTCAAAATGGTAATGTTTGCATGCCTTGAAACTGCTGGGAGCCAAGAATAATGCTTCAGGAGCTATGATTTTGTTTTGATTATAGAGAAAAATTAGATCATAGTTCACCTGCCTGAATTTTTTTCTGAGGCAGGAAGGTTGTTTTGTTATTAAATATGCATTAAAATGTCCTATTTTTTAATCTTTAAACATGCAAATATAAAAATATCAATAGAATATTCTGTATTTAGATACAGTGCCATCAATGTATTCTAAACAGAGCACCTCAATACTTTTTTTGAAAGCAATTAAACTGTGGTTCTCCCTTAAATCTTCCTTACAGTATCTCACATACTACTAATGCTGAAAGCTGAGCTTCTAATCCTAACATACACAGGAAAAATACAGAATTTGTTCCCACTAGTCAGCATAGGAACATGCTTTACACAGTTAGCACATCCTGGGAGGATAATTACATTATGGAGTCCATTATAGTACTGGGTAATGATTTAGGACGACCACACAAGGGTGAAATAGCTTGACAAAATTGTCACAAGCTGTCTAAAATATAAAACTTTCATTTGCAGATTAAAAGAAAATCAATTTTCTTCCTACTAGGTATCTGTTTTCAAAACCAATATTCTTTTACTGAAGATCATTTAGTGTAACACCAGGTGATTATATGTGACCCTGAGAAGATGACGCTTTGTGTCCCACTTGGAGGCTTTCGATGAGAACTTTCTTGCTTGAGATATAGTGAATTTCAGTCCATACAGACCATGAGAACAAGAAAATATCAGTTTGTACCGCACAGTCCCTGGCATTTCTGAGAACTTGCTTTCACGTATTTAATTTATTATATTTGTTTCTTAAAAAAACCCAACAAAACAAACAAAAAACCCCCAAACCAACAACAAAAAAAACCCACAAAAAACCCAAACCAAAACAAAAACAAAAAAAAGCCCTCAGCAACTCTTTAGCCTCTGAAGCAAGATCAGCTGCTTTGTTTTGCTCTCTAGCAGGTGGCAATGACTTTCAGTGCAGCCGAGCCCGAAGGGCTGGATCTGGATAAAGAGTCTGCAGCCAGTTACCAGTACCTGGACAAGAATTATCCCAAAAGCATCTCCAGCAATAAGCAGGTTACACAAGGACTCTTTCGCTTTGGAAGCATAAAGAGATTTAGATTGGATATTAGGAAAAAATTCTTTACTAAAAGAGGGGTGAAGCATTGGAACAGGCTGCCCAGGGAAGTGGTGGAGTCACCAACCCTGGAGGTGTTTAAAAGTGTGTAGACATGGCAGTTTGGACATGGTTTAGTAGGCACAGTGGTGCTGGGCTGATGGTTGGACTGGATGATCTCAGAGGTCTTTTTCAACCCTAATGATTCTATGAGTACATCTATAGGTCCAATAAACAAAGCTTCAAAGCTTGTTTTTAGCAACACAGATTAATCCAAATAGAATAAATGTAACAAAATAAAGTACATACTTAAACGAAGAGAAAATAGCAAGAGCAGAACACCTTGTAGCTCGCTTGAGTTGATATTCTTCTTGTTACAAACAAGATACTTCTAAATATACAGAAGAAAGGAAAAAGAAACCCCCAAAGATGTACACAGCCTTTAGAACACTGCATGGACTCTGCCTGTGTAATGGAATGGGCTAACAAGAAAACACAGTGTGTTCCTTGAGCTTACTTACGGTGTACCTATCATTTCACCCTGCTGGAAATTCCTACAGCTGGAAGGGGAAGCCTTTCTGTTGGTCAATTGCATAAAACTGAACACTACTAAATAATTATAAGTTAAAGCACAAAATATTTCTTAAAAAAAAAAAGTATAAATACATCATCAGAACAGCTTGGCCACCCAGGACATTTTCAGATTGTACCCCACAATCCATCTCAGAGCTGCAGATTCCCAGACACCAGTGACTTATGGGGTTATTCTGTCGCAGTTGTGGATGCTTCCTAGATTGATGTCTATCTGATCCTCAGGTTTATGAAGATCTGCTATTTGTCACCCCTCCACACACACACTATTTAGTAGTATCAACAAATTTCCTGAGCACACCCTGTTCCATCCCTCCAGGTTGCTGGAGAAGATTTTCAGGCTTTGTTACTCCATTTTTTACCAATATCTGAGAGACTTAAGTGTTGCTCCACAGGACAAGAGAGGGGAAAAAATATGTTAAAACCTCCTCTCACGTGTGGAATGATTCAGTTTTTACAATGGGTTCCACATGATTGTTGAGTTCATTGGATATGGTGTAGTAACTCTTGTGCTTCAATAGCCAGGAGAGAGCAGCAATTCCACCATGAGCTGGGATTAAGGAAAACTGAAACTTTCTGCTCCATATTTCTGATTTTTAGCAGGCATAACCACATTTGATGACAGTCTGAATTATTCTTGTTTAAATTATAAACATGTATAAATACTAGAAAAATGGCAACTCATTTTAAAAGCCCAGGGTCCGCTACTGAAAGTGAAGATTTGCATCTATTTCTGTGTAATTTGTATTTTTTACAAAATTACATTGGGTAGATTAAATAAGGAAAACAAATTTCTAAGTAAATGGCAAAATTAATACTGCTATTTTGCAAAAGATGAGCAGTAAATAAAACTTTTTTTAAAAAAATCTCTTATGAATAATTTAAGCTCAAATCCTTCAATTACAGTTTGGTTTTCTGTCACAGAGGGAAAATAATTTTATGCATTAACGATAACTACATTTCAACTTAAGCTTCAGACATGACTTTTTCTTATTTTTTCTTTTTGTAATTATAATTCCAAAATCAACATTTTTGGGCCAATATTTTATACCTGTAATTCTTCTACTCTCCATAATACATAAGAAACCCTATTGCACTCCCAACAGTTAAAAGGCTATACTGACCAAACAAAGTGAAATTATACCAATAACATTAAAGATATAAAGTCTCTCAGAAGAGAAAAGCATTCAGACTGATTGAATTCAGTCTTAATATGGTCAAATTATTCAGTTGCTATGTGGAATTTGTTAATTCAAGATTTGGTGTAGTGCTGGATATTGCCACTACGGATACTCTCTCCTACTGTTGGTCACGATAACAGCAGGCAAGAAAACAAAGTTAGAAACTTCTACTCTAGTTATTATTGCTAAAGGGGACAAAAATCAAACTTAAAAAATATCATTCATGAAGAAATGATGGAGTAGCGTTCTCCAGAATGAGCAAGAGACTGTGAAAAATGCTTTGTGAAGTGTAACCTTTGTAGATATGAAAGATTCATTAGTCAACATGAAACTGAAAAATTCTCACAGCCAAAAGCACTCCAACCTCCGCAAACACATCTCTGTTTACAAAAAAGATGTCCTTAAAGGTCCTCAATTGACTGCTCGTGTTCTAGGACTGTCCAAATATTCTAGATGCTGAAGTAAATGGTGACATCCCACTGTAAATCACGGGTAGCATGTTTCCCCTGTCTCTAAACTAAATAAATGCTGAGGATTTGGAGAAAATTATAATAAAAATAACGACATTTGGATTCAGACTTTTACAATGAGCTGTTCCATTTTTACATCAATATCACTATAGTTATTCCAGGTTGAGAATCTCAACTCTAACTATTAATTCCACATAAGTTATGTCTTTGATTGGTTTTATTTGGTACTAAATGTTACTTCTCAGCAAAAAATGCATTTGCCTTTCCTTTAGTAGAACAAAAAAAGCAACTAGAATTTACCCTTATTTAGAACTGAAGATAATATTATTTTTGAATATTTAGTCTATTAACTCAGATTATTTCCTCTCTGTCAATTAATCCTGTTTCTTTTCTTTCTCCAAGATTACTATGGCATGCAAACCAGCAGAGGTTTACATTATACCACAGCTTTGGTTTCAAATCCCAGAAGAAACCAACACTCAGGATTATTGTTAGGCAGTTTCCAATGCAATAAGCAGAACCCCCTACCCCATTCTCTGTTGATTGAGAGACCACCTAACATAAAGAAGTTTCTTCCTCCCATTGCTATAGAGACTAACATTTGTTTAAATCATGCATCCTCACATTGCTCACATAGGAAAATAATTATTGCCCCGTATGAGTTTCACCAGAACATTAAATACTCTTCTTTTGCATGTGACAGTAAATTGGAATCAGTCTTCAATGTCTGTCATTGGGAAAATAAGACATATATTTACCTATTCCAAGTACAGAGATAAAGTGCTTTTAGATCAAGCCACAGGCAAATGAAAGAACTGCAAAGTACTTGCTATGAAGAGCAGGCAACCATCACTGCACTGAAAATAGAGATGACTTTGAACCTTTGGCTGAACTGATCCCAAAGTTTTTTAAAATAATCTCATCAAATACCTCAAAAAGAAGGACAAAAATATACTTTAAAAGAATAAAACCTGCAAAGGACACATGCAAGCCTTCACTTTGAAAGTTTAGACCAGGAGACAGAGAAAAAAAGGGATTCAGGTTCAATCAAAAATAGAAAATGGCAATATCTTTTCCATTAGAAAGCTCTGAAATTAATTCACAGCCCTGAAGAGACATGCCATTATGTTCATACTTTGAAATATAGTGCTAGAGGTACAAGACTTCATAAGTTAAAATACTTTACCTGCAAGAATTCACACTGGTCCTTCTCCTTACTTTTTATTCTCATCTACTCAAATGTACCTGCCCACCAAATGGGAGCTCCTCAGCAAAATGCTACAGAACCAGATTAAACAGCGAGATACAGAATACGTGTAAATAGCTACTGGTTTAAGTGGTTTTGGATGGCAGAAAGGCCACATGAGTGTCTGGGTTTAAGGTAAATTATACTGACTACAGAATTTTGACAGACAGGTAAGCGTAATCTTGCAAAACACACCCAAATTATACATTAAGAGTGAAAACAGTAACAGAAAAAAGTGAAAAGCATTTAGTTTTAATTCTTTAACCACAATATATGCATGAAGCGTACACTAAGAAACTACAGAAAGTCTCAGTCTGCCCTATAATCTTTAATCTTAGGGACAATCACTTGTCAATAGGGACAAGGTATAATCAGAATGTATAATAAACACATTTCCCGTTCATTTCAAAATGGCTTCAAAATCCTAAACCTACAGCACATTTCTTCCAAGAGTATTCTAATTCAAGATAATTTATGATAACAATAGCCCCAGTTAGAGGTAGATCCACTTTCATGTAGTAATAGGAGGAAAAGCATCCAAATTGTCACATGTATGTGTTTGCTGTATTTTCCTTTTTATTTACATGAATTATAATTCTCAGAGCTTCAAGAAATAAAAGGTAAATTCAACAGATCAGATGACAGCATGAACACAACAGATTTTCTCTTGGGAAGATGAAAGAAAGAAAAAAGGAGGGAGCTTTTGTTGAGAAAGAAAAGAAAAGATAACAAAGCAACACAAAGGACCATAAATTTAAAATCTGAACACCAGATATTTGTGCCTGAAAAACGGCACCGATTTCCTAACTTTTATCTGATTTTCATTCTTTAATTAACATTCATTTCCCAAGGACATAAGTTTGAAAAGGCTGTTTCACATTACTTTAGCACAAAGAGAAAGAATAATTTTTAAGCCATGAAAAGGCTGGGGAAAGAAAATAAACATGCCTTCTGAACATAATTTCCTCTTTATTGCTACTGCAAAGTTATGAAATGATATCTATTATTTAATTACATAGGATCAAGCAACAGGAAGAGAAGGGAGTATTTAAGTCACAACATCCCTGTAAGGATAAATTACTACACTTCCGCTTGCTAAAATACAGTTTTAATGGATTGAAACTGTGCAAATGGTTAAAATTAAACTACTGGCACATAGATCTTCTTGCTAACATAAAAACCCTATAAAATGTACTCTGAAATTCTTAACAGAAATATCAGTAACATTAGGTAGCGTTTGAAATTTATTACATCTATTCAGATTCTCCCTAAAATTGAAGATGGTTTAAGAACTATGCAAGAGCTCCTGGGTCTGCTTTGTTTTATGCTTTGCATTCAACATGTTTAGATAATCTATTAGGAACACTTCAAAATTTATCTGCTATTACCAATTTTATTGGTCATAAGGGATTTCCCTTAACTGTGCTTCAGTAATGTTTACTGAATCCTTCAAATTGAATGGAAATGTTGGAAAAGTTAAGGCATTTTATTTCTCAAGTATGTTCTTGGCACAAAAAAAAATGGGAGAGCTTTAAACTATAATGAAAAGATAAGCTGAGTACTAAAATGTTGGAACAGATAACTTGGCAATTGGTATAGAGTCCAGAACTGGGAGCTGAATGTGCAAATGATGTGATCTTTTATATAATTCAAATTCACATTGACTTTTGTGGAGATGCCCTGAAATAACCTTTCACCGAAATACTATCTTCTCTCAAAGCTAGAATACACTAAAACATGAGGGCATTTCACAGATAGTTTGAAGAATAATGAAAAATACCTTCAAAGTTGTTCAGGAAAGCTCCTCCCAAGTCTGAGGGTTGTATAGAAGGAAGCATTTATTTCAAAAAGCTATACTGGAAGCAACAGAGACTGACAGAGAACCTGGACTTCAACTGCTGAATGTAGGAACTCAAGAATATACAGCATAAATCTTATCATACATAGCTGATTTCTAGGCACCAGATGATCTTTAAGGTCCCTTCCAATCCAATCCAAACCATTCCATGATTCTATGGTTCTATGACTCTATGAAACTCAGTTTATTGGCCACTGTCAGATTGCAACTGGCTTTGGAGACACTGGGTGAGATTCAACTACTTTTTTCCTATATTATCCCTACCAATATTTCACAATTAAAACTTGCATCATGCAACTTCTCAAAATGGTTAAGAATCAGAAAGGCTTTGGCAGACAGTCAGTAGAGAGTCAATCCAATAAACTATCAACTGAATGAGCCTGAGGACTGATAAACAGAGGATATAAGATTCAGGTCAAGGGACAGAAATATTTGTTTTTTGCAAAAATCTCTGGAAACAGGCAACAAGTCCAAAACATGGACCTATACACATCCAGTAGGAGTGGACAAATAATTTCCCCTGCCCTGAGGAGATCTCTGCTTTGGGAATTCAGCTGTACAATCTTATAATTAAATGCAGCTCCACTAAAACTGCTCACGTGTCAATTTACTAAGGCTGAGCAGAAAGCCAGGGTATCCATCACCAGTACCAGAGGAGTCTGAAGAAGATAATGTCAGTGATGCCACTGGGAGGAGAAAAACTGGTGTTTCTAGCATTTAGCTTTGTCCTTTGAGAACCACAAAGGAAAATGGAAGCACGACTCAAACATGATCAAAATCTTTGAGAGGACGGGCTCAGGTCAAAAAAGCAAGGATGGAAAAAAAAATCTTTATTTTCTCCAGGAAAATCATGCTGCAGATTGTCATCTGAGCACAGGGATTCCAACTATCATAAAAGCTGAGCCCTAGCACAATTACCAGGATTCAGATCATTCAGCTACTAAAAGAAACGCATCAAAGACCTCTTCAAGAGGAAATCCTGATATTTCTGCAAGAGCATGCAGTCTAAAGGGTCTGCAAAAGGGTTCCTGGTTCCCTAACTATTTGAGGTATTCTCTGTAGTGTTTATGGAAACAACGGGAAGACTGTCAAGTACAACTGCTAAAGAGTGGTTGATGAATTCCTAAAAAAACAACCACCCCAAAATCACAACAAAAAGCATCAAAACATAAATGGGAAAGTACCATCATTCCTCAAAAACAATGGAATACTTCCATTTTTATCATATATTTATAATAAATTATTATTCATTAATGAATGGATTTAACAAGTCAAGAAAGTAAAGGATAAGCTTACTATTAACAATAAATATTTTCCATTAATACAGGTCACTCCCTTTTTGGGTTCCTTTTAAGACTGATTTCTTTATTGTGGAAAAGATAGGTTATCTACACGAATTTTATGTTTTCATTCATGTAACAGTCACATCTGTTCTACATCCACTTTAAAAACAGGAAAACCAAGACATGGAAGTCACTGCATATGGGCAAAGACAGGACCAGGAGAAGAAATCCTCTGTCCGCCTCCCACACCAACCAATTAGCACCAGCCCTTCACGGCTAAAAATTCTTCTGTAAGACAATAGGAAACATCTGCAACATAATGCAGAAGCACAAAAAACCCACCAACCAAACCCCTTCTGAGCTTTAACCTGAGTTTTTTGTATCTAAACTTGCATGCACTCTTAAGCAGAACTATAAATATTTCCCTGCACCTAAAGCTGTGAAATGCAGAGGTGATTTAGCAGACATGCAAACCATAAAAACTGTGCCCCACTTCTCTTCTAATTTAGAGTAAGTGGGCCAGCCTTATATCATATACAATCATAATTCCCAGTGACATTTAAAACAAAAAAACAAGTAAATATTTAAACTAAAAACCTGCAAACCTCTATAAACTTTACAAATAGTATCAGTCATTTTAATATAAAGCTAAGAGACAGTAGCATAAACAATGTCAACACAATCACTAGTTAGCAGTTTAGAACCTTGACCTGCAATATTATGAAGTAAACCCTTACATTCACAAAAACACACTTTTCAGTCAGTGGATTTCTGAGGAGAAATAGGATCTGCAGCCCACAGCAAAGCGTTATCATTAGAGGTCAAGAAGTACAGGAATGAAGAACTGCCAAAAGTAAAGCTTAATTAGCTTTGCAAGGCAAATTAGGAAGCAAAGCAAAAGAGCCTTCAGACATAAAGCAGTATAAAGAAAGATCATCTGTGCAGAATGAAATAGACATGGAAAATCTAAATGTAGTTTCAAAACAGGAGAATAATTTCACATTGAGAATAATTGAGATATTGTGCATGGAACCAAAGATACAAGAACTCATGGAAGAGGTATATGGAAAGAAATTATTTCTAATGTACTAAATGGAAGTAAAACTCAAAGATTTTAATGCACTCCAGTCGTCAGCACTGGATATCTCAGATGTGAATGAACTGTAAACACAATTGAATGTCTGCTAGCATTAATATTCAAATAAATCAGCTAACTTCTGGGAAGCTAAAGGGATCAAATAATTACAGGCTGCTTCCTACAAATACTTGAAGAGCAATTAGAAAGATGACGGATCCAAATTCTTCTTGGTAGTATCAGATGATATAATGAGGGGTGACAGGCAGAAATTGCAATTTGGAAGGATCAAATGGGATGTTAGGAAAACTTTTCTCATGGGGAGGGTAGAGCAGCCCTGGAGCATTTAAGTAGGAGAAGCTCTGAAAAATTCCTCTGTGGAGCTTCCAAAGCTTGAGCTAACAAAGCCATGCTGACTAGATTTTAGTACTGGTGAAAGTCCTCCTTTGAGTGAGTTGGACTAGATGTGTCAAGGGGTTTAACTGTTTCCTTCCCTCTGTATTTGGTATATTCTTAAAGTGCTTTTGAGTAAAGAAAATAGTTTACTTCTGTTTGTACACGTTCCAGCACAACAGTCACCCTCCCCTTCATTTGGAATAAGGATCCCTATCTACTGCTATATCAAAATTAAAATTCTTGTCAAAAAAAGCGTGTCAAAAAAAGTGGAAGTGCAGAAAGCCAGTCCTGAGGACCTTGCAAAAGAGAGTAAACAGGTGGAGCTGAGACAAACCTCACCACATCTTTGAACCGCTCCTACAACCAACTCAGTCAGCTGTAGTGAGCTCCCCAGTATCCATCAATCACAAGAATAAGACTACAACAGCACTGCTAATAAGGAGTAAAATAAATAAGATCTGCTTCTTCACACCAGCAGTCCCACTGTGCACTGAACAAAACACAGTACAGTATGAAATTTGCCGTCTCCTTCAGTAAGAACAAACAAATGCATTAAAAAGGGGGTTTATTTGCAGCAAGTTATCTGGGCTGATGAATGGCAGTTGTGTGTAAAATGAGTTGAGCAAGGTTATCGGGGTTTCCTTTGGAAAGGGACAACGCTCCGCTGTCAGTTCCGTGTGGCGGACAGCTCTCTGCGGGACAACACTACACAGCCAGCTCTCCGCAGAAACAACTCCACATGAGGAGGGTTAGGGTTAAGGTTCGAGCGAGGATTAAGGTTTAGGGCTTCCCATGTAGGGTTATTCCCACAGAGAGCTGGCTCTGTAGAGTTGTCCTGCAGAGAGCTGTCTGCTGCATGGAGCTGACTGTGGACAGTCATCCTAGACCCGTTTCTTTTGATACAACTTGAATGAAAATCAGCTTCTATGATGGTGTAAATATTCCCAGAGCAGATTCCTTAATTATTTGCAGCCTTGGTTCATTCAGATAAATAGGCTGTTTGAGCTTCATTTAGAAAAAAAGCCAATTATTCATTACAGATGTATCTCTGCTCTGTGTACTTAGCCACATACTGCAACTAATGGTAAAATCCAGAGCAGTTGAGCTCATACCTCACAGTTAGCTTTAAAATTTCATCTAGTTAATATTTCCCTTCTTAAAACCCTATAAGCTAAATCCTAAAGATCTAACATGAGTTTTTACAGAATAGCTCCAGAATTGAGGCTTTTTTTAATAGATTCACGTAAACAGCGATTTATAGTCAAGAGTTACTATTGGTAATAAACTTAGGGCTGTTGGGGTTTTTAGATTCTCTTTAGAAACATTTCCCTTTATATCTTACAGATGTAATAAACTGTAATGTATCAGCTAATGAATGAAAGAGGACATTGGCCTCATGAGAAGGCAGCAGGATGTCCTGCTTTTCAAAGATATTTGCAGTGAAACTGATGGCAAGGATGGTGAAACTGAGACTAAGGTCTCACACCCCAGGACAAAGTTGAGGTTGTAAACAGAGAACACCACAAAACACATATACTATAACTGCCCTTTTCTAGTAGTCTCAGAGTACTTCACAAGGAAACTCAGTAACATTATTCCCATTTTTCCAATTCAATACCTGAGGCACAAATAAAAATTAATTTATCTAATGTTACTCTACATTTTACTGATTCTGGATCATTATTTCAGTACCTGGCCTTGTCTCAAGTACGACCCACCAGAGAATACTTATATTTTATCCACTACTTGTCTTCAGGAGCAAACTATATTTCAGATGCCTCCCTCCAATCATCTTCAGTCTAATCAGTATGATGGCAATCTGTGCAAATAATACTTTAAAGTACCCTCTGATGTCCACATTTTGTTGTCCTACTGAAAAGTTTAGTGACATCTAATGTATAGTCAGTTGATAAGCCCTGACTATTTTGTTAAATGACATTTAATTTCAGAAACTAGATATAAAACAAGAATTTGGTATTCTGATTTCCTATAACTATCTCACAATGCACAGAAACACGCATCTGGGTTCTTCTCATTTCTTTAACCTTCGGTCAGTTGTAGAAGTTAAAGCTTGCACAGCCAATGCAAACAAAGAGAGAATCACTAACAGAATACACAAGTTCCATGTCTTTAGGAAATGCTTCATCCATCATGACCACTGGTTTAAGTACATCAGGTTCCTTATTGAATGTACATTTATTCTCTCAAAGACTATATTCTATAAAATAAAAGCAAGGCTTTGACACAAATACAAATTTGAGTGTTGTAGCAATAATGGGAAATTCTTTTGACATACATTATATTGAGTTGTAGGATAAAATAGTTCATAGTTTGAAAATCCAGCTTAATTTGAGTGCATTTGTATCCTTGAAAGATTAACATACTTTTGCTAATAGCTTCTCATAATGAAAGTGTTTTTTAATTACGTAGAAATAGTGTTACATTCTATCTAACCACAGATTAAAGTAGTGGATCTGATCACATTAGTAATATTATCTTAGATGTACTGTGACAAATTTCATATCTAAATATTAATATACTTCTACTAATAGCGTGAGTTCTCCATTTAGTGCATACAATGGTGTTTCTGGCTTCAGTACAGTTATGCATACATGAGTCCTAGGAATTAAATGTATTCATTCCTAAAATTTCCTTTGCTTCTACTTCCAGTGTGTAAATCCCAAGTATTAAATTAAGCCTATAAATATTATTTCCATTTTTGGCTTTATAGTTATGTCAGAGGTGTTTCCTGCATCCAGCAATGTACTTGGATTTTCACTTACCTAGTAGAAAGTGGATCCCCTTGGTCTCAGCAAAGCTAAATAGTGAAATTATTTCCTGACCTTGTCTTCCATTTTGTTTTTATGTTCTGCAGCATAATTTTATGCAGGTGTTATTTCCAATAGATAGATTGTGGTCTAGTGCAAGTTCACACTTTGTTACAGTGGTGTAGCCAGTGGAGTGTTGGAACAGCTATTTTATAATTGTATGTTGTAATTTCAAGTGTGTCATTCTATCTACCTAAACCAGAATAACGTGCCACAGTTTACCTCTCTGTCAAGGAAAATAATCTAAACAGTATTTGTTTTGATGGGGGAATAGGTAATCAGAGTACTTCCCTTTCTAACTACTTTTATCTCTCCTCTTTTCTTTCCTACTACCCCTCACATCAGCAACAATTTCAATGACTATGATTAAGGGAAAACTGAATTTTGTGCTTCCCTTTCACTGCTGAGACCACAATCTGGATCCGATCTCAAGTCCTAATTAGCAGCTGATCTTTAGCTGCTATCCACTTCACAAAGTACCCTGCCCATGGTTTGCTGCCAGTTGCCATCAGTTGCAGCCTGTGTACAGGAAAAGAAGAGCAGAGCACTAATTATCACTCAACCTAATCCAGGGTTGAGGTCATTGGCAAGGAAGTGCGTGAAATGGGACAACATTTGCCTCTCACCTCTTGCTTCTCAGGTTTCTAGCAGTTTTGACAAATACAGATATTAATTTTCAAAAGATGTTCTATGTTTTCTATTTCCACCACATCTCTCTTCCAGTAGCACCAATGCTGGGGAGTAAAACATAATCTCCATTCAAAATCATTCCATACTCCTGCTTTTTAAAGAAAATACAAAAAAGTTCAGCTATGTGTGACTGGATTCATATGACAGCTTAATTTAAATGTCCTTTCACATTTATATATATTTTTTAATATTCTAAAATCCTTTACCTTTCAAAATGTACTGCTAAGCTTTTAAAAGCAAATTTCTCTATAAATCCCTTTCTCACTTATTCTGCTTTCCTTTTGCCATGTTCTGTCCCCAATTTCAGTTAAGAAAAATGTTTTGGTATGAGTATGTGAGAAAAAAAGTACTTTGTCAATTTCAAGTTAGCCAAGATGAAAAAAAAATTACTTCAAAAGGCTTATGTTTTTTTAATGTACTCAAATAATACAATTTTTGGCAAAAAGTAAATCTTCACTGGACAATTATCAAAAAAACCTAATAAATGTTCAATTAAGTTAGAAATAAACAAAGTAATTAATCTAATTTAAAATGTTTTTCTAAAATCTCGCTTTTTCCTGTTTTACTGTTTTTGTTAAGAGGTTAGAAAATAGATGCAGAGTAAATGGTAAATACTGTTGAGCTGAAAGCAGCAGCACAGGAAGGACATGGATCTGTTAGAGCAAGTCCAAAGTAGGGTCACAAAAATGATCAGAGGGTTGAAGAACCTCCCATGTGAGGACAGGCTGAGAGAGTTGAACTTGTTCAGCCTAGGCAAGAGAAGGCTCCGCGGAGACCTTATCACAGCCTTTTGGTACTTAAATGGGGCCAACAAGAAATACGGGAAGGGGCTCTTTATCGGGGAGTGCAGTGACAGACTGAGTGGTAGCAATTTTAGGCAGAAAGAGATTAGATTTAGATTAGATATTAGGAAGAAATTTCTTCTTGTGAGGGTGGTGAGGCACTGGCAGAGGTTGTCCAGAGAAGCTGCGGATGCCCCATCCTGGGAGGTGATCAAGGCCAGGTTGGATGAGGCTTTGAACAACTTGATCCAGTGGAACATGTCCCTGCCTATGGCAGAGGGGTTAGAACTGAATGATCTTTAAGGTCCTTTCCAAATCAAACCATTCTATCATTCTATAATCACAATGCTAATATTTGTTCTCCTTGAACTCCAAAATAGTCAAATACTACCCTAAAAACATAAAGAGGAAAGACTCCTATCACATTGAACATGGAAGCAGATGATAGTTTTGGCAATATGAAGATTAAATATCTAAAATACTATACTACAAAAGTGGCAAGATTTAGGTATGGTTCAGAACGAAGATATAGAATAAAATTAGGCAGAAGGCCTCAGGTCAGAGGGAAAATCATGGTGTTACTCAACTCTCAAGAGAGTAAGGAAGGAAAGATTAGGAGCCTGGTTTTGTCCTTCCTGAATTGCAGTGGATAAAAAAAGTACATCTAGGGCAACATGCCAAAATACAGTCCTGGGTAAACACAGAAGAGTTGAGGGCAGAGAGAGGAATATTCAAAACACCAGCCTTAAGATGATATTGAAACCCTGAAAGCAGATGAGGCTAGAAAGCCCACTGATGAAAAGGAAATGTTATAAGAACAGAAATTTGTGGGATGCCTAAAGAATGTAAGAGAAATCTGTTGAAAGATACACTGAATTACATAGTGGAGGACAGGAAGATTAGAGGAATATGGTATTTCTCCTTAGGCTGAAAAAAACTTCCACTTTAAAATAAGATTTAGAAATGATGTAACCCCTGTAAGAAGAATCACTTCATAGTTAGGGCACTGGAGATCAAAAGAGTCTAAAAAATAGCCCTTCTCTCCAAACACAAGAAGAGGAGCCATATTTTCCACTGCTAATGCTTATTAGTTGTCACAGACTGGGTGCACATCATGATGAGTTGTACTCTCTCTTCAAACAGTTCATGGGGCAAGAGTAAAACCACTCCTTAGAACATGTATTTCTGATGGAAATTATCAACCTAGTCCCATTCTTACAATGTTATATCTAATATAAAGTTGCACATTAACTTTATCTTCTGTTTGAGCAAGTACAGGGGCAAACTGGTCTGCGCCCAAAGCTTTTATAAGGCAGGAGTGAGATTTTGAAGGAAATGCCGAAGCATGTTCTCTAGATACTTACATTTACTTAATTAATCATTACCAGTTAAATTAAATTTCACACTGAAGTATGAAATATGGCACTCTGAAAAATGACATATACCACTATCATTCACTGGTGGAAAGAATAAGGTAAGAAGAAAAACTCTCAAATCGTTCATTGGATTTTGAGCTTTAAAATGGCAGTCGTATTTTTCAGAATCACAGAATGAATCATAGAATGGTTTGGGTTGGAAGGGACCTTAAAGATCATCCAGTTCCAATCCCCCTGCCATGGGCAGGGATAACTCCCACCAGACCAGGCTGCTCAAGGGCCCATCCAACCTGGCCTTGAACAGTTACAGGGAAGGGGCATCCGCAACTTCCCTGGGCAACCTGTGCCAGTGTCTCACCACCCTCATCGTGAAGAACTTCTTCCTAATGTCCAACCTAAATCTTCCCCCTACCAGTTTAAAGCCATTCCCCCTCGTTCTATTACTACAAGCCCTTGTAAAAAGTCCCTCGCCAGCTTTCCTGTAGTCCTGTAGTTCTGGAAAGCTACTATGAGGTCCCCACAAAGCCTTCTCTTCTCCAGGTTGAACAACCCCAACTCTCTCAGCCTGTCCTCAGAGCAGAGGTGCTCCAGCCCTTAGATCATCTTCAGAGCCCTCCTCTGGACTCACTCCAACATGTCCAAATCCTTCTTATGTTGGGTATTCCGGAACTGGGGTCTCACAAAAGCAGAATAGAGGGGAACCATCACCTCCCTTGATCTGCTGACAATGCTCCTTTTGATGCAGCCCAGGACACAGTTGGCCTTCTGGGCCATAGTCACAGAGATGTACGCTTTTAAATGGGTTCTATCAGAGAAGTAGCAGTATTTCTTACCTAACTCTTTTAATCAGGCAGTGAGTGGGTTTAAGACTCTCCACCTCTTAATCCATTCAAGACGATGTTCTCCTAATGCTTTAGTATTATCAGTTCTCTCTTTACCCACCGTCAATTCAGAATTAATGACTGAGAGGGCTCGCTCTCTAGTGCATATGAATAAAAAAGCATGTAGAGCAAAATACAAGGCTTTGATGAATTCACAAAGAATGGAAGAAGTACTAATACATATAAGTATGTATTGTAGCAGTATCTGTTCACAGTTGTGCTCATGATATTCTAGCAAAATTACAATTAAAAAAGAGCTTTGACATGGGAGTGCACAACTGCCAGACTGAAGCAGATCAGCAACTAAGTGTAGGGTATAATGAATATGGAAAATGAAGCCAGAAAGGCCAATTGTAGCATAAACTGAATTTTCTACCAGTTTTCTGAAAAAAAAAAGGAAGCATTTTGTTTTGAAAATATTGGTTCTCCAAAACTTTCAAAGGAAGTACAAATACTAGAGACTGAGTCTAGCCATCACTATTGAATGCAAAAATCTGACTATGAAGCATGTGCAAACTTTTTTACCCTCCCTTTGAAGAACTGTTCTTTATATCAATACTTCCTTATTTTACTTTATTAAAAACTAACCTTTTTTTTTTTTTAAGCACATCATACATGAAAACCAAATTCTGGAGGGATAAGGACTTGATCCTTGTCACTCTACTTGGCCAACAGACATTTAATTCCTCATAAAAAGTGAAATGGCAAGAAGAAAAGAGAATCAGGTTTTATTGGTCTCATCTATGGATCAACTTCAAAATACTTTAGCCTCATTCAAATATAGGACAGGTCTCTTTCCAAGCCTTTTAATAACAATTGTTCTGGAAACCTTATACCATTAGCTTTAGGCTTGATGATCACCAAGTTCCAGTGGAAAAAGAGATTAATTAATTTCTCTTTGGTTATTCACAAGACAGAAAATACTTGCCTACTACTATAATCAGTCAAAAATATATGTTCATAACAATGCAGACACTACAAGTAATGCAATATTTGTTTGATGAGGCTCATAAATCTTTGCTGGTAATGCAATACCATACATACATATGTTGAGTTACACCTGACGGTTTTTCTTCATTGTCTTCCCACATAACATCATCAAATGCACATTCACTAAATCTGGGACTCAAAAATAAATGACACCATAAGATACGGATTTTCTTAATCCCTCCATTTACCCATACGAGTTGGAAAGTTCTCAAAAGCTTCCTTGGGTTCTTAGAAATTAATGCCACCTTCAATTTTATCACCTCAAGCTCTTTGCCACTTCTAGTTACAGAGATGAGACTGACGAATCACTGAATTGATGGATCAGAATGGATTATCTGGTAAAAGCACAGACTACAGAGGTTGATGATGTTGGCAGTTAACCATAGGCCTGATGTGCTTTATATAATTTTGATTCTTTTAATATGCTTCAGATAAAGTGCAGCAGAAATAGCTCACTACTTTACTGGCATTGTGTAAGGAAAAAAGAAAATTTAACTTTAAAAAATATGATTTTTTTTTAAGAATTATAAGCATCTTTATTCTACTGAATAAAATGTTGCCCTCATACAAAGGGTTTTGCAATACCTGAGAAAAATCAGCCACCAGATGTGGTAGATCTGCCTTATGAAAAAAAAATGTATTTGCACGTGCCAGTGGATAATTGTTTGGAATTCAGAGGCAAAATCTACAATGTTTCCATCCACTGCAGCCAGAGCGCTGGAAATGGAACAGAAGATCTCCTACAATTTCTTCTCCTGAAGCTCTCCCTGACAGCTATATGTAGCTCTGGACATACAAAATGAAAAGGGAATGAGGTTATTTTCTTACACTCTCAATGCCTCCCTTTCTGTCCCAGAGAAGTCGTTTGAGTGGCACATATGAAAAGACTGGTGAGAGAGATTAGGTATCTTCTCCTATATGGATGCTTAATGACAGCACTTATATAAATTTTATGTTTTAAAGACACAGAAATATTCCTCTCTACAGTCAGAGGAATGCAGCTCAGAGGCACTGGGTAATTTGCCTGTGCTTACACAATCAATAAATAACAAAGCCCAGGGCAAAATTCAGGAAATCAGTTCTACCTCCATCCAGACAAAGCACAGCACCACGTCATCAGCAGAGGAACAAAAATCATAATGATTCTTGTGATTTGTCATCCTGTCCTGAGCCTCCTGAGGGACTATCAAACCAGGCAGCAGAAGTTCAAGGACAGAATGTTCAAGAACTCAGCTAATTAATAGAAGGAAAAAACACGGTCAGTTGACAAGGGAAAAGAACCAGCTATTGTTCTGATGATGAAAGACACACTTCAATAGGCAGGCAAGTTGTCCCAGCCCTCCTGTTATAGCTCAAATAGTTTTGTTGGTGGCTCTTCTATAAGAATTCAATGTTACAAAGATATACCTTCCAAGAACAAATAAAGTAATAAACCTCTACCTTAAGAATTTTAAATCCAGAATTTTATCTTTTCATGCAGGATTTTGAGACAAAACCCCAATGTATTTTCATCAGCTGACACTCAGTCAGGTACTTTGAGAAACCAGACTGTCAATGAAACCAGAAATAATGAACAGGGATAATGGGAAGGCGGAAGAATATGATGGGAAATGCCATGACAGTGAAAAAAAAAAAGTACAACAAACTAACTTAAAGTGGTGATGAAGCATGGCATATGTGTAATAACTTGACCTTGTTCAGGTCTCATAGATTTTATTTTTAATTAAAAGTATTATTTATTTTAATTAGCAGTCATGATTTATAAGTGATGCTTTAGTTGAAAAAACACATTGAACAATGATTCTAGCCTATTCAGTCCAATTTACCTGTGATGTAACTGGCAGACAATTTAGGAAGAGAGAAAAATGCCCTGTGAATAAGGATTATATGAAAGTCATGAATGTAAACAAGATATTAATATTTTAATATTATTTTCAGTGTGACAATGAGCATCATCATTTTAAAATCATCATGGACATAACCTAGTCCAGTTCAAAAAGATATGATGATCAAAATTTATGCTTAAATTAATTGAAAAGTTTGTAACCATGGCATCTTTGGGAAAAAAAACCAAACAAACCAAACAAAAAGCCATCCACTGACCCACACTGTTAAATTCAGGGTTATAGTCCAAAATCAATTGTGCCTCAGCCAGCTTTCTATCAGCCGAGTCTTTTGTTTGGCAAAGACTCAACTCAAAATGAAGGGAATTCATTGGGGTGATAATTTGCTGTATGAGCACCTATAGAGTTGTTAAAATAAAGGTGCTGTGCCATATGCAGGTGTTCCAACATTCTTAAACAATTTGTCCAGTATCCCCAACGCACTTGCAATTACAAAGTAAGCAAACTCAGAAACTGCAATTCTTCATCTAGCATTTGGTTTGGAGCCCCGTCTGGCAAGCACCACCGACTCCTGAGTTAAAGCACATCCCTTCTGTTCAAATGATGATGATGTACTGCAAGAAGCTGCATTAAGGTCTCAGTCAAGTAAATTACTCTGGCTTCAGACTGTCAAGTAAACTTTGTAGCTTTGCACTTCATACAGTACAGTTTGTGATAAAGACACAAGAGCGCCAGCCTGCTGGGTTTGGCCATAAAACCACCCACTGAAGTAATCATCCTGTTCAGTATGTGATGGGGGAATATCATTTACACTGCAGAAACATACAGTAGGTGAACTGGAATAGTTCCAAACCTACCAAAAATTGCTTTTACCCACCTACCCCCAAAATCCTTCCTTCCAAACCTTCATGGCTCAGGAATCCGAGACAATTTCAGTCCTGAGATGAAATAACTATCTGATCAAAACTTTGCCAATTGTATTTACATTCCTGTTACTGCTTACTTACATTCCTGTTAGTGCAATCTTCCAAAATTATGAGACCATGTAAGCCAAGCTGTTGGGATGATGTTTAATAAGGCCAAATGTCGGGTACTTCATTTTGGACACAACAATCCCATCATAGCTATAGACTGGGGACAGAGTGGCTGGAGAGGAGTCAGGCAGAAAAGGACCTGGGAGTGTTGGTTGACAGGAAGCTCAACATGAGCCAGCAGTGTGCCCAGGTGGCCAAGAAGGCCAGTGGCATTCTGGTCTGCATCAGGAATAGTGTAGTCAGCAGAACCAGAGAAGTTATCGTCCCCCTGTACATGGCACTGGTCAGGCCTCATCTTGAATACTGTGTGCAGTTCTGGGCCCCCCAGTTTGGGAAAGATGTCAGGATGCTGGAGTGTGTCCAGAGGAGGGCAACGAAGATGGTGAAGGGGCTGGAGCACAAGCCCTACGAGGAGCGACTGAGGGAGCTGGGGCTGTTTAGTCTGAAGAAGAGGAGGCTCAGGGGAGACCTCATTGCTCTCTACAACTACCTGAAAGGAGGTTGTAGTCAGGCAGGGGTTGGTCTCTTCTCTCAGGTGACCAGCGACAGAACTAGAGGGCATGGACTCAAGCTTCGTCAGGGGAGGTTTAGGCTTGATCTTAGGAAAAAGTTCTTCACTGAAAGGGTGATTGGCCATTGGAATGAGCTGCCCAGGGAGGTGGTGGAGTCGCCGACACTGGAGGTGTTTAAGGGGAGACTGGATGAGGCACTGAGTGCCATGGTTTAGATGATGGCTTGGTGTTGTGTTGGGTTATAGGTTGGACTTGATGATCTCAGAGGTCCTTTCCAACCTTGTGATACTGTGATATGGGTCAATAGTGTTTACACATGTATATAAAGATACACATATTTATGTGTTTGTATGCATATATATATATTTTTTTTTTTCACACACACCCTTTCAACCTGATCAGCCAAAAAGGGGAAGAGGATGAGGTCAAGGCTGTTACCTTTGCATGAATTTTGTGTTTTCTGCCTACATTGATCTTTCTGCCTGGCCATGTGTATAATTACAGATGTGTGTGTGCCTTGGGGTGCTGGTTGACAGCTGGCTGAACATGAGTCAGCAGTGTGCCCAGGTGGCCAAGAAGGCCAATTGCATTCTGGATTATAACAAAGATGATGTGGCCAGCAGGAGTATGGAAGTGATTCTCCCCCTGTACTCAGCACTGGTGAGGCCACACCTCGAATCCTGGGTTTGCTTTTGGACCCCTCAGTACAAGAAAGATATTGAAGGCCTGAAGCGTGTCCAGAGAAGAGCAACAAAGCTGGGGAAGGGTCTGGAGAACCTTCTGAAGTCTTATAAGGAGCAGCTGAGGGACCTGGGGCTGTTTAGTCTGGAGAAAAGGAAACTGAGGGGAGAACATAACACTCTCAACAACTCCCTGAAAGGAGGTGGTAGCGAGGTATATGTTGGTCTCTTCTCCCAAATAACAAGTGATAGGACAAGAGGAAATGGCCCCAAGTTGCACCAGGGGAAGTTTAGATAGAATATTGGGAAAAATTTCTTTACTGAAAAGGTTATCAGACACTGGCAGAGGCTGCTCAGGGAAGTAGGGGACTCACCATCCCTGGAGGTGTTAAAAAAATGTATGGATGTGGCACTTTGTGACACAGTTTAGCAGGTATGGTGGTGCTGGGATGACGGTTGGCCTTGATGATCTTAAAGCTCTTTTCCAACCTTAATGATTCTGTGATTCTATGAATCCATGCTCTGCCTCAGTACTGGCTGGACCTGGGGACCTGCAGCTGCAGCAGCCTCATTTCTCTTGGCCTACGCAATCGGTCAACTCCAAACACATCATCCAATAACACAGGCAAAAATTAAGCTCTCAGTGAGAAAAAGAAATGAACATATGACATTTTGTCTTAAGATATGGTTAAAAAAAAGCATTATTTGTTCTCAGTCACTTAATGAGCCATGTTATCACTGCAGAAACCTACATACCCAAGCAGGATAGAAAGATAAACTTTCTAAATCTCACTAACATAGTACAATATGTCTTCTTATTTTTCAAATGACAAACCACCTCATTTCCCTTTTCAGCACACAAATAAGATACCAGACACTTCTAACAACAGATAAGGCTGCTAAACGATGAAATGGGAATGGTTCATGTCACACTGTTCTCAAAAATGTTTTTGTGCTGATCCAGTCTCCTTGAATAAAAATAACTGTATATACATAACACATTGTTTGCTACACTTGCAGGTTTTATGAACTTCGGTAAAAACATAATAAAACCAAGTACTCAAACTGGATGAAACTGCTATGGGTAGGAGTCTGCATGTTAGAGATGAGAACTGCCCTTGGCCATTCAGCCTGCACGGTATTTATGAGCAACACTTCATTTTCACAGCCTTAGAACACTTACAATAAACAATAATGATAATCATTTTCAAAACACTTGTTGAATTTCAAAATATTTTCCCAGAGAATAATGTTTGCCTCTCTTGTTTTGATACGTGCTTCTGAGTCAGTATGTTGTATATAACTTTGGAGAGGTAAGAAGCTTCTGCTTATGATATTGAACAGTAAATCTTGAACAATAGCCTCTTAGATCTTAATAATAACATTTACTCTTGTAATACACGCAGCTGTATCATCTCTTTTCGAAATTAATTTAGAATAAGAAGGAAAGTATATAACATTTTTCAACCCAGCTGTGAAATTATAATTGCATTCTCACTCTAACTACATAAAACCCACCTTTCTTTGTCAGTTCTGGGATGCGCAAATCCTTCCTCTCCACAAAATTTACCATCCTAAAAAATACTGACTTAGAATCAGCAGTCTTGGTGTATTCTAGATACTAACTAATTTCATAAATATACTTACTAGTGGGCAGTACAAGAATAATTTTATATAATCTATATAACTATTTCACATAATATATTTAATGGTCAGAAACATTACACATTTAGCTGGCAAGTCTCTCTTTAATAAATGCCACACTTTTACATTAGAAATTGTATTTCAATCTAATGTTTATATTTTGACTGCACCTAAAATGTGCTTATTGTAGCATACTGCATCAATAAATGAACAATTATTTCTCAGTGGCATGTAAAATACATAGTGATGTCAGCAGCATTAAATTCTAGTGCCAAGTAGGGAAACAGTTAAAAGTAAAACTATAAAATTAATATACTAATTTCAATAAAAGGAAAAGATTTACCTTATTATTTTTAGTTCAGACATGCAGTCATGTGCAAGGTAATTCAATACCCACTGTATAAAATATGAACTATGAAAATGTTTTACAGATGGTTTTAATCAGCTTCCTTTGTTTAACATCAGACGCTAACCTCCAGAAGATACATACAAGCTGCACATCCTACAGGTAATGCTATCCAGATGGGATGTTTTCCCTGTACATCACGCTTAATAACATAAAGAATAAGGAATAACATAAGGAATACGCTGTGAATAAAAAGCACCTTGGCACAAAATTTCTAATGTCATTTTGGATTCAGTGGCACAACACATCTTTTCCAGCTTGCCTACAGTACATCTTGTGGAAAATTCCCAAAGCACACAGCATAAAAATGTCTTGAATTCAGACAGCTTTATGTTGACTGCTTGGCTGCAGTAAATACTAGATACAGTAGTGATATCATCTTAATTATTAACTCCTTCCTTTGGTTAAATTGTACAACTTTCCAGCTGTTAGATAGCTTGGTTATTCCTGCAGTCTTATCCCAGACTGAATTTTCTCAGTCTACTGCAGTTTCATCAGGAAGATGCTGTTGCAATGAGTGAGGCATGTACATATTTCTTGGCAACAAGAAATGAGCTTTCCTTGCGTGGATGCTGGTTGGCAGGGAGGAATAAAACATCAAGCTTCTTAAATTCATTATTCAGTCATGAGTAAACAGTTAACACTTCTTCAGAGAAGAGCTGACCAGCTAAGACACTGCAGTTAGGTGGTGAAAACATTCCCTGTGTATTACACCACTAGATGAATTTGCTGAACATCATTATCTCAATATCTCGTTCAAGTATTACCTACTTAGACAGGGAAAATCCCCCAAATAACCAGACAACTTCAGTGATTCTTGCAGAAATGCACCCTTCGTTCTGATGATTTGAACAAAGAAAAGAAACAAAATCTTCCTTTAACCGCTCCAGAGAGACAAATCAAGGCATATGCTATAATCTCACCAGTGTAAGGACTTAGCCTATATCCATAAACTTCTCATTGTTCCTCAAGTGGGACATGGGAGGAGTTTAAGCCCTTATATTTTTGCCACGGATGTCCAATATGTTTTATAGGTTTGCCTAAAATTTTGTGCCAGAGTGACACCGTTTTATTAGGGCTGAAATGTTCAGGGACTTATCCGTCACCTAACAACTCTCTGCCTGGGAGGGACTTAGTCTTCTAGATAACCTCAATAAACACTGGGAGTATTGAGCTCTGCACAAAATTCAAAAGCAGGGTCACCTCAATTAAAAAATTAATATGCAGACAAAGACACTCCCTAAAGTGAGCCCCTTATGGGTCACCACTTAGGGATCAGAGCTGTCACCAAAGAGATGAGCTAAATTCCTTCCTCCAGCCAGCAAAGATTGAAATGTGACCCTCAGCCCTCAGGGTAGTGTTCAAACCAGGAGCCCTAAGCCAGGCTGTGGAAGGGAGATCTGTACCCCTGTCCTGAGACTACATCTCCACAGGAGGATTTGGTATTTGCTGGATATGAAGGACAGTAAGAGGGAGAATGACCCTTCACACTAGTGCTGAGGGGACTCAATCAAGACAGGGTACCTGAAGATTAATACCGCTACAGTTAGAACTGCTTGTGCATGTTATTTTACGGCTGGCTACCCCAAAATACAGGAACAAGGCTGTAATTAGAGATGCAATTACACAGAAAACAGCAAAGTCTACAGGTTTAATTTAATGGCTATAACATAATTTTCTCATAACTACATCATTTTTCATCATAACTACTCATTTTCTCTCTCTAAAATACCTGAGTTCATATGTTAAAGTGATCAGAAATACACTCCTTTATGGAATAAATATGTTAGATATTTACTATAAGATTTCCATCTCACTGAGAATAAGGTGAGCATAAACAACTATCTTGGGAACATAGGTCTACCTGCATTTCCCATCAACTCAGTCCTACAATTACAAAGTAGCATTGAATTCTGTCAGCTATTTGTAAACATAGCTTGTTTCATAGAAGCAAAAAAGAAAGCTTTGTTCAGTAACAAAAGCAGCAATGCATATAAAGCATGAAGAAATTCAAGAATGAGGATACCACAATTCAACACATATTTCTCCACCTACTGTGTTCAGCTCTGGGGGCTCCAGCATAAGACAGACATAGACTTGCTCAAGGGGCTGGAAAACCTTCAATACGA
The DNA here is from genome assembly GCA_033558185.1 of Dromococcyx pavoninus. NCBI lineage: Eukaryota > Metazoa > Chordata > Aves > Cuculiformes > Neomorphidae > Dromococcyx > Dromococcyx pavoninus. Next base: position 2,118,714 of record JAUMJL010000502.1, on the reverse strand, counting down.
GGACAGGCTGAGCGAGTAAGGGTTGTTCAGCCGGGAGAAGAGAAGGCTTCAAGGAGACCTTAGAGCAGCCTTTCAGTACTTAAAGGGGGCTACAGGAAAGCTGTGGAGGGATTTTTTTATCAGACAGTGTAGTGATAGAACGAGAGGGAATGGTTTTAAGCTGAAAGAATGGAGATTTAAATTAGACATTTGGAAGAAATGTTTTACCGTAGGATAGAGACGCACTGTCGCAGATTGCCCAAAGAAGTTCTGGATGCCCCATCCCTGGAGGTGTTCAAGGCCAGGCTGGATGGGGCTTTGAACAACCTAATCCAGTGGAAGGTGTCTCTGCCCATGGCAGGGAGGTTGGAACTGGATGATCTTTAAGGTGACTTCCAATCCGAACCGTACTATGGTTCTACGAGTCTTCACTTCAGTTTTGTAATGGGAATTTGGGGGTAGAATTCAGCTGGAGATCAACACCTCAAATTCTGCATGTAAAATGCATGTAGGTGTCTAAGTTCCCAGACAGTAAAAGGAGCCTGGAAGCTATCCAGTTGAATTGATAGGACATGTTTACGGAGTTGAATAGTTGACTCTGCTCCAGTGGGTGCTTAAGATATCTATAGCAGACGCACACACATAGATCTGAATTTAGGTATCTGAATCCAGACTTGAATCCTATCTTTCTGTATTTATCATGAAACCATGCATGCCCTCTCCCGTCAACCAGGACATAAAGTATATCAGTCCAATTACACTTCCAACACAGCTCATCCACCAAACACAGGTTGTAACCATCAATCCAGGTTTGCAATGCAAAAAAACCAAAAGAGGAACCTAGAAAAGGCTCAGACACAAATATATTTTCAAAGAAAACGCACGTAAGAAAAAGATGTACGAAACTACATTTTCCATTAGGGAACTAGATCTTCCCAGAAAGAGTCTTGACATTGCTATAGGAGCAGAGGTGTTCAGGGTTTCTGCAAAAAGACATGGATATCTACAACAAATACACTAGAGATTATTTTTTGAGTGCATGCAATCGCTAGTCTACGGTTGGAAAAACAGATGGGAAGAAATCTGCAATCCAGTGATCTTGAGTTGACTCAAGCCCATCTTATGGGGTTCACATCCCTTTGGGAGTGTCAGCACATTTTACTAAGTACCAATAAACACTATTTAAAATGCTCCCTTCATCTGAGAACAGTAGCAACTCTTGCATAACAATGCAGTCTTGCCTTCCATACTTATATTACTGAAGGACTTGGAAGTTTAATAAAAATTTAGATTTGAAATGGGTTGTGACAGGTTAAGATTAACATCCTCTGACTGAAATTGCTTAGAAGTAGGGAACTGGCAAGGCACAGGCTATTTTTCAACCAGATGGGCATGTTTCTACTGACAGTGACAGAAACATTTCCACAAAATAGCCTCCTGCTGTCTGCAACACTAATGAAACGCACTGCATACAGTGGCATAACGGCACTACATTTCGCTCCAGAAATGAAATGTAAACTGTGTCAACCATCGTCCAGAACTGCACAACATCTATAACTTTTCTATAAATTAAGCCTTTGTGAGATTAACTGCTGAAGGGCCTAACTGCTCATAAATATACACTCTCCCTGCTCCCCCATCCCGCCCCAAATTATGTGATAAAGGAGGATTTGAACTGGAAATCCAACCAGACATTCCTCTTACCAATCCATTCTGTTTATAGGGTGAAAAGGTATACAGGAGCTGCAGTAAACAGATAAGAGCAAAACTACTAATTAAATTATGAATATCTCATTCCTGCTCCCCAAAACAGGTGTGTATACATTTTGATGACTGCAAGTATATGTATTATACATACAAAATGCACAAAGGTGAGATGTAAGCCTTTCATTACCACAATTTTGAGCAGCTGTTTCAATCACATATAGTCCTGCAAGACAGGATCTTACGTAGCTTAGACTGGTTAGTTATATTAGCCCATAGTCACACCAAAACATCACAACAAGGGCCTGCTTGAAGTCATTTGAAGTCCTTAACTTGAAATTCTAATATCTTCAAAGATGTTAAATCAAACCATAAATCTGTTTCCAATTTCTTTGTTCAAAATCCACTGCTATGGACATTTTTTCAGATATTAGAATAATTAGGAGGTTTAGCAAGAATTTGGAAGAAGATAATACTTGCTATTTGGAATGAAACGAAGTGCCTTTTTTTCATAAGGATGTGTAGAAGAAAATAAACTTTGCAATACTGACTTTATTCTAATGGAGAAGATTGACGTGGGTTTTTTTTTTAATGGAGGTCACCAACCCATGATAACAGAATACATCGGAGAATTGTGACAGACTTCAAGCACACAAACATGTAGCATTATTGAAAAAAGTTCACTGATTTTTTTTGGGGTAAAAGAAAGCTCATTGTTCCTCCCAGATTGAAATTGTTCAGAGTAAGTTTTCTCTACAATGACCCTTTCAAAAACTGTTCTAATATGAAACTATAGAGAACAAACAGAGTGAGAAGAAAGCTCTCCTTAAACGCAGAAACGTTCTTCTCTATCTATAAGCAATATCAGAGGATTGCATATGCTAAAAAAATAAAACATCACTAGATCAGACTACCAACAGAAACATCTAATGCTGGATCATATAATCTGCTTGGACAACACTTTTCTGCATTGTATTATAGCATTGCAACAGATTTAAACCTACAAAAGGTTTAAAATAACTTTTTGTAAATAATTGCCTTCATCACTAATATCAATTAATTACCATTAAAAATGAATAAAGACAAAAATGGTCAAGCTCTACAAGACTGCTGCAGCTATAACCAAAGCAGAAGATTTATAAAAATTAAGCTGGATTTTTGAATTACAAATAATCACTATTAAGTGTTATTTTGGATTAGATGCACACGTGAAATACATGAATAATTTTATCATAACCACTGCTCAGTACCTTGAAATAAAATATTTTTCCATTGAAAAAGTCATATTCCTTGATGCAAACCATTTTGTATATATGCACTGAGCAATATTTCACAGGTCTATGGCTAAGATTATAGAGAAAAATAATGACATCAAAAGATATATCCAACAGTCTTATATTATGGCACTCAGCATAAGGGACGCACAGTTTCACACTTATGTTCTTCCAGCAAGTAGAGAGCTGAACATTGGTCTTTCCTGTCCAATGCTGTTGCCCTACCCTCTGGACTACCAGCTAGATTAGATTCCTCTTTATCTCAATAGATTTTTACATTTTTTTAAAAAAGCTTTTAGTTCTGTCCTCATGAAATAGTAAAGCACATGTCAAACCCTCTAAATTTTTCAGGAAATGGAATTCTTGTTTTCCAGCCAGACACAGTAATAAGAGAGACCTCTGAACAGGACATGAACTCTGTAATGCTTGAGCATGAACCTGAGTTTTAGGTTTGCAGTGTTTTACTGAGTTCAAAATCAGGCATCATTTGAATCAACTTTAACAGTAATATTAGAGAAATGCCACCACCTCCTATTGTAACTGCTCCCATACACAGGGATTTGAAGGAGTTTCAAATGCATGGATAAATACTGGAAAAGGACCAAAATGAACACAAAGGAAATTCAAGTCCTAAAAGCTATATCAAAGCAATCTGAAAAGCTTGCTTTAAACCTGTTAAAGGAAGGAAATTTACAGTTAAGACTAAAAACCCTGGCTGAAACTCCAGCCTTCAAATACAGATACTGCTTTGCCGAAACAAGAAAGTGTAGGCAAACCATACAAATCAAGGCCACAGTGTCAGACTGGATTTCCAGTTTTAACTATGATTTGTGAGATATTAGAGAACACTTTATTTCATTCTGTTTCCATGAAGTTGTAGCATTCAGATGGACAGGCCAAGAACGCTCAAACTAGCTGAGGTTTTATTATAGAAGCAAAATCACTACCTCACTTGAAGAAGTGAATAGATTTCTTGCTAAAGGTCCACGAAAAAGAAAAAGGAAGCAATACTTCCAGAAGTCCCAACACTAGATTTAGGAGCACTGCCTTTCCCAATATAAATTCCTTTGTAGTGCTAGTTCTTCCCATAGCAGTATCAATCATGATATTATGTGCAAGTATTTCAAACCAGTTGCTGGTAGCTTACACTAAACTTTGATTGGGCAGTTATCCATAATTCTTCCAAAAATGGGACTTGATTCAATAAATAATTGTATATATACAAATATATATACATATACATGCATATATTTAAGAGCATTCCTGAACAAAGGCCAAAACTAGTTCAGGAGCAGAGATATGGCTCAGATGACCTCTTGAGGCTCTTTCCAGCACAGTTCTTCTACAGGGTTGAGGACTGAACTTCCAGAGCCATCAGGGTAAAAATGTGTCATAAACCAAAAGGAAATGCTCGATTTATAACTGGTGTGCTAAAAACCTGGCGTGTAGAGAGGCCAGAGAACTGGCCTGGGTAGTGCAGACACGGAACAAGCAGACTGAGTCCTCGCACAGGTGTCAAAACCATTACACAGTTTTAAGCAAGTCATCAAGCTCAATTTTCACATGTGAACAGGAATGACAGTGAAATCCAGGACTAGTGTGAGGATTAACTAGTTATTACTGCAAAGTGCTTTGAAGACAACAGGTGCTGAGTAAAAACACTGAGTATTACTGGGATGACTAATCAAAAATGTTAGTTACAAGGAGAAAGAATCAAAGGCAAAGAGGGGTACCACAGAAATTCAAGACATCTGGGGAGAAGAATCGGTGTAATAAAGCAAAAACAAACCAAAACCGTGTTATTTGGCAATCCCACATGCAAACCACTTGAACTCTACACTTCTGGAGCTTATGTCATCATTGAACCACCACCTTCCTACTTTGAGAAAGCTTCAGTTTAGAGAACTATTATTTAAAGCATACTATAAAGCTGTCATGGAGCAGCTATTCAAGAAAAAAACTACCAAGTCAGGACACTGTGAGAGTCATCTTTCCCCAGAAATTAATACACCTTCACCCAGCATTGATAAGAGGGGACATAGAAAATTACAGATGTTCCTCAGGATTTCAAGAACCTCTGGTATATTCCGATAATTCAAGTATATTGTGTATTAAATAAATTTTAAAATATCATAAACAGTCCTCCATAAATCCTGCAAACCCTCTCATTAATGGTTAAGGTATGATTAATGTTTGTACTGGGCCATTTTAATTACTTAAACAATTCAGAGTTCTACCTTAAAAAGCAGCTTTGTGAAACTGCAATAGTTGCAGAATATTTTACTCCTGGGCTTGATAAAACACTAAACCAGAAACTGCTTTAAAATAACTGCCTGCCACAGCAGTTTTAGCCAACTTTTGCACCTGGTGCCGAGAGAAAAAGCCAAGTGAACTTTCACTCACTTGTTGCATGTCAGCTTCAATGCAATGTCTTTCTTCTGTTGTGTTTGGGTTTCTAACTGGAAGAGACAAGTAAGCTAAACTAGCAGCCAATCAATCCCTAAATTCTAAGACTGCAATAAAATTTGATACCAATAAATCTTTTCTTTTAACAGCCAGAAGAGATTAACAAAGTTATTTGAAATTTTATCCTCCTCTGTTCTTTCAATAGGACGATTACCTGACAATCCCATTGAATCAAATAGCAAAATTAAGAGAGACACAATTAAGCTTGTATATACATAGGAACAGGATATGCATTTATGCATATCCCTAGTAGGCCCTCCATTATTTATTAGCCTTGATGTATTTTTCTTCCTCTTACAATAAAACTTATTACACCTTTGGATTGTCAAATAAAAACTCAATTGGCTGAGACATAGACCATCAATATAAAATAGCTTTGCACAGCTTCCCTCTCAACTATAATAGTCAACTTTTGTCAGCTCTCCTATTCATTTGTTTCATAACATGGGGAAAATACACTTCATCTTCTTTGTAGTTTAATTTCTCATCAGTAAAGTGATCCAATTTTTTTTCCCTAATTTAGAAAGAAAATGGAACAATGTAAGATGAAAGTGCCAAACAATGTAAAACAAATTAAAGAATCAGAGATTATAAAAAATGTAGTTACTGAATATTGTGAGAATGGTTCCTAGGAACAGTATCTTGTGAGTGTGTCGGAGCTGATATACTAGCATCAGGCTGTGCATCACTATACAAGTGCTCATTATTAAGGACAAAGATGCATGCATTCAGACTTCCATGTGTATAGTGATGTTCACCGAGGAAGTATCTGCCACAAGACAACCATTTTACTATAAATTCTTCACTGAATTTTTCTCTCTCTTTCTTCTTAGCCTTGTTCGCTCCTTCATGGTGGCCACGTTCCACCTGTTTCATCATTATCCACCTACTTTCTCTGGCCTCATCCGAGATTCAATTTGGGAGCAACTCATCTGCAGATTCTCACTGCATTTGCTACTTTTTGATGGCTTCCCTGTCATCATCACTTCATGTCCACAAAGCCACTTCCCAAACTCTTTCTCCACACCAGATCTTCTGCAAGCTCCAGTGCACCAGCTACAACTTCTCTTTCAAATCTCTCTGCCTCTTATTTGAATTATTCCCATTCTTTTGCTATTGAGTACTTTGAAAGAGGGTCGTAGGATCCTCTCTGAAATTCCTTCCACTATATTTTTTTCCATCATTTTTTATTCCACTTCTTCAAACAACTCTTTGCTGAATCTCATCCTCCTTATTCCTTATTTGCAACTTGCATTCCTCTTTTAGTTCCATAATTTCTCTGCTACAGGAGAAGACATATGCATTCCCACAAAGCTGCACCTAGCTTCTGTTCACAAACACCTTCTCTTGTCACAAATCTCTGACCTTTTTCCCAAATCTGACCCATCTCAATAGATGCATCACATCTTGCCTACTTAGTCTAATTTTTCTTTGCTCTGTGGCACTTTCACTCAAGGTGTACTCATGTCCTCAGTATATACTCTCTTTTAAAGAAACCATATCTCAATCCAGCCTGTCTCTCCAAATCTTTCCCCATTTCTTTCTCTCTCTTCATCTGTAAAAAAACAGAACATGCAGTTTTCAGCTAATGCACAGAATTCCCCTCTTCTGACTCTGCCTTGGATCAGCTCCAACCCGACTTTTCTTAAATCCTCTCCCTTAAAACTATTCATATACGGGACACTATGGGTCTCTTCCTGGCCATAAATCCAGGCTTCCATTATGTCTTTATTTTCTCTGACTTTTCTGCTGCTTTTGACAGTTATCAATTCCTTTTGTGATCACAGAAGTTCCAATTATCCTCCTTTTTTTTTTTTTGTTCTCTTCAAGGCTTTTGTCATGGGGGAGTTATCACTCAAGTGGGAGTTATGTGGCTAAGCAGAGATGTCTATATGTGAGTTGGTCACCCAGGCCATCACTTACAGCCACTAGACAGAACAACCATTCTGGGTGCAAATTCACCTCACCCTGAAAAAAACAAATGCCTGAAAGAAGTCAAATAAATTATATCCTACAAGTAACATTTCTCATTTCTCTCTGTTGTCACTGATTGTTTCTCCAATAAGCACACTATGACTGGAATATAACTATTGATAGGTAATAATATAGTATAGTATCTAATATGCCATGGGCACACAGAGAAGTACAATGCTTTTACACAAGACACAAGAAAATGAGCAGTCTAATTTCACAGATTACATGTTGGAGTTTAAAGTAAGAGTGCATGAAAACAAAGCTACCTGAGTTTGGGAATCTTTATGTAAATCACAGATACAACTACTGCATGGAATCCATAGCAACTAATGGCTGTGTTGAAAATGATTCAGCTGAATCGAACTGACTCTAAAACACACACTTTTTTTGAGAGGATCAGCCATTTATCAATTGGAACTGAGCTCCTGACAGGTCTTCTCAAATTTATTTCCCTTATACTTTCCTCCAACCAAGCCAACAATTCCATTACCTCACACAAAAAGGTCTAATACCAGGCACACAGTTCTTTTAAACAGATATCTTTCCCTTAATTTTGGGTCTGAATAGCACAGGAATCTGCAGATTGCACAGCCAATGTGTCTGTAAGGAAAAAAGAAGTTTCTGGAGGGAAAGTTTCAGCCTAAAGTAGTAGAATTAAATAGTGACATCTGGCTAATAAAGTTTACCAAGGTTTATGTGAAGAGACTGGTTTTATGGCCACATTCTGGCCTTTTAGGAAACTGAGTAAAAACTAAGGGCTTCCTCAAGAGGTGGCTATCATCTAGGCAACTATTGCCACTGCTGCCTAAACTCATCACTAAAACACAAAAATTCATTGACACTTTCAAACACAGCTATACAAAACTCTTAATGTATTATCCTTTTTGATGAAAGACCCTCAGTTAACCTAAAAAAGAAATCTCAGGTATTAGAGTCAGAGAGTAAATTTTACTTTGTCAGTTGCAGCCTCTGTCAGGAATGGGTTACAGTCCATACTTGGATTGCTCCATTTATTTTCAAGTCTGAGATAAAAGACTGTTTGTGCTAGTTTTTGTGTACAAGTTCTTTTCTGTCTACTCAAGGACTGTGCTGCCATCAACACTCCTATCAAGTAGAACTCGTGGCTTAAAGATAAAAGAACGCAGAAATAAAAACCGTTGACATCCCCCACAATTAAATAAATACTGATCTAAAGGTTTCTGCTCTTATCACTGTTTTTGTTGGCCAGTGACACTTAGAGACACAAAAGAGCTATCTTTGCCAGAACTAAAGCACTTAAATATTAAGAAAACAAATTTTGCAGTGTTTCAAGAAGTAAAAAAAACTTTTGCCAAGTTTTCCAGCAGTGGTGTACTATTTGTATATCCAAAGTAATTTTTTTTGAATGATGGTAACACCTTTGCCCTCAGTTTTTGCTTTCTTTTGAAGAAGAAGAGAAACGGAAGATGTTGACAAAGGTGGACAACTTTGGTATCGACAGTTATCTATTAATAATAAAGTACAGTATTAGAAACTCAAGACCTCTGAACACTAGGTGTCAGTGTAAGAAATGGAAAAATATCAAAAACCTGTTGTTTCCAATCAGGTGGATTAGCTAAGAAACCAGAACCAGCTGTGACCACATTTCCTTGTAACTGCATAACACTGTTAACAAGCCAATCTCCCTAAGAAAAGTTATTCTGAAACTATCAGGTTTGCTTGAAATCAGATAAGGTGATTTAAAAACTACAATGAATTTGCTCTGTTAAACACTCCGTGATGACCTTTAAGGTTTATGAATTACAGTTATGGACCACGCAGAATTTAATACTACTCTTCTATCACCACAGATATCCATAAATCAGTTTGTGTCTTTCACAGATTTGTTTGACAGAATCAATGAAAAACAAAATAATAAAAAAATATATCTAGTGCCAAAATCATAGAGGTGAGATGATGCTCGCTTCACTTACAAAGACCAGATGTTACAAGGATGGCCAGAATGTTAAATAACTACTTTAGGAGATGAAGAGCCACATCCTAGAAGTGCCCATTTATGTCTTCTGACTCAAAAGATGATCTAGCATCATTATCTAAGGCAGAGAAAAATAAGTTTGTTTGCCTTTATGTTTGGTTTAAGTGAATGTACTCAGGATCTCAGATGAAAAGCAGAAGGAATGTTACCCTTCACCAGGCACTGAGAGTTAACATTTGAATAATTAGTTGAAAAAGTGCAAGTAAGATGAAAATAATTAAAATCCCATTGTTTATTGGATTCTGGAGCTGATTTAAAAGATATACAAGTGTTTGTCAAGTTAATCTGAAATCCATCTCCCTAAATAAATATCCATGTATTGCACACCATTGATAAAGATAATATTCTTTACATTTAGTTTACTATCTCCAGAATCAGACTAATAGATTAGATGAGTCTTTGCTTGCAGATATGGACTTTACACACATATTCATATACTTATAATATTCATTGTACATCATACAAATAAGTCAAAGAAATAAACACTGAATATCAGTTTTCCAATTTCTGAAGCTTGGGATGTAATTATGATTTTTCACAGATAAAAAGATCCTTCAGTTCAGTCCACATAAATGATTTGAGACACTTTTTAAGCTATGTCAAAAACAGTCTTGGCGCAATCCTGCTCAATCATAAACACTTTCAATAAAGGAGACCAGAGCATTGACAAAATATTGATTTACTAGAGTGCATCATATCGTGCAATAAAAATCTAATGATTACTGTTCAACTTCTTTACTTTTCATTTGATCTTTCCTCAAGAGCTAATCACTGAGAATTTCATTGGTCTTTTAGACAAACAATAGTGACATCATCATAAGCAGCCAGCACATCCTGGACTCCGTACATCTGTACACTGAATGTATCAGCTCATCAAGACTTCCTAACAGTATGTATAAGAAGAGGATGTTTAGCCTAGAGAAGAGGAGGCTGAAAGGAGACCTTATTGTTCTCTGCAACTACCTGAAAGAAGGTTGCAGCAAGGTGAGTGTTGGTCTCTTCTCCCAAGTGACAAGAAATAGGACGAGAAGAAATGGCCTCAAGTTTCACCCGGGGAGACTTAGACAGGATATTAGGAAAAACTCTTTTACTGAAAGAGTAGTGAAGCACTGGAACAGGCTGCCCAAGGAAGTAGTGGAGTCACCATCCCTGGAGGTGCTAAAAAAACATGCAAACATGGCACTTTGGGATATGGTTTAGTAGGCATGGTGGTATTGGGCTGACAGTTGGACCTCACGATCTTAGAGGTTTTTTCCAACATTAATGATTCCATGATTCTATGCATTTGTATTTTGGAGACTCAGGCTGGGATCAGCTTATCCATTGATTCATAAAAGCCCCAAAAGCCAAGATAACTGAGTACATATATATTTAAGAATGCCACAGATTCCAAAGCTCTCATAGTGAAATTTCATACATACATAATTCCTCTTGCTCAACAGCCTAAATAGGAATCTGATGTGTTAAGGATGGAATAAACAGACCCGTACACATAGACACATATTTATGCACATATGTACACCACACAAAACTTATTAAAGCCAAAAGACACAGAAAATCAGGATATATTTGGATTATAGCTGCCTGTACTACCATCGCTCTTTATATTTTATATGCACTACAAGACAATGATCACATTGCTTTCTCCATTCAATGTAGTCAATTGTTTGGGTATTTTTTGTAACTATTGAAAATGTTGCTATAGTTATGTGGGCATAATTATTCATATCTTTCTCTTTGTTGTTTTCTAATAGTTCTTAATAATATCATCATAGTCTTTCCAATTTTTAGATCAGTGAGGCCCATCATCACTGTATGCTGAGCATACAACTAAGCAAAAGCAGCAGCTCTGTACCAGCACGTGTTGACTCTGCAGAAAGATCCATGGGAAATAAAACTTCTGACCAAGTAAATATGTTCTCATCTTAACAGAAATCACAGAGAGAGCCCAGAATCCCTGACTGGGACTCCTGAACTGCGTCCTGAAGTAGATTCTGCCCTTTAGAATAAATATGTTTGAATATGGTGAACAAGAAGCAGGAAATGTTAGAATAGAAAACTCAGGACATAACTTCATACAAATTACCAATGAAGAAAAAGCAAGACTTCATCAAAAGACAGACAAAAGACTTCACTGTATCCAATTTAAAATTTCTATAAAACACCTCCTTAACAGATATTTTAAAACACTCTAACGTATGATGAAATGCTACTTGCTCAAGTAATCTAAAGTCAAGTGCTTGCCAATCAAGAAATATTAGAAAATAAAAAGGTATGATTTTTTAATAAGTAATTGACAAAACAGTGTCTTGTGGCTGATGAGTGCCTTTTTAAACCTTGTCTCTATCCACAAATGACAGACACACTGCCATTGAGCTCGTTTGGTACAGGAGTAATAGCATCTGATCTCCATGGAATGGCAGTGAATGGGTTGAAGCTATCCAGATTTTTTCACTGTTAAAAAAATACACTCAGAATGACAAAACCTACTCTATTTTACACAGAAAACTGAACAAAAAGAGTTTCTTTTTAAAAACAGCCCTTATTTTGTAGCTGCATAACAATCTTTTAAAAATGTAAACACTGTTAATTAACGGCCACAAGTTGCACCAGGGCAGGTGTAGACCGGATATTAGGAAAAATTTCTTTACTGAAAGGGTTGTCAGGCAGTGGCCGAGGCTGCCAGGGAGGTGGCTGAGTCACCATCCCTGGAGGTGTTTAAAAGACAGGTTGATGAGCTTCTTAGGGACATGGTTTAGTAGTGGACAGGTACGGTTGGACTCGATGATCTCAAAGGTCTTTTTCAACCAGATGATTCTATGATTTCAATATAATGCCAAAGATGAAATTTCAGTTAAAGAAAAAAAAGGATAAAACTTACTCCTACCAATGCAATAGCATAATCTAGAGACCACAGTTAAATGGTACAAATGCACAGGGAATGACTAAAAACCACTTGCTAGAGATAAAGTCTCTTCCCTTCCATCACAGATGAGCAAGGCTACAAATATACATTACTAATACTTGGGAAGTTTTTTCTATTTCAGACTTATTTTCCTGTTCAATTTCTTCAGGGCAGGTGTGCCATGTGTTCACTGCAAACGTATGCATGTTGTTTAATCTACCCTACAGTAGGAACAGAATGAATAGTGGAAGGATATTTCCCAGATGGTTTTTGTGAACTCCTTTATCCCATTCGTGTAAACACACACCGTGTTCCGGTTTGCTGAGTTGTATATACACCCTGTGACTTTGTACAAAGTCTGAATGTTTAGTTAGCCAGAAGATTGTTTCCATCCTGTGATTCATTAGGTCCCTATGGTACCCTCAACTTCCTTTATTTTGTACAATCACAAATTATATTAGTTTGTCTTATTTTGATAACCCCACTAATTAATGTCCTGCACAGGAAACTTTATTACTGTTTTAAAACAGAGTCATAAAACAAGGACTTTTCCTGTTACTAAAGTGGCATAAGTGACAGTCACATATAACTTTGGGATCAAGAGTGAGCAGCGCTTCACACTGTTTGTTTTTATCAGTGAGAAACTTCTGTTCACGAACAAGGTGGTTTTTATTCTTTCTTTCGTATAAGGAATGTCAGAAATTCTACAATTATGTACAGAAAGGTTACAAGTCTAACATTTCAAAAAAGCCAGTAAACAAAACTGGAACTGAAGGATTTCAGAATAGCATAGAGGTTACACACATTAAAATGACTAAACTAGTTTGTGAATGAATAATGAGTGGGAATTGCTTTTTTTAAAAAACAAAAAAGCAACCCTGTAGGAGCAGGCAGTAAAGAAAAGAGAAAGCTCTACCCTCGTTTCTGTTTAAATCCTCACTTTTCCTGCTTCCTTCTCCCATTGCCTAATGTCTTTTTCAGTGGACGGGCACGCAAAGATGAGTCTTCCCTCCTCCTAATTCATATTAAACTGCAATAAAATGGTTAAGAGCTGCAGGAATAAAGCTAGGAAGCAAAGAACGCACACTAAGTTCATTCAGAAAATGTACAGCCCTTTGAAAACACAAAATTCATGCTGATCATGATTAAGTACATAGCATTTTGTATCAGTAAATCTATCCTATGCTTTTCACCCTTCCTTTTCCTAGTCATGGCAAATGACTACCCAATCTTTATTTAAAGTCCCTACTATGAAAAGCAATTTACTCCACAAGATGGATTTACTCTGGAATTACGCAGGACTTGACATAGTGCTGAATCTCTGCATCTCACTGTAAGTGTTCTACCTACAAATTACTGCCACAATTTAAAATGATCTACATATTCCAGCACACATTATTCACCTGCTGAGATGTGTTCTGTGCTTCAGTTGAGACCAAAGGACTTATTCTGAAATACTGATATTATCTGTGTAAGGGACAATTGATTTCCAGTAGTAATAAAACACAAAAAGTAGAATTATCTATGTGTATACGCAAAGTGTTCATCTATACAGAAATCTTAACATGAGACCCAAACCATGCTCCTACAAGGGAAGCAGGAGTGGAATGTAGTAAGTATTAGGTAGCAGCATAAGTTGTATAAAATTAAATTCTTCCATAGGAAGATAAAAGTAAGTGATATAAAAAATCCCAACAGATACCATGTACAACATGATTTTGGGCAACTGAAGTTCCTTTAAATTGACACTACTGCATTCTAAAAGGGCCAGCTGAGTGGGTTTGACTTAAATCATCAATTGAAGAGATCAGAGTCCATCTTCTAGCAGATGGACACTAGCTGACACGGGGTAAACCACAACTTTGTTAACATGAATCTTGTAATTCTTGACAGTCTCCATAACAACTCATCACACTTCACTAAGAATTCTAGTGGATAAAACATTCAAAGGATGCAGTTAAAGACTGTTGCGATGTGCCACGGCCTTCCCTCTGAGCAGCCAGTCCTTCATGGTGACCAGTAGGTACAGACACCAAACCTCTCAATCGTAGTTTAATTACCAATAAAAATTCCTATTCTGTTTCTCTTAATTAACGCCTCTTTTTTTTTTAAAAAGTGTGAAATAATATTGATTTGTCCTAAAGAAGAATCTTTGAGTTTCTGTTCTAAGGGTCTGAATAAATATTAATAGATTATTACTAAAAGATCATGCTTCAAAACCTTATTATTGCACATGCAAATTTTATTGGATATGATGAAAATACTAACTAAAAGAGGCCTTGTTCCACTTCAAATGGTAAGTAATTTAAAGGCTTGTCAAGTTTTTTTGGATTCCCCATTGAATCTTTTTTGTAAGCACTCTTTTCCTAGTAATAGACATTTACTACTTGTGCTTAACCATAAAGAACAATAAAGCCTTAATTGAAATCTCTAGTCTTAGCACACATAAATAAATATAGTTTTAGGGTAATATTAAGGCACCTATAAATACATACAGATGGGTTACTAACCAGATACTATCAGACAACAGTATATTTGATTTCAAGTTAAAATTTGAATGTGCTGTGCTGTTCAAATTAGAGAAAACCTCTTCCCTGGAGGTGTTGAAAAAGCGTGTAGTTGTGGCACTTTGGGATGGTAGGCATGGTCGTATTAGGCTGACTGTTGGATTTGATGTTGTTAGAGGTTGTTTCAAATTTTAAAGATTCCATGATTCTGTGTTTAGTATCGAAAGAAAAACATACTGAACTTTGTCATTCTAGGGTGGGGGGTTGTGGTTTTATGTTGCTCAACAGGTAAATAAAATATTTACTGTAATTACAATATATGCAAAAAAATTTCAAACTCATTCTAGAATTCTGACACAAATTGAATGGAATTTCTCTCTCAATTTTTATGTTTATCTCCTAGACATTCAAACTTCAGTAAGCTGCCAAAAGCTCCCTTTATTAGTCAGCTGAGGAAATAAATTCCTCAAGAGACTGATGTCATCTAACTCAGAAGCTAATTTTAGGATGATGTGAATCATCCTCTGAAGATGTTCATTTCCTTCTACACATTGGTATAAACTTTTAGCAGAACTGAACTTAATGTAAAGCAGTGTACATATTGTTAAAAAAATACACACAAAATTGATTGTTAAATGTGATGCAGACTTTAAAATGTCTGCTTTTCAAGAATTTGACTTGCTAGTGCAGTCATCTGCCATGGCAGCTGGTCCTCATGAAGAATATAGTGGTTTGAAGCAGTGATCGTATAAACCGGTCCAAGCCAACCTCAGATTTAATAGAGTTCAGATCAACTTTGAAATAGGAAGCTGGAACTATAAACCTCTGACATATCAAAAGTAATGACACTGGAAACTTATTTTTTAATTCAGAAGCTCAAATCTAGACTTTGTCTACAAATATGAAGTCTTCTTACAGACGTTTACTATGAAAGATGTATGCAATGTGCCACTTTTACTGCAGGCATAGAATTAATTTCTACAGTTCAGCCTATACATGTATTATAGATGGCAAAATGGACATGAATTTTGACAAGAAATCATTAAATGACATAATGAGAACTGTGTAGTCCATTAACATGAGTAATGTGACAAAATCCAGGTAGTAAGTAATAAATTTACATCTGCAGTCAACTTCAATTATAAAAATAGCTTTTTCCTAGTGCTGGATGTTTACACACATGAACACCTACATCTAATGTGAAAATTTAATATAACTACATAGTAACACTCAATAAGCATGTGCAGTTATGACAAATGTGAAAAAACCCCTATCAGAAGTCTGAAGCATGTAAAAAGCTCCCTGATTTAGGATTTCCGGCATCTGAATGTCAGAGGTCAAAGCAATGAGCTATTAAAGATACTTTCACTTCCTCAGAAATAACGTGCTGTCTTGGGCTCCGAGGGGTAAAGGTTAGAAAAGCTGTTTATCTACCACTCCGTTCCCATTCTTCCTTCTGTCAGGAAACCGTACATGCTCCCACACCCCATGCAGGGTTAACCCTGGGTCACGGTCATTCCCCAACTAAGTGCCCGGCTTTGATTTAAGTGCAAAGACCACACGGCTGCAGGTTGCATTTTCTGAAAATGCACGTTTTGATATAAAGCTCAGCTCAGCTAAGTCTTGGTGGGACGTAAAAGTACAAGACTCTTCACCACATTATTGCTAAAGAAAGAGTGAAGCCACAGCCATCGGTTTGAATAAATTAAAGGGGTTGTTAACAAAAAGAAAATGTTATTTTGTAGTAGTTAGATCTAGAATAAAAATTACAACTGTATGTTTAAATTAGCAAATTTAAGGAGTGGGAAACCTGTGGAGAGGAGAGAGAGGTTGTCCCCTCCCCAGGAGCCACAGGGCATGTTCGGGACAGACCCAGAGGAGAAAAATAAGCAAAGAAACCACAGCACAAAGATGTCAGGAGAGTGTAGAGACAGGGATATCCCAGCAGGCTTTGGAGACAGGAACAGAAACAAAGCATCTGGAGCTGGAAGGGACCCCAAAGCTTTTGCTGTGAGCCAGGAAGCCACCGAACGGTTGCTGGATTAAGCGCAAAGCTGAAGGAAAGCACCTGCCTGCAGACAAACAGTGGGCAGGGGAGGTTTATTTATATTATATTTTTAATTGAAAATACTTTAAAAAAATAATATAGTAATATTGTATATATGTATAAATATATATAAAACATAACTATATATAAAATATAAATATACTATACATACACACATATTTATACTATGTGGTCTGCCCCATTTTGAATTTTCTCAGTTTACAAAAGTTTTTAATTCTAGCTAATGTAGCAACAGAACCTAGCTTGAATCTTAAAAACCCTTCTGCTTGCTGAAAGGGCTCATTATAGAGAAAGACCTAGGAACTTACAGCTTAAAGCTCTAGCTGATCCAGGGACTCATCATATGTAAATACCAGTAATAACATGTATTAATAATTGATATACATTAGTTTCATACAATTTGCATACCCATACACGTTAGTAATTTCATTTGAAGAATCAATATAATACGAAAAAACATATGCTATGCTTTCCAAACAGCATATATAAGAATATATCTTCATGAACAGAATGTCAGATGGCAGGTTTGTGCCATGGTTTAAACTACCGTTGTTGATTTCTTAAGAACTGTTGTTAAACTTTAATTAAAAACTATGGAAAAGTTAAAATCTAGAACTGCTTCTGACATATAAAATTTGAAACAGCCCCATTTAGCATGGAGGATAATGATCTCAAGTTGTACACTCACTGGCCTTCAAAAGGGAAAAAATAGTCAATACTGCATTATTTTCAACAGAAATCAAAATAGCCAATAGTAAGAATATTTGAACATAAACATCAAGAAAGTAATGCATTAACACAAGAACAGAAAACAATAGCAATGAGGCCTTCAGATGACTCCAGATTTTTTCTTTTCAAAAACTTGAAGATTTTAACAAAAACCACATCAGCTTTATTCCCAAGGTTAGGCTGGGTTGCAGATCTCACACAATTACTGCATAAAACCATAAGCAAAGTGCACACACTCTATCTGCAAGTGCAACAGTAGCTTCTACGTGTGTTCTACTGAGGACAGAATGTCCACCTCTGTTTCTGTTTTATTTGTTTCTAAAACCAGAACGATCTCTTATTAGTCATTTGATCATGAAAATTTCATGCTGTTTCAAGCAGGTTTAGAAAATAGATTATTTTATAAGGTATTTCCTTACCAAATTTATCAGCTGAGTGTGGACAATGTCTTCCACCAGTACTGCAGTTTCATGGAGTGGCCTGCGAGCATCTCCTAAGGAAAACCTGAAATAAGAGGTTTATCACAAGGTTATGAAAATGGGTAAAAAAGAAACAAAGTAGGTGGTAACCAGAAAAATAAAAAAATACGAATAATAACAACAAGCTTAGTAGACTATCTGTATAGAAATGATCACTGAGTGTGGTGCAAGGAATATAACTCAAAGTAATCTGGTTAATGGAACAGAAGATCTGCCAGTAGGTATTTAATCTCAAATCTAAATGCATATCTTAATATGGAAGGAAGTGCTATGAATTAAAGGTAAATATTTTTATACATAAAAATATATGAGAGGCTCTTAAAGTCTACACTGCAAGATTAAATGATGAGAGATCATGAAGAGATGAGAGTATTCATATAATATTGGAAACAAAAAGCAAAGCTACTCCAACAGGCATCATTAAATGAGAAATTGTGACAATGCTTTTGTAAGGCTTTATCTTCTCTAAGAAATACCAGAAGTTGCTCTCCATACAAGTCTTAACTGCCAGCCATTTAGCTGAAGCTCGGCTTGTTCCTTTCATCTGAGATGTACTGTGGCCATCACTAGTCTATTAAACGAGGTGTAGATGCTGCCAAAGCATTTCCCATACAGTGTTCAGCCCTGTGAAACTATTAATCTGGAACTGGGACATTTGACACAGTGTGCTTCAGCTCCAGCTGAGCTCCAAGCAGAGTACAAGGGCACTTAATCTGGAACTTCTAAAACATCCGGGGGGGGCTGACACATTTTTTCACTTGTTGGTAGCTGCGCTCTTTCAGAGAGGCAGTTGAAGTCCCAGTAAAGGTTTTTTAGTGTTCAAATGACTCCAGGATGCACCCTAACTCCACCACTAACCACTGAGTGAGTCTAAAGAGCTAAAGTGCTCCCTAAACTCTACCTTTGTCTGGGCAGCTGAGCTGCAGGCTGGAGAAAAGAAAAAGCCTCTTGCTGTAGGAACTTCCCTTCAGCACATAAAGTGAAAAAAGATGCTGTTTGTTTCAGTTGACTACCGTCTGCTCCTTGCCTCTGAAACCTACACTTTCAGTCCAGTCCCAGACAGCAGAAATGGAGTATTCAGGGATTCTAGCTATGGATCCTTTATGTATTTTAATATATATATATGCATTTTTTTTATGTGCTACACACAACTTTGAAAGAATTTCTTAATGTATCCACCCTTCTACCCATTCAAGAAGGATGCTCTAAGTAGGTAACACTGGTTTTGCCTATTTACTCAGTCATTTGTGTAAGTGATACAGGATTCAAGAACAAGAAAATCCTTCACTTTTCTCTTATCTCATTTATTTACATAAAAGAGATGGGCATATTCCATCTTATAATTAAGAGGATCAAGAACAGACTTAAAAAAATTTGCTCAACTGAATCCTACATCATCTACGTGTAGTGCAAGCCTGGTGGAAAGCTATGGTCTGCAGTTGTTTGGACACCTGCACATCACAGCTTTCATGGAAGCTGAATCTTTCAGCCAGAAGAACAGAGCTCAGGTCTAGTATCTGGTATTTACACTCCAGCACCCTAAACCAGGCACAGTATTTTAGAAATAAAACTACCCACCAATGGCAGTCTGGGGAAATCAAAGTCTTTAACCATTCTAAAGATTCACTGGTTCCTCTACTTTTGGTGTCTCTGTATCTGAATTTTGGCTACATTATTTTTAAAATTTAAAGCTGTTAATTCCAAAACAGTCTCACTGGGGCCCAGTGTTGGTTCACTGAAAATAATGTTACATGTGCATTAAACCAAAAAAGTGCTATTCCAATATTACATAATTACAGGGAAAGACAACTTGCAATGGTCTCAATTATTTTTTCAGGACATTTCTAAAAAAACCTGTTCTCTCTCCTCCTAAACTTGAGTTTTTAAAATAAGAAAAATGATACAGTAAAACATATTCACTTTAAATGAAGTAGTACAGGTTAAAAATAACATTACATTTTCTTATAAAAATAGTGAAACTTCATTTATTAGCAAGATTCAAATTCTCATACTCAACTGAATATATCAATTATTCCCTTACAAAAGCATTCCTCAATCCTGCAATAAAATAACTAATATTTTAATTTATAAACAACTAAAGAGTTACATAGTGGGGGATTTTTTTCCTTTATCTAACAATGAAATTAGATCCACTATTCTTCAAGCAGCATTTTAAACTAAAATTATATTAAATTTCAGCTTGATACAGGTAAGAGCATAACAAGAACTACTTGGGCAACATCTGAGCATAACCCATTATACTACACCGGTCATAGCATGAGGAAATTACACTCTATATTTGTTTCCTGTTATTTGTCTCTCTTTTTGAGAATATCAGCACCTTGAAGAGATGGTCACGTTTCATAATGTGTCGCACAACATCTCTAAAAATGAGCACAACTCAAATAATTTTCTCTCTATTATGCAGGAGTGGATGTGTCCATGAATTACAATGTCAGGTACTTCCTAAGACTATAAGCACAGAACACACTCCAGATCCTATAAAATATTTTATAAACTGCAAATACCTGGATATTAAATAGGAAATACATATAGAAATAGAAATATTTATTACCATATTGCACTGGAATGTAAAATAATATTTAAAACTATCCAGATTCAAAACAAATGGTCATATAGGATAAAACTGAAGCATTTCTCTTTTTTTAAAGTAAGGTGCATACATATATTGATAAGAAAATTTACTTTTTTTTTCTCCTAATCACACTAAGTATATAAAAAACCCTCAGAACTCAGTTATCACAAACATAGCATGTTGTTCCTTCTTTCTTACTGGCCTTTACATATTTAAAAGGAATTTTTCTTTCTTTCTAACTTAAAATGGAAAGTAAAACATCTATATAAGAGTCCAAATTGGATGAGGCGTTGAGCAACTCGATCCAGTGGGAGGCGTCCCTGCCCATGGCAGGAGGTTGGAACTGGATGATCTTTAAGGTCCCTTCCAACTCAAACCATCCTATGACTCTACGAAGAGAGTAGGAAACACCTGGTTGCCAGCATTATCATCTCGTACATAAATTTATTTTGTTCACAGTTTTATTACCAAGCATTCCACATACATAAACGAAAGAATTGGTTTTATTTTCTGAAGACAACAAAGCGCAATAACAAAACTCTGGTTTTGAGGCAGGAAATTGCCTCTATGTTGCGATGCCCTCCCTGTCTGCATGTAGAAGTCTCTCTCAGAAGTAACTACCAGCTCCCTAAATGGCATGTTAAGCAGAAGAGAGACAATCAAGATCATAGAATCATATCAAAGAATCATAGATTGGTTTGGGTGGGAAGAGATCTTTAAGATCATCCAGTTCCAACCCCACTGTCACAGGCAGGGATACTTTCCACTCATTAGGTTGCTCATAACTTCATCTGACCTGGCCTTGAACACCTCCAGGGATGGGGCATCCATGACTTCTATGGAGAACCCGTTCCAGTACCTCACCACCCTCACAGTAAAAAACACCTTCCTAATATCTAATCTAAACCACCTCTGTTTCAGCTTAAAACTGTTACCCCTTGTTCTATCACTGCACTCCCTCATAAAAAGCCCCTCCCCATCACATTTATCTGCAAGGAGACAGACATCAATTTTTTTGCTTCATTCTGAAGCAGAAGGATACATCAGAGGAGATGCTGAAACACAAAGAGAGACACAAAATCAACTGCACTACCTGATTACATAGAAAATCAAGCTCCAGATGCACCTACTTTCCTCCTCCCTCCCTTAACCTCTTCCTACATTCAAAGGCTATTTCTATCTCAGTTTGCCTTCAAAGTTTTCCCACGTAGCTTCTGCCAGCGTCTTTCCCACACACAGAAAACTAGATACTGGCATGGTGGTTTCAGCAAAAAAGTTCAAACCACCACACCTACCCACAGCCACTTCCTTTTTCTTTGCAATGGACGTGGGATTTTTTTCGGCAGGAAAAATAATTGTAAAGTTTTGACACTTGTTAATTGTATTTGGATAGCATTTAATATGTTTCTTGACATCCCCTCTAGATTCTAACATTATTATAGGATAATACAATTTAAGACACAGTTTTGTACCCCTTCCTGGTACCAGATATAATAATTACAAATGCACAAGCAGTTAAAGTAGTAATATCTTCCATTTTCTTCTTCACTTTTGCCGTTGTACTTCTCCGTGACAGATCAAACACTAAACTAAGAGTCCAGGGGCTCAGATTTTTGCCAAGTTGCAGAATGTGAGGTAGGTTAAGAACCAAAACAAAACCCTAGAAATAAAAGAAACACAAAACTTGGTGCCCTTATTTCTGGGATCTGAAACTGAACTTGCTGTTTTAATAAAACTTACGAATTTCATTTCACATATACTTTGCTTTTAATAGTTCGTTGGAGAGTCTTTTAAAGAACCCGCTATTCCCTATGAGTATAAATAAGTATTCCTACGAAACACGTAACAATTTTGCTGAAAATAAAATAGAAAAGAGCTGTTTCCCCACAGGTAAATACAGAAGATAAAAGGTCCCAAAATATAACATCAGTGGTGCATCAAAACAGTAAAAAGATACAGAAGACTGCCCTGCTAATAGAAGCATCTACCCATCAGCCACGTCATACAATAACAAGGCCTTCTCAGAAGATCCAGTTTCAAAGGTTTGTCGGTTTTACAGAAACGTTTTTACAAGGGGGCGATCAGCTTTACCCGGATTTTCACAGGAGGATTAAAATAGTCACATGAAGACTTTATTGTTTACTTTCAGCTTCTATTTCCGATTTATTTAAGTTCCTGTAATGATGTTTCCAGACTCGTCAAAAGGGGTAAATGTCCAAGCCACTAAATGCCTACGTGAAGTATCATGGCATCCTATGTGTAAACACACACGCACGAACTTGGCACATGCCAAGGTTCAACAGCTACGCAGGGACCTACATTTGTAAGAACCTCAAAATCTTGAGGCACTACAGAAATAGATAAGGCACTTTCTTTGCCTCATTTCTTGGGGTGTTAAATGCCTGTGAAAGCTACTGGGCCAGGCAGAGAACAGGCTTGCTTCAAAAAGCCCGATCCAGAGCTCTCCAGGTGGCCAGACCACCAGGAGAGCAGCGTGGAGACAGAAAGCTGCTGCAATCTCCCATCCTCCACAGCCTTGAAAAGCTGTCCTGGCCAGAAAGGAAGTATAACCAGGGTGGCTGGGAGTGCACTAAGCTAGAATAAATAGTTTCCCTTACTGGGGCTTCCATTGAGTTCATACCATAATAAAGCTGCCCAACTCATGTGGAATTTACCACCTTGAATAAATTTGATGAATCTTGCCCAGGAAAAGTATAGAAGCAGTGAGTGAGACTGGTGGGAAATACGAGGTTTTTTCTTTTCTAGAAATCCCTAACAATTCTCCCTGTTTCTACACAAAGGATTTGCAGCAGCAGAGGTTGAACATCCTGACTTGACGGGGTTTTACGCATCTGAAGATCTCACACAGGACAAGCAGACACTTCTGTTCTCAGCACAGAAGTATTTCTTTGCTGCTGGATGCAACTAGACTGGAATGATGGGTCACAGGGGCACATGTGCCTGCAGAGTCATCAAGAGGAGAGACCTGAGTGGGTGCACATTGTGTATGTGGGAGTGTAACTAGTGAATCATAGAATCATAGAAAGGTTTGGGTTTGAAGAGACCTTAAAGATCATCGAGTTCCAACCCCCTTGCCATGAACAGGGACACCTACCACTAGAACAGGCTGCTCAAGATTCCACCCAACCTGTTTCCATCTGTGCCTCTGCACGTGAAGATTGAGGCTCTCCAGCATTGAATGACTGAGCTTGAGGCTACCCAGTTTTGCAATTCCTAACTCAGGATATGTTGAAATATCAGACTCAGATTAGTGTGTCTGTGAAGACAAGTATTTGCACATAGAGAAGTACACAAAGGAGATTCAAAAGGAATCAAAGGAGCTTGGAAGGTGTTCTGACAACACCTAATGAGAACCTAGAGACTAAACTAACACGTAGACAAGTACTTGCTGACATTCAAATCTGAGTGTCTGTATTAGCAAGCTGATTTCCAGCCTTTTTAACTGACCAACCAAGCAGAATATGATCAAGATATAATTGCTCACCACAAACATAACCAGCTGATTCACTGCTACAAATCCAAAACCAGGCAAGGATCCCATAAAATCACAGAGGACCTATCAACTACTAGATATATTTGGACTGAATAATATCTGGGCTCACATCTCCTCAGTATTGTAAGAATATAAAATAAATTTCTGTCAGCTGTTTGGCAGGAATGTATTTGGAATACACAGCATATTAATTTCCAGAGTTGTTTTCATACTGTAAGCAAGTGTAGTCCTAAATGTAAGTTACTAGAGACTTGTAAATCAGGTGGTGACAAAAAGAATCAGTTTTGCAGTATTGAGCACGAGAACCGCCAGAAAACTTCAAATACCAGAAAGACAAGCACTGCAAAGCACTGAAAAAACACCAAAAGCAAACCAGAAAATCAGTAATACATCATGTTGAAGTAATTCAGCTTGGTGTAATAAGATGCTGACTATTAAGACAAAGAGAAAAATACAAAGCTCTGGTCCCTTAGGTGTCAGAAAGTTGAGAAACTACAGGTTTCTTTCTGATGAGCATGGGAATGAGCTTGTCATTGCAAAATACCTCTCAGAAAAAATAAGACAAGGATAGTATGTTTCTCAAAGTCTCAAAAGCTAAAGCTAGCACTTCTCTCTCCAATTTGTTTACCATGGCTGTTGTTGAACAAATTAGGGAGAAGTAGAGTCTAAAAGGAAGGCAATGACGGGTGTTAAACCAGAGAATTGATTAGACATGCACAGGACGACACTTACGGAGAGTGAAGGAAGAAATAAAGAACAAAATCTACGAAGAAGAAATTGCCCAGAGTGAAAGGATGATTGCAATGGGGAAAAGAGGTATAAATGACATCTCAAAATTATTTCTATTCTATGTTAAGATACATTATATGAGAGAGATGATGAGGCAGATTTTTGTTTTGTAGACTTAATTCCTTCCTAATACTATCAGTGAACTTAGTATACAGATATAAATTTAAAAATTAAATAATCTTGCTTGCTTATTGCCTTGACTTAATGAAAAATGGAACAACTTAAAGCACTGAGTTATGTTAACCAACCAGCATATTCTACCAGGGCGACCTGAAAAAGCACTGGAATTTATATTGCTATGTTTACCAGGATTTAGTGCAAGAGATGTAAAGTCAAACTGTAAATTCTAGCTGTGTTAGCTTTTTCTTAAAAGTTTAGAAAAATCATCTTTAAGTTACAATAAAAACAAGCATTCAAAACCTACAGCAATTTTAATACAGAAATTACAAAAATTAGGGTTATTTTCTAGGGTTTTTTTCCTGCCAAGACTGTCAGTGGCTAAACTTGGATGAAAATACTAGGATTTTGCAAGAAGCAATTCTTGAAGGTTCGGATGGTCTTGTGCAGTTTGGTACATCGGTAATAACCCGACGGTGGTTTTAAAAAGCCTGTGTGGCAAATTCTAAATAATCTGCCTGCAGTTTACACCATCAGGGCTCCTGAACTTCAGTTGCTGTGCATAGGTTACACTCCCACTGAGCAGATCCCTGACTCTGGGCAAGACCAAGGCAAAGTGCACTGCACGTACCGAGATGCGTTTGGGAGAAGTAGACGGCACAGTCATTTGGTCTATCAGGAGAAAGGGATGAAATGAGAGAATTCACTTCTCTGTAATTTTTGACTTATTGGGAGTGTTTACCACCATCCTGACTGAATCTGCTCTCAGTGCTGAGGGGAATGGTTCTAACTGTGAAGAGGAAACCAGAAACGCTGATTTAAGCAATATCACAGACTTCAATTTGTGTGGTTCGTACGCTCTATAATCAAGCAAGATCTACACTAACATTGGTAAATACAGCTTCTCCCTAATACAGGGGTGGTGTAAACTTACAAAGAGGTTGCACTAAGCCCATTACAGAAAAGTACCAACAAATTCAAGTGCCAAATTACAGAAAAAAAAATAAAGCATACCGTTTTTTTTACATCCTTACAGAAAGAGCAACTGCAAATGTAGACTGGCTATTTTGAGAGTCTTTACTCCAGGACAGCGCTCATCCTTGTGCTAACTTTAGTCCTGCAAGGACAAATACTGAGATCTCTTCTTCCCAGCTGCACTGAGCTACTCTATTTACTCAAATCACTTCAGGATTCAACCACACTATTGTAAAACCCAAGAAGAGTTGAGTAGAATAGACTCATTCGCTAACACAAAGACCCAAGAGCCAACTGTGAATCATGTTGCCTTTTAAAATGAACCCATTTAATTCATATGATTAGTTGTGTGTCCACAGTTAATGGAGAATGCAACAAAGCCCACAATACCCAGTTGTTAAGAAGTTCTCTCCAGAGGGCACTCCAGGCTGAGAGAGTTGGGGCTGTTCAGCTGGGTGAACAGAAGGCTCCAGGGAGACCTTATAGCAGCCTTCCAGTACTTAAATAGGGCCTACAGAAAATCTGTGGAGGGGCTCTTTATCAGGGAGTGCAGGGATAGGATGAGGGGTAATGGTCTTAAGCTGAAAGAGTGTAGTTCAGCTTAAGGAAAATGCTTTTTCAAAATGTGTATCGTAATGAGAACAGTAAGTACAGGAAGAAACGGAAAGGTAGCTACAAAATATATTTTTCAGTATAAAATTAAGCCATGATGATGTCTGCAGATATTGGAAAAGCATAAGCAACAAAAAGAGAAACATTACATAATACCATTTAATTATTCAAAAGTACATAGTGACAAGTTAAGGGATTAAATTTAGAAAAGGAAGGTTTAGAGCAAATTCAAGGAAAAACAGCTGTAGCTATCTCAGAAGGAACAGAAGTTTCACTGCTGGATATACTGAAAACTAAGATTAACCAAGAACTGGGGGGGGGGGGGGGCTTGTGATGCTAAACAAGTAAACAAAAGAAATCTTGAATATGTGACTTAAAACACTTATAAATGAGATGCGATTCCATTCTAAAATAGTACAACACCTGCAACTAGCAGATGGTTGTTGGAACTCTGTTTCTGCAGTTTGAAATGAGCTTTACTGATGCTAGTAATTATTAAAATTCTAAAACCAGAAAGAGAATTAATAATTATCCTGAGCTTTTTGAAAACATATTAATGCTTACTTGATGGTCATCACTACAGATACTTCTCAATTACCATGGTGGTAAGCAACATCCAAAAGCATCAGTCAAGTTCATTGCCCCCCTAAGGTAAGATCTAAACAAGGCAAGACCTTTTTAAGAGCAAGTTTGTTTACCTGAAAATGGAAGTAGCTTGTTTACACCACAAGTTTTTAAATGGTAAGGTCTGCCAGACAGCAGAATTAATAATGTCTAACATCTTGCCAAATGAAAAGTCTGATCCTTCTCACATAAAGACAAACCCTGTCCTCAGTGATGCTACTGTAAATCAAGAATAACATGAAATCCTCAGGGAATTCATTTCAGAAATGCTAAAACTCTCCCAGCTCCGGGGGAGGTCACTATGCCTTGATTCAATAAAGCATTTTGTTTAAGCATAAACTTTCTGAACTACATTCTTAGGCTAAGACTGAAATTGTTTTAATTACTTGTGGAAAACAAAAAATATCTATTTTTTTCTCGTTAAAAATGGCAACTATGGTTAATGTTAAATACATTGTAATATATGCCATAAGTAATTTTACCTTATATAAGAAAAAATACATGCATATATTTTGCAATATATACAGAAGAAGTTTGTATCCAACTTTTGCCTTAATAAATTCATTCTCATACCTAGAAAATGACTGTGTTGAAGGACAGAAGAGGAAGTAGGCTGAAAAAAGAAGATACCACCATACCAATGCTACTCCATGAACCACAGAACAGCTGAAGCTGGAAGAGACATGTGGAGATACTCCAGTTCAACGTCCCTGCTCAAAGAAATTTGCTCAGGGCTATGTGCAGTTGGGTTTTGAGTATCTCCAAGGATGGACACTCCACAATCTCTCAGCATAGTCTGTTCCCGTTTTTGTGAAAAAGTAGAATTTCCTGTGTTCCAATCTGTGCCCACCACCTCTTTCTCCTGGCACTGGGCACCGCTGCAAAACCTGTCTTCTTTACTCACCAGCAGTTATTTGCATACATTGCTAAGATCTCCTGAGCTTTCTGTTCTCCAGGATGAATGATCTCAGGATGAGGTTCCTACTGGCCCATTTCTCCATCCTGTTGAGATCCCTCTAAATAGGACCTGCTCTATCAATCACTCCTCCTAATTTTGTGTCACCTGCAAACTTGTTGGTGGGTGCGTTGCATTCCATCATCCAGGACATGAACGGAGCCATCGTACATTATTGACTCTTGGAGTACACCACCAGTAACTGCCCTCCAGAAGGACTTCATGCTGTTCATGTCAACTCTTTGAACCCAGCTCCTCAGCCAGTCTTCAGTCTGTGTCACCGTCCATCATTTTATCTACTTGACCAGCTTGTACAAAGTCAAGCCTTGCTTGACTTGCTAAAGTTAAGCTAAACAACACTGATGCATAAGGCTCTTCCCTCATACACTGCGCTTATCAGGTTCCTCACATATGATTCTCCCCTTTGTCATGAATCCATGGTGACAACTCCTAATCACCTTCGTTTCCTTAACAGGCTCAGAAGTGGTTTCTAGGGTGATCTGCCCTGGGATCAAGGTGAGGATGACTGATCTGTCACTCCCCTAGATACTCCCTCTGGTCCTTTTGGAGACAAGCAGCATTTGCTTTCTTCCACTTCTTAGGAAGTGTGTCCTAACTTCACTCAATGAGAAATATCATACATCAAAACAAAGCAGAATGCTTTTATTATATTACTGGAAGAATAAACGTGCAAGTTAAACTCTGATTTCAAGAAGAAAGTGTAAATAAATTCACGTATATAAAACTACAATTTAGAAAAATCATTTGAGCAAACAGTTTTAAAAATATTTTTCCTCCCCTATAGTATATTACTTTAGGAACTGTCATTAGGCAAAAAGTCAACTTTTATGCAAAATGCTATACAGATCTACTTCCAAGAAACTATTTATAGGTACATCTCTCTCTCGTCTAAATTCCATCAAAACCTAATTTTCTAAGTTTTGCCAAAAGCTCTGCAGAATAATCTATGTACGGTTTCACTGAAGTAACCTGGTTACTTGTGTGTGATTTTGTAAAATAAGTAAATGCTAGAAAATGCTAGAATATGGGCAGCTATGTTATACAGGTGCATCTGAAGTCCTTGTTATAAAGGAAAACAATAGAGTTTAACCTGGTTTGTTTGTTGTTTTTTTCTCATACTATTGTAAACACTTTTTAACTGCTGAAAACCAACAGATTCATCCCAACACAAAGCTGCTGCAAGAGTTCTTTTCAGGGTCACTGTATACTAATCAGAATACACCAAATTCTAACAGTTAAGTGTCTCAAACGTAAATTAGTTTTACAAATCCTTATGACTGGAAAAAAGAAAAGATATAATTTATTCCAGTTGTATAACATAATGTGTTCCATTCACTCATTCACAAAGGGTTTCAGTTTTTCAGGAAATAAATGAGACAACTGTCTTTCTAGGCTATGCAGACTGGACTATGATCACTCATTTTGCTCTAGGAAAAAGTTCATCTCAACAATATACACAAACACAAAGGGAATTTAACAAGGAATATTCAATCTGCTCTCATGAGGATAGGGTGAAAAAGTGACAAGGAGAGCAGGAAGTCAAAACACCATTTCTCTGTTTATATACATTGTAAGTGTCAACCAAATGTGGAAATCCCTAGCTATTTTAAATCAAGATGTAAACCACAAGACAATTTAAACTAATCCACAAGATACAAAATATGAGTGAGGATGAATGCTTTATGCTAATTTTTAGAGAGATAATATTATTCTTTTTATAGTCTCCAAACTACCAAAACAATTTTTTAATTGTTTTAAAAATTCACATCTCAACTCTCTGAATGAGATCTTCGGGTGTTAAATTCTCACAATGATATACAATTCTGAAGTAACACACTTCCTTATCAGATGTTAACACATTTTATAACATCATTTTTTTTTACTTTACTACCCTTCCAGAAGTCCATGCCTGGAGAAGGGAAGCAGCTTCTTCACAGTTGGTCTGTGGCAGAAAAAGAAACCTATCCTCCTGTGCCTCCCACTGCTGGGTAGAAACAAGTGCTCTATTCACACATCATGCTTTGCAAATTAGATTTATTTTAATAGTACATTAGCAAATCTAATTTAATTTTAATAGTAGAACAAAATGATATGAAAAGTCCACCTATGCGTATAGAGAGCCTGTATTCTCATTATTCATCTCTGCAGTACTTGATAGACTTTGCAATAACGGGGAGAATTATAAAGAGGTGTCAAAAAATACGACCTATCTAAAAAATATAGAAATACTTGAGACCAAAAGAATACTATAAATATCAGCATTTCTCACTAACACTGTAAAAATCTAATGATGAAATGAATATTTGGAGTATTTATATATATACTTTAGTTATTTTATATATATGAACAAAACTGCTGTAAAATACTTAACTTGACTTTTGCATCACCAGTGGTCCACAAATTATACTTGGAAATCTACAGTTTAAATTACAGTTAACAATTTAAAGGCATGAACTTTCGTGCCCCTGTAAGGAACGAAGCAGCACAACCTCTTAATTACCAAAAAAAAGAACAAACACTGAACTGTTACAGTTGCTACTCTGTGTCATTACTGACCTTGTCAGTGAAAAATAGAATTTTGTTCCTCATTAGGTACAGATGAAATATATCCACTAAGAAGAAAAGATGCACAATAAATAAAATACAGAATAATTTTTGAATAGTTGTTCTTGATTTCGATTTAACATCAGAATGCACCGAACGCTTCAATATTCTCATTTTTTTCTAAAAGTAAAATTCTCCTGTAAGATACCTCAATTTCACTGAAAAAGGCAATGCTTTAGAAATATACTTTAGTTCAGAAATCAAACTATGCAACCTGGAAAGAAACTGGAAGTTCTGTGATAAAATCTTTTCTGGAAAGCCAATGCAATTTCATATCAATGGTGTGCTCTTTTCCTGCTTTCAAATGGATTACTTAAATGTTTTAAAATGTTATAACCCACAATAATCTGTTCCAGGCACCAACGAAAAGGAAGAAAAAAATTACAGAAGTCAAGATGTCGCCTGGAAGCACTTTATGGCAAACATTATAAAGATAACACAGAGCAGGGAAGCTCTGGTTCAATCCATTATAAATACCCCATTCTTCTTAAAATCACAAAAACGTATTTATAGTAAAGAACTCTTAGAGGCTTTTTCCTCAGAAGACTTCATTTAAGTACAATTTGGCAGAATTTTTGGAACAAGAAAAGAAGAGTTTCGTAAAATATTGATGTTTTACAGTCACCCTAGGCTTGATCTACTTGCTACAAAAACAAAAGCAAGGACTTTGGAAGATGACCACATCCGTGTCTAGTAATTACGCTTTCGTTTTTCATTTTGTCCAAAATATGCTCTGTTGCCGATATCCTGAGCACAGACACTAAATCTTCACTTAGACAATTAATGTCTCATTAAAAACAGAACTTATTTTTCTCATTTTATTACTGACATAATATATTGTTTAAGGAAATATATGGGATTTTAAAAAAACACCAATCAAAAAAAAACCAACCCCCAAAAAAGGGTGAAAATACTGGCAAAACATATTCCTGTGCGTACAATCTACAGATCAACCTCTATAAAAAAACCCTCTGTTTTCTCATATGTTCAAATGACATTTTAGATAGTTCCTCCCAAGATTTAGGGATGGAGCTGTACACAGAAATGATGGCTACATTGACCCTCTTCTGCACTGAGGTTATTAAATAATGTCTTTGAGTGTGGAGATGATCAAAAGGCAATAAGAAACAGTCTTCTTACATTTCTCAAAATAAATTGGTTTTTTTTTCAATGAAAAGAGATTCAGTGGAAAGTGAGCAGCAGAATGTGAAAATCAGGACTTTAGAAAGATTTGTCTAAGATGATAAATGAACCCTTAGCAATCTTAACCTAAAAAATAAATTGCTAAGAATATGAAAAAGAAGGAAAAGGAATATGAAAATATGAAAAGAAGAAGGAAATTCACAAGTACCAAATACACACTGCCTGTTTAATAATAAAAATACTAAAAAGAAGAATGTGAAGTTATAATGGAGTACATACAAGCTTTAAGTCAAATATTAAAGACAAAAAAGGGGGCCACGTATTGCTCTTGTAGGGCTCAACAGAACATCACATGAAAGAAATACAGTTAGTTATTTAACTTTATTGATGGCAGTTCAAAGTGGGTCAATGTAAAGGACAATCTAGTATGTATTACACGTTGCCTTAAAAAAAAAAAAGATTGTTTTCTGAGCTTTCTCAATTAAGAAAAACAAAGAAACATGAAGTGTGCTCATTCATGCAAAATGTGCTTGACTTGCCATTTATTGACAAGCATTTACAATTGAATAACTAGTAATTTGGAGAGAAGGTACTGTAAAATTACAGTATTGTATTGGATTAATATCTTAATAAGAAATTATAATTTCAATTTACAACTTTCAGGCTGGTGAAGTAAGGCCAAAAGTTGTAATAAAATATAAGCATTTAGAAAAGGGTTTTGTTTAAACACAGTCCACCCACCGTTATGCCCAGTATATGAGTTAACAAAGGAAATCATTATCATAGATACTGTACTTTGCTTTCTTATATGTATCTGCAGAACATAATCTAAAATGTTATCAGGAACTATCCTAATTCTGTTATTTATCAAAATAGATAAAATACAAAATAAAAAGGTATTTCAGGGAGTTCAAAAGTCATTCCTGTGAACCCTTCAATTTTATAGCATATTTCTATGAATGCAGAGGAAAAAATTCTCGAAGAAATTAAGTACATGTGCACCAATACTGGCAGATGCTCACTGGCAGAATCACTCTTCTGAAATAAGTATTAACCTCTATAGACCAAAGACAGGAATTTTCATGCCTGACAGTCCTATACTCAGCATCCCATATTTCCCTTCCTCTTTTTCCTCAGAAGCCAAGGAAGCAATGGCTGGAATCAGGGAAAGACGGAATTCTCCTAAGAAAAGCTGTGGTTTCACTGAAACACACGACAGAGGCAAAAGCAAATGTAGGTTTTGGTATCAGAATGATCTGTTACAGGAGAGTAATTAATGTCTCCCTTCGTGCTGCAGTTATTGAACACTTCTCATTTCCTTCCTTTCAGTTTTGAAGCTGGAGAAGAGAGAGCAAGAGCCGCACTCCGCGGTACCCCGGGTGCCACAGAGGGGGCAGCCACAAAACGCCAAGATATTCTCTTTTTTTAAAAAACATCCTGACTGTGCTTCTATATCCAGGCACAGTCGTTGCTTCTTAGAGCTCCAGCTTGGCATCACTCAACACACAAGCAATGCTGCTCGTGGCTGGGATTTGTGTGGTCTACGGTAAGCTCTGCTTCCTTGAAAATGTGTGGCATCATACAGAGTTTATTTAGAACCTAAGTCTCTCGGGCACACTATGTAAGTTTATTGTTTATCATTTGCTGGGGAAGTCTTCTGAGGTCAAGGTAAAAAGCAGGAGGTGATATTTGATGTAAATGTTCCAAAGCACGTTATGTGGTTGCATGGTTGCAGTGGCCCCCGGAGCACTTTGCTGGTGGTCCGTGGAGATCTGGCTGGTGGAAGGTGCTGGCTTTCCCGATTTCCAGCAGCTATATCATATTTAATGTATTTTTAGCTTCACTTAATGTTTTGCTAATATTCCTTTTCCATGTAAGCAATTAGTGTGGTTACCACGGATGGCAACAGAAGTGATATTCAGCAGCCAGTGGGAGAAGAGGTGGTCCTAACGGACGTGAATGGGAGAGGATCCACAAGACAATCTCCTTATTAAGAGGTGGGGGAAGCCCACCCAAGAGCCATGGTCTCAACACCTCTATTTCTCCCTTCACCAAAATGAACAGGTTTTTACCCCTCAGAAAATTCTGCTGACTTGTTCATTATTACCACTGAAGACAAAGGAACAAACAAGATGAAGTTTTTGGTCTTTTGCTGAGAAGTAAAAGCAGGAAGGGAAAAAAAAAACAAAACATGAAGTCATTGGTTTTCCTGATTAAGCTGACAAAAAAGACATAGACGAGCTATAAATGAAATTTAAAAATATGTGAAATCACTGGCCTTGATTTTTGCAAGTTTATACATTTTTTTAAAAAAGCTTTATAATCTAAATGGAGATTAAAGGGTAGAGCAGAAATGTCTGCAGAGTTTACTGACGAGTCTAAAAAGTAGGAAAAAAATCTTCTGAAAAACATTTGGCCATGACCCACTAGAATTATGCTATTTTAACATTTATTTTTGAAAAAAAACCAAAAAGTCCTCAGATTCAAAATAGATCTCCCAGTTAGTCTCCACTGCCTTCACTCATATTTACTTACTTTCATCTTGCCTTTGACTAATCAAAAGAGACCCATCAATTGGAGACAAATCAATTGGCAGCAACTTAAAAAATATTATATGGAAAAAATATAAAATGAGGAACATTTGTTGAACAAAGAAAGTCTTTTTTTATACTTTTTTTTCATTTTCATTCTTATTTAATTATCCATGAAACTACACTGACTGCAATTTGCATGTAAAGATACAGCTGATAGAGGTTGGTTCCTATCCATGCAGGCACGCACTGTACTACATTTATGGAAAAATATACTAAATATTAGAGAAGTTACAAATTAAAGTGTTCAGCTTCTGAAATCTGCTACCCACTCTAACAACGATGTTTATGTAGAAGTGGTTCTTATGTAGGAAAACAGTCCCAGGAGACGGTGATTTCATGTATTAGAGGGAGTCCTTGCCTCCCTCTGAAATGCAGCAGCGCTCAGGCTCCTAACGGCTCTCTCCTCCTCTAGGTAAGAGAGGGGGATTTTTTACTATTCTCAAGAGCTTTTGCTTGATGCCTGGAAAACACCAAATCCCTTATTGGCTTTAGATGTCTCTAAGATTTCAGTAGAGCAGTCTCGCTGAATCACTTTTCAAGACTTTGCAACTGAGGGCCTTCCTAAACCTCAGCTTAAGAAGGATTTAAGGAGACTAAATTTACTCATCAAGGGCTGACAGAGTAAAACACAAAATTGCACAAAGCTGGATAGAAAAATCACTTCCATGTATGAAGGTTTTCCTCATTTGTTTTTTTTCCTAGAAGCTTAATCATCATCTAACAATTACTGTTACTCCATCAATTTGACAGAGAGCAGCAGGTAATCCTTAAACATTAAGAAAGAAAAATAATATTAATAAGGTAGAGTTGGGGTTCTTTTGTTTTTTGGGGTTTTTTTAAAGAAATATAAAACAAAAATAAACCCACGGACTTGTATATCCTGACTATGGCATCTGCCTGGACAGTTACAGAAAATTAGGGAGTGTAAATATGTTTCCAGAACTACACAAATATTTTTCTCTTTTTTCCCCCTTCGTTTTCCACAAAATCATTATCTACAAAGTTAGGTACGGTAATAACACTGGTCCTGAAAGCCCAGTCCATCAAGACAGAAGGAAATACAAACTGCAAGGAAAGTTGTTTTCAGTGACACACTGTGCAATCCTGAGCCTGCTTTGTGTGTTCAGGAAATTCTCATGAGTTTTCTTAATGAAAAAAAAAAAGAATCACTAAAAAAAGATTTGCTGTAAATATCTCGCAAGCCATGACAAAGTACCTTATAAAATACAACTATTCATAAACAGTCTAGCCTCTGGAATTAAAACACTGACACTTTCTATTAAAAGGTGCTTAGTCACAGTTCACTAAATATTTACAACGAATCATTTATTCTCTAATTTCATTGACTTTACTGTCGTTAGCAAAAGTCAAGAAAACTTCCTGCATGTGTGTGAATGACTTGTGTATATAAACCGCAGCTTGCAAAGTCAATTTTATGGAGGCAGAAAGATTTTCACATTGTACAAGTAGGTCCTCTTCTTCCGTAGGAAACTATTTGCTTAAACTTCAATTGGATGCAAGCATTCAAATTAACTGGAATTGGTAGGTGCAAGAGTAAGTTGAGATCATCCCTTACAGCTTAAAAGGGAAAATCAAAAAGAAACACAGTTCCCCACATTCCCCAGCTCCTCATTTCTATCAGTGAGTTCTACAGACAAATCACAGCATTCATTCTCTGTCTTTCTCTCTAAACTCAGCCATGGAAATAAAAGCTCAAGCAAGGAAAGGATGAAATAAAAGTGCATTATGCAACACTACAGAACCCATGTTATCAGAAAGCGGTGTCAAGATTTGAGCTATTGGTGTTGAAAGGTATTTCACCAAATGAAAACGGAAGGTTTTCTGCTGTTGTTTGGGTGGGGAGGGAACGCGAGGTTCGGGGTTTCTGTTTTAAGAAGCTGACTGAGATACAGCCCAGGCAAGGGAAGCTCAAATAGCTTTGTAGGGAAATGAGGTGCTTATAAAAATAAACAAGTCTCTGCCAAAAATGCAGGCTTTAATATTATCAGAAGAAAGACAACCTACTACACAGCACTGACAGCAACATAATTCTTCTACGGGTTTGTCAAAGACAGAATACTGTAAAATGCTGTGGTTTTACGACACACAAACATCTTTCCACTGAGGTTTACCTTAAAACCACCTGATGGATTTATACCTATATCTGAATGCAGTCTCCATACGAAGGAGTGATTTGTTGTAACTCTCAATCCTTTCTGTGGTTTGATATCATTAATTTGTACTGTACTAGCAAGGTTATTGCTATCCTTTTGTTGACATAATTTGTGCCTTTTTTCCTTGTTCTGACTCTTGGTTCCCATTTTTGTTGCTTTAAATTCCCCAATGCACTTAAAGACAAAAATAAGTTTTGGGTACACATCAAGTGACCGCAATTCCTCAGACAGTGAACTTGGATCATGAGTTGGCTGGTCTTGGAATCTTAACAAGAACTATCTCTGTCCACAGTTCCTTTAACAGCACTGATGGCAAAGTGGCCATAGAATTACTAGGGAAGACACTGTAGGACAAGAGTAGATCAACCTCTAATCTCGATGTACTGAAATGGAAAAATAGGTAAAAATCTATTCCTAAATTTTTGAGGTGTAGTTTTGTCCTAGAGGAATCATCTCAGATAAAGGGTTCAATGTTTATTAATTCATCTGCTTCTTCACAAGATTAAATCAGGTTCATGCCTACCCTCTTTGAAGAATCTGAGAATAACTACTATACTACCTGTATCCATATTTATTAGAATAAAATCCTCAACTCAAAGAATCCCCCCAAAATAACTCAAAGAAATGCTTGCAGACGAGCATTCTCCAACCTCTAACCAACAATCCCAGGAGTTCCTCGCTTCGTTTTCCGATCAGTATCTATCAGCATGCAGGATTCAACGCTCTGAAAATCAAGAGATTCAGTCGACATTGTCACCGAGATCTGACAGCAACTCAGTTGATCAAATGTAGGGTCAATATTATGGTGCTATAACTGAATCTTTAGACTGCACAAACTACAAAACTTCTATTGAATGTGAATTGGATGCTGAATTTGACCACTTTTTCTGTGAGATTACAGACCTTAAATTTCCATGTTAGCAGTAACCAGACACCTTCTGAAATTTTATCTCAAAGTACACAGTAAGAGAATAAAAGAAACTATGTATGATTTGGAATCATTCCTGACACTATTTTCACAACAGCCCATCCATCAAGTGATGAAGATCTGCTCCTGAACCTATCATTCAAAATAAATCTCACACAATTAGTGTAATAGAGATAACTTTGACCAAAAAAACCCATATAAAAAGCCAAACCTAACATGTTAAACTATTAAATACTTCAAGGATAATTCATATAACAATACCTAACTAATGCTACAGATTTTAACCATTTGCATTTTGCAAGCCATTTTAACCAATATGAACGATAAATATTGCATAATGCCTGTTGAATACAGAAGAAGTCATACAGAATTTGGCATTAACACTGATTTTTCATGTACCCTAATGAAAAATAATACACTTAATATCGCACAAATGTCTACTACCAGCAAAATCTTGATGATATCTTTTAGGTTTCTTACATGTTTTAGATTTCAAATCGACTCTGGAAGTTACCTTTACTCACCAAAGTATCGCCACAAATTTCTTAGGCATATAATGCACCTGAAAATACAACACTTAGGCTGAAAAATAATCAGGTAACAATGAGTGACATAACATATATGTTGTAATTTTATTTTTAACACAAGTTACCAAATTTGAAATAACCTACCCTACCTTTTCCACAGTTTTCTGGAAACAATCTTTTCATCCTTTCTTCCAAAGCCATAAGCAAGGCAAGTTAAACATCTAGTTTTTATCAGCCTTAT
Organism: Dromococcyx pavoninus; assembly: GCA_033558185.1. Lineage (NCBI taxonomy): Eukaryota > Metazoa > Chordata > Aves > Cuculiformes > Neomorphidae > Dromococcyx > Dromococcyx pavoninus. The sequence goes on along the minus strand of JAUMJL010000502.1, from coordinate 2,080,201 downwards.
GTGTCATTTGAATTCTGAATTTCTTTGTATAATAAACTAAACAGAGGAAGTTTGCTTGGAAAAACACTATGTAGGAAAACAGTTAAATGAATTCAGAGGCCATTTCACCTGAAAAACTGAAAACAAGACAAGAGAGCTGCTGGTGAAAGTGATTAATGTGTAAACACAACGAACGTGCAGTCACTTCCTTATATTTCTATCACAACCCTATGTTCCAATTAATGGAACAGTAACACAGGTAAGTACTGAAAACCCAAAATAAAAATTGGCATGGATTATCAGGTTGAATATGGGGAAACCATGCAATTTCAGTGGAATTTTAGATGCGGTAACAGAATTTTTTGGATCACCAGTTAAAGATTTCATAAATAAGTTTAGGGAAAAAATCATTACAGATTATGCTTCTGGTAAATAATGAAGCTGATTATGCTGGGGTTTACCTGGCACAGTAATGATTATTCTTATACTTCCTATTTCTTTCAAACACAGTCCTCTTATAGTTGTAAGTTCCCTTTCCTAAATTGCATGAGCTATTCTAAACATTGACAATATTGTCAAATATGCCACTTAAGATACAACTGATCTTAGTGCTTGCTACCTAAGATGGATGACTTTCTACAACTAGAAAAATATATCATGTTTGAAAGAATGCCAGCTTATGTTTTAAAGAATATGATCACCACTACAACTTTAGTCCATGTATATATAAGTCAAGAGATACTGAAAAATGACTAACTTGTGGTGATACCTAGATCTTAAATATCCATATACATCTTGGAGAAACTGGAAGAGTGGCAGTAATTTAGATATTTTCAAATGTTTTTGAAATAGAGAAAATGTAGAATCACAGCAATCATAATTAGTTTGTTAAAAATATATTTTACTAAACTAAATGCAGTGAAGGAGAAAAAAATTATACCAATTAATGAACTTCGGTAATTACTGTCGTGGTCTCTTGTGCTTATCAGGAGCAAAGTAAGCATGAACTCCACATATCACAAAGACACAACTAGCAAAAAGAACTCAGGTTAGATGAGGATACAAGGGGACTGTTTAGTTCCTCTCTTGACTTGGTTTTCATCCAGCTTGTATACTCCAAAGGCCTTTAATCTCGTAACTAATGTTTCATTAGCATCTCTGCAGAGATTCTGGGTGTTTAAAATATCTGGAAGGCTTTCACGTACCAGAGTTGAAAAGCTACATATGAGAAACCAACAAGCCCTAGCAAAGTTAAGTCTTGGCACAAAATACTATACATTTTAAGTTTATAATATATGAGCACCTTGTTCCCATGCCTAGCACTGCAAAACGTTGTAAAGAAACTATCCTAGCTTGCTGACCAAAGCCAAAAAGAACAGATATTCAATACAGAGTGTAAATGCTTATAATGACTTCACCAGAGAAAACACACGAACAAACCCACAGCCCTGAGTTCTGGTGGAGCACCAGGGAGGAACAGGCACCATTATAAAGCTTAACAGCTGTTAAGATTCAGAAGAGATGTTAAAGTTCTTGTGAAACCTCTCAAAGTCCTCAGCAAAGACCACGCTGAGCAAATATGCCCTGGAGACCATTTCTGCATGCTTGGACCTTGCTCAGCATAGGAAGATCCCCCTGTCCCTTCCAGCTTTCTGAAGATTCTTAAGATTATTCAAAAAGATTATTTCACTTTACAATATAACATTCACAAAAGAAAAACCCATGTGGAGTCACATCTGTTCATTTGCAGAAACCTTGTAGCTAAACTAAATGAGTTTTAAGATACTCAGATAATGATACAACGATGCGTAAGACAAAAGAGTCTGTACTGCACTCTCAGGAAGTGTAGCAGAGAATTCATAGTTTGGAAAAGGAAGTAGGAAACACCACTGGAAAGGCCTTTGTGTCCCAGCCAGAGGCACAGGCTGCAATTCTGTCACCAAAATACCCCCTCGCAATGCTGGGACTCAGACAAGGTTCTCAGAAGGCAATCAGAGAGCAGTCCTTGCATTGCCTCTGGTGATGAGACTTTTCAAATATCAGCTTTCAGGTAAAGAACCACCACCACCACCTTTTTCTCCCCTATTCCTTTCATATTTCAACCTTATTCTTTTCCCTTCTCACCTTAAACAATAGCAGAAATTAATTAATTATCATCAACATCTATTCCCTAGAAACCAATTAAATGGCATAGGGTGAAAATGGCACTATAAATGCTCAAAAAATTTATTATCACTAAGAGGTTTACACCCAGGGATGGCAAAAGAACAGCTTTTTATTTACTACATCTAAATTCTTTCACTTGAAAAAAAGTAAAGAATAACCACTCAGACACAGAGTAACTGGAACAAAACTGCTGAAGTGGCAAGTGACTATAGACCTACTAAATATTTTGCTCTATAAGGTCCTATATTCTGCAAAAATTTCACTAAAAATTTCACTAAAATTTTAGGCAAAGCTTTTTAAAGATGTTTAATAAGCATATTCTATTTGTAATATAACAGTTACTACTGACTAAATATGAGACTGTTGAGAGATAACTACCTCATACGTGAAAGACAACCACATCAAACCATTAATAAGAAGTTGTACTCATCGGACAAGACCTTAGGAAAGACCTTCCGAAACACTTCAAAGCCAAGACTTAACTCTTTGTTTTATAACCTGGTCTGGAGAATTAATTTTTGGCCGTTCCAGGCCAGAGCCTGAAAATGTTGCATTTGATGTCACAAGAGGACAAGCCACAGAGGTCACACATCCAAAATGTATGCAAGATCATAGCGCACGTACCAGCAGCACCAAACCACTGCCCACTTTGCATATCCTGCCTGCTTCCCCTGCCTTTGGATGTAGCCAGCCCAAAGAAACCCACATCCTACACCGCAAGCTCGAGGCACCTGGGCTAACTCTTCACACAGGATGACAAAGTGCTTTCAATTAACCAATGTCAGGTGAACGTCCTCAAAATTTGTATAGTGTTTTTAAATAACAAAATTACTACATCCTTCCTGACCTTTTCTACAGTGAAGGTAATGCAAAAAAATTAGTGGCTCTTTCCAAACCCTTAGCACCACATTTAAAAAAGGGTACTGTCAAGTGGGTAAAGCATGAGATTTGCCTGCTCTTCAGCACAGATTTAATGAAGACAAATGACTATTTCATGATGTCATTTCTCAATACACTACATTTTCCTAAGACTCAGCAACACTCATCTTTATTCTCATCATGAAAACTTGCTCCCACAGCTAGATGGCTTTGAGTACACACACACATAAAGAATAAGAGGATATTCAAGGGAGGAAATATCAATGAAATCTCCTTCCATCCTTTCATCCAGCAGCAAAATATGCAATTACAAACTCTAATGAAGGATTATAAATTATTCTTCACATCTAGCTTGAAAAGTCACACAACATTATCTTTTCTTCTAGAAAATTGAAAATGTCTGCTATTAAACTGGTCGATTTTTAATCATTCCTTAAATTCTGAATTTACTGGCTTGGATAGAAAAATTTAAAATCACAGATATAAACACATAGCATTACATCCTTATTCAGTCTATAATGCAGAGGCAAATATGTAGCAATAAATCTGCTTTTCATTGGCTTGATGGAAGAATTTCTGCAAACAAAGTATGTTATTAGTTCTTACTTCAAAGGCTATAAACAGAAGTTGCCAAAAATAGTTTTCATGGTGGCAAATTCTGTCAGCCCTCACACATTTTACCGAAAAATACATAGTATTTCGTTAACTTTCTTGCAAAAACAAAACATGGCACGTGTTATGTTTTATTATACAGACAAAGAATCACATTCAAAACCATTCAGGAAATCAAAGAGAGGCTGAACTTTATTTTACTTCAAACCCTTTGGGTCAGAGAGCAAGTAATAATTTAACAGTAACAATTAAAGGCATTGATTTGTTTCATGTTATGGAGTAATTTGCTTACTTGGCCTACATAGGTCCTCAGTTTTTGTATCTGCCTTCAGAGAAGTTATAAAAACTTTCAAGAATAAGACTTCTGCTTGGCAGCAGTACACACTATAAATTATATCTCTTGCTTCCTATCCAGCCTAATTTTTAAAGATCGAATCTCTAAAATGAAGGTTTTAGAGTACATTAATTTGAGGTTTAAAATCAGAATTTACTAGGAACTATAAATATTTGTAGAAATAAATTTGAAAAATTGCACTTAAAATCTATTTGATGCTAGAAGCATTCAACCTAAATCTAAACAGATATGATTCTTTTCTTAAATAATAACCTGTACAGTCCTGGTAATGGGTAAATGAACATTGTTTTATTATTATTGAGCTAATTCAGCTTTCCTCACTTCCTTTCAACAAAGCTGTCTGCTTAGCTGCTCAATGTGTGCATTTTGTAATTGGATTAATGGCTTCACGTAGTACTGCATAAGCTTTATTTCACATGTACAATATATACTCGCATTTTTTAAAGTTTCTATTAATCTTTCTTTATATGCTTTAGTCACAGTGAACCAGTTAATATGGATCTTTATTTTCTAACCAGCAAAAGAAAAATCCCCTGGAAATACCCAGATAAGTTTCATTGGTCTAAACCCAGAAAGAAATCTCTCTGCAATCACACATATCTCATATTTGGGGAGGGTTATCAGTCATAAAACAGCTGGAAAAGATTTTGATGTTGTTCATTTCTAGTCATCCTCTATCTGCAGCTCCCCCTGAGTAAGTCCTGCTCGTTACCATGCTTTGTGGTACAGAATTGTCCAGTCAATGTCCAGTCTCTACTTTCATGGATGTAAACTCACAGATGCTTCTTTTGAATGTAGTCTATGTTCATAAATGCTTAAAAGTGTTCAGGATCGTATGGAGGAACTAAGTAAAAGAGGTGATGTTTCTTCAACAATAAGCTGATGGATAATTTCATCTGGATAAAGTAACTATACGATAGACTCATTAAACTCTTTCTTTAATTAAACCATAAAGACCAGTAACACAAACATTCCTCATGCCTCAAAAACACAACCTGCATCTCAGCCACATCCTGGATCTCGATGGCACAACTTCACCCTACAACTGTGTCATTCTTTTTAATATAAAACCTCCTGCTAGTTTCTTCGCTTGTCTTTTTGGAGAAATCAGATTCATAGAATTACAACAGTTTGGGTTGGAAGGTGAGCTGGTTTGAGCTATTTTCCCAAGCTCTCTAACGTTCAGTTTAAGCCTCTTTTCCCAAAGCCTTCTCCTTTTTAAAGAAAAAAACTAGAAAAACTGAAATCATTCTAAATATATATATTTTCTAAATATAAACAACTACATTTAGCGAGGATATCCAAGAAAAGGGAAGAGGGGAAAGGATACGGGAAAAAGGACATAAAGGAATCAAAGCAAAACAGGCATGCACACCCGCAACACCCGGTAACTTTAACCAAGTATAGAACCAGTGAAATCTCACCACCTCCCCCGAGGAGAGCCAGACAGCCAAATCCAACCCTTTAAAAAATTTTTCCACCGGTCTCAGCAGCAGACAGGACCAGCATGGGGACCTCCTGCTCCCCAGCCTTGCCAGAAGAAAAAAAGACCAACATATCCCTTATCTACACCTTATTTTTATGTCGTGTTACATTAAAGGAAGATGTGGAAGACTTCTGTGGATCCTAACCTCCAGTGTTAAGGAAGGCCTGTAAAGGCCATTTTTAAGGAAGATCTGAAGCGAAACCACTACAGAAGGGACCTTAAAGATGATCCAGTTCCAACACCTTCCACTGCATCAGGTTACTCAAAGTCTCATCCAGCCTGGCCTTGAACACCTCCGCAGACAGGGCATCCACAACTCCTCTGAGCAACCTGTGCCAGTGCCTCAAAACCCTCACAGGAAAAATTTTCTTCCTGATATCTAATGTAAGTCTCCTCTCATGCTTAGCATAAACTCAGTTCTTAGCACTTAAGATTTAATTCATTTTCTATATGTAGCATAGACCAAGAGTTGTGAGGCAAGGAAAAAAAAAGAAAAGATAACAAACTCACGTACCAAGTATGTACTTCCAATTTAGTCCAAAATCAGATTTCTAGAAACAAAAGTCTTGATGTAAAGCATTTCTATAAAAATGGATGAAAACAACATTGGTGGCTTTTGCCGAGCATAGCAGAACTGAAAACTAAAAATATTGTTTTAGGTGGTGAAAACAAAACTTTTTGCATATGTAAGTGAATTACGGTGGGTTTTCCTGTTGCCTGTAATTTAGCTCCAGCAATGAACATCCTTTTGGGTCTTTTTGTGTTGTGTGTATTTTTCCTGGGGAAGGGGGGATTTCCACATTACTTAGAAGTCAACTGAGAGGAACAAAATCTGAAACAGATAAAAACAACTAATAAAATAACTGTTTTTGCTTCAACACAGAGGCTAAGGAAATGCTGCTTTAGAATACCAAGGGCAGACGTGCCTTAATTGTAAGTCCTAACCCTCCATTTCATTGTTTAGTTTCCAGAACCTTCACAAACTTGAAGTACACTGCACAGGACTTTCAAAATTAATTCAACCCAAAACAAGCTAATGACTGCTTCCTACAATTTCTAAATAATGCTACAATTCATATTTTTATATCCTATGTTAATAATTTATCTCCCCCTTTTTTTTTACAAAAAGTAGGAAATAGAAATAATATCTAACATTTCAATCATGTTTTCAATCATGTGGAGTATGGGAGAAGTACGTGAAAATAAATTAAATTAGTTTTGCAAGATTACCTAAAAATAAGGAAAAAGATTCAATTGTAAGTAATCATCACTTTTCTTTTGTAAAACATATGCCTTTTTTTTTGTTTTACACTTCTCATTTCAGCAAAAAAGTCCAGGAAGAAGAGCAGAGTTTTGCTGTAAGCAAAGAACAGGGACTAGGTCCACTGAAACATCTCAGGTGGAGATAACAGATTCAAGGGAGGCATCAAGGAATTCAGATCCACAGCAAACACAAGCTTGGGACTGAATCAGAGTTCATGATGGAAAATTTATCAAGGCAACAAAATAGCCCACAGGTCTACCTCAGTCAATAGCTCACAATAAAACTGTACACATTTTACTGCCTATTCATGAGAACCACACCAGCAGTGACACAGGAGAATTTACCCTTCCCAATACAGTTACATCTTATAAACTCCTTAATTGCAAATCTCATACTGTTGTTTAATGAAGACCTGAGTATCACGGGTTCAACAAATCAAAGCAAGCAGTTCTCAACTACTTGCACAGTTTGAGCACTCTTGGTGGAAAAGTTTACATATGAAGAGCAATAAAAAGGTTGACTGAAAGTCAGAATTCAATTTCCTTTTCTGACGGAGATACTATTTTACAGCACACGAAGAGCCATTAAGGTCCTATAAAACAATCAATAATCAATGTAGCTTTTTGTAATCAGAGGAAATAAAAATAAATCATAATGGTTAGCAATGCTGTTCAGGAGGTATATCAAAGGCCTCATTTCCTACAGAGATGACATTCTGTACCTCAAAAATACTTTGTCTCTACCAGCTTCAAGAGTTGATTTTTTTTTTAAAAAAAAATGCCATTTCCAGTAAATGTCTCATTTTTAGATCCATCATCCCTGATCATTTTAGTTTCACAGCGTATTGTTGACATTTGCTCAAATATATTTGTGTTTTGTTTAAAGTGACTCTCTAAGTAAGCTGTTCCATAGAGAACCACGTCACCATCCAAAGCAAACCCGTATTTCGAGAGACGTGCTGCTTGTGCTCTCCATGGTACAGCGGTTGCCTGAAAAGAAATCAGCAATTGGTGACCATTCCAAATTTCCAAGAGGCAATGTTGTTGTATTAAACTCAACCTGAGCAGCAAAATCCTTACAAAGCTTAAACTGTTAACTGGCCACAGGTTAGAGATATTGTCTCTTTTCTTCCTCTGTGTTGATGTACTTTCATAGAATCACAGAATGGTTTGGGTTGGAAGGGACCTTAAAGATCATCTAGTTCCAAGTCCCCTGCCATGGGAGACCAGGCTGCTCAACGCCCCAGCCAACCATTCTTCCTAATGTCCAACCTAAATCTCCCCCCTTCCAGTTCAAAGCCATTACCCCTCGTCCTATCACTATTAACCCTTGTAAAAAGTCCCTCCCCAGCTTTCCTGTAGCCCCTTTCAGGTAGAGGAAGGCTGTTATGAGATACTCCGAAAGCCTTCTCCAGGCTGCACAAGCCCAACTCTCTCAGCCTGCCCTCGTAGCAGAGGTGCTACAGCCTTTTGATCATCTTCGTAGCCCTCCTCTGGACCTGCTCCAAAAGTTCCATATCCTTCTTATGTTGGGGATTCCAGAACTGGACACAGTACTCTAGTTGGGGGTCTCACAAGAGCAGAATAAAGGGGGAGAATTGCCTCCCTTGACCTGCTGGCAAGGCTTCTTCTGATGCAGCCCAGAACACGGTTGACCACCTGGGCTGCAGCGCGCATTGTCAGCTATGAACTATTTTAAAGCTATAGTTATTAAGGTTGTCGATTTCAGCGCAGGGAAGCAAGTACTTCCCTGGATTATTTCAGAAGTCATTGCAAGACTTGTGAAGATTCATGTTTTGCAGGGCATGTTCCTAAAATCTCACAGCTAGTAGGAAGAATTAATTTTCATTTTCAGAAGAGTAGAATTATAATAAGAAAAAAAATAGAAAATAAAATATTGCTTGAGAGTTCTTATCCTGAGTGAAAGCCCAGATTCATCAAAATATAAAATTTCCCAGCTTGGCCACAACCATCCTTATTGATTTTGATTAGGTGGCAACAAATGGCTTTGTTATAGGTCTTACACACTGGCTGTATCCATTTCTATATCTGCAGCACATCACTGCTGTAAAAGCAAAACTCACACAGAGCAGTGAAAGTAGCACCAACTGCAATGGTAGCAGGGTAGGAAGTAAAGCTATGGTCTTAGGGGAAGGTCATAAAGAAAGTGTTAGTGAGCTGTTACAGGCATGCAGCCACAGTCAGGGCAGTGTGTGAGACTCAGCTCTATAACTGCTGACTGCCCTGAAGAGCACGTGAGATTCAAAAGTTCAGAGACATAGATTCAGAGGAATCTTTCATAATTGTTCATGGTAACACCTGATTTTCGTAAGTTCATGTTTTAAGTTCACATCCCTAATGTTTGCTGCAGCTAGGAAGAATGAAAAATATCAGAGCATCAAAATCCACAAAGTAGGAAAGGGAGGAAGGAAGGATATGCTCACATGCCTGATCCCAGACTGATAACAAACCCAGAATGGTTCTTCAAGGGATCTTTATCCTCAGCCCATAATCAGCATCGCTCATCACGCATCATCACACAGAGAACAGTGTGCAGTTTTGAAAAAGAGCACGGGCATTCAAAAGCTTCTCACTTGTATCCAGCTGTCTCATGTTATGTAATAAATCACCTCTCCCTACAAATCCTGCTACACTTAAATCAATCTCTATAAGCACTAAATGATCACATAAGTCACCTAATTTATTTCAATCAACGTTCTGGAAAGAGGCCATAATTGTGACTAATTATTGAGGCTATTAGGGGATGGAAAAAAAGACTAAATTCAGTACCAAATCACAAAAACAATTCCTAGGACTCCTTTTACATTACTGCTAATGTAACCATTCTTCTTTCTGATTAAATCCATCAGCACAAAAAAGCAGTGGAAAGGGAATCTCTGCTTGTTGTCTCTGGTGCCCAACTCTTGCAGACATTGTATGTCTTGTTGTCTGAGAGGAGATCTCCTCGAAGGAGGTCCTGAGCAAGACATGCTTGTTGAACGATGTGCAACCTTCCATCACCAAAGTAATGATTTAGAAATAACTAAACTCCAAGAATTTTGTAACTATCCTAAAAACAATTATTAAACACCCAGGAAATTCACACCTAGCAACCATGTCATTTCATGGAATTTTTGTTTTGTTTTTCTTTCCAAGGTCCTTTTTTTTGGGCTTGAATTTTTTTAATAATTTTTTTATGCCTTGTCATGACACCAAATTATAGATGGATGTTTTACCTTTGTATTTTCATACTTCTAAAATTTTGCATTCCTTCTGAATTCAAACATAATTCTCAATTTCCTGGGTTTTTGAAAAAAGGTCTTGGGATAAATATGATTTATTTATTCGTGCAGTTTAACCTTTCAATTGTTAACGTTAGTTTCAGATGCATATGTTCTTTCCTACTTCAAAATTTTTAAACTCCATTTGTATCACAGTCATGGTTCAGTCTCACTAGAACAAGACACAAAGCCAAATGTCATCATACAATGGAACATCATCCTCCCTATTTTATCAAAGTTGATACACAAAATATTTCAAATGCACCAACAGCCGAATCAATCTGCTGCTTCACAGTTATAGATTATATGCATTTATTTAAGATTATCTTAAGTCCAATAAAGGAACATCTAGAAAAGACAATTTGAAATATTCATTTTTAATTCTATACACATGGACATTGAAATAGTAGTATCCATCCTTTTACATCTTGACCTTTTTTTCAGGAACCCACCAATCTGACATGTTTTTTTTTTTTTTAATGTATAGTCTGTACCCAGGTAAAAATTATTTCATTTTATGCTCCAACTACTATGCTTAGACGAGGAATTTGGTCACTATCACTTCCACCTACAATTAACAGAGAGATGTAGACATCTCCAAATTGTCCTTCAGTCTACTTAGGATTTGACCCATCTCAGCATTTGTCCTTCTGCACTGAGAACTGCAGGCGAATAACCTCCTAGGTTATGTGGCCTGAATGTACCATTGTTCTCACAGACACATGTAACTTTCTACTCTGTGGTCAATACCTTTGTGAAACCAGTCTTCTCGGACTATTGTCCAAGATGACAGAATGACAGAAGATGACAGAAGAACTAATTCATTGTTTTTAATAAATATATTAGTAACACTGAAACAAAACATCCCAAAGAGAGAAAAAAAGGTAAGCATAAAGTTTATTTACATCAGAGAGACTCATCTCATAGACAAAGCAAGGAAGTAACGAAGCCCAGTTTTTAAACTACGTGTAAGTTTTTGCTGGTGCTTCTGTTTCTCTGGTGTTTCAACTAGCAGACTCCACAACACATCTGTCCCCACCATGTGCCTCCTTACCTTTAGCCTGCTAGGCAAGAAATGGCACATGACATATCTAATCCATTGGGAAGTGAGTGCTGCTCAGCTGCTGGGCCAAACAAACAGCTCCCTTCCAATACCTTGTGAAGGGGGAATGTAAAATTTCCAATATCTTCATCAGGCAGGTAAATGTGATTAAAATAGACCAATTATTTCAGTTGGCATTAGCCAGACGATGTAACTGTGTAAACTCATCATCTTAGCACATCACTTTAGAATGGAAATTAGGTTAGGTACAACTATCATCCACAGAAGAGAATGTCAGTGCTCAGTAATGAAAGCAAACAATTTTGTTTTTCAATCACACTTTCACGTTCTCTGCAAGTAATAACCAGTGTTACACATCTAATTTGCACGTAGTGCTTTTCACATATAAAACTACTTTAGAGATACAGGCAAAATACGACGAGCACAGCTGAAAGATTTGCTGAAGATTGCAAATAACAGCAACAGGAGAAATGAAAAGAGTGTACTTCTGTTCTCTTGACACCCAAGCCACTGCTCCAACCATACAGCAACTTGTCACCTATGTAACATTTGCCACTGCTAGACATCAAGGAGACTTTTTTTAGGTGAAGTTTGGCTGGACCGTAGGTAATTGTTTTAAAAAAAGCTTCTATTTTCTCCTTCTGTATGGTCCTGCCCTTTGTCACTACTTAATCATCTCAGTGCTGAATTAAAAAAATTGGTAGGTCTGAGGCCTAATCAACATGGAGAGCTGGGGGCAGGATCACGACCCTGCATGAGCCCATGATTTCTGCTCCTGTGCTCCACTACCAAACCATGTCTTGAGCTCAGGAGTTTTCACTGATGAAAAGTTTGGAGGTGGAAAGAGCTGAGTGGGGAGGTTGTTTCAGCTTGTTTTCTGAACTGAGGGTATATCATCATAGCTCTCCTAACCTAAACACAAATCATATCACAATTTAGTTTCAAACACTGAAACAAGGCTCAGACATAATGATAGAAACATCACCATGAAGCCATCTCTCATTTTTGCCGTTATCATACCAGGTACTAATTTAAGCAAAGAATCACTCACTACTGAAAATGATCCTAAAACTCTGATGTATGACCAAGTGTCTGGCTAAACTATAAAGTAACTAAAAAGATGGGAAAGGAAAAGGATGTCTGTATTTGCTATTCCTATGAAAAAAAGTAAGGGTAATGTCTTTTTTTTCTTTCTCTTTTTTTTTTTCCTAAACCCTCAGGCATCAGACCACACAAAGACATTTTAACTGGTCAAAGCTCAGAAATTTAAAGAGGAAGTCCTCTGGACCAAAGAAAACAGCACTCATTCCAGAAGAAACTATGGTGGGTCTAGCTGAGATCCTTAAAGCTGAGACCCTTTCTAAGATGCAAGAATAAATTGATTCTTAAATATCTTTCTGAAACTAGAAATAAGCAATTTATTGACTTTAGAATGCTTTAGAATGTAGGGACCAACATAATGCCCTGAAAAAACCCTAAAAAAATATGGTTAACTGACCTATAGATTAGCATCCATTGGATTGTGCCGAGGATAAACATATTTCTCAGCTTTACCTGTCTGGATAAGACAAAAATCATATCATAAATCACAGAACATATGCACAAACAAGGTCCACTTTGAGATCATCATGGTGTTTAAAGATTTGCTAGATGGATATTTAAGTTTCTCTGAAAAAAGAAGCAGTTACCTAGAAGCCTTAGGACAGAGACCAGGATTTGGGATATGATTTGTTTCAATATTTAAAAGAACTTGAACATCACTGCAATAATTGTTATTTTTACAGAAAAAGTAGAAAGAAGCAGCAGTCCACACTGGTGCTTAAACTCAAACCAGACCAAAGCTGAGCTGTAGGATCATTACATCCCAGTGGCAATCACAGGCAGTTCAACATTCTAACACTAAGTCACTGTCAGGATCACACATCTGGGAAACTGCTTCACGTCAGCCTTCTCTGCAACAGAGGAATGAAATCCAGTTATCATAAACATTACCTTGAGCAATAACTGATTAACCTAAAATACACATATCCTATTAGGACACCAACTCTCAGCATTAGAAATTTAAATGCCAGCTAAGCAACTGATTGACAATTGTAACTATAGTAGAGTATATACCAAGTAAACAGTACGTGAGTTTCTATTGAGTTAGTGTAAGACTTGGTTTTGAAACGATGACATGATCAAACAATCAGATTTTCATACTTTATAAGACCATCTATACCTTGTCAAATAGAGCATAACAAATCAGGAATGCCATATCAACAAAAAAAGTTATATTGATTATATTTATCTTCTAAGTTTTAAAATTATTCTAAACTGGTGCATATACCAATTTCCTGAAAAATTCCACTAGAATGAATTTTTAATTTAATTAATTTAATTCTTCTCACAGTGAAGAAGCATTATCATTTTCAAATGATATGCTTTTAACTCAAGATCCAAATTTAGTTGTCGGTCCACAGAATTAAAGAATGTCTGGATTCTGGCATTAAAGTCTGAGTACAAATTAACATAAGGTAAACAGTAACCAAACACAGCTGTTCCGAAATAAATCTCCCCCAAACTTCTTTTTTGTATTTTTATATTTGACCACCTGAAGGGTCATAAAAATCATATTAACACAACTTCCTGAAAGTGAAACAAAATGTTTTGTCTAAAAAAGCTCTAAAGCTGGTTCACCAAATCTCTACCTGATACTAAATATGGTTTCCATTTATACTGAAAAACTTTTGAATTAATTACTATCAAGAGAGTTTTCTGGAGCTTTTTTATGATTTAATTTCCACCTGTTAATAATTTATCTTTTAATGAAAAATACTCCTTATGTTTTATTTCTAATGTATTGTTATAGTACCCTCCACCTGTAGTTATTAACATCTCAATTACATACACATAGATGTATTTCATAGAATCATAGAATTATCTGGGTTGGAAGAGACCTCCAAGATCATCAAGTCCAACTCTTAATCCAACACTATCATGATTACTAGATCATGGCACTAAGTGCCACATCCAGTCTTATTTTAAAAACCTCCAGGGATGGTGAATCCACCCCCTCTCTGGGCAGGCCATTCCAGTGCCTGATTACTCGCTCTGTGAAGAACTTTTTTCTGATATCCAGCCTAAACCTTCCCTGGCAGAGTCTAAGCTCGTGCCCTCTTGTTCTGTCGCTGGTTGCCTGACTACAAGCTCCTTTCAGATGTGTACACACACATATGTATAAATACACTCACCAAGTAAGTTCTAAGTCTTGTGACAGATAACACATTCTTTAAATACTCATTTTTAGTATTTTGGGGACTTAAAGAACGGAGTTAGGAAGCTCATTGACAGAGAGGGTTCAACACAAAATCCTCAAGTTTATTTCTACAATATTATTTTTGGCAGGAGAGTTCTTTTATAGGCAGAAGAGGTTAAGAATTACACGCGCTGCCAGAAGAATATCATAAGTATTATTTTATCATAAAATATTAATCAGGGTTAGCAGTGACGTGGGTTATAAGAAGACCCTGACAGTAGCATGCCACTACCTGACTATACTCACAGCTGAAAAAAATCATCCCTTTCTAGGTAAAACACTTTTGAACAGACATCTGTAACTGTTTTTCCAAAAAAATACTCACTGAAACTTCTCAAAAAAGTATCTGTATCAAAGTGCTCTAACTCACAGAAGAATATGCTGTATTTTCCTCTATTATTTAAAGATAAAAAATTGCAACAGATCCTCTCATCTTGTACTGACAGCAAAAATACTGAACATGCAGTGTACTTCTTGGAAGTGAGATAAACTGCCATCCATTGTCAGAATTTAAAACCAATATTAAATTGACCTTAACCTTTAAAAACTACAAGGGCATATATTTTTTTTTAAAAGTACAGTATTTTGTTACAGTAAGGTAATTCACAACCTCAGAAAGCAACTGTCAGTGGCATGCTTTATTTTTACTCTTTGCTAAGTGTAATCACACACACAACCATTTCAACACCATTGCTACTCAATATTTGTATAATTAAATATAGATGTGCTGTATAAACTATCACAGACAACACCTCCTGGCGGATCCCAAAGTACAACAAATAGAGTATGTGTTCAGATCAATTATTTAAGTAAAAAATGCATCCAGATGCAAGGATGGACACCTGAAACCAAAGCTGGAAGGCTGGAATCAAAAGCCAACAACTCCATTCAACTTAGGACTATAAAACAGAAGTAAATAACCCACGAGGTTGCCGGATCAGGGCAGAAAGAGCTCCATGTAGCCAGTACAGTACTACAGCAAGAACAGAACTCTACGGCTCTGCTAAGATTGGAAGTGTAACTGTATTTCTTCAGTACATTGGAAAAAGATTTTGCAAAATTTGGAAATGTTCTATAAGTTATAATTTGAGTTGTAGAAGGAGTTGAAATTTAAAAATATGTTATAAATCAGAATTCATTTGAATTTAATGAATTGCAGTCAACAACATGAGAAAGCCTAAATCAAAAGGCCTAGTTCAATAACTGGCTACAACTAAATCAAAATGTAGCAATCAATTAAAATATTGACTCGTGGTAGACATTATGGTTCAGATAGTAAATTCATCAGCCTCCACAAACGAGCTGCCACATTAAAATGACAAACTTATACAGAGGGTTAAACCATGCCATCAGTTTGGCCATTGGAATGCGCTGCCCAGGGAGGTGGTGGAGTCGCCGACCCTGGAGGTGTTTAAGGGGAGATTGAATGTGGCACTGAGGGCCATGGTTTACATGGTTTAGATGATGGTGTTAGTGTTGGTGTTGTGTTGGGTTATAGGTTGGACTTGATGATCTCAGAGGTCCTTTCCAACCTTGTGATACTGTGATACTGTGACTCTTCCTAAGCTTATAACCTAAACTAATTATGTAATTAATTACTAGGGTTGAGTAAACCAAAAACTTACACCTGGTAGTTCTGAAACTTTATGAGACAAAAATAATTAAAAGGCCTTTTATTTTTAGAAACAAAGGAAAATTTGAAAAAGGTGTTTTCAAAACAATCTATCAAAACATAGTATGATATTTTCTGTGGCAGGACTACATTCAGCATTTAAATGGCAAAGGAATATAACATTATTTAAAGTATTAAATGCTGCTATATCTGGAGAAATAATTTACTCTAAAAGACAACTTTTAGGGAACAAATGAAACTGGTGTGCCAACACAAGCCAGAATTATAATATTGGATTTCTGGCCTCCTACAACCTTTTATTTCCCCATAAATAAGATTATGGGCAATTATCTGTCTTGTATGACATTTATAAGGAATAGTTAAGCTAGAGAGAACTGGATATACATAATCTGATCTACGAGGTGTTTAAAGTAATTCAAATATCCATACGGATAGCATGGAAATACAGGGTGAAGGTATTCCTCTGGGTAGTTCTATTTGTCCCAGGGCTTGACCACCCCAGACAATACAGATAAAGGTGTGAAGACAACACATTCTGATTTTGAAAACCCCTCTGCAGCATTCCTGTCAAGAGAGACACAGTTATGAGTCTGTCTTCAGAAGGACTCCTACCATTCTAAAAATACTGTCCCACAGCTGTTTAAAATTTATTTTTTTAGACCATAGCACCACTGTTTGGTTGTTTCCAATTTCTGAAACCACAAATAGTAAAAGTGTACTCAGTCTACTGCAAACATAAATAGCAAATGCACGCTTCAGCACTTTTAAAAGGATATGGAAATTGGCAACAAAAATGCAGTTCATGTTGAAAATTTACGAGGGCTTTGCCATATTTCTTCAGAAATACAATCAGGTAAAAATTAGGAAGATCTCTACCAGCTGGGTGGCATTTTTGTGTTTTCTTTACTTAGATTTTTTTTCACTGAAAGACTTTCATTATGCAACTTCTGGCACTTGATAAAATAGAGCATGGTACCTTTGCTAAAACCACAGTTTCTTTGGTTATGTTTAGCATTACACAAACATCTTTCACCTTAGATATCCTCTTGCATTAGTGCGTTTAATTTCAAATACTCTAAGGCACATTACTTTTTGACAAAATTATTTGAATGACAATCAGTAGATGAGATATACAAATTACTCTTTCCCTTTCCCAGTTTCACAGGTCACTTAAAAATAATCCAATCCCTCACAATTCTGTTTCCGTATATTTGGAACTTTATGCATGTATTTCTATTAAAAGCTAAAGTAGTCCAATAATATCATATTTTTACATGGACTTATTTCAAGAAACACAATATATAAAGACAAAGTGTCTTCTAGGTAACAGTAGATATGCTAAGAAATGTGATTACATTCTTCTGACAAACATCAAAAGTCTGAAAACCTGAAAGAAATGTCAATATTTTTTCGTCTGAAGTACACTTCTTGAAAGAAGTCCGGATCCCAAGGAAGTTGATGGGAGTTTAAAGTCAGCGAGGCTGAGACTTCATTTCTAGCATGTGTGAATTCAAGTGAGCTCAACAAGGAAAATATCTATTTAGAGTGCTATTCGTGAACTATTTTATCCGGACATAAACGAAACTAAAAGTAGAAACAGGTAATATTCCTTCTGATCAACAGCAGCCGTTTGTTGGTTTCTATAGCAATAGACTGTTTCTGTCAATGGTGTAGAAACCCTAACATTTGAGATGTAAGAGTCCTAAAAAAATAAAAATACAGTAATCCACGAGCTCATACACATAAAAATCTTTTAAAGTGTATATACCTTATAAGGGATGAAGAGAATTTTGTTTTCTTTTTATTTTCTGATCACTTGCAGCTAAAAAGGTGAACTAAAAACGCATACAACTTCTTATAATTTGGGAGAAATTTCTTTCGGTACAGAGGTTGGTTACTACAAGCTTTACTAACCACGCAGTTTGGAGGCGGCATGGGCATATATTTATGTTCTTTAAAACAATTCCACGAAATTTTGCTTGAGTAGACATTTTGTATATTTGCAGAAACCAATTTCTTAGCAACCTCCAGCGAACTGCAGACATATATGCATGATTGTACTATGTATATATTAAAAAAAAGAAACTGGTGATAAGGCCACCACAGACTATGAAATAAAAATTTGCCCAACAGACCACAATATATTGGATAAAAGCCACATGCTAAATATTCTGTTAAATACATTTTTGCTGTTGACTTGATAATTTTTTTCTTTCTGATTTACTAAATCTGAAATATTGCATGTTTTTGGCAGTCAGTAGATAATATGATTAAAACGGTCCCAGTACAAATTATTTATTATTTACCCCCCAAAAAATGGAGATGGATGAAGTGCTTTTGTACTAAATTTCCCACTGGTACTTGACCCAAATAAAAAATTCCCAAGTCTGGAGTTGAAGCCTCAAGAGGAGACACGAGTCTAGAAATAACAATGAAATTGGTATCGTGAACTTGCAAATGGTCCTCACTGCAGAAGTGCCAACTGGTCATGACCTCAGGCTGGCAATCACTGCCTGAAGAGGTGGCAGCATGAGCTGAGCATGACTCAATTTCCTTCATGTTCTCATATGTATTTTAAAAATTTTTTAAGAATATACCACAGTAATTTTGTGCTCTCAGATCAGTTTATAATATACAAAAGAAAAAAATACTTGATTTAAAACAAAAACACAAATAAGCACTTATTGGTGTTATTTAGCCTAACTTGAAGATCTTTTATATATATATATGCCATATCCTAGCATATTTTAAAGCTATCATTAATATTTTAGAATGAAAATTATATCTTGCAGAAATAAAGTTTAAGAGAAAATACAAATCCTATTTATTAAGAATAAACTGATGTGCACATCGCACTCTATCACTACAGAATTAACATTAGGACTGGGAATTGTTTTGGTTCTGGGAAATGGCAGGGGACAGTGAGCAATTACCTTCCTTCAGAAACTTTGCATTTCACAGGTATTTTTCCCTGGATATTATGCTTTGCGATGGAAAGTCTTTCCCAACTGATCATTAGAAGAAAAATATTAGTTTAAAATTTAAACTGTTTGCAATGTATAATTTTAACTAGGAAAATTCCTGTTGTAAATATAGAACTGAAATACTGTGATGTGGTTAACTGCACCTGCCACCCAAAAGGGGTTTGCAATATTATGCATAGACTTTAAAGGAAAAATGAGTTCAGAGAAGCAAATAATGGCAAGAGTACTAATAAATGTTTGATTAAATTTACTTAAAGGAATCATTTAATTCCTTCTAAAAAAGTATTCCGTCCAGTTTACTGATATCTACATGTTCAGCATTTAAGTACCTACTTTTGCACTTACATTAAGAATAATATTGAAACACATGGTTTTCTTGAAGGTCATCTTCTGGCCTAAGACACACAAAAATTTCATTTAACATAGAGTAAATGCTGTTTGTCCATCTGTTAATACCACTTGAACGATAAACTACATTGGTAAACCATATTCTAACATGCAATGAAAAAAACCCTATATCTTTAAGACAGTAAAAGATACAATTTAAGCCCACTGAACACAGGGAAAGAAAAATTGGATGCTCCTAACCATAATGTACTGCACTCTGAAACAAGAAAACGTTTTATTCTACAAGCAGCAGTTAAATAAATTGTACTCTCAATATGCACAGTGCAAAAATTTCTACACATCATGCAAAGCAGTACTGAGAGAAGCAAACTATATCAAATATCAAATCTTAACTGCAAAACTATTCTTTTGAAGAAATAACATAGCAGAAGAGTTCAGAAGTAGAAAGTCACTGGGAATATAACAGGAAAAATAAAGAAAAAGTTTCAGGTTTGCCTTATTTCTTACTGGGAAACAGGGGAGGAGACATAGTATAGAACCAGTACAGTAGGAGAATGAGTGTAGACACCGGAAACAGGAGACAGCACAGGCAGATGGGAAAGAGGAAAACCATTCACTTTTCAATCCAATTTCCAGGGGGCTTTCTCAATGGAAAACAAATTTTTTTAACTTAACTTTTTTTCTTTAAAGAAGAAAAATATTTGATCCAATTACTCCACTCAAATCACCCTAAACACTTTTTTAGAAGAAAAAAAAACCCAAAAGAAATCTTCATTCTTGTAGGAACAGTCAGATATTTGCCTTCTAGACATATACAAGCTTAAACCAAACAGGCAGCAACAGAAATTGGTCCTTTCTCTGGATACATGAAGCAACTGTCAGCAATACTTACAATTTAAGAAAATAAGTTTTACAGTTTTCCTTGAATACTTTTCAAAATTTCCTAAGCAGATTCTTGAGATGCAGCAGAACAGAACTGCAACCAAATCTGAAAAAGCTGAATAAATTAAATATATACATTGCATTGAAGAGTTGTTTGGTGCTGAACATTGGTGCAACTTCTATATAATAAATTATTTCCTTAATTTGATGGACTTGAACTCAACATAAGCAATGTTCTGACTTTGGAAGTGAAAGTAACCAGCATCACCATTCTAACAACAGGAAGCAGGCAAATACTTCCTAATTTTAGCAGGACCCTATCTTAAAAAATAAAAAAGGCCATCTTCACTTGGAAAACCAAAAACATGGAAGAACTTGGGCTGCAGTCCTTGAAAGACCTACATCAGTCTGTGGCAGCAAATGATGAGACACTCATTAGAACCTGCTGGCACAGGTCCAAGTGTTGTAGTCCAATTTGCTCTTAAGTATCAAACCCTGCTAAAATGTACGAGTTTTCTTAGCTTGAACCACGTGAGCAAAGTCACTGTTTTAAAAAGGAAATCCTCTTATGCACAGCTTTTGGCACAGGCTGAACCTTTACAGCACAAACCCTCTGGAACGGGGGTCTGTCTTCTTATCTGCATAAAGGAGCCCAAATCATGACTGGGCTCTTTGAGCACTACCACAACACAAACAAATAAAATTACACACAAAAAAATTGCACTAAACACATTTAAATTTGTGAAAAGACTGCATTCATAAATTAGGAAATGCCAGTCTTATGGTGGACTGATATGCGTTGATGATGCACAATTTTCCCTCTCTTCAACTGGAAGAATGTGTCTGTTTCTATCCCAACCTTGGTACCATGCCCTTATCTTCCTGGTCCCTGGCTTCTCATCTCGGTTCATTCCTCTCATCCATAAAAGAGTGGTCTCCTTACCCCACCAATACATGCCTTATCACCTCCAGGCACTCTCCAGTTTTCACAAATAATTGCATAAGGCAAAGAAATTAAAGGAATCCAGGGTTAAGACACAATCCTAGGTTCTTCCCCCATATCATAGAGGGAAGTATGTTCTGCTGCAAACCATCTTCTGGTCCAGTAATATTTACAGTCTTTGCTTAAGTGTGGTTCCATCCCTCATACAGCAGATGCCTGCCCTCATTTTCTTTTAATATCCTCTCCATTTTAATCAATCTGACCATTTTAATCTCCCTCCCTGGTCCTGGGGCACCAAGAGAAGGTGTCACTTACAGCCTTGCCAAGCTGCCAGAAAAACCATCTGCAACAGTACGGAGCCCAAGTGTGCTCCATAGGGATACAACACAGAGTGTTTCATCACCCAACTGAAACCCTTCCATGAGTACGTGCAACCACACTCTTTTTGGGACATCTTTCCATATGGGCAATTTCAATTAAAATGGTTAAACTGGGGCAAAGCTACTGACACAGAGGAACCACAGAGCAGCTCAAGGAACCTTAATACAGGCAACAGTGCCAATCTGAGCCATGCTGACACCGTGGCTGAGTTATTTATATGAACACATTTATGTCCTTCTGTTCTGAGAATTACTGCTCCTTTCAGATCATTTAACAATAAATATAACAAATTTCCTTTGTAAGGCTGAATCACATATTTCATAGTTCAGTAAGACCATGCTGGAATCTCCAATGTGAATGACAAGAAGTACTTCATAGGAGGAAGCAAAATTAATGTTCATATTTTTAAATGATATGCATCTTTCTACCAAGCAGAGAAGCCACATGACAGGAATGCCACAGACACACAGCATAAATG
Organism: Dromococcyx pavoninus; assembly: GCA_033558185.1. Classification (NCBI taxonomy): domain Eukaryota; kingdom Metazoa; phylum Chordata; class Aves; order Cuculiformes; family Neomorphidae; genus Dromococcyx; species Dromococcyx pavoninus. Next base: position 2,058,170 of record JAUMJL010000502.1, on the reverse strand, counting down.
CAATGGCAGAAATACTCTCAAATAATTATTATAAAGGTCAGTAAATTGGGCTTTGTTTGGGGCTTTTTTTGCTTCATTGAGGGTGGTAGAAATTACAGAGCATATGAAATGCCTAATGCAATGTGAAAGTAAGGATTGGTTCTAAACAAGTAGAAATTAGCTTAAAAAAAGAAGGGTGATAAGCATAATCTGTTAACTGATTATAACAATAATCAATAACATCTTAAAAGAGAAATGCCTAGACAAGGTATGCAAAATAATTTACATTTTTAAAAAAACTACAACCCTAATGTAGTATACATTTAGTAAAATCTATTTAGGTTAATACTAGGAAAGATGTCTTCTATAATAAAATCTATGCCTTTAACTAATTACCTAATACTTTTACTAATTTCTTATTTCTCAGTTGTTCTTTCAATAATGCAGTATGTAACACATCTCCCATTTCCCTTTCCCTTTTTTTTTTTAAATTCCACACACAAAACACTTTTACCTATTAGGCACATAAGGCACATATAAATCAGAAATTCTGCAGAACAGAGCTTTTGAACTCGCATTTTCAAAGATCAGTTAAGAAATATGTTGCTTTAAGACCAGAGTCTTATTTATACGAGTTTGTGGCTTAACTGACAAGTATTTTTCTGTGACAAGTAAGGGCAGACAGTTTGTATCTTAAATACCATAATCCAGATTTCAACCCATGTAGACGTCTGGAAGAGAACCAGTCAGTAAAGTAAATTATATTATATCCCACTGACAGTCCAAATACAATCCATGAGATTTATAACTTCTATCAAAGACAAAAGAAAAATACAGGAGAGGTGTGGGAGGGTCAAAAATACTTGCAGTTCACAAGATTGCTTAATCAAAGTAAACAGACTTCTATTTCTAAAAACAAAAATAACAGTTAGTTCTTGGTTTAAATGCAAAGGTGGAATATAAGCAACAGCTTACTACGTTTTTATGTGAGGCCATGGGCTAGCTGTTTCTGTTTTACAAGCTGCCAGGAGTTTGACCTCTTTAATTTGCTGGGAGACATGGAAACAGCACCTTGAAAATTGTATTTCTTACCTAGTATGAATATTTTCTCTCTGCATTTCTTTTACATGAGTTTATGCAGTATTCATTCACAAGAGATTTTCCAATTTTTAGATACTGCTCTCTCAGACAGGACAGACTCCATTGATCTAGAAGCCAAGATGTACAGATAATTGCAGTCAAAGCTGCAATTTAGCCTTTTGAATTCAAAAGTAACATCCGAGAAGGAACATTTTGGCATGAACTAGAATCTAAAGCTAAACAGTACTTTCTTTTCTTTCACAAACTTCCTCAGCTAACAGCAAAAACTGGATATTTACAAACTGGATTTCACCTTTACCTTAAGTGTTCCATATGAACGAAGACAAGATTATTTTCTTTTGTAACAGGAATTATCAATACACTGAAACTCAATCATTACTCATAATATATCTTTTTCAAAATCAAACTAATTTAAGTCTTATGTATACAAAATACTATTTATACTATACATATGCAGATAGTTCCTTTTCTTATTTCCTAATGAAAAACTGAGCAAATGCCATTTAAATTATCATACTAGACTGAATTTCCACATGAAGATATCATCATGTTCTACAGAAGAGGAAACTGGAAATAAGGCACTAAATACAGAGTATTAATTTTTTGTCTTAATTGTACTTTGTGATTCTACCCTAACAGTATTGTATTGAAAATTACTTATGTTGTTGCATTTTACCAAAGATTTTAGAAATAGAGAATTTTTCACTGAGCTCTCTTTTCCCCTGAAAATGTCCACACAGCCATCATTACATTTTGGTAATATTCATAAACCTGCATCAATGGGAAAAAATTCCTTCGTTTTGACTGAAACTGGAAAGTGAGGATCTGGGTATAAGGCCGGCACGAGCAGCTCCTCAGAAAACATTGCATCCACCCCTGCACTTTCAGCAGTTCAATTGAAATTTATTTCTATAACACACAAAAATGTTCCATTTTTGTGAAAATAGGAGAAACCTCTGTGTAAACTTGGGAGCTACAACTGTAAAAATATTTTAAGTTGATGCATAGGAGAACATTTTTTTCCTCTGTAAGCTTGTATTATGGGACGCTTAAATACAGATTATCTCATTCAGCAACTCCCCACTTTACAGTAGTGGCAATTCATTCTAATTGCTTGGGTAGCACACTCAGGAAAAAGAGTATTTTTCCTTTACACTGAATAATGTTTCTTGTTCAGTTAAACGCAGGAAGTTACACCACCATTGGAATGCAATTGTCTGCAACTGCAGAGTTATTTCGTATTCATAGGTTTGTGTTTAGCTAAATATTAAAATATTAGCCATTCAAGCATTACTTCTCAAAATATCTGTAGCTTCTAACTAGCTAAACTAAAAAGGAATCTATGCACTATAATCAAAATAATTTTAAACCATGCATAATCATTTTTCACAGAATTTTCATCCTCCTGTATGGAGCGGATTATAGTAAATGTAATTCACACATGCTGTTTCTTATTCAGAGGAAAACACAGAATAAGGATGTGGAGAATTTCTAGCCAAATCTTCATTCAGATCCAAGATCCACGGACGCCACTGTAATTGAGAGACATTCACAACCAGATAGCTGTAGACTTCATTTTCGTTTAAAATAATACCTCTTCTACATGAGTTCCAACTAAAACATTAATGTTATTTAACTTCTAGCAAGCTGAATTTACAACAGATTGCAGTTTCTCGTTTTAATTTCATTGAGAAAAGGACATATCTTAAACCCATATACTTCTATTCACATGTAGATTATGTAAACATGCTGCTTCTTTTTGGACTACTATAAAATTATGTGTAACTAACAAGATTCTTCTTTTGGAATTTGACTTGCTTGGCAGTTGACAATGGAAAATGAACTATTCCTCCCATACCTCAATACATACACTTTACTAGGCAAGTTATTAGAGTTCATCATGTGCAGCTTAAAAATGCCTACTCATAACGCCTGGCCTCCCAGGAATCTGAAATGGTTAATTAACTGTCAAAGGAGCAGTTCCATTGCTTTCAGATTTCAAATAAGTTGTGATTTAGTTCCACTGTTGTGACACTGTTTTGTATCAAAAATAATTACCTCATAAGCCACTTTTAAAATTTTATAAGAAGAGGGGATAGGATGTTTGAATTATATCATATTAAAATACATAAAGTAAATACAACTCCAAGAAATATTAAAAGAATTATAGCTTCTCAGTGTTTTTTACCAAGGCTCCTCACCTAGGTAAGAGATGCTTATTTTAATTTAAAAACATTATAAATTTCATATTGTTTACACTGCCAGCCTGCAAAGAAGAAAATCTGATTAAAAAACCAAAAGTTGATTTCCAAGGTGATCGTATGTCAAAATTAACTCTAAAATAACAAAAAGGCGCTTCCTCAGCTACTCCAAACACACCCATGTGCTGCTTCTCGGCTTCACCAAAGGACACTCCCCCAAACCTCTGCAGCTGAGCTGACTGGAGTCACTTCAGTCCTTTGATTTCTGATTCGAAAAAATTATACAGGTATTTACTCAGTTCAGTAATTCTACAACTTTAACAAACTTCCATAAGTAAGTTGTGACCAGATAATGCCCATAAAATCTCACTTTAAAATTATTTCATCAGTGTATCCCATTTCTGATTTTCCACACATAGAATCTTTACAACATTTTATTTGCTAAATTCATTTACTTTTTGTATAAATGTTAAGGCACTTGAAACAGATGTTTGGATGCCAAAAGAAGGGAGCATCCTTTACGCAATTACTGCGGTCTAGTTTCATTTGGCACAACAGAAGGCATCGTGCCTCTCAGAATCCATAATAAAAACAGCCTGATACCCAAACACAGTGCTTTTATATATTCAACTTCACATATTTCCAAGACAATAATATATAGAATAAACATACTCATTTTAGAAAGAGAATCAACAAATACTTTTGAGACATGGTATGCATACAACAGAATTTAATACTTAGAAGTTTGTAAGCTAGGGTGGTATCGATTTCCATGCCCAGGAAGAGTGAGAACTACTGAATAACAGAGCTCACGCCTCTGCCTCCTGAAAACACTTTTAGAAAATGAAAAATGGACTGCTTAAGTATTATTTTTCCCCAAAATACATTCTTACTGCAATAATAATTATAAAAAAAATTCTTTGCAGAACTTTAGCTTTCTTTCTAAAGTAGCAGTAGCTGTTCCTACACCATAACCTTGCCTAATGTTCAGCACATGCTTGAATTTGTTTATTAAAAAATTATTTCATGGGTAGTTGCTGAGATAAGTTAAATTAAGTGAAATTACAAAAAATTCCACATTGCTGAAACATTTAAATTCAAAAATATTATGCCAAAGGATATGAATTTTTTCAATAATTTTCAGCTTCAACGACAATTCCTAAAATTTTCTAAATTACCATATTTTAAAAAATATATAAAGTCACAGTTAAATAACACCTTAGAAAGCCAAGCTACATCTTAATGTTGCTTTTCAATCTTGTAATCATCACTAAATAACATTTTTCTCCTCAGTGCAAAGATAAAATTGCAACTATTAAACTTTTTAATCTGGATCGATAAGGACTCTATTCCTAATCCATAGTAAGTTTTTATTATGACACAGAAAACCCCTGTTTTTGTTATGAAGTCTAGTTTAAATGCATTTAAAATAAAAATACATGAAACTCAGAAATAGCATTTCTGAGGGAAACATTACAATTTAAACGAATACCAAAGAATAAAATAGTATTAGAAAGCAAAGACTAAAATAGTACTTGAAAAAATCAGTTTCTTCCTTTGCACCTCTTAAGAGAGTTAAGCTGTAAAAATACCTATAGATATAATAAAATAGCTAAAAAATGTATTTAAAGTTATTTTCCACTGTGATCAGCAATTTTAAAAGTGAAAATAAATGATATTATCACGTGACAGGCCAGCATGAGACATGTAGCTTTAATATTGATTTGAAATAGCCATTTTTAAGGAACAGTTGAAATAACAGGGCTAAACGTTCAATGTTTGAAGTAAGTACTGCTAGAAATGGCAAAAAAGTGTCAATGGAAATTCAGTCACCACACAGACTCTTCATTTTCCAACATCAATATACTGAAGAGAAGGTCTACACTTCAATACTCACATTCAAAAATTATGTTAGCAGTACAGAAACCTATGCATTCTAAATTTCTATATTTATTAAATCTGGTTTACTTTTTCTGCAGCAGATTGGCCAGGCAGGAAAATAAAATTGGTAACCTCTCAGTATTTTAATTTATGATGCCACAATTCAAATCACAGCGAGTAAGATTTCACATAATCAGCACTGAAGTAAGATCCGTAGCCACTAAGTGAAACATATATTTATAGAAAAAAAGAAAAAAGAAAAAAGAAAAAAAAGAGATACTGTGCACCAGGTAAATTTTAAAATTAAATTAAAAATACATGCTACTATAGATCACACTAAAAGTACTAATTATGGTGTGTTTGACTATGAAAGACACTAACCACTGATTTTTAAATTGTAGCATCTCAGAAGAAATTTGAGTTAACAATAACAGAGAAACTTTTACGAAGAGCCATTACTCTACAGAGAATTAAGCCACAAAAACCCTATTTGTCACAGTAGCCTATCATATTTGAGTGTCACATCTGCTCATTAAATCTATTCTATTTTTCCTCTAATATTTTTCTGAGCTCTGATGATTCCACAGTAGTAAGATAACACTGCTCCCAGTACATGGCACCGCAGATGCACAGGACATTCAGCTGGGTTCCAAACCACCTCCCTAACAAATATAAGCATATTAAACCATAAATAAGAACAGCTGAATAGGTATCATAACTCTAGTTTTCCATAATTTCTCCATAAAGATGCACATCATAAAGGGCCAGGTTCTCCATTTGGTACCTTTGACTTCTGTCCCTGGTGGCACCTTGGTCCAAGCTCAGTGGGATCAAGGCACAGAGCAGTTATTAAGACCCTCTGGGGCCCGATGCTCACACTGTGGGTACAAGGCAAACCCCACAGATGCAAGAACTTTCCAACTGGCTACAGTCCAAGCTACAACTCCTCCCAGATGCCATCAGGGCACTCTGAAAAAATGGGCATCATTAACAATATAGTTCATACTATATTGAACTTTTATCTGGAATATCAGGGCAAAATTCTGGTGTCTGTCTTCTTAAATCTGTTTGTAGACAGGAGACAGATGGGAGACAGATGCCCACTTCCCCAGAAGAGTTATTTTTTGAGCATTTATTGAGGAAGTAAAGGTAAGTATACTGTAAACTATCATCCTAAATACAATTCTAGAGTAATTGGGTTGGAAGGAACCTCTGATGATCATTCATTTTAAATTCCCACAGAGGGTGGAAAATTATGTAAGTTATATAAAAGACTAGGTAGTCTTCAAAACCTCAAAGGGCTGTCTGAGCCTTAGGCAGATATAAGTGTCCAATTCTCAGCTCAGGCTGATTAAAGTCTGCCTAGTACTGACATTAATTTCTCATTAATGCAATCCGTAAGTTCACGTACATTGAAATTCCCATTTTTCTGCCTCAAGCATTCTTTATGAATGCCATTAATGTAAACCTACTTACTTGCACAGTCCAGTCCTGCCATTGCAAATAAACATCAACCATAAAGCCATCTGCAATCTGAAATGCTCCATCTTCATTTCAAATAGTGCATAGGAATAATTTGTATATTGCAAAATCCGTCTGCCTTTATCCCCACTAGCAAACAATACGCAATTTGTTTTCCACCTGAACTCTTTAAACTTCTCTTCGGGATTGTTCCTTACTCTAGGTTTTCCAAGTGCTGATGAAACAACTGTACACTGCTATCACTTTAAGGCATCAAAGGTGTTTCAGCCTTTCATCAAGAGATGTTCCAGTTACTTACCCTCATCTTCAAATTCAGCTTTTCTTCACTTAACTCTGACATTGTAACTATGCTCCTGCAAAATTTAACAATTCATTTCCTCCTGTCAACCTTCTTTCTGTCCCATTCTTTTTCCAGTATTAAACTTCCTTCTCCCAGGCCACTCTAGATTCACCACTTCCAGGAAGACTCCTTCACAATACCTTTAGTTTCAATAAATAGTTTGTTCACAAGAATACACTTTATTTTTATTTTGGAAGGTCATGTAGAGATGATCCAATAAGACAAAGAAACCACCATCTTCTACTCATGGAGTGTTACACTTTCCATGAGTGATACTACTTTCTTTTTAAAAGGTGACTGTTTCTTTTGCCTATTATGTCAGCTTGGACAGTAAGATTTCCTTAACAAGGTATATATTATTTGTTCTGAGAATGCCATAAGCTATAAATGTACAATACATAAATTAGCTTTAATTATTAGGTCTTTGTAGCTGACCATAATAGGTAATGTGAGAAAAGCCCAGCTTCAATGGGTATCATTATGCTGGCAAACAGTGAACAGGAAGAGAACAGTAAAAATCATCTCGCAGCACCTCTGAAAGATACTGCTGTTTACAGAGAACAATACAGATAAACTCAACTATCCTTTGGGATGTACAGTTTTAACACGCTGAAAATCCAAATACCTGCTTTGGACAATTTTTACTAGTTAAGTATTTAAAACAACTACACTATATAACACAAAACCTGTAAGACAGGATGCCTTGACAAAATGACGATGGTACATAGAGACTTTTTAGTTTATTTCTTTATCAAATTTTATTCTCTGGCTCAAAACTAATAGGAAAGGATGATCCCGACCTTATCAAAGTGTTATATTGTATAAAAAACTCTCAACATATATTAAAGCACAGGCCCTACACTATATCCCATAAAGAACATCCTACCATAAGTTTGGAAGTGTTTGTAAAAGCCAGTATAAGTGTCCTCCTTTGAAAAGTGGGTAAGTCAGCTACCAAATAAACAAGGTGCCCCAGATAATTTCATGTCCATACTGGTAAAGAACAGAGCATGCAGACAAGCCCATGTTTTCAGTTTGGTTTTCACACTACATATACTTACAGAAATAAAACAGATTTAGAATACCAATCTAATCTACTGCTATACTAAACGACAGAGCAGTAATTTTCTGTTGAAAAATATGGCTGATGAAGAGATGCTGCAGAAAGATCAATGAAAAACATTGTCATACACTCAACGTAATATATTAAGTTAAATTTTGCTGTACCATAATAAATTTCAACAAGTCAAGAGCACACTGTCAAAAACTTTATAAACCTGAAAATTAAACTTTTATAAACCAGAAAACTGCCAATATAATGGTAGCAATTAACTGCAGGAAGAGATTTTAAACACTAAAGCTATGTATAAATGAGTGGCATGGCTCATAGTGACAGTGTCTAGCTCTTCAATGACCACCCAAGCACAGAGAAGTTTAGAAGCAAGTAACATATTTCCTACGAGTCAAAACGTTCTGACCACACACAAGCTGCATGGCAAAAGAAGAAAAACATTAAGGAAAACAGTCCAACAATTTAAACAAACAGAAGTTTATAAATGTGTTCTATTAAAAAAATTCTAATTGATAACATCCAAGGGCCTGAAATATGAGTAGAAAAAAACAGCCATGAAAAATTTACAGCAATTCGAGGGGATATGAACTATTTAACAAAATTGTCACTGAAAGGATTGAAATGTTATCATGAAATTTAGTTACAAGTGAAATTCAAATCTCTAGTTGTTATACAGATTCTAACTATGTCAGGGTGATAAGCCTCAAAAATACATTGAAATAACTCTACATAAATAGAGATACTGTATGTAGAATATACAAGTTTGAAAACCTGATAGACATGATGCCAAAAATAGCATCCCTAAGTATGATGGCTTTTTGTATTACAGTAACAACACATGGACTTAGCAGGATCACAGAATGATTTTAGTCAGAAGGCGCCTTTAAAGATCATCCAGTTCCAACACCCTTGCCATGAGCACGTTCCCCTGGATCAGGTTTCTCAAAGCACCAGCCAGCCTGATCCTGAACACTTCCAGTGATGGGGCATTCAGAACTACCGTGGGCAACCTGTTCCAGTGGGTCATCACCCTCATCATAAAAAATTTCTTCCTTATGTCCAAGATAAATCTACCCTCTTTCAGTTTAAAACCATTACCTCTTGTCCTATCACTACAGGCTCTGCTAAAATGTCCTCATCTTTCTTATAAGCCTTCTTTAAGTACTGAAATGCCTCAATAAGGTCTCCCCGGTGCCTTCTCCTGTCCAGGCTGAACAACCCCAGCTCTCTCAGGCCTTCCTCATGAGAGGTGTTCCAGCCCTCTGATCATTTTTGTGGCCTCCTCTGGATTTGCTCCAATAGGTCCATGTCCTTCCTGTGCTGAGGGCTCCGGAGCTGGACGCGGTACTGCAGGTAGGGTCTCACCAGAGCAGAGCAGAGGGGCAGAATCACCTCCCTCGACCTGCTGGTCACTTGATGCAGCCCAGGATAGAGTTGGCCTTCTGCGATGAGGGGCTACAATTGCAAGCAAAAGCAAGCAGAGAGGCAAACCAAACATGGATAGCCCAAAAGGCCAGCAACATAAGTTTAAAATAAATTATAATAGGAAACAGCAATAAAAGAGAAGACAGATGTGTAGATGCAAATACTTGAAAAACAGGCAGATTTGTTAATATCAAGGAATAATCACGTCTCGTTACCTGCCTAATTACTATCAGCAGTGGCCCCCAAGGCACTACAGCTAAGGCAATGAAAGAAATATAAATTCTCTAGGAACTATGCTTATAAATATCCATGCTCCTCACCTTGACTTTTTGCTGCTTTCTAGCACTGCAAATGACATCTTTCCTTTTTTGCTGCAGCTCTTGGAACATTTCTCTGTTTCACAAAACACTTCTGCCCCTCCACCTAAATTTCCTTCACTACGTAGAAACAAGGTTCTTGGAGAACCACAATTTCATTGACAGTTCTAAACACACTTTATCTTCCCTCATCTGTGTGGGACGCCAAGCTCTTAATGGCCAATAGTGTATACCTTTATTTCTCTAGTGTTGTTAAAATCTACTTATCACCTTAAGTACAAACTTTTATATGACAGTAGCAAACAAATAAAATTGAAGGGAAGCATGAAGACACCATAAATAATCTTATACATATTATGAATAAAGAAAAGCTTTTTAGTAGACTATAATTTTAACATACATTATACAACACTATTGGAATACATTATCATATTCTTCAGATATTTTTAAATATTAAAGATTCCAATTTTTTCTTGGATCTACATGGTTCTACAGAACAAAACACATCCACATCATCTATAAGATACTCTTTGTTTCCAAACTATGGTAATATACATGCACAAAAAATATATAACAATGTTGGAGTTCACTAATACTTTTAACTATACATATACATACATGACGTTCTTTTTTTTAAACTTGCAATTTGAAAATTAGGACTATATTATTTTCTTGCCAATCTATATACATTTCTTATAATATCATTACACTATCTGTAGGTAAGCAAAACATTTTATATATATTTTACGCACTTAAAAGTAGGTTTCTAGTTTAGAATTGTTTTTTCTAATACATGGAAATGCCTTGTATTACCTTCATTACACACAAAATGCTACTACAGATCGTATGTAACTTTCTTCATTGGTCAAGTCCTTTAGAAAGTATGTAAAGACATCCCTTTTCTCACAGCATTGTCTCTATACTTGTAACTGTTAAAAGAATTAAGCTATAATGAAACAACCCTTGTTTTCCATAAGAGGAGAACGTACTTAATAAAAAATACTAGAAATGCAGGTGTTACAACAGAAATCCAAATCTTGAAAAATAGTATGAGCCTTCAGCTTTCAGCCATGAAATTGCATGAACCTACTGAAAATGACCATCTCTAATATATTACAGAAATGAACTTTCCATAATCAATTTCTTTCTTGTAGTTTCCTCAAGTCTCAAGACTATTAAGTAATGATTTTCACTCCAAGGAGGCCTTTATACGCATCTACACTGTGTGGTAAACTTGCTGCAAATAATAACTATTATTTCAGATCACTGAAATAAAATGTTTGCTTAATTAGAAAAATTTAATCATAAGGATCTGCAACCTTCCTGAGTTAGCCATAGAACTTGTAACTCCTATGTAACACTCTCTCCTCCAAATAATTTCTTTCATGGAAAGCTACACATTCAAAACCGAATACTAATGCATGCTAGATGAGAAAGATTCATTTAATGACTTAAGGAGGAGGACTTTTAGGAAAGAAAAATCTCCTACTATGGGATATCTTCTCTGTCTTAAAATTCACCACATACACAAATTGATCAAAGAGATTTCCATGAGCAATTGACCAACAGACTCAACTATTGAGCATCATAAGAGAAAAAACTAACAACCTGTGGTGTACTTTTATATACTTCAAAAAATTTCCAGCCTTGAAACATGCAACAGCATCATAAAAATAAATGTAGCACTCTCTATTACCTCAAACTACCAAAAAGAACAGAAAGTTTGAAAGCCCTTACAGGGTGGTTTCCAAATAAACTAATGGAGACTATTTACAGGTTAGTTAAGACTTTACTGAAGATCAAAATTTAAAAAATAGGAAAATTTAAATAAGTGAAATTTAGCAATGGTTTTCCAGATAATGATCCAAGAATGGAAATTTTGAATAAGCCTCTAAATACCAACATGCTGATAGGTATAAAATATAATGGTCTCTAATAGTCAGTACAAAAAGAATGGAAAAACGCAATCAAGCTATGCTAAATAAAGCTTCCTGAGTCAGGAAAACAGATTTTACATGGCCTTCAAAGGAAAGCATTGCAAGAAAGGATCTTTTATTTCATTTTTTCACATAAGCTATGTCTGGTTAGAAAACAAAACCAATCAAGCTTAAAATAAAGTGGTGCCAAAGACTTGTAGCAACTTCTTTACAGAATAACTGCATAATATAAACATTACTAGAGTGTCTGGTAAGATGTGATGATCACAATCATGAATTTTCACTCAAGTCTTAAGAACACTAACCGTTTATGATGCGACATCAACACATCCCCAAAGGATATTATCATGTATTGAAGGACTGAAGGCATCTAGTTCATGTAAATGTCAATTCTGCATCTTCATTTGTGCTTTTTACCTGACATAGAGCATCCCAGTCAGTGATGTGATAAGGACTCAGCAACCATTACTTCTTTCCTGGTTTTCCCCATCAGAAAGAATTAGGGTTATGAGATCCAGTTATCAGAGAATTTGGGACAGGCTTTGCCAAAGCAGTCTATCTTTACAAAGTAAGGAGTCTGCTGGTTTAGAATTTGCTGTAGCCATGCTTGGTGACTACCTAGTCCATTGAAAATTAAGAAATAAGCACTACCAAAACTGGAATAGGAACTTGGAAAGCCAGTACTCCTAGCATTTGCAATTGAAATGAAAAGTGGTCAGTGGCAGATCTGTCTGCACGAGTAGAGTTACTGGAATTAAAGGTAAGTTTTCTCAAGATGGAAAGTGGGAGAGATGCACCCACAGACAAATACACAAAGGACAGTATTTTTTCTTTAAAAAATCCTATTCCCACTGTTACTCTTGGTATTTGTTGTTTTGAAAAATTCAATTTGGAGAACCAGAAAAATTGATAAGATCATAGAATAATTAAGGCTGGAAAATACCTCTAAGGTCCTCAAGTTCAACCGTCAGCCCACCACTACCATGCATACTAAACCATGTCACAAAGTGCGACATCTACACATTTTTTGAACACCTCCAGGGATAACGATTCCACCACATCCCTGTTCCAATGCTTCACTACTCTTTCAGTAAAGAATTTTTTTTTAATATCCAACCTAAACTTCCCGTGGCATAACTTGAGGCCATTTCCTCTCATTCTATCACTTGTTACGTAGGAGAAGAGACCAGCACCCAGCTCACTATAACCTCCTTTCAGGTAATCCTCTCAGGTTTCTTTTCTCCAGGCTAAACAATCTCAACCACTCCACATAAGACAAAAAACACAAGAAAAAAAATAGAGCAAATTCTTGCTGTTTGCATGCAAAGAGATAATAAGAACAAGTGCAATTCAGCACTTGGCACAGCACTTTTATTTATGGTGCCAGATTTGGCAATACTGCATAAAACAAGATTCCAGTATTTGACCATTTGAAGATAATTCATGAAATCCTTTGAAAGAGGAAAGCCACACATCAAGCAACTGATAAATGGCTCCAGCAAAGGCTTGATGTCTGGATCAGTCAGTCAGTGAGACTGCATTAATCAGTGCTAAGGAACTGCTGAGTTTCCAGGGCAGTGTCCTCACAATTTTACCCCCCCCCCCGTCTTATCTTTCCTTCTCACTGCTCACCTGTCACCATATTGTTCTATTTTAGATTCCTTTCCTCCCCTCCTTAACTAGTGTTTACCTGTAATATCTACCCTTGAGTTCAGTCTCTCCAAATGCTCACATCACATTTCACCATGTCCCATGTCAAGATGCATCCACCTTTGACACCAGTCGCTCCTCTCAGGCATCACAACTCAGTTCCACACGCTCTCGCTTTCACGGTTCAGCATCCCAGCACTGAGAAGGACCACGCACACAGAACACATAGGGATTTACAATGACAACCCATGTATTTACCACCATATACTTTAAAACACCATCACTGCTGTCCAAGAATGAAGACTAAATCCCAAAAAAGCTTATAAAGGTGCAATGCTTAAAAACCCATTGCCCATAAGAGTACAAAGGTCTGAAGCTCATGCAATTGGCAGTATGCTCTTCTGTTGTGCCTTTTATGTGCCCATTCCTACTAAATGTTAATCCATCACAAATTCTCTTTCTTGTAGGCTTTTCTGGCCTCCATACTAAATATTCTCCTGAAAAAGAAAACCCCATTATTTCATAGAACGGTTTGCATCCGAAAGGACCTTAAAGGTCACCCAGTTCCAACCCCCCTGCCATGCGCAGAGACACCTTCCACTGGATCAGGTTGCTCAAAGAAACTTCCAATCCAATCTTGAATACCTCCAGGGATGCAGCAACCATGACTTCTCTGGGCATCTTTTTCCAGTGCCTCACCACCCCCACAGTGAAAAATTTCTTCTTAATATCTGATTTCAGCTTAAAACCATTACACCTTATCCTACCACCACACTCCCAGATAAAGAGCCCCTCCTCCACTTTCCTGCAGGCCCCCTTTAAGTGCTGCAATGTTGCTTCAGGGTCTGCCTGGAGCATTCTCTTCTCTAGGCTAAACAAGCCCAACTCAGCCTGACAAACTAGTGTAATACAACAGGGAGTAGGTATAAATGAAGGAAAATAAGGAAATGAAGGATAAATGAAGGAAATTTCTTTCTAGAATCTTTAATATAAATTTTAGAGCTTACATGATAGAATAATGTTCACAATGGCCCCTATTTCACTGCCTTAAAAATAAAAATTGGACAAAATTAGCTTAATTCACACATTACAAGCAGAAATTTTTGCGGAGAAAAATCAAGTTTTTATCCAAAAGCTTCTGCTCATTGCATATACTAAGGCTTTCATCTGGTTTATTTCCCTGTCTTCTAAATTAAAATAATTGAAATTATGTGCCGTACTATGGATTAGCATTAACTTATTCAAAATTTAGTTCAATTCCATAAAGCAAACTGGTGATAACACAGCATCTTCAATTAGATCGGAGAGAGTAGGAGGCACTGAACAACTTTACAAGGCACTGGTCAAAGGTTATACTTTGTGGTTACAGCTGTACTTTTTGTATGCACAGGGCTTAAGGAAACAATTACAAAAGGTAAATTTTCTTAAGCTAATTGCATTTTGAAAATAAACCTTGACCTTTAGAGCATTACGGACATTTTTAGGGAATTTGTACTATAAGAAGGTAAGCAGAATATTCTAGAGTGTAAAGTATTAAGTTTTTACTCTTGGTTTACTGGCAGTGTCATCTAATTTTTAAGAATATAAGTCTTAAGACCAAGTCATACTGTACTTTCTTCACATGGTCAAAAGACGAGCTCTCACAGCACTTTCATCCACAGTTGTCAGAATATATTAGCATATATTTAGCATACTAAACATGAGTTTTATGACCATTTCATTGTATAAAAGAAGAAATAAGGCATATCTATCCTAACAAGTGTAGGAAGTTTTGCACTTACTCTGCTCAAAACCATCTGGATGTGGTTTAGTCCTGGTTCAGAGAACACTCAACTGCATTAACGTCGCTATGAGTCAAGTACAGGAGTATTAGGCCTCAACTGAAGTGGCATAACTTGATCAGGACTGTACCATTAACCAGCCACTGACACAGGACAAAAAAAATCAGGTTTTTTGGTCCCACTCTGAAGTTCTAGTTGCTTTATTATCATACATCAAACTGACTGACTAGACTACCTTACAGAAATAACAGATAAAACTTATTAACTTTTCCAACCATTCCTTCTACCCAAAGATCAGGGAATTTTTATAACCATTAGAAAACATGCTGTATAAGCAGGAAGAGGAGACTTACAGAAGTAAAGGACCTGCTGCAAGCTACTACTAAAAGTTTAGATAGGTTCAAACAGCAGCTGGATAAACTCATGGAAGAAACATTCACCGAGAGCTACTGAAAACAGACGCCTCTAGCTCAGGAAGTCTGAACTACACATAGCTAGAGGTTGGGAAAGCATTCTGCGAAAGTAAGCATCCCTACATGTTTCACTTTTTCACATTTTCCTTTCTTAAAATCCACTCCTGGTCAGCACTGGAGATGCTAGAACAGGTTAAATGATGCTTTGGTCTGATCCCAGTACAAGGTTTAACAGTCTTAGTGTAGATACTTTGGGGTTAAAGCTTTAAATTTCTAATCCTACCTCTTATTAAGCTATAACTTTTCTCACATTATTCTTATAAAAGCTCATTGATAGGTTGTCCCATTCTTGTGTAATTGGTAACTGCCATTTTATGTTATTTAGTGGTATTTTTAAACAGGGTCAATTCAATGTTTGATTTAGTCTAGTGTACTTAAACTCATGTATCCTTATGTTTTGTCTCTTTATTTGGTGTTGTATTTATCACATTTGTTAAAAATTTGAAGTTCAGATTTGGATTTCATCTTCTTCCACAAAATACTGGCTCTCCCAGTTTACAGTTGCACAATATCCAAAAAAACTGAAGCAAGGAAACTGCAACCCTGGTTAAGGTTCTCCTCTTGAATGTCTTAAGACATTGTAAGTTTTAAATTATTGCAATACACATTATGACCAAACAATGTGTTTAAATCAGTGCACAGAAACAGTCTTCCCTTCCCCAAACAGAACTTTAATTTTGTATTAATTACTTCATCTAAATGCTCTACTGAGCATTTGAATGAAGAATCTAGCACGTTATACAAAAAAGAAAAATTGTTAAAGGTGTTTTAGAAACAGACAAAAAACCTAACTAAACACCACAAAACACAATCAAAAAACCTTTTGTACTGTAATCCTATTTGTTAAAATGCTTTCAAACTCTATATTTGCAACATGCTACACGATCTTCCTTTTATCAAATATGTGAAGTTCTCTAAACACCAACATCAAAGCACATTATAGCTCTACCTGACAAATAAATTTGATAGCAACACCAGATTCTTCCCAACTTCAACCCTAGCTATCAGGACATGCAGTATTACAAAACTGAGATAGGTGCCTTTTATGGATTTGAGCCAAAGGAATTGCTCAGTTCTAAAGTAAATTGCAGTGCCAAAAACCAAAAGTCTGTAGATCTAAGAAAATGGCCCTTGAGGATTACAGGTGCATTTGCTGGGTTAGGACACCCACACACTGACATCATGTATATCTGACCACCAGGAAAAGGCTGTGGTGTGATACCTATGACTGGAAAAGATACCAAACTGATACCTTTCCTTCTGTGCACAAACTCATCCACGAATCTGGGGGCAAGGGAGAAGCAGCAGCACAACTCTCTGCAAATGTCCAAGATGTTGATACCAGCCTGGGAGGGATGAGAGAGTTAAAGGTAGGCTGAATGAGCATTGCATTGAGACTGTGTCACTTTGTAGGTCTCAAAACTGTTATAGGTATTAAACAAAGTGAATGAATTCCAATGCCAACAGCTCACAGTATCTGCAGTCCAGTTATGGAAAGAAGTGCTTGAAGAGATTTCTTCGTATTAAATATAAGAATCCTTCCAGATACAAGAAAAAACTGTTAATAAAGGATAGGTTAGCACCCCATTGTATCAATATGGGTTTTAAAAGTGAGAAATTGAAAAATAAAACTTGATTTACATTTAATCTGGCTTAAATTCTTTCTCTTTCCTCTCCATAGTTGTGGAGCGCCTTATGCCAACTACAGCAGGAACTTGACTTGATGTGATTGACCTCATTTAGCCTTCCACTTGTGCTTACATGAACCTGCAAAACAGCCGTCTCCCCTCTCATACGGCATCAAAATGTCTACAATCTTAAAATTACTTTTAAAATAAGAAAAAAAAAAGAAGCCATGAGAAAGTGGCTGTTACTTCTGAGAGCACTGTTCTCTCCAAATGTTAAATTGAATTAACTCCTAGCAAAAATAACTAACGATATGTATAAAGCTGATGAGAAAACACCACTAAGAGCAAAGAAAAACATTTTAAGCTTCAACACGTACTTGTGATCTGCCACTCTAGAATAGTTTCTTTCAAAGTATCCTATTTGGAGACAAATCACAAACCAAAGCTTCAGAGCTCACATAACAGTTAAATATTCATGTGCAACTGAGATCTTCACATTACTTTTAAAACACTGAATAGTATAACACCACAAAAATGAAGATTAAAAAGACGGTTATTTGTCGCTACATTTATTTTCACAAGTACATCAGTTTCAGTGTATTAGCTGCTGTCTTCCCTTCCTGCTTATCTGCAAATTGCTTTTTCCCATCTCAGCTTCCCCACCTCAGACCCTCTTCAGATATAGAGGGAATTCCCTTACCAAGGAGAAATTCTGTAACAGTAAAAGGAATAAACATGAAATGTTTTAAGGGAATTCAAAAGTAAAGGTCCTTCTGTTGCTCTTAGTAAAACTGTAGATACAGGATTCCTTAGAAAAAGGAAAGGTTTGAGAAAGAATAAAGCATTGTGTTCCACAGGTCTAAAACTATTCCAGAATTAAGCTGACCTGTAAACTATTGAAGCTGTACATTCACTAACTGACCTGTGCTCCTCTCAGCCTTAACCACATTTCTCACCCTTAAGTTACCATAGAAAGAATTTCAGATCTTATTCTTCGTGCCACATTTTCAGATGGTCCTTTGGATCCAAGTATTCTCCTCACTACCCTGAATCTCCAAGGGAGCTTGTATGAATAATCCTACGCATCAGAAACTTTTCTCCTATAAATTTCTGCACCACTAATTTCAACACCAAACTCTGCAGAGAAGTGCAAAACCACCCATTATCCTTTGAATATCTTACAGCAACATAATCAGATGCTGGGCACTGCTCAAGCACACTAGTTCACATATCATCATGACCACGGCACCTACAGCAATAGGATCCACTCGCGTTCGCCATTTGCCCTGAAGAAACTAAATACAGGCAAGAATGCTGAAAATTAAACAAACAGAGGAACCAAAGTGAAAGGAAAGATAAGCATATAAATGCTACTTGGATTTGCTCCAAAGGTTCCTTTCAATTTATGTGGTCCAAGTGACAGTTTATTAGCATTCCAAGATTTCGGGCTTGTATTTATACAGATTCATCTATTTCCTTCTCCCTCTGAACACCTCTTGTTCTCTAATCCAAATATTTAATAATCCTTACTTCAATCAGAAAGGTGTTTTAACCTTGCTTTTATCACTAGAGCATTCCCAGAGTGGGAGCCCTTTCTTCCGTGGCCTCAATCAGCTGTGATTATCACCTGCTCAGCCAGTAAACACAGCACTAAGGTTGATTTAAACACATGATTTATATGGAAATAAATATTGTATTCCAAAAGATTATTTCCCCTGCCCTAGCAATTACCTAGTTTTAAATGTCACTAAAGAAGTACATAAAAATGAAATTTATCTGGCAAAAAACTTCAATGAAAATTGATACATTATAAATTACATCCTAACAGTCAACAGCGTTCCTAACTAGTACTAATCCTACTTCCAGCTACTGTTAATTTCCTACATTCTCCACGTTTCTGAGTGCAAAGGAAACCTCAAAATTTAAAGCTTTCCAGGCATATGTTTGTGATAGATCATTACACAGAGTCATCGACAGGGAGGAAGGGAACACCGAACAGGAACAACATCTATTTTAAGCCCCCAAAGACACATTCTGTCTTAGGGATGGGTGAATAACTTGGGCCACTTCTGAAACATAAGAAAAAGCATTAAACAATATAAGGGGATAACGTTCATATAATCATCAAGTCTGCTCCTGAGAGTTTCTTAATCAGAACTAACTTCCAGTGTAACTGCACTGCATTTACCTTTGTTTATATGAAAAGGTATTTCGAGAAAGAGTGGGAAAGGACTGCTTCCAAATTAACAATAAAAATTGTATAATGCTCCTTTCACATTATCTTCTTTCCAGTAACTAGGACAGAATCCAGGAGTTTTCACCTTGCAGGATTTACTGTCAATTAAATCTCATCATCCCCACACAACCACAGAAAACAGGACTGCCAGTCAGTAGTGATACTTACAAGCATTGCAGCAATTTTCTGTTTTATTTTGTACTTTAACTGTTCCACATCTAGGTACTAGACAGTGCCTGACCACAAACCAGCCAACTGGTGCAATTATTCATAGTATTGCTAATCACGTCTGCATAGTTGCAGCATAAACCTGTAATTACACAGGCAGAATATCCCCAAGGCTTGGGAAACAGCATTAGTTTTACAATATGAATTTAACAAGCCAAAACTTATCCATGACTGAAAAAAAAAAATTAAGCAAAGCTGAAACCTTGCTAATTATAACTGAAAAACTAAAAATACTTCAGGGACAAAAAGCGGAATGCGAGGAAAAGGCTACAGAGGCATCTCATGGGATGCAGACCTATATAGAAGAGGGATCTAGAAGAGCTGGCTGATCTTGCCAGGTTGGATGGAGCCTTGAGCAGCCTAGTCTAGTGGGAGGTGGCCCTGCCCACGGCAGGGGGCTGGAACTGGATGATCTTTAAGGTTCCTTCCAACCCAAATCATTCTATGATTCTGTGATTCTATGATCTTCATGGATCACCTCCTCCAAAGCTCAGGTTGAAGAGAAGTTGTGGATGCCCCATCCCTAGAGGTGTTCAAGGCCAGGCTCAATGAGGCTTTAAGCAACCTGATCCAGTGGAAGGTGTCCCTGCCCATGGAAAGGAGATTGGAACTGGCTGATCTTTAAGGCCCCTTCCAACCCAAACCATTCTACGATTCTCCAGTTTCCTTAATTTAAGAAACACTACTAAACGTATTGCCCTTAAGTGCCCTTCCCCCAGCATGGGAAGAGAGAGTAGATCTGATGGGCAAAGCCAGAGGCAGCAGCACTCGTGAACTCCAGCTGATCAAACAGGATAACAAATTTCTGATCTTTGCATGTACAAGCAGAAGATGAAGTTGATGAAGCATGGGCTCGATGAGCAGTGAGGCAGGCTGAAAACTGTCTGAATTGTTGGGCCCAGAAGGCAGTGATCAGCGGAACAAATTTAGCTGGAGTTAAATAGAGGGATCAATAGTGGATCTCACTCCATTTAACATCTTCATTGATGATCACCTGGTAGACAATAAAGGCAAGCTTTTGTTACTCTGGCCCTTTGGTTATCCAGAAATGAAGCCTCTAACTGGACAGCAGGCACCATGTTGCCTGTGGCCAAGCCTGTAGCCCTCTTCCACTTATGTAATCAACTGGTGATAGCGAGAGAGAACAAAACCTGAAGGTGTATCTAAAAGCATATTCCATGACTGACAGTGACTTTCATTTTGTTTGGCTCTGTTTAGCTCAAATACATTTTTGTCTTTGACCAGTGAACAACAATTGCTTTGACACATTATGATAAAATTCATGTTTAATAAGTACTTTAATTAGGTGGATTTGTGATGCATATGAACATCAAACTAGCATTTGTTGACTTTGGTGGAATAAAAACTGAATCCAAGCAGCCAGTTTCAACAATATGAAGATAAACAGACTGTCAAAAATTGCCTAGCCAATTCAAAGATGAAAAAAAATTACTTTCAATAATTGCAATAACACATTTGTCCCCAAAAAAGGACTATTAGGCCAACTACTTGTACATACCTGCAGGAAAAGCCATGCAATAAGAAATATACCTTTCTTGTATTTAATAGGTGCTCTGATTTTTTTTCTAATGCTGCAATTCCATCTAGAAATACAAATATTTATCAACTACCTATAACATAAAAAGAAAAAGAGGGGAAAAAACACAGCATATTCTGTGTTAGTTCATCTTAGATCTAAAAAATCTAAAATAACTTTACATAACATCTCTGTTTAAACAGCAGCATCCTCAAAAGTCAAAAAAAGTAAAAAGTAGTAATACATTATGTTCAATGGTGCACAAAATGCGTCCTTTTATCTTCATCGGTTTCTCCTCCAAAATTTGCAATAATTAAGTAATATGTATGTTAATAAAAATACAGAGTTAGTAAATTCACTATAATAACTGAAGTTTATTACATGCCCTCGAATTCCTTAAGTTCAGCAGGATCCTTTATGATCGCTGTCATGGCAGAAAAAATACTTTCACATGGCAGAAAAAATACTTTCACATGGCAGAAAATACAAGATAAAGAAATGCATTCCATCACATCTAAGTTGACAACAATGGTAATGATCAGATTATCAAAACCATGTAACTTTCTCAGGGCTGTTATAATTCGTATGTCTGATTATCATTTCAAGAGGATAAAGAAAAAATTAACCTATGTGTGACAACTTATCTTTTACCAACAGAATGTTGAATTAACTTGCATTTAAAAAAAAAACTCAACGAGAAATTGGTATTTGATATCAGCCTTTTTTAGTAAAAAATGCCACACTCAAGGTTAAGAGATGGAAAAAATAGTTGTTTCTGTTACTTCATCAAAATTCTTCCAAACGGCTTTTAAAGCATCCTGAAACTATGATTGTTTAAAAAAAAAATCACAAAATTCCATGGAAAATATAATAAAGTTAAGAAAGTAAACTCACAATGTATATTTTGTTCCTGACACATACACACCCTGCCCAATTTTGCAATTGCTGCTTCGAGCTCAGGTATTCAGCTTATTATAAAACAGATGGCAAGTAAATCAACAAAGTTGAAAATATCCAAGTTATGCACGATAATATAGACACTTACATCCCAGTTTGCATCTCCTTTAAGGCACAGCTCCTGCTCAAGTCTTACCACAAGATATGTGATTTGATTAGTGGTGTAACAGGACTAAGATCCATCAGCTTCTAATAAAAGGATACAAATTGAACACTGACAAATCCTATCTACAGGCACTCTGAATTTACAGGGAGGTATGAAGCTGTAATTCACTACACAGATAAATTCACACGGAGGATTTGGAACAGTATTCATGCAATTCAAACCCAAAATCTTTCTGAAACTTTCATGAGTGTGTTTCAATACCACACATGGTGCATTTATACTTAACACCATTTATAAAACCAGATCAAAAACGTTTCTAAAGGAAACCAACTTCTATAAAATGGATTTTACAAGAATTTCATTCTTGCAAAATTACACGTGTAATGTACAAAACTCCTGCAAAAGGACAAATTGGTCTTAACAGTCTCATTTTTGTTACATTTTTAAAACCACTATACTGATACATGAGGAGCTTCTGTCCATAGTCTGATATTCTCCCATGCATTGCAAAGGGAACACCAAAGTTAAGAAGAAGAAATGACACTTGTATTAACATCTTGTTTTTCATACTAACCCTCTACTTTCTGTTGGGAAGTCCTAACCACCTCAGAAATCCTTGGAGAGTGTTGAGAGAGAAATTGCTATTTAATTATATGAGTTTAAAATATCTTCAGTATTGCTGGAAGTTAAGCACACAGCTGCATTTACAATATTAGTAACATTGGTAGGTGTCTATGCTACTGAGTTTAATTTTTTAAAGCACTGAAGAGTTTTGAGATGTGACAGGTGCCAAAGGGAGAACTAAGTTACCAAATTCTACCTAACACTTCCCATCACTGCAGCAGCAGCACAAAAACCTTCCTTTGTTATCACTTAAATCAACATGGACATATTCTGAATAAATAGATTATAAACACATGAAAGTATTAAATAACAACCTACAGAAAAAAAACAAATTTAAGTCTACAAATAGAAGCTTCAAGATGCTATGGTTAAAGCAACAATTTACACCAAATTCAAATACATTTCAAAGCATTTCCATAGCGATTCAGAAAATATCAAAGCAATTCACAGTTCCAGGTAGGCGATTTTTTTCCTTATCTCCTCATTTGTTAGATGCTCGAGTGACAATGAACAACAAAAAATACTCCAGGTAACTCACATAAACAAACCTAACCAATTGCAGGGTGTTTTCACTTCTAAGAAAACCTATTTTTCCTGAAGTTTCTATACTCAATTTTTAACTTCTTTTATAAATGACTATAGGCTGCTTGACGTAGCTGATCCACAGAAATGCTGCTGCTACAGCTACGGTACAATTTTTTTATGGAACTGGGCACTGCCCAATTCCATAAAAACGTAGAAATAGTGTTTTAGTAGACATAAAGCCCTTCTTATTAAGATGGAAAGAGTCAAACACAGTAGGCGTCTTGCAAAACTCTGTCCTAAACTCCAGAATGTGAAAATTTCTCTCCTGGGAATTTTCAAGATTCAGGCAGAAGGACAAAGAAATACTTTTCGATTAAAAAAAAAAAAATCCCACTATAATTAACCCAATGAAAAAAAAAACCTCAGAGCAGATTTGAGAACACCAAGGACTTTAAATAACACTGCAAATAAAGTGGTGATTGACACCTTTTAAATATTTGTGAATATGAACTTTAACCATTAAAAACTTGAAGAAAATAAAATCAAGATTTCAAAGCGGATTTTCAGAGGGCCTTAGGGTCAATATTGAGTTTTTATGGGGCCACCAAGCTCTGCTTTTGCATGTATGTGTGTGGCATGGAGAAGGGTAATAGAAAGGAATCTGTGGAACTAAATAGATTTAAGATATCTTTAAATACTTATTTATGATCTCCAACTTCTAAGAGGCTGGGACTGTTGATACAGACGGGAGAAAAATGCTGGCTTCTGGGATGGAGTGGGATGGAGCTCTGATCAAAAGCTTCAGGATAAAGATAAATATTTAATACTGCCTTCCTTAAATTAGCAGTGACTACCACCATAAACTTTCTGAAAGTCTTAGGGCAACACTTAATCCAAAAAGTTTCACCTATGAATTCAGAAAACCAAAAGGAAAAATATTAACATCAATGAGCAGGACCAAAATGCAGATACACTTGCTTTAAAGGGAAAAACATACTCCTTTTTCTTAGCACGGTGGTCTTACATCAAAGTTAAAAAGTATTTCTTGGTATGTACATAGCTGTCAAATATAAGTCACAGCCTTTTCTACTGTTCTTTACGTAAATGATGATTTTTTTCTTGTTAAATTCTGCATTTGAAATCCACTGCATGGGCCAATAGCTGTACCTATTCTAAAATTACTAATCTATCTGTTCTAGTGGTCCAAGGGTACAGATACCACATGCAGAAACTTTGTCATTTTTACTATGGAATTAGTATAGTTAATATTTTATCAGCATCCTAACAGATCATGCTGCTGATCACTGGCTCAGATGAAGATGATTCTCTATCTCCTCCCCCAAACTCTTCTGAGAATTTCTGATTACCTATTTCATTGTTGTTTCCAAAATTTTAGTGCTCTCCAGACTGGTCTATGATTTGATCCTACATTCAGATTCAAGA
Source organism: Dromococcyx pavoninus (assembly GCA_033558185.1). NCBI lineage: Eukaryota > Metazoa > Chordata > Aves > Cuculiformes > Neomorphidae > Dromococcyx > Dromococcyx pavoninus. The sequence continues at coordinate 2,033,247 of JAUMJL010000502.1, read as the reverse complement.
ACAGCACTCATATACACCTTTAACATCTTAGCCTAGTCTTTAAAGAAAACAGATGATAAACATGTTTATATTATTAGATGGTCTACCTGCCAGCCTCTCCTTAATAACTTGTGAACCACAAGCTCATTAACATCTTATTAAAAAGACCCAAATAAAATTAAGTCCTTCTATAGTTTAAATTAAAACAAAAAAATCAGTAGCTAGACAGAAAAGAGAGATCCAACAACAGAACTCCCAACACTAAGGGATGGACAGGCACTACTCCTTATTTATTTACTTTAATGTTTTGGTTCACCTGCCCAAACTTGGGCAGATAAATATTAAGATATGTGTATTGAAATTAATTGTCCTACACTCACCAGACAAAAAAAAAGCAAGCCCAGAGATCCATTTTATCCTCAGTTGGGCTACATGAATGACCTAGTAGCACGCTGCTCCTCTCTCTTTCATAGACCAGAGAGCAAAATGCAGAGGTATGCACTGTGCATATTCGAGTTCACTTATCTATATCCACCTCTTTTACCTCATCTTACTTTTAGAGAGTAACAAGATGCAGTTTTGTTCTTCATAGATCAAAATAACTGTGTTCTGGTCCATGATCACAAATCCAAGGTGCTACAGTGAACAAGGCCAGTGGTGCTAATACACAGTATCTATTTATAAAGCCAAGAATTATCCAAACTAGAAAACAAATTACAAATAATGATTTATTTGTGGCATTATAGAAGAATTTCAAAATTAGGAGAAAAAAAAAAAGCCAGCACTCAGAAAATACTGCCTGAAGATTATGTTGCTCAGGAAGCATCAGAAGAGAGCATACTTTCCAGTAGCTGAGAGAACAAAACACTGCTTAGAGACTCCTGTTTTACTGTCAAGTGTTTCTTCTCTACAACACTTTCTTATAGCATGAAGCCACCCCAAAAGGTCTTCTCTAAAAGCTTGGTTTAAACCTTGGTTTTGTTATAGAAGATAGAATCATTAAGGTTGGAAAAGACCTCTAAGATCATCAGATCCAAGATCTGACATTCCATTAATATTGTAGTCATTATATGCCTTGACTCAAAAACATGAGCACATTAACTGGATGTGTCATTCTAAAACTCATTTCCATGCTAACACAATTTTTCCCTAGACACAATCTCTTATCATGTAAACAAAAATGTATTTCAGACCTAGAAACAAAGGTAATCATAGAAAGGTTTAGGTTGGAAGGGACCTTAAAGATCATTCAGTTCCAACCCCCCCCTGCCACAGGCAAGGACACCTCCCACTGGATCAGGCTGGCCTCTAGACAATTCAGTGTCTCATCCAGTTCAAATGCAACATCGGAATGCATCCTCTCACTTGTATAAAACACAACTGGAGTAATATATATTCATTCCATGCCATACATCAGCTGAAGCCTACTTTCTGGTCACTGAGAAATGTATTTATTCACATTAAAAAAAAACAAACAACAAAAGAGATTTATTGTACTTTTGCAGCAATCAGAAATCTGAAAATGTTTCCTTTTCCTGAATGAAAATTTGATACTAAGGCAGGTGGCCAGACTAACTTATAGCACAAGTGAATATAGCTGTGATCAACACTAAGTTTTATGGAACTTTAGAAGAGTTGAGTGCAGACTTAACAGAGAATTTCATAGATACTTCAGTCACACTCTCTTTTTTGTTGCATTCCATTGCTGGGCCCTGGTTTAAAGTATGTGATGATCCCTATAAAAGCAACATTACTTAGATTTAACTACATAAAATGGATCCAGAGAATGTAAACAAAGTTCCCTTTATTGTAACCACAATTTGATTCCATTAAGCCCAGAAGCAATATATAGGGGCATACATCAGAATAATTAATTTTGTCTCTGGAATTCCTGCACCACCTTGACCCCAAGGATATCTATGAAGTTCTACTTCTGAGACAACTTAAAAAAATCCCTTTTTTGTTAAATAGTTTAAGTATCTCTGTTCACATTAAAGTTTTGAGTTATGCTGCAACTGAGACCTCCCTCATCAAATTCGGGTCTTTTTGTGCTGAGGAATGAGGAAATTTTGAGTGTTCTCAGAGCTCCCTTCTCCCTTTTTATCTTCTCATTTTCCCATTACATTTTATTCACCTTCCTTTCTACTCTTCAATTCTTCCATCAGCTTCTGCTGTCCTATATCCCCTCTGCCACCCTGATCTACACAAGTCTATGCATCTGTTGCAACCTTTGCCAAGGGTTATAAGTTGGGAGACTGGAAAACCTGAAGATGATGCGGTGGGTTAACCCTAGCCAGCACCTAAACATCCCCACAGCTGTTCACCCCCTCAGATTCCTCGGAGTCCACACTGCTCCCACAAAGGGATACCATCTCATAAAATCATAGAATCTTCTGGTTGGAAAAGTCCTCTGAGATCATCGAGTCCAACCGCACCCATTATCAGCTAAACCGTGTTCTTTAAAAACTCATATATCCTTGTTCTAAGCACCTCCAGGGATGGTGACTCAACCACCTCCCTGGGCAGCTGTTCCAGTGACTGACCACCCTTTCGGTAAAGAAATTCTTCCTAATATCCAGTCTGAACCTCTCCTGGCACAACTTACGGCCATTTCCCCTTGTCCTATCACCTGTCACTTGAGAGAAGAGATCAACACTCGCTCTACCACAGCCCCTTTCAGGCAGCTGTAGACAGTGATGAGGTCTCCCCTCAGCCTCCTCTTGTCCAAACTAAACAATCCCAGTTCCCTCAGCCATTCCTCGTAGGAATTGTTCTCCAGCCCCTTCCCCAGCCTTGTTGCCCTTTGCACATGCTCCAACACCTCAATGTCCCTCTTATACTAAGGGGCCCAGAACTGAACACAGGACTCGAGGAGTGGCCTCACCAGTGCCGAGCGCAGGGGCACAATCACCTCCCTGATCCCATTGGCCACGCTGTTTTTGATACAGGCCAAGATGCCATTGGCCCTCTTGGCCACCTGGGCACACTGCTGGCTCATATTCAACCACTGTCAATCAACATCCCCAGGTCCTTCTCCGCCAGGCAGCTCTCCACCCATTCCTCCCCAAGCCTGTAACGCTGCAGGGGGTTGTTGTGTCCCAAGTGCAGGATTCGGCATTTGGTCTTGTTAAACCTCATCCTGTTGGTCTCAGCCCATCGATCCAGCCTGTCCAAATCCCTCTGCAGAGCCTCCCTTCCTTCTCACCACCATCCAGTACAAGAGAGTGAAGTCATTTAACGTGATGTGGATTACCTACCACAAAGGAGTCCCTTCAAACAAAACACAGTTTGATATAGATCTGAAAGTACAGCTACATTTTTTCAGAGAAAAACAGATGCCACATCTGCAAAATGTACAATACTCTAGAAGACAAGACTGAAAAGTTAAGATTTAGAGCAGATATTCAATTTAATAGGAATATTGGGTAAAGTAAGTCCAAACGTTTAAAGAAATCACCAGATGGAAGTAGCAGAAAGTTATATCACCTCTCTATGCCTTGTGTGTCATACAGATATAAAAACTGTATGCCCCATTCAAGGATTCAGTTTTAAAAGATTAGAAACAAGTTACTGCCTAGAAAATATATTTATTGCAAAAGACAGAGAGAATCCAACTTGTCTAAGTTAGCAAAAAAAAACCCAACAAAGCTGACTAGAGAAAGTATAGTTCCTGGTGGAAGATGCTTGAAAAAGGAGAGAAAGCCAAACTGACTGGAAATCAACACCAGACACCCTCAATTATAATTATAACTGTAATTCTTCTTATTATAATTATTATAATAATATATAATATAATATTTCTTCATAAAGTGATTGAGATTTATTAAACCAAACACCAAGTTATACATGGTAGATTCACTATCTCTTCATGTTTTAAGTCCAATCTGGATTACAATTTGGAAGAAAAGTTTTAGTTAAACATTCATTAACATTATCAGAAGTTTTTTTTAACAGGGATAACTGATATAATAGGTTAGACCAGACAAGCTAAAACACCCTTTTGGTTTTTAAATGCATAAACTGAAGACGTGCCCAATGGCTCAGAGCATAAGGAAGCCTGAGAGATCCATGGATTAATTAGAAGACATTCAATTTTAGGTTGGACTAGATGCTCTCAGAGGTCCTTTCCAACCTTGTGATACTGTAATGCAATACTGAATTTCAGGGAAGTGAAATATGGTATCGCTTGGGGAAATCAAGTTGTACAGAGGAATAAGTAGGAGGAAATATGTATTGGGTTACCCAGAACACACAAAGGAAACTGAGAGGAAGCACCTCGTAAATACGGCAACTCAATGAAAAGGTGGTGGTAAAATCTGCCTTCTATGAAGAAATTAAAAATGATGATGTAGACTGACAATGGAGAGAAGCAGAGGGACACTACACAAGTGATAAGGACTGCTGACACGTAAAAGTGTCCTTTGACTGTGGCCACTGTACCAGAAACACAAAGTATTTGTGAACTGGAAACTGCTTAGAAACTCATAAAAACCTTAGAAATCATTAAAAAAGTAACTATTTTTGTATCTCTACTATTACATTACACATTTGATCATTTTGGCATATGCAATAATCTCAAGGAATAGTGATTACTATTGATTATTTTTTCTCCAAAGAACAAGATTAAAGGATGTTTTCTTATAAATCTAAGTAAGCAACTGTTTCCTTAGTTGCAGTGTCAAGCAAAGCAACAAGCAAGCACATTTAGTCAGAAACCAACTTAGCAATAAACACATGCATAAATTTTTCAAAGTTCCCACTAATTTTATCGGGAACGGGATCAAGCTCAAACTAAATCTAGCAAGAATTAAATCTAACAAATTAAATTAAACTATCTAAAAAACCCAGCAGCATTTATTCTTCAGAAAGCAGCTCTTCTCATTTTTATAACTATTCGCATCTTTCTAATTTTCCTAATATTAGTATTCATGTTTAGAAACCTAAATGGATTTGGACTCATTTGCAAAAGCGTTGAGCATCTGCGATTTGCCTTGAAAACAACACAAAGTGCCAGAGCTCCACACCTACAGAAGTCTTACTGTATTTCTGTAGATGTCCAAATATGGATTTGTCTATTGAACTTCAGACACTCACAACTGAAAAATATGGCTTTCTTTTATAATTCTATTATTACTTATTAATTCTTATTACTTTGATACTGCAATTGTAGTTATTGGTTCAGCATCTCTCCTACACCATGCTATTCTGGGATAATCACTGGTTTAAATGCCTGTGGACCAAACTGTTTTCATTCATTCCAATATTTCTTTCACATGTTAATACTTTTTAAATTAAATCATTCCCCCTAAACTGACATCACAGATTTAACAGTTACGTCCTGATTAGAGAGGAGAGGAAGATGAATAACTCAGACTTTTCAGATATGTATGAGAAATTTTTCAAAGCATACCTCTTGAACCCCAAAATCCCAACAGTTAAATAATTATAAACCAGATAGGTCTTTACACAGAAGTTTTATCATATAATTATGATGCTGATCATTTAGAACTATCCAAAACGTCTCCAGCATTTTTAAACAGCTAAGCAAAGTTATTTTTAAAATCAAACATATGTGCTTTTTTCTGTTTATGTCTTCGGAAAGAACATTCTGTATAATGAAAAACATGACCAAATTTTTCACAGTACATCACTATAAAACCCTATAATTGGCTTTTTAGGTTGGTTTACTCTATATCTATTTTTGTCCATGTAGAAAACAGCAATGATGTGGCGAAAAGACTAAAATGTAGGTCCCACTGCAGGATAAGGCTCCATCCTGATTAGTGAAGAAGTATCATGTTTTCCCTGGGAAACTTGCCCATTTTGTAAAAGGGAATTCAGTCCACATGAACCTCCTCTTTAGAGGAAAAAAAAAAAAAGAAAGAAAACAAAAAAAATCAGTACTTTTAAGCAAGAGACTCCTGTGATTGCTTTTAGCTTTGGCTGAGAATGCCTCAACAGGGCCTTTCCATTGAAAGCTGATTAAGTTTATTATAAGTTGTCCCAATATGAATTTCCTACTTTACAACAATATTAATAAAAGTTTAGAGCTAAGATTTCCTTGTATTATTATTTTAATTCAGCCTGAAATGACCAAATGTTTAACAAACTATTTTCTTTTTCCCCAGAAGAAATAACCTTTCTAAAAATCAACAAAAGTACAAGTACAGTGGCAAGAATATATTAAATGTTTCAATTGCTGAGGTGACTATGCACATCACTCAATGCAAATGAAAGTCAACTTGAAATAGTAAGTCAGAAAAAACAAACACCTGCACTAAAAGAATTTCTCATTTTAGGTATTATCCATTCACAAAAAATAATTTAGACTACGCATTTTATTTTACATATTATCCTGTTTCCTCTTTGAATGGACTTACGCTCTGTTATCAGAGATTACCTAGGTGACCCAATCACATAATAGAAGGAAATTGTGCAGACACATTTCCAAAGGAGTTTGTGTGCCAGATGGACAAAAAAACCCTACTTCTTTCTGAGTTAATGAAAATAAATTACATGGCATTAAATTTTAAGTCAAAAGACTAAGAAAATACTGTTATTTTGCAAATTGTTTAACAGCAAGATATGTCATAATTGCTCTGAGGTATATCTTGAGAAATTGAAGTTGACATCTAAATCACAAGCTTGGGAAACAGGGAACATACCGTCCACAGTCCAAAAGAGAGGACAGCTTTAAGAGGAAAGGTAAGTTCTCTCCTTTAGATCAGAGACCAAGTTAAACTGCAGCTGCAATCACTAATAGGGTTACTAATATTAGATTCTCCCAAGATTTCAAAGGATCTAGGGTACAATAGAAAAACCAAAAGTTACAATGAACCAGTTGAAAGTGCTGGAAGTCAGGTGTAGTTTCTCTGCTGTGGTGACAGACTCTTTAGTGGGCTGCTCTCATAATGCAGTACCTTCAGGAGATCGCCCACCCCTATCCAAGCCTCACTTAATTGTTTCCACAACTGAAGATGCTGATTTACAAAAGTGAATGCAGGATCTGTTTCAAACATGAAACGTGATGAATGTCATATAAGACCTTAGGGACTGACTGAGTTTTAATAACTCAAGAAAAATGACAAAGCTTGCCCTAACAAAATTAAAAAATCTTAGCTATACTTACTTGAGAAGTTTTAATGATACAAATGTCATTTAGAAATGTAACAGTCAATTTCAACTTAAATATAATAAACTGATTGTACCTTAAGAAAAAATAATTAAGTGAGCACATTTAAGAAAAAAGGAAAAAAAAAACCATATCTGAGATTTAGGTCCAGTTACACAGCAAAGAAGAAAATCGTTGGTGTCAGTAACCATACTATTTTATACCATTTGCACAAAACTACGTAAAAAATACTCTAAAGACCTGCTCCTGTGGCACACACTGCACAAGGAGAGCAGCACACATTTATGGCAAAGATTCTGATGGTAATAAAGCTAAAGTGCAGTTAAAGATTCCACTTCACGCCCCTGTTCTCCATGCCCCCCTTCTTTCAGTATGAAATATCATGCTATGGGTGAAGCATGATGTTTCTGAGGGGGACCAAATATCTAGATCTAACTGAGTCTGCTTATGCTTCCTTCAAAGGCAGTGGGGAGAAATATGTTATGATTTACACACTTATTTTCAAATGAATCACTACCTAAAACAGTTTTCTCTCTGCTGGCTGTTGAAAGGTAGGTTATGTTCACTCACTCTCTCAGGTGCATACGCTGACAACGCAGACACACTAAGTTAATGAAATGAATCCCTCTTGCAACAACTATTTTGTCATAAATGAATAGGAAGAGAATATTCATGCCTGGTTAACAACAGAAATGAAAACAAGGTCTACTTAGAGTTACAATAGAGGTTTCTGCCATCAATGAGAGGCTTCCCACCAAGGAAGGGCATGCACTTCAAGACCCTGCCCTATATCAAGGGGATGCTGTAAGGACAACCAGCAAGGTTCAGACATACACGCTCCTGGAACTTGAAGGCAGTCAAAGCAGCCCTCACTAACAGACCCAACAGGTCTTGGAACTAGAACTGCTTCATTATTTATAAATTCTATCCAATTCCAGAGGGTTAAAATATTCTGGGTGACAGAAGGATTCAGAGGGAAAACACAGTAAAACTTTCTCTTTATTCAAAGCAAAGATTGAGCTCAGTCCTACTTTTACACAATAAATATTTTGTCAAAATTCACAACAAAATCTGTAGATATTTTTAATCACAGAAAACAGGGTAGGAATATAAAGCAAATCTCTCGCTTGTTGATATCAACCCAAAATAACTGAGATCATTAACCTGTGTGGTGCATAAAATACTGAAACACTCTATCAACACCAGGTGTAAGTACCCTAAGCCAACAGCAGAAGGGTCACAGAAACATTCCCTCTGTCAGTGCAGAATCTTTTGATGATACCATCAAACCCATGAGATATCATGTCATCACACATCACCTGTAAGTCATGGTCCTGATGGAAAGCAGAAAGACTTGATGGAGCATCTTCACTCTCTCTGTTGAATTCCAAAGAACAGAAATACTCATTCCCTTGCAGAACGTAGCCCAGCTCTCAGACTATCCATTAATTGAAAGAAATAATCTTCCCATGGAAAGTACTCACATTGTAGAATTCATTTACAATTCATGATGTTGAGGACAAGTTAGCACAAAGATAAGCAAAAGGCAGCTTTAGAAAAGACTAAGTGGGAGATTCCAAAATTTCCACTAACCTGCCTTACAACATCCATAACATTAAGTACAGTTGTTATTTAAAAGGGGAAGATGCACTCACCGATCTCTCAGAATCCCTCTCCAGCACTGCTTGTAGTGTTAAGAAAAAGCTCCTACAATTGTGCTGAGTAGCCTTCTACCATCCTCACCCCTCTTAATTTTGTCAAATTTCACTGAAAAGGGCCAATGAACAAAGGAATAATAGCGATGGATAAGGTTTGTAAAAATAAACTGTTGTGCAAAGAATAGAGTCTTAAATCAGCTGTGCTCCAGTTCCCCTTCCAAATCAAAGAAGGAGAGCTGGAGCTTCTGGAGAGGAGAAAAGTAGGATTTAAGTATCAAGAAGATAAGATGGTATAATGATTTGTTCAATGGTTTTATAACTGAATGCTTGCATGTACAACCATTATCTGTAAGTACTCAAACATGTCTTGGATTCTTGAAAGCCAGTATCCAAACACATTTTGAAAGAAACATAAACCTCATGATCTAAGGTTAAAAATTTTATCTTGGTATTAAGGATTACACTGAGACTTTCCTGGAAAACTAATTATCCCATATATCTACTGCAAAGTTGCTTTCACCTTTCTCTAAAACACGTGGTGATGGCCATAATACAACACAATATCTCAGGTTTAAGCTGAATTAAAGAATTTCTAAATTCTTGTCATACATAACTTATGAAATACACTTGTATATCAGAAACTCAAATCACTAATTGATAGTCAGGTGGTTTTTATCTCCAGATGAGTCAGCTATTGCACAGTTGTCCTCTCTAAATTCTGATACTTTCTTCCGGCCACTCCTACAGACAAAATACTGAAATACATGAACGAGAGACTCAATGTGGGTTTGTTATAACAAGCCATTAATTCCACCTGATTAAACACTTTGTTTACATTTTAACAAAGCTATTTTCTTGCTACTTTTGAGGAAAAATATCAACTTATTTATATTTGCACAATATTTATTTGAAACTCCGATAAAGCTACAGGTATCCCTGTATTATGCTACTGGTCTTGCTCCATCCATGCTGCAGGCTTTTCCAGAGATTAGGGAGTACCTGTGGCTACAGTGTTTTTCAGTTTTAAATGCTTTCAAAAAAGTCACACTGCTACAACAATTAAGCAAATAAAAAAATGTTATGGCATTTTTTACTAGATCCAAATGATTTTGCTATTTAAGAGAGGGCTGTGTTATTAGTCATACTATTACAGTAAGAACAGATACTTAAAAGCTTCATTAAATCTATGCATCAGAATAAAAGCTATTTGCCTGTTAAACATGAAAAAGACAACAAGTTCACCTCAAATGTCCTCCTCAGCCACTTTGTAATGTCAGTCCACTCTTGGATAAGCAGGAAAGTACACGGGGTACGCACTCCTCCAAAAGGCTGTCATACTACAAAAATTTCATCCTATCATCTAATCCTGTAAGTTGATTTCTCAAAATACACAACCACATTTGACAATCACTGGTCTGAATTGTCAGTGTCACTTGACAAAAAATCAGTGGACTGCCTTAAAACATTTTTGGGGGTTGGGGGTGTTCACAGGCAGGAAGGGGAGGAAGTGGAGTCTACAGTTAGAACACGGCATCTTAAAGATACTCCATTTTAAATCTAGGAAATACAGGCAGGAAATGCAGCTCCATTACCTTGTTATCACACTGATAGAGGCATAAGCTTTTAAAGAATCACTTGATGCTGCAGAAATCAATACGCCACAAAACTGCTACCTCACAATACTCCTTAATGGATGAGAAAAACGAAGTGGAAGTTGGAAATTTTTACCTGCTACCTCTGGAAACAATCAGGATTCAGGGAAAACAGGACTTGAGTTTTATGCAACCATTAAAGAACCACTTGGAACATGTGTGGTCCTTCTGTAATCCAGAAACACGGTATCAGTACTTTTGAACTGAGATCTGAATAGACTTTGGATGTGATTAGACAGATTTGCACCAATCACTCTTTCAAAAGGAAGTTTTGATTTACTAGTCTACTGCGTTGAAATGTTTGAAAAAGAAAACATTAAGTGTTTGAATATAATCATCATAAATCTACGACTATATGAGGATAAATCAGTCCAGATGGCAGTGTGATAACATTTTGTGTTTCTAATCTATAAAAAGATGTATAAAGTTCACCCTCAGGCATATATAAAGGCATCGTTGAAATTTAACATGATAAATCTTGGATTCAAAACTGAAATTAAAAAAAAAATCTTAAATAAGTGATTAATAATAGATACATTCTGTTTTCAGTATGTTTTGCCTGTCTATTTTGTTAAGAGTTATTATAAATTATCATCTACAATGTTATATTTTGAAACTTTACTGGAGCTTTTTATTATCAAGTACATCTTAACACTTAATTTTGTTCATACCTGAGGACAAAACAGAATCAAATTTATGCCTTCAGGGTTTCATCAAAGCATATTTTTAGGAAATAAAGTAGGATAATAGTAAATACACATGTTAATCCCTTCCAAAAGTCAGTCATTTTAGATAAAATAATAGCATTTTAGTTGCCTTAAAACTAAGGGTATTTATATAGCTTTCAATGGGACTATTTCCTTCCGAAATGGAGTACAAAATTAAGGTGCAGATTACTAAAACCAGCTCTTCCAGACTTTTTAAAGTGGTAGTTGCTTTCCCATTCAAATCCTCACTTTTAGCATATGTACAGCTATTGAGGGTTGTCATATCATAGAACTTTCAATAGGCCTGTTCTTTCAGAGAGATGAGGCAAATATCATTAAGACTATCAACAACTGGAGCACAAAATATCATCATTCAAAGAACCAGGCTTAAAAATGTTAACAAAACAAAGATGACATTTCAATGGGGGGTTTATGAAAAAAAATCAGATTGATTACTCTGAAAAAACAAAGCTTGAAAATCTCTTTTTGTTTTAAAAATTCACAGTGAAATATTCCTATCTGGATGGCCAATAAATTAGAAATCAAATTAATACTATTGCTTTTTAAATTACACCTGAAGAAGTACAGACTACTCAGTTTTGTAAGAATAAGCAATTAAAGTGAAGTTCTCCATCCTGATTTTACACTGGTTATTCATTTACACACTAACATCACATCTGACTTTTCTTCCCCTCATAGTAATATACATCTACACAGTACTTAAACCTATAATCTAGATAGCTGTTATCAGTCTATCTATACACAAACCCTTCAAAATAGGGATTTGTACAGAGATCAAGGACTCTTAAAAAGACCAGTACTGAATTCTCAGGGAAAGCCCCTACTTGGTTTTCTCTCTAACAGACCTAAAGTTTAGCCCAAGGTTATGACTAGACAACTGTGTTTTACAGCTACAGATAAACCTCACCACCGTGATCTTCCCTTATTCCTTTTTAAGCTACTACAATTTTTGGCTTCTACAGCACCTTGTGGCAACAAATTTACGAATTCAACAATTTAATTACGTGCTGTTAAAAAACTACTTCCTTGTATTCATTTTAAGCATGTCATCTGATAATTTAATTAGGTGCCCCTACTTTTTGTTATGAAAAAGGGAAATAATTGTTCCCATTCACTTTCCTTGCATTGCTTATAATTTTAGATTTCTATCACATTCCCCTCCCATTTTTCTCCTTCCAGGCTTTAGCACTCTGCCAGTTTAGCTTCTTGCATAGAATTCATTCAGCTCTTTTCTAACTCTAGAGCACTGTTTTTAGGGTAAGCACGAGAGCAGAACTACTGATGACACTTTTCCTCCTACCTGCTGAATCCCTTTAAAACCCTAAAACTGCTAAGCCTCAACTACTACACTTTGAGAGCTATCCATCGTGAACTTTGGATCTCTTTTTCCAAGGAAACAAAGAGGAAGAGTTCACACACATGACTTCGGGTTGATCAGCAAAGCATTTCACCTATCTTTTCACCCACTCAATTCTGTGAAATCCTTTGGTGGCTCTGTATAATCAGCATTTGATTTCATTCTCTACACAACTTTGCCATTAGAGAGTTTTCTCACTTCCTCAAGACCCTGGGTAGATCTCACAAGCAGCTTTGATCCAGTGTAAAAATAAACTGTTTGTAACCTTAATTTTTCATGTTTTATTTAGCTGGTGTTTTGTAAAAGGATCTCTTATTTATCTCCCAGAACATTTTTTAAAATACTGAGACACTGAAGCTGCTAAAAAGCCACTAAGCAATTCACTAAAAAGATTAAAATTACTGGGGTTCCACCAAATTCCATGCCACTGTTGCAATTACTTCTTAGCAATAACATGGAACCTGAAAATATGAATTTTTGTAGTTTCTTTTTAAATAGGAAGTTCAACTGAAATTAGAAATAATTGTATTAAAAAAATTGTGCAGTACAGACATTTAATTGATAATCACTGATTTTAGACATTTGTTCATTCTTCAAAAAAACTTTATTTTTAATCAATAGCTACAGTTATTAAATCCTTATTTTGTTCTATATGAGGACAAGTAATAAAAAAAGTACACTGAATACTGCTTGAATAAGTAGAAATACTTGAAAATAATAAACATTTCTACTCTTGACATTTTTTTATTCAAAGCACACAAAAAGGAGCTAAATAGCACAAATAGAGGATACAAAGAAAGGGTAATCAACTCTCACATGACAACTGAACTTTGTGTTAAGTCATGAATGATCTAAATTGAAGTTACATAAACAGAAAACTAATGCCACTGGCAAACAGCCCCGTTCTGTAACGTTCTATTTGAGAACTACTGGTTAAAGAAAGAGACGCTGAGCTTTGACAAAGAACGATATGGGAGATGACATCAACTTCTTTCGGCAAATGAGCTCAGCGTGCCAGCTAGCTGACAAATTAGCTTCTAAAAACCACTAACAGTAGCTTACAAAGTCACAGCTGTTATCCTGTTTTGAACAACAAAATGTTGATCTCGGTTGAAATGTCTAGTTTTACAGAAGATTTGTAAGTGCCCTGGTGGTTTCTTTTTTTTTAAAAAAAAAAAAGCAGTAAGTTATATTGAGGAAAGCACAAGGGACAAGCAATGACTGTACTCTGATGACTCGATGGTGATGTTTAATAGACAGGATTAAGTGGAACACTTGCTTATGTTCTGCACCTTCCTTAAATTTAAACAATCCCTAGAGTTATAGGCTCAGTAGCAACATAAACCTACAAATGGGAAAGTACCATAGACACTAGCAATTGCTTCAGCCAACTCAAGTAGTTCCCAGGATATTAACTTTGATAGTGGGAAGAAATGCATCAGAAAACCTGCCATGGGAAAACTTGTAGGAGATTCGATTAAGGGAGTTCAAACAACTTAAAGATGCTATACTCTAACTAAACAAATATTCTATAATGCTGACCAGTCAACAAAACAAAAATAAATAAATCATAATATTACTTGAAACTTCAACTATTTAAGTAGCGAAAATCTTCATTTTTATGGTAAAATATCTGTCAGTCTTCCCCATTTCTCAGTTATAGGGAACTAGAAAGTATTAAAAACAACAGAGCCAAACTCAGTCTTAATGTTGGTACTGCTACGACCTTCTTCATTGGTATCTGAAGACCCCTCAAATGATATAAATTAAATTTATTAAAGTTTTAAAAAAAGAAAACTATAATTCCTATTATAGAGATAAAAACCTGAAGGACAGAACAATTTACGTAACGTCCTGATGGTTCAAAGAGAAGTCTGTGGTTCAGCCCCAGAGCTAAACTCACCTCTCAAGCCCCCATCACAACAGTATTCTCTCTTCTTTTTTCACAGTTCTTTTACCTCTATAAAAGTGCAATGACTTCAGCATAACCACTCCTGATTTATGGTAAATGAAAGTAATAATCAAATCAAGACAGATGCATTCCGAGTTCAAGTGACAAGCCCAAAGGCACCAAAGAAACCACTGGTCAAACCTTGGATTGGAACTTCTAAAACCCTACATTTAAACATCTAATAAAGATATTTATTTAATAACGGTACATAAGGCCTATTTCTATCAGCACATTTTCATATTTTTTCATCTTTAATGTAGAGATAGTATAATAATGAACAAAGTAAGACTGCAGGCATGTTAAGATCTGAACACAAGGACTTATTTTCAACAGCAAGTCTGGTACTTATTTTGGAACAAGTACTATCAACTCACAAATTCAGAGCCAGAATTGGTCTGTCTCCTTTATGGACCTGAAAAAACAGAAATTAACTTGTTCACCTCCTAAACAAGCAGGAAGCAGCACAGAAGAAGCTAATATCTCTAAGTTAATAAGTAATACCTAAGTAATACCTCAAAGCCAATAACCTCAAAGATCATCCAGTCCAATCATTGGCCCAACACCACCATTCCTACCAAACCATGTCCCAAAGTGCTAAGTCTAAATGATTTTTGAACACATCCAAGGCAGGAGATTCCACCATTTTCCCAGGCAGCCTGTTCCAATATGCTTGACCAGTAAAGAAATTTTTTCTAATAGCTAATCTAAACCTCCCCTGGTGGAACTTGAGGCCATTGGTTTAGCAGATAATGGGTGCGACTGGACTTGATGATCTTAGAGGTCTCTTCCAACCAGAAGATTCTATGACGATTCTATGATTCTATGATTTCCTCTCATTCTATCCCTTGTTACTCGGGAGAAGAGACCAATACCCACCTCTCTACAACCTCCTTTCAGGTAGTTGTAGAAAGCCATAAGGTTTCCCCTGAGCATCCCAGTTACTCCTCATAATATTTGATCTCCAGCCCCTTCACCAGCTTCACTGCCCTTCTCTGGATGTGCTC
The DNA here is from genome assembly GCA_033558185.1 of Dromococcyx pavoninus. Lineage (NCBI taxonomy): Eukaryota > Metazoa > Chordata > Aves > Cuculiformes > Neomorphidae > Dromococcyx > Dromococcyx pavoninus. The sequence continues at coordinate 2,017,786 of JAUMJL010000502.1, read as the reverse complement.
CAGCACCTCAATGTCCTTCTTGGACCAAGGGGCCCAAAACTGAGCGCCGCTTTTGAGGTGCAGCCTCACCAAAGGCAAGTACAGGGAAACAATGCCACAGCATTTCTGGTACAAGCCAGGATGCTGCTGGCCTTCTTGGCCACCTGGGCACAGTGTTGGCTCATATTTAGCCAGCAATGGACCAACACCCACAGGTCCTTTTCTGCCAGGCAGGTTTTCAGCCATTCTTCCCCAAGCCTACAGCATCACATGGCATTGTTGTGGCCCAAGCACAGGGCCTGGCACTTGGCTTTATTATTGATCCAGTCTGTCCAGATGCCTCAGCGGATCCTTTCTGCCCTCCAGAAAATCAACACTCCCATTCAATTTGGTTTCTCCTTGCTGTGTTTTACACTGAAGTGGTCTACAGGAACATTGTCATCTCCTTCCCATTAGTCACCTGAAAGTTATCCAACAACCTACACCACCAATATGTCCAGAGTTTAGGCCACATGAAGATTCTGGTATTCAAGTGAAGGAGACTTTTAGCCTCAACCTGTTATTTTCAGTATTATGATGAAACCATTTGGTCTCCAAAACCACTAGAACCTATAAAAAGTTGTATGTGTTCTTGATCATAGAAGTGGACATGGTGAGTTCCAAATTATTAATTTCACATTTGGAAAACACATACAAAAAAGTTCATCTATGTACAAGAATAAAGAAACATCAAAGTAGATCAGGACAACATTCCATTTAACTGTACACCCTTTTAGGAAGTGATCAGTAATTATCCATTCCTTGTTTAAACGATGAATTTCATTTATAGAAATTTCATACATCCATCATTGAAAATTCAGCTGTTTAAATTAAAAAATATATAGATAAAGCTAAGTATTTTCACAAAAAGTACACCCTAGCTGGGTACCACAGGGTGACGGAGAAGTTTAAGGGTTAATTTTTTAATGTTTTTTAATTTTATTCTCTCTGTACTTCCACCAAACTATATCTGACTACAGAGAATAACATGTTTCTCCCAAAAGGAAAAAAAAAAAAATTATTAATATTTGTTATCCTCAAAGTGTGACATGTGCCACAAAAGAGCACATGAAAGTCAGTAATTCTTCTTCACAGTGGAGTTTGAATCTTGTGCAGGAAAGATGGCAGACAGCCATATAATGAGCAATGAGTGATAAAAAGAAAGTCACTGAATAATGAACTTTGAAGTGAGCAGTATTCGTTCCATGCAAAGCATGAGTCAGGAGTTCTAGGGACAAAAAAAGAAATCAATTAACACTATTATAATGTACCACACACAATCGGGCTGTACCAAGGACCACTGGAAACCTTATTACAGCATTTCTGTTCTAGTTTCATCAACTTATTCTTCTAGTGTAGAGTTAAGCTAATCTTACATTTTTTAGGAAAAGAACACAGATTTAAGGAATAAACAACAAACTTATCAGTTGGGGATAGTTCTATTTACAAGTTTTTCAGATTTCACCTCTAAATTAGTAGGCAATCTTGCAGAAAATCTTTACTATTTCAGCTCCATACCTGTCATATGTCCAATCTAGGAAGAGTTACTAATGAGAATTGAAAAGAAAAGCACTCGAAGAAATAGTGTTACGTAAAATTCATGAATTCTAAAAATGTGCCTGGCCATAATAATATCATGTAATGAATGTCTGACTCTCTCAGTTTATTTCAGCTATTCAAAAGAAAAAAAAAGCCTGAATTGCTGTAGCTCCTATGCAGAGATAAAACAGCTATTTTCTACCCACATCAGAAAATGAGAAGATTGAATTGCATTCAGTTATGAATTAGATGTGTTCTTCAATTAAAAGAGAAGAAAAATAAATCATACTGAAGTTAAATGACAAACCAAATGCTATTCCATTCTAATTTTGTCCAAAAGACAACTAAATTTGTTATTTCTTCAATTCTTATCACTATGTTTAGCTTGTAAAGATGCCACTTACTACTGCAAATACTCTGCTTTTGAACACACTGGTATCATTTTTCCCGAAACTGAAATATAAACATTCTGCTGCAGAGCTGCTTCAAAGCCACACTGGGCAAAATTGGGCTTATAAAGCAAGAAAACATTTAGATATTCACAAAAAATAAAAATAATTTTAAAATACTTTGAAGGAATTACAATAATTACAGTTTTTACAAAATGAGCGGGATAAAGACGGCAAAGTAAAAAACGTATTCTGCCTTATTCCCAAATCCCAGCAATTACTGAAGTTTCTTTTTAAAATAAGAAAACATATTCTCCATCTATCTAGGTGTAAAGGCACAAAATGTGAAAGAAAAAGGTAGCCTCATTTCACACATTACATAGAATACAGTTGTTTCTCAGAGCCACAACATCAAAGCCCATGACATGGAATGAATTCCGGCTCATGAAAAGCCACAGTTCCTTTAGCGCTGGGGTTCTTGGCAAAGCAGCAAACTGCCCAGAGCACTGCTGGATTTTACAGAATGGTCTGGTAGCACTGACCTGTACATCCCCACGGGTTCCCCAAATATGACATGAAGGAACATGGCTACAAGGCTCTGGCAGCACAATTACATACTCTGAAATCCAAAGGTGACAACTGCCACAACAGATGTAACTCTCACAACCAACCTCATCTAATGAATTTTAGTACAAACTAAGCGGTACAGGAATTAATCCATAATGTAGATCACACACCCTTAAAATACAGCTTCCTTTAAAATACCAAGTTTATGAAGTACAAATACATTTTAATATTCCACACAAATAATAAACAATTGACATTCTCAACATCAATATGTAAGTCCACGAAACAGATTTGTTTGATTCTTGAGCTAATTTTAAGATGGAACCTTGAGTCCAAAGCCTTTTCAGGCACAAAACCACCAAAAAATACCACTCCAGCAGCAGAACGCTCTCAGGAAAGGGATTTTGAAAATACTAGAGAACATTATTTTTCAGCCTGGATTAATTTGCAACTATGCTGCTGAATTTTCCAACAAAACTGGGTTTTAGAGCTCTCGTTCCAACATACTCCTATTCCAATCACTAATAAGGAATTTGGCTGTACAGTTCTACAAGGGATTTGGGTCCTAAGTGACCATTCATCACCATGGCCTGTCCTCACACACCGCATAACCAGCAGGCAACACTCTATAGTCTCTGGGCTGTCCACCATCATCTTTATGTCTCAAAACACAGAATTGCATCCTGCTTAGAACTGCTGACCCCTCACAGTATATACGTGGTTGAGTCACCATCCCTGGAGGTGTTTAAAAGACGGGTGGATGAGTTTCTGAGGGACATGGTTTAGTAAGGGGACAGGTATGGTTGGACTCGATCTCACAGATCTTTTCCAACCAGATGATTCTATGATTCTATGCAAACAGCAGACCCAGAACCTAACAATACACTCTGATTATAGGCTGGGTTTCCAATTACAAGCACCCTGCTCATCCAACTGTCAGTACTCTGCAGTGCTATTTGGTTCAGGTACCCACCAAACACATCCCTCATGGAAATAACAAGTAGACGCAATGGCATATCTTCTTAAAAAGAATTATTACTTTTCCATTAAACAGAAGTGAAGCAAATGGTTAAAGTAATAAAATATATAAGTATTAAAAAATAAATAACGCATATGTGTCTTATCCACACAGAATATTTCCTCAAAGCTTGCATTATTCACCTTAGAAGTTACAGGTCTGGATTTTGGCAACCTAACCGCAGGGTCTCTCTAAAAAATGAGCCCCGCTTCCTCACTTTTGAGGTTGGAAGGTCAGAGGAGGGGGAGGTAGGAGTGGAAGGAATGACTGCAATTCATTTCTATATTTTTCCTTCATCACCACCATTCACTTATTCAGCAGTCTGTTACTCAGAACATGACGGAAAAAATATCTTAAAAAACCTGACACCTGCTTATCTGAACATGAGTGAATGGACTGTCTGTAAATACTGCCTGCTTTTTCCTCCAGATGTGAAAAATCAGCCAACCAACTCTCCAGTAAGGAAGGCGTTACGCGCCGGAAATTTAATACAAACAGCTGCCATACTCCTCCCAACATCACTTAAGCTTGACCCTCCTCTATCATCCTTTAGGCATATGGGCCATTTTAAGCGCGATGCAGAGACAGCCCGATTCACTCCAAACAAGCTCCACACCCACCGAACTCAGCCAGGCTGCTTCCAAAATCTGAACTGCCTATTTCAGAACAAGGCAGGTTTCACACTGCCTGGGAGACTGGAGAGTGATTTTCTCCTATGCATGCTGTCACCACGCAAAGTGGTCCATGTCCTTCACCCTGTTTCTGTGCCTTCACTTCTCCTCACCTTCAGTATTCCTTCTCTACAAAAGTGGAGCCATACTGTTAAAAAAGAGACTCATCAAAAAACAACAAGCTTTTCTATTTAGCTCTCCTCCTCCCAATTTCATTCCTTCTATTCCCCTCTCATTCTCTTTCCAACAGTCTTTCTCATGAATGATCTTGATACCTCTTCTCTAACAAAATAAACACAATTAATTTTTAATTACTAGGGAAAGCTTAAACTGTTGAAAAGCTGTGGAGAAGAAGTAGATCCAGGTACTAAATAATTTACACAAAAGAAAAAAAAGACACGGAGAGATAAATGAGAGGAAGGCTGAAACTACCTTATTTTACTATTTTTTTCTCTAAAAATACTGTTTACAGCACTGGAGATCTCAAACTTACGTAAACATGATAAACAGCACAGAAATATTTCAATGTGCATTCATCGTCTGAGGAAACATTACAGGGTTCAGGGTTTTTTCCAAAAATATACAAAAAAAATTGTTAGGATCAGGCATCATGCTCAAGTTCAAGCAGGTAGCAAGATCAGAACAATCGCACACAAAAAACCAACATTCCTCATAATAGAATATGTGGGGAAAGTTAATAATAAAATTAAAACTAACTTCTCTCCCTTCTCCATGAAGTTCTTCAGATCACTCGTTTTTATTACAGTTCATTATATGTTTTTTTTTCCCCTCCCTCTTTTTCATACTTTTCTTAAATGGCCAACTGCATATATTTAATTGTATACTCCTCAGGGCAGTGACTATTTCCTTAATTGTCTGTAAAGTCCACTGCTATAAACAACGGTACCATGCAATGTTAAGTAATAAAAAATAAGTAATATTTTGTTGAGAAACAGTCATGCATTAATTATCTAAGGTAATCCAGAAAATAGAGAAATATGGAAAAAACCCATGCAGCTGTGAATCTATAACTTTAAAGCATCACTACTCAATTAATGGTTTATGATAGCCCCTTTCAGTATTATATTTAACTTCTCTTGGGGTATTTAAAAAACATGTTCTAAAAGTTTTCAAGTAAACAATACCCATTCGGTAAATCTAGAGAGTGCAACCCCCTTCTGTACTGTCAGTTAAATGTACAATATTTTAAATACACATTATGTAGCCAACTGTAGAAGTAGGCACTTAGAATGCAAAGAATATTCTACATGTTAAAATACACATGAAAAATACTGTCCAAGAGTTATACCATAAATCAAATACTGATTCTAAATTCAGTATTTAATAACTACGCAATTAAAAATAAAAAAACATTTAGTTTTTATTACTTACTGAACTAATTTCGTGTCTTAAATCTACATTGCTGTAGACTTAAACAAGCACAGAAGCTACTGAAATCGGTATAATTTCAAAACCAGAAGCAAATTTTTATTGCTGAACTGTGCCCCTGAAAATGGGGTTTAATATGAAAACACTGACACCAATTCTGAAAACGGTGAATACTCTGCTTTAATATTTCCGAAATTCTGTTCTCCAATCTTGACTAAGGCTTGAAGGTAGCAACTCAGTATTTTTCCAGTGTAAATGTTGTGCAAAACCTTTACAAACAAAGATCTAAATCTGCAATTGCCATTACTAAAATAAATGAAAAATCTATAAGCAGCAGTGAAACTGGCATGCAAATAAAAGAACTGTCAAGACATATATTGCCTAAAAATAAGCTTACAATAACTATTTTAAAGACTGTGTGTGGTCTTACCCATATATTTTGGCAAGATGCACTTTCTCCAACCACAGCTAGATTCATCCAAAAGCAGTGGCACTGGAGAGTCTCTGTCTCACCTGTCAAACTTGAAGAACGTTGTTCAGCAGACCACCATGAGTCCATGGATAGGATCCACAGCACTACAGCAGCTGTTCTTGATAAGTTTTCTCTAACTATTGAGGCAAATGCTTCAAAAATGTTCTGTAAGAGGATCACCCTTAAAATATGTGCATTTAAAAACAAACAGAACTATACCTAGAACGAGACTTTCAGGACATTTATGGCAGGGCAGCATCAGTGACTTCATACGTACCTGTCCAATACTTGGGAATCATCACAGAAGATTCAAGTCTATTAAATTTACCTTAGAATTGAATTATTTTTTTTTTTACCTTTCACAAATTACTACAGTCTTGAAATTGCAGGCAATCAAATGAAACAGCTAGAACCTGCAAATCTCCATATAATCTAGGAAGACGAACCTTCCTCTTCTCAGTTCCTCTGCCACATACGACATGGAAAATATTTTCACACCCTACAAATAGATTAAGTGGGAAGGAGAGGTAAAAGGCTGCCTGGCTACAGTAAAGGTAAGATTCAGTGAAAAATCAGAAGCAAGAAAAGCCACCAGATTTAAAAGCACATAAGGGGGTATGTTGATGATCAGAAAAATCTAAGGAGAGAGCTTATCTGAATGCTGTCTATATAAAAATTTCAACTGTTATTAAAAAGCATATAATCCCGAATTTCCAGAGCGATGTGAATATTTTCTAAAAATAGGTCACCACTTTTAACTACTGAGATTTGCTCTGGTTTAACTCCTGGTAGCATTGTATCCTAGGAGCAAGAAAGGCTCTAGAGAGACTACTTTCACTTTTCCCTAGATATATTTAGTGTACTAACTAGCATAGTTAGGATATTATTTTTCTTTGGTTTTGTCAGTAGCATGTTTGAAATAAATTTTATTAAGTGGTAGTGTATGTAACATTGCATTGTGGGTAGCAGTTTCCTGCCTTAACCTAGCCACATCCTCAGCTGTTATATGAGACAAGTTTCCCATATTTTCTCCAAGCTGACTTTAAAAAAAAAAAAGAAAAAGGAAAAAAAAAGAGAGGGTGGGTGATCTAAACACCATATATGGACCATTTAGAATGTGTGCGTCTAATCAAAAGGGGTTTCTCCTCAATTAGTGTGCAGCCTACTTGAGAGGTATTTGAGGAACACAAGAAAAGTAATGCTTGTCAGAAAAAATGTCTGAGCAGCAAGAATAATCCAGATGACACATTTGACCATTAAAATGCAGCCACTTAGTCTGATCAGGGGTTAGACTATTTCACAGGAGAATCTCTTTTATATAGTACGGAGACTTGAGAGAGTGGCAGCTCAGGATGAATGAGAACAATTTACTACTACTACTTGCTATTATATGATGCATTCACTGCTTAACAGAAGATGACCATCCTTTCAATTTTAATAAAAGTTCAGTTTAGGGTTTAAAATGATCTTCAGTAGCCTGATTCCATTGTACAGAAAACAGACAACATTTGTTTACACTAGAAATATAAAAGCATTTTTTCCCCTTTATATGCTTAGTAGTCCCAGGCACCATCTGCTTCAAACTATATGTTATTGAGAAGGTTATAAGGCAGAGAACATAAAATCATAAAAAGGTAGCAGTAAAACTCAGATGTTCAATGCTACTCCTTGCAGACACCAATAGTAGCATTTTAAAACAAAGACCGCTAAAATAACAGGCAGTTTTAGGTTTTGCTTTAACAGATCAGTATATATGTGATATTCGCACACTTGAAGCTGTTGCAGATGTTGGAAATCAGAAGTCTACAAGATACAAAAGTTCCATAAAATGTGAAAATATTTTATAAAGAAAGGATACATTAAATATATTTGCTAAGAACCATCAGAAAACATAGTACTATTGCTCTAAAAAATTATAATTACTTTTAAGTTATGAAAAACAGAGCTAAGGAGAGAGGTTTCACTCCTTAAAAAAAAAACCACACACACAAAAAAACCCCAAAAACCAAACAAGTAGAAAATACTGCTCTAGTGGAAGCAGATACGTTAATAACAACTACATCTAATACCTGCATCTGAGGAAACTGCATTAGGACTTTCTGCATAATAAAAATCAGCATCTTGTTACAGTATATATTGTAAAACTTGTAAGTAAGTGCAATTTAACAAGTTTGTCATCATAGTGCTTTAAGCAGAATATTTATATGTCTCCAGTTGTAGCACAGAAACAAACATTTAAGTACAAATAAACTTTCAGCAGGGTCTCACACTGTTTATACGCTGTGTGAGCTTTGACTGACATAAGCCAAAATGTTTAGAAATAAAACATGGCTTAAAAGTTTCAAAATACACTTCAAAAAAGTGAAAGACGTAATTATCTTTTAGCGTTGCATTACAATCAACTTTAAATAAGATTTCATTTGTGCACAAAGATCAGGCTCATAGTTTACCAGAGAAATTCCTCAACATAATACTTCCTTTGTAAGTGTGATTGTGACTTAAAGCATCCCCTATGGAATACATAAGTTAACTTTGATTTTTGTAGATCCACCTTTTAAACAAAAGACTGTCAACTCTGCAATTAATCCATTAACAGTAGATTTTCAGGATTTACGCATCTGCTTCATTAGATGTGCAAACAATATTGAAAGACGTTGCCAGTTTCACAAGTATTAGGTCTGCATAAAGTTTAGCTTTTTCATGTCTCGATGCTAATAAACTAGCATTTTTCAGTTTCTGCAAACTACATCTAGATTGCTCAGTTAAATTATTTGGTTTTCTGCTTTTAATGGATTGTGCCTTACTAGATGAAGACTTCACTGTAGTGGTCTCGATCTTGACAGCACAGGTGAAAACGTTAAGTACAGTAAAAATAAAAATCTTATAAAGCTATCTTATCAAAACACATTAACAAACTTGGAGACTACCTTTGTGTACACAAGTGAAAACATTAAAAAGCCATTTCGGAGAAAGCCTGAGCACAGCATTTCAATGCAATAAATTTAGAAATTCAAACTTCTGTAGGAAGTTCAATATTCTAATATTAAAGATGTGAGTAAGAATAAATTCTGGAGCTTTAAAAATCAAACAGCTGCATTCATATGAGGGGAAAACAGGTATTTAAGCTTGACAGGAGTTGTCTAGTGTATAAAATACCAAATCTACCCACCATCAAATAAAAATTGATAAATATCTTCAATGAATAGCTGATGTTGAAAAACATTCTGCTTACAATTAAGGTTTCCACAAATAAGAGGCAGCAATCTCCAAAAGCTTTGCTGCTTCATAAGTTGATTAAAACTGTAATGCATATAAACACATTTTGTTTCTATGAAGATTAATATTCCTTCCACCATTTTAATACTGTTAACTTTTTTCTGTTGATATTCTTAACCATGCTGTGAAAATATAAAGAAATAAAAGCAATCCATCATTAGGAGAATTAAATATCACCTTTACATTCATACAAGATGGGTGATTTCCAGAATAGTTGTTTTTCATTTTAATGTAGAATCCTATAAATTAGACAATATCTAATCACTACTGAATTAAAAACAATGCCATTTACCTTACAGTAAATATTATGAAAGAAGTTTTTATGGGCAGGGTTTTACACTGCTTTGATAAATGCATAATGAAAATCAAAACAGAAAATCTGTAATTTTTATTGAAATCTCCTTTCCCGTTTTCTCTCCACCCCTTCAAAACAGAGAACCTGCTCTCCACCCACACCTCCAGCCATTCATCTCACACCTTTCCTGGCCAATTTCTTACTGGAAAGCTGAGGACAAAGAGGAAAGTAAAAAAGAAAGGACGTCGGCTTCAAAGATTTGTATTTTATTTTACAAATAAAAACTCAACGATATCTAGAAAACATTTTACACAATTCTTCTCTTCCCAAAATACAGATGACAACAAAAAAAAAATTAAAATCACTCAGCTAAAACTAGAAAATACAGAGCATCTGTGACAGAATCAGGCTAATAAGAAAAGTTCTAGACGTAATGTCCAAAGAGGCAAAAAATAAGATACTTTCTCAAAGATGTTTCCAATTTTGTTCTGAATCTGAGTGAGCAAATCAAGACTACTAATACACACTATCTGTGCACATTATTCCTTACTACACACAGCATTTTGCAATTTATTTCAAAGCCTCTATTATAAACAAAAAAAAAAATACTGCTTTTGTTAACCCACTCCGTACCAATACAGTAAAGGCTTATATTACACAATCAAAGTCCAAGTTACAATATGTTAAGTATATAAAATATACTATACACATATGCACACATACGATGATAGGGATTTAAATCTTACATATGCATCACATTTATGTTTCATTTTATAACTAAGTGTTAACATTAGCTGGTGAATAATGCTATTTACAGTTTCCCAAAAAGTCTAAGACTCTTCTATTTCTCTTAATCACTGAAACCATAATAAGCAATTAATGTAAGCACGATCAAACCCTCCCAGCTCTCATAGTTCATTCTCTTCAGCAACATCTACATTAAATTCCAGCTATACCGGTATTCAAAAGCATCACTCAAACTGCATTACACAACTAGTTATGATATCCAAATGACACATTTTACCCCAAATAGAGAAGAAACATAATTGCCCTTAATTTCCATTACATAAAACTGTCAAGCAGTTTTGACGGCATGTAAAGCAAGGCAAAGATGATTTAAGATTTGCAAAGGAATCCCCAGACTAACACTCCTGTGGCAGCCAATTACAGGAAAAAACACAACTCCAACAAGCAGTCGGCTACCAGACCTTTGGAAAGGTAAAGTTTCTTACAATGAGTTACAGATCCACAAGTATAGGAAGACAAGGAGAAAAAGTAAAACAGAAGGAATCCAGCCACCCAGCAAATATGAAGCAGACACAAGATCGTGATACAATCCAAAGATGTAAATTATTGTAAATCATCACTGTTGTTCAGAATTTCACACAACCACTTGTGCCAATTTTGCTCACTTTTCCACAGACAGAATAATGAAGTAGGGAGAGGGAAGGGGGGGGGAATAAAAAGAGAGGGGAAGAAGAGTGGGGGGAACCTGAACTGAGACTACAGATAAAGTTCTGCTGTCCATATGCTTTAACTGTACAGAGGCTTGGGCTCTTACAGCATTTTGTACTCTCTCCAAATCTTCATGAGTCACAAAAATTAAAAAGCTATATCCTTCAGGATGCCAGGAAGGGCCTTACCACGGGCCTTTTGTCAAAAAATAAAAAAAATAGAAAAAAGAAAAATGAAAAAAAAAAAGGGCTAAAAAAAAGGAGGGGGGGAGAGAGAGAAAGAACCAGCCACAGTGTAGGCAGTCCTCCCGGAGTCCTCTGATGTCACAGCCACATGACTCGCTCGCTCCAGTAACAGTGCTTGCAAAAAAAAGGAGTTTTTAAAGCTTTTGCTTTTTTGGATTGTGTGAATGCTTCATTCGCCTCACAAACAACCACAGAACCACAAGTGCGGTGCAAACTTTCTCCAGGAGGACAGCAAAGGAGGCTCTGGTTTTTAAATGGTTAATCTCCGCAGGTCACTACCAGCCACTGAGACCAACAGAGTCAGTAAGTGCTCTCTAACCACAGTCTATGCAGTAATAGCAGGTCCTTCAAATATTTGCTCATTCTCTTTTTTTTTGTTTTGTTTCCTTGCTTTTCACATGTTACCAGTGCTACACAAGTTTTTGACAGGGAAAAAGCCAACTATAGAGTCTATGCGATCCAGGAACACTGTAAAACTAAAACAAGGTTTGGCTATGGTTTGTGTTTTCAGTTTGAGGATCCAAGAAGTATTTACACCAGAAGGTGAAAGCTCTGCGTGAAACAAGCAGGACTATGGCATCAAACAGCCTGTTCAGCTCAGTGACACCATGTCAGCAAAACTTCTTTTGGGGTAAGTACTGTAATATCCAAGCTGCTGGTTTCCGTTGTCGGGAGTTTTCTGACTTTTAACAATGCTGGTTATAGTTATCTAAGCAAAAAAGCTGCTGAATGGGATGTTAGAGTGTTAAAATAGCACACCTGGTTTGGGAAGGGGGGAGAGACACTGTAACTTCTGCAGCTTTATGAATGGATTTGTTAGCTGACAAGCTGGGCAAAAGTCGGTGGCTCAGTGCTTAGTGTTTGACAGCAGGTGTGCTCAGCTGTCACGGGGTCAAGGTGTAGCGACACACAGCTGGAAGAGTTTGATGGAATCTAGTGCAATGTTCCATATTAGCTTAGGGAAAAAGATTAAGTATTTAGTGAGTTAATCAGCAACAGCACAGGTCTCTTATTAAGAACTCTGGTGTGAAGCGTAACACTTTTAGATGTATCCACCATGACTGGTTAATGAAAGATATCATAAGAGACCTCACGTATATGATTTAAGACTGCCTATTCTCTAAAGCTGTTGAAAATGAGTAGCCTGTAGCATATAGCAGCCTCTCCTACCCATAACTGCCCTATCATTCCAGATCTTATTTTTAAGCCTATCTCTCAGATGAAGTTATCAGTGTAAATCTGCAGCTCTCCAGTCTTTTGTTACCCTTAGTTCACAGTAAAGCATGTTTGATAATATATTCACTTGTCAAAGCAAATTCTTCTCTAAAAGCAAATTTATGAACAAGGCAACACATTCATGCATAGAAATACTAAGCTATGAAATAAAAAATACATGATTTAACATGCTGATGAATGTAAGCTTTAATTGAACACAGGATTTAAAATACTCTGTAAGAGAGCACTGCCAAATATATACATCAATATTCTGAAACTTGCTTTAAGTCATATATGTATATTACGGTATTTATTTATGTGCACTGCATACATACATGCTCATAAAAATCATAAATATGTTATAAAACTGCACCTCTATTATTGCTTACTTTGAAAAGCTTCTCCCTCTCAGATACAGTCTTGGGACAGAGCCTCTCACTCACAAAATATTAAATGAAACTGAATATGACTAAGTGATTTATCTGCAAATAAAACAAAGTTTTCTAAATCCTGTTGGAAAATGCTCTATTCTAGTCATCCATGACAAGTAGTAAAAAGTATGTTCAATTTTTTTCTCAAAGCCTCTTTTACCGAGACAGATCAGGAAAACTGAAAATTCTGAAAGATTTAGGGAAAAAAGAAACTAAAAACTTACAAGATTTTCTTAATGGTGTCCATCATGTTGAAACTACGTTGGGACCGTAGCTAAACCTATTTCTTTTCCTCCCCTGCCCCACCTTTTAAGAAAACCAACAATGCTAAAACCATTTTTGGGATATAGATCCCGATTAAGCTTGTATTGTAATGAACTGATGACTGGAGATCCTTTTCTCCTCCTACTTAACACGCTTTGACTGGTTCCCAGTTAAGCACATGGATAAGCTATAAGGCTGACCGTAGGAAACAAATGAAGAATAGCTTCTTCCAGAAGAGACACCAATTTAATTTATGGTCTATAGATACCAGAAGAGAGAACATAACCTGTGGCTGCTCACGTAGCTATAATTCACCCAACACTGAGCTGAAATGCTAACTCAAGACTGGTAAAGCAGCTTTGCTACCGAAACTGCTGTCGTAATGAAGCACAGCAGAAGCGTAGCCAGACCACATTATCCCAGTGTTTACAACAGGAAACACAGTTTACACGTATAGGGACTTTCTTTTGCTTTTACTTCCAAAAGAGATTAGATGAAATTTAGTTGGCTAAAATTATCAAAACACAGAAGGCTGACTGCTTAATTCATCTACTTTTGATCATTCCTAAAGCAAGCAAGGAGGACTGTAACACGAATAATACTTTGCCCCAGACTGCACTAAATAGTGTTGGGTACCCAAAGTTCACTTTGGACAAAGAAAATAGATGCAAGGAACATCAAAATCTCATCAACTCTACCAATATTCAAGAAATAGATCTTAAGCTAAACAGAAAACTAAAAAAAAAAAAACTTTTATAAAAAGGAGACAGAATATACATTTAAAAAAACCCCAAAATGCCAGAAGATCCAAGCTTCTCCTCAATTTGTCATTTCCTACCAACAGAGCCGCAGTATGTCAGAATGCATGATCCATTCTTCCTTTCTATACTGTCTGTCCCTCTTTCTGCTCCCATCTCCACCTTATTCATTTCAGAACCGTAGAATTTAATTATTTTTCTCTTTGAGAATTAACTGGTGAAACATAATGACAAGTAATAACATGGAAAGAAAACAGCGTTATGATGATTAACTCACACGGTGGCTAATCTGTGCCATCAACCATACTTCTGAAAACTCTCATTTCACTTGGTTTAGTCTATCTGTTTTGGACTTCGTATGAAAGGGAAAACAAGAGTAGTGAAGTGGAAGGACCCCTCCTAATTAATGCAAACATATACATTCCTCTACAGTTTAGCATATTTTAATTAACGGGATGCATTTCATATCCAGAGGTTTTCTACCTTAGGCTACCTATACAGAGGTTTTGACTGCATCATGCCTATGTAAATGTCCTTTCTTAAGCTTTTAGACATAAGTGTATTCATTTCAATCAGCAAAGGATATTATATTCACATCAATATTCTTTGAAAAAAAAATGCTCAAAATATACACAACGTGAAAAAAACAAACCCTAACAGTATATTTATTAGAAAATTTGGTGAACTTTGTTCACACAAACTCTTTCAGAACACAAAACACTTCCGAAATGCCTCCCACAACAGTTATAATGTATTGTTTTTTAAGACAGGCTTTTTCAAATATGTTCTGTGTGTCTTCACAGGACAATTTAAAAAAAAAAGTAAATCAGATCAAAATTTGGCTGATAATTTAATCAATTACTTCCCATGTAACTTCTGGAAGCTAATCCCAACAGACAAACATGGTAAATAAATGAAAGTCTTCATGATAACAACAAAAAATATACTCTGCCAGTATTAAAATACTCCTCAGTATCTTCTCATTTATTCTTAAAAAAAACCCAAACCTCTTGTAGATTTCAGTTCTCAATTGCTCTACTATTTGGTAAAGAATCTTAGTGTTTTATTTTAATTAAGATATTGATAAGAGAGAAACAAATCCTCTTTTTATCATCTATGTACATAAAGAAGAAATTTCCCCTATACTCCAGCTCTGTTTAATACTCGTATTATTGTGAATGCTAAGCAAAATCTCAGGTATTACTACACTTTGCATATAATATAACTCAAAATACTATGATTTAAAAAAAAATACTGAAAACTATGCAAGAATGGCTATTCTTATGAGCCTGAAGAAAGGAGCAAGTTTCACACTGAGGCTGTCAGTTTATGAAGTCCCTAAACCACACAGAACTGCGCTATAAGACTTACAGGACCCTTCGGCAGCAAACTGCACTGAGCTGTTTAATTATCTATCTCAAACAAAATATTAATAGCCAATAGCGTTTAAATCAATTACACTGATGGAGAATTCGCTAAGATTGAAATGTTCCAGTTTGTTAGAAATCGTTCAAATATCTGATGGTTAAATAAACTGGGGAGAAAAAAAAAAACACCTTGCCTCATTAGGAGCACTAAGATTTTATCAAACATACAGGATTAATCTCTATTGAATAGAACTATTCACAAATCAAAACTTACTCCACTTCGATACTTTCATGCAGTGCTAATCAATTACAACCTTTTCTAGTTATTCGAAATCCATGTGCTTTTAATTTTATTCACTGGTGGTCTAAAATATAATATTCAGGCCAAGCTAAGTCATTCTGTATTGCAACTTTGCTTTTTTTCAATAAATATTCATCTAGAGGTTTTCTTAGAAAGAACTGCTCATATGAAGACTGTGGTAATATTTTTATACTGTACCTCCTTGTTGAAGCAAAAGGTTAGGGGTTACCTAAATACCTCAACTGTATATACAAAAAAAGGAAAAGGTAAGTATTCACATGAAAAATCCAAAGGGACTATATTATTTATTTTTGCATTTCCTATGATTAATGATGCACCAGTGCATACTTGAAAACTGAAGTCAAAATAGGGTAACACCTCAAATTCCTTTACAAACTGTACAAATATCAAACTTCCATGCTGTATTAACTACTCTACCAGAAATATTTAACGGCTGTGCCACCCCACATTAAGAGCATAACAATAACACTGACATTCTTCTCAAGCAGTGTGATTTTTTGGTCAGAGTCAGATTAATACTAATCTTCGAATTGTACCTTATACCTTTATTTTCCCTGATTGCTTTTCAGGACACAGTTGTACTTTTTATAATAATACAAAGCTCAGAGCAGTCTTAAGTAAATAAAGAACATCTAATACCGTATCCATTTAGATAGAAAGGGAAAAATAGAGCAGTAAATAATTCTTGCAGTGCAGATAGTCCAAAGGGCAAACAGAAACTAGACAAGTACTGCATTTAAGGACATGCACACACTCATCAATTGGCAGCATCAGTAACAGGTAAGGAGAAACACTTTCTAAAACTGTAAGTTAACACAAGAAGCTGAAAATACAAGCAAAATTAGCATGCTTTTATTCAGAAGTCCAGCACACTCCACTGGAAATTAAAGTGGAAAGGGAAAGGAGGAATTATCCTGTGCCTGCCAGGCTGCAAAGGTGCTGAGCACCCACATTTCTCCTGCTTGGCTACTACAGAAGCCAACGGCAGCTGTCAGTGCTGGGCACCTCTGGAACATTAGACCATGAGAATGTTTTACTCTACGTACCTAATAAAAATCAACATTGTGTGTTGTAGGTGATGGAGTTCATTCTGAAAACTCATTAAATACACTCCATTAATAAGAATTACAATAAATTTCCATGTTTAATATGCCCTAGAGTATATAATATTTTAATTAAGGCAGCCTCAAGATAAACAGTGAGTTTAAGATGGTAAAACCTGAAGCATTTTAAGGTCTTAACTTTAGCACTGAGAGAATCTGAAGTTTTATACAGGTGGTTAAGAAATTGCAACATGAAAATATTCAGCTATTATTTTAAACATAAAAAAAGTTAATTTGTCTAAAAGGAATAAATAAAACATTCTGATAAGGGAACTCAAAAATAAGTTAGCAAACTGTGCACAGAGAGACTTTCCTTGTAAATTTTGCCAGATTTATGAATTAACCACAGATTTTCATCCAGAGACAGCAGACACCCATAAAATGCAGGAAACATCTCCCTCCTCCACCACAGAACCCCCACAAGAAACTACTGTTATCGACAAAATTAATTTATGCTCACATTATAAGCAACAGCTTTAATTCCTATTGTACAGATTTATTTCAAATTGGCTTCTAAAGTCCTATGGGGAATGCACTAAGGAGGTGTATCTTCTGCTCTCAGGTGTTTTTGGTTTTAAGTTAATAAAGCTTAAATCTAAGAGCAGGTTTCCTTACATAAACAGGCTCTCTTCTACAAATAAATACAAGACCTGCCACTTAACACACTGAAAAGCACACCCTAAAGAGAATATTTTAGAGATGAGCACAAAGACAAAATAAACGCCCATTACTATAACGTAAAACAGTTTAACACTTTCAATAAAAAAATCCATTATTCATGCATCTGTTTCCTGTATATATATTTTTTTTTATTCTCCTTGTTAGCATGCTGTGTACTGTTCTAGCCTTCCTCATGTAGCTGTAAGTTTCCTGTTTCATGTATGAACTTGCTCCAGGAGAGAAAAAAACATAAGTTTTCTACGGACTCGCTTTAACTGCTGAAGTCCTTTTAATCAGAGCAATTAAACTATCCTGTGCAAACTACTCCTTATTAAACATTTTCTTTTAGAAAAAAAATAAATTAGCATAGCAAAAGGTGAAAGCAAAAAAGGCTACATTTTACATTATAAATATACATGGTGCCTTAAGAAGTATTTTCATATTTATTCTATCCTTAACAGTTTTAAGAATATTTCTTCATCTCTAATAAACTACCTTTATTTATACAGCAAAGGCTCAAAACTGTGGCTTCTGCTATCTGTCTCTTACAAATGCTGCATTCATTAAGGTCCGGTAGTTCTGGAATTAACAATAGTTTTAAGCTTTACTATGTTGTAGCTAAAAACCCTGTGGCAAAAATGTTTTTGGCCACAAATCATTCAAATATGGTTACTCTATTTCTGACGGATGCTAGCTTATTTTACATGTTTCATCAGAATTGCTAACATTTCGTGATGACTTAAAATTTATTATCACTCATTTTCTTGAACAAGGAAAGTTAAAAGCTCATGACCTTACATACATTTATTTTGTAAGAATTTATTTGAACCAAAAGGGTGCCAAACCATTGTTTACTTATCCCTCATGGTCGGATATCTGACATCTAAATCCACTCTGTGGTTTAACAAAACAGAAAGACAGAGCCGCTGCCAGTTACATGATATTTTATTGTTCAGAGGACGAAGATGCCTCCCCAATCACAATAATAACTATAACACTGATAGGATGTGTTTGTGCCTATCTGCGTGTATATGCAAATACACCAACGGCTATGTGCTGGGTGCCATTCTTCTGAAAGTCAGGCTAATAGGACAAAGCAGAGTGGGATGATGTTACAAGTCATTATTAGTTATTCAATAGAACTTACTACACACTTCTAATACACATGACCTTACATACTTAAGCAAAATAGAGGGGGGTTGTTGGTTTTTTAAGGAAAAACAATATAGACAAATAATTATGCATAAGTGCATAACCTTCCAGATAGTGTTAATCCCCTAAAATATCTGTAATTCATATAAATGCAAATCAGAAAAGACAGAGTTAAAAAAGCATGATATTTCAGTGTCTCCATGTGTGGTACTAGAACAGGGTATTCTTTCTTTTAAGAAATGTTAATGAGCTGTGTATGTGCAAACATGCACATGTACATAGCTCAAACCTCTAATTCCTACTAATCCATACTTCCAAAATTTCGAAATTCTTTAAGCAAACCACTACAGTAATAGTGTAAATTTAGAAAACTTCTGCATTGGCATAATATTTTCCACCCGAGCACTGAAGTTGTAAAAGAGAATGTGCATTCAGCTTTGCCAACAGCACAAATACCCGGACACCGTTTACAGCTCTTCACGTATCTCTACTGACTCTGCTAATACGCAGGAACCCGTAGTGAGGATCTCGTCTTTAGAAATACAAATGTGAATGCCCATTAATGCTAAGCCAGTGTTCTACATAAATCGTAAGCATTAGTGCTGGTAGTGAAATAATAGATGGCAGAAGTATTCATTTTAGAATACTTGGCAATATTTCTGAGGAAATAGATGTTTTAGAGCAAGTTTCTTGGTATCTTCTTACTTCTTCCTGTAGTCCCGTGAAGAAAGAAACTTGCTTTTGTGGACATTAGACCGGTCAATCTTAACTCATGTCAACTTTCAAAGTGAAACCACATATTTTAGCCACAGTAGTCTTATTTGTAGGTTGGCTGCTGGTTTTGACACAGCACAATGGATTTCTTCTGAAAGTGATCAAAAAGATAAAGCACATTGCACCTTTAAAAAGTTCTGATGTGACATACAGAGCTGTCCAGATAAGAACTGATATTACTTAAGAATATTAATATATTGCTATATTAATATAAAAATATTGATATATATCAATAATTTACTATAAATCCCAACCTTCATGCAGAATTAGCTAGAGCAATTTTTACACCGATTAAATATTTCAGATTCAGCAGAACTTAAAAAGGCATTTTAAAACACAGTGAACAAAAATCCTAATTTTTAAGACTGTGTGAGAATTTGCTGGTTTAATTCAGTTTATCATGTCTCAAAAAGCTTTTTAGCTGAACCATAATACTGAACTGCTATAGGATCTATGCCCTTGCTGCATTTTCTGTGTGAATTCCACGAGTGACTGCTTTAATTCATAGAGTCATCTACTCTACTAGGAATCTTCCACCTTTAAAGCTTTTAGGGAACAAAAGTGTCACATTTACTCTTTAACATTGAAGGGACACGTGGTCCAGCTTAGTGACTATTTTAAAGCATTTGATGAACTAATGCTACCAGCTATTGTATACTACTCAAGCACAGGAGCAGCTTTGTAATAGAGCATTTAAAGCTTGCAGTGTTATTTACTTCCTAACACAATCTGCAAAACTTGTTTCCTCCAAGTGAGGACCACCAGTAAAAATTCACATTAAAGAAGTTCATCATCCGTGTTTTTCCAGTCAGTAGTATCAAAGTTTAATTCCGCTGTGTTTGGTTACTTGTGGAAATAACCAAGCCATAACAATGAATGGTTTATTTAAAACTGACAGGACCAGAAAGCAACAACTATTTACTCAGGCACCGTTACCTTAGCATACACCAGTAAAAATGTTCTTTTCCCAAAAGGATTTTCTGCATAAAGGGCATTCACTTTGCTTCCGTCCCACCCCTCTTATATCCAACGCTGTACATTCAAAACTAAGTGCTATATTTTTCTTGCTATTCAGTATATTTTTATTTCCCCCTTTCTGATTAAAAGGTATAAACAGAAACACTAAAACAAATTCAGAGGGCACACTCTTTATATCGACATTTTATTTTCTTTTAAAAAAAAACAACATTCAGAAAAAGCCCAGTCATTTGTGGATAAAATAAATAACACAATCCAGGTAGCGAAAAAAAATCATTTCATAACTGGAAGAAATAAATCTTGCTATGGTTTGAAAATTATTTGTGCTGTGGAAGAACAGTTTCATTCAAATGCAAAACTGTGCACTCCATATGCAAACACTAGAACAACTTTTAACTTTACAGCATGTCAAGAAGAGCACCTAAAATCATGCTTTGTTGTTCTGTATAGCAATTAATTCAGTCATGACCACGTAGTAATTTGGGATTCTAAGCTCATTAAAGTAACATTTGAATATTACGTTTAAAAGCAAAAGCAAAGTCTTAATTACAGCTGAGCATATTACAACATCTTAACATAAATGAAGACTTGAGCTTGTCCAGATAGAAAGATGAATTATTATAATACCCATTAGGTACAAGACAAAGGCTTAAAAAAAGTATAATTTTGTGACTTTAAATCATGATATTAATTAACTAACTAATTTCAAGGCACATGTGTAGTGCACATGTGTAAAAATCTACTTGATGGAGCCAGCTTACATATACACACACACACGAGCTGGAATGTTCCAATTCTGATCAAAGATGTGTGTAGCCGGATGTGCGGTTAATTCACTGATCAAATTTTCACAACTGAAAAACATCTTGAGACATACAGTCCTAGTTACCAGCAGTGTGTGTGCTTTTTGCTTTAGCATCAGAATTACTCTTCATAATGTCACATTTTAGGATGTATCTTAAAAATAATACAACATCTTTCTCACACTTCACAAAAAATAAAGGAAAAATCAAAGAAAAAATAAACACTGGTTTTCAGTTCCAGCTTTCTTAAAGGGCACAGCAAGATTGAGTGAAATAATTCTAAAATACCCTTGCAATTTGAACCCTCATCTTGGTGACATATTCTCACAGCAAGCTTGTGTTCCATAAAACCTATATAAAAAGTCAGGAGCATAAACACACAGCACATGCACGCGACGTAAGACACAAATCTACCCTTTAAAAATAATATACAATAGCTCCTCAACCTGCCTGAAAGATTTTTAAATGCTTTAAATCTTTAAAAATAGCCCCCTGTCAGACTTCAGCACTGTGTCCTGAATCAACCAATTGCATTGAATAAACGCTACTTAACGGCTACTACATTTTATCAGCTTTATGTAAAGTTAGAAAAAATTAGAACTAAGTCTTCTACTATCACATTTGATAATCTTACTTATCTACTGAACTGGCTAGATACAGTAAAAATACAGAATGTAATGGTTATTCCACTTGATATGCATTAAATAAGAATAATCTAAATAAACTGATAAAGATACTGAGATGGGCAACAATTTTACTACACTCAACACTGATTCAAAAGACATCTTTTTTTTCCTTCTTTACATACCTGGTTTTTATAATTTACTGATGTCTCTTCACCCCTTCTTGTTGCAAAACTTCCTTTAAAACTTACAGCACACACAGCACCACATCTGAGCCCTATACACATAAAAATACTCTTTTTTTTTTCAGTAGCCCAGAAAATCTGAAGGTTTTTTTAGCCTGACGATATCTTCACATAGAAACACAGAACGTCTGCAGACAGTAAGAAGCCTTTAGTAAAGTCTTTTTGCTGCACCATAATAATCTGATCCAGAAATTCAAGGGTACCTTAAACAACGGGCTACCTGTTCTAGCCATGCTTAGGAATGTGGCCAAATCATTTTTATTGATTTAACCTTTATAGGAATGCTACATATCCTCAGAGCAAAACATTTCTAATGCATTTATAATATGATATACCTCTGAGAAGTTATGAAAAACAAAAATCAAATGACAGATAGGCAAGCCCCCCTCCTCTATTATGTTTTTTCTGATTTAGTGATCGATAAGCATTGGAGCGTTAGAATATTTTCTGACTTTGTATGTGACTGTATTCATGGGATGAAGTTAGAAACTGTAACACTCAGAGAGGACAAGAGTAGTATCTGACCTGTCTTTGTTTAAGGAATAAGAACTGGTGAACTGATAGCCAAGGCTCTAAATACTCCTTTCATTCTAGAGTTACACATCAATCATGTTACCTGCAAACATATCAAGTTGAAACTTCCAGAATTTACAGTCCTTTTTGAATAAACTGAGCAGCATGCTAGTTACATTCAGAGAGCTTACAGAAGGTGGTTTGTGCATCTCACCAGAATTCTTAAAGAAATACTTCTCAAATTCTCTCTTCATTAGAAATCTGTTTCATATGTATTCAAATCAGTATTTCTTCACATCTGACTCGTATTCTATTATTTCGAAGCTCAGGTTTGAAAAATAGCATATTTTAGTATTTGTTGTTCTTTGGAATGTTACAAACCACACTTGAGTATTACCAGGAGTCACTTGTTTTTCAGAAAGTAAACCGTTTCGAGTTGCTCATGATGGTAAACTTTTTAACACTGTAAAGCAGAAGTGAATACAGTGACTGAAGAGTTAGTCAAACAAAAGCAAATACACTTACATTACAAATTATATTAGTTATATTTCCTATAAATAAAATCAGAGGATGGGAGGGATGTTTGGATTGGGGTATTTTCTTTTGTAAAAAGAACATAAATAGAGAAAACCTAGTAATAAAAATTATTCTTACTCCTAATAGCTACTAGCATGAAATTCTGCTATGTTATTCTTCCCAACAGAAAGCACCATATCCAGGCACAGTTTAAGTGGGCAATACACTGTAACACAGATTACCTATTTTAGTAAGATTTACACCTGCATTTTTCTGAAGACATCAATGTCAGCAAACCATTGACATTAAGATCTCTTTCATCTATAAAGAAATAGACAGTAATCCTACAAAGAAAGAGGAACATTAAAAAAATTCATTAGTGAGATAAGTGCTATCTACACACATAAGGCAGATAAATTAGTATATCAAAGCAGTGAATGTAACCAGAATGCATGCCTTATCAAAAAAACAGGTATCTGTGAATTCTGACAGGTTGTTTTTCTTTTTTTTTTTTTTAATCAATAAGAGCTTGGCTTGTCTTTCAGAAAACACATCCCTAATATTGTTTCTTTTTCCACTTTTTCTAAGCAATATTCTAAAGATGAGTCTATACCCAAATATACAACATCCATGCACAAAATATCCCTTACATTTAGCTAAATTACATGAAACCATAACCTTAATGTGACATGCAGCAGTGATTTTTCTAAGGACAGGCTCATTCCACCTTCATTCATGCTGCACAACAAGGATCTGACCAGATGAGTGCTTGCCTCTACACAAACCCAGTAGACTGAGAGTATTCAGTCAGTTATCACATGCAGACCAGGGACAATATCCATGCATAACTAACTAGTAACTCCAAACACTATCCTAGAAAAGATCATGGAAGCATCTCTGACCATACTTACTTGATTTCAATACTTCTAGAGTGAAAGTTAATGGAGCAGGAGGAAAACAACCTATAGAACTTATGGAAAAAAAAATCCTTTGGATGACACACATTATGAAATCTTAGTAACGAGCAGCCTCGTGCCGAGAGCTGTATCTCTCTTCCACTGCTATGTCACAGTACAGAACCTCTCTTGTCACTTGCTATTACAGTGCACCTTAAGGAAGGACCTAGGCAATACTGAAAAACAGTGGAATATGTTAGAAATTCAGTTTTTTACAGACAGATATGATGGAAAAAGGCCTAGTTTAACTGCAGTTATACTAATAAAACTACTTATAGTAGCGCACATTATTTTTATAACATAATAGATACATTTGTACAACAGGATTTATTAGCATAGTTACCCCAGCAAACAATAACATTTTTTGATGCTGCAGAAAAGCTGCTCTGTGCTGGCATGTGAGAAAGGTCAGATGGTGGAAATTAACTTCATGCTCTTAACCTGTAAACTCTCTCCTTTCCTGACTACTAACAAACGCCCTAGTAGGAAGGATCTACTGCCTTTCCAAGAACCCATGTAGGGAACCTTTTGCTCTGTTCCAACGGAACAGAACAAGCGCACGTTCACCTCTAAGAATACTGGCCTCCGTGGCAGCTCTCAGTGTACATCTGTCAGTAACAGGTTTGTCACAGAGAAATTGACTCCTGATTGTCAGTTCATAAAGGTTTTATGTATAGACACACGTATATATCCATACATATATGTCTGTTAAAAGCAAGACACTCTTCAACTCTGTATAACATCAGAGGAGCAACTGTTATACTTCAGGAACCCCAAAACTTGATTTCAGTGTTTTGAGTAAGAGAAAACAAAGTAAGGAGACAGCAAACTGTGGAAAAATATTTTGCAAGGCTTTTTGATAGAGACTCAAGCAGGAAAACTGTAGAGACAAGGAAAAGCTAGCTTTCTGAGATGCAACTGGTGGTATGTAGCAAAGAGAGGAGCACCAAAAAACACGTGACCCTGGCAACACACAGAGAGGTTTAGGGTGATGGGAGCATTAAGAGTCAGGCAATGCACACATTTTTGCAATGTGTAATTTGAGTAACACTGGCTGTTTTCATGACAACTCTGATAATTCTTCCAAATTTAGGCAAGGTTATGTGGGGCTTTGAACAACCTGATTCAGTGGAAGGTGTTCCTCCACATGGCAGGGGGTTGTAACTGCATGATCTTTAAGCCCTCTTCCAACCCAAACCATTCTGTGATTCAGTCAAGTTTCCCATTGGATTATTTTTTTGGTTTAATAGTTCCCCCCATATTTTCTAACAGTGAAAGTACTAAGCAAATACCATTTCACAGCCAATATTTTGACTCTGGCAAACTTGTCTCTTAGCACTTCACTACCCACCTCTCATACTTCTTACCTTCTCAATCTCAGATCTTCAAAGTATGGAGTATAGGTCTGGTTCCATTTTCAAATGCTAATTCTTGGCCATTGGTTTTCTCTTCCAAAAGTGCTTCTAAGCAGCTTAAACTTGGCTATTTCTATCCTGCTATCTTCTCTATTTTCTAATAGAACAGGGCATAGTTCCCACACGAAGCTGATGCCAAAAACATACTTGAATGTATTATGATCATAAATCATAGTTGTCTGCTTTCAAAATCATCAAGAACAATACCACCTGGCTAAAGAGTTTTCAACTGCCTTATTTTCACCTGCCAATAGTTATCCAGTGTGCCTTTTAGTGGTCCTGGTTCCATATAGAAGTCAGAGTCACTTGGAAATTCTAGACATCTTAACAAAAAAACCCTACCTTTATTCTTCATTTCTTTAGAATGAATTTTGAAGACTACCATTTTTGTCATATATATTTTCAGTGCCTACCATAATAAAAATACTGACCCGCAGGTATGACCCTTATATGACAACATAACTCAATTAAAGTAGCATAACTTTTATTAACAGCACCATCCGTTCAGCATTGCTGAGAATGTCTGGTTTAGCCTGAAGTAAAGCTGTCTCCTTCAAGGTCAACTTATTTTGATGTATATTTGAGAACTCTGTTCTAAAAAGAAAAAAATTTTAAAAGGCAAACTGATGACTCACATCATCAGGACTTGGTAATTTTGGTTCTTGCTGGAAAAAATGCTTAGCAAATATTGTCAGCAAAATGCTTCCATTTTCTTTGCATAAGCATATTTTAAACCTGAAAATAGCAATGCTAACAATCGTGCCATCACCAAATATAGATGTTCTCTACTTTGGGTAAGATCCTGAAGGTATTTTCAACCAGAAAACTGGTTTGCCTGAAGCTAAAAGTTATAAAATATCCAAAGTATTTAAAAACCTCGCTGACTGACTTGGTTGTGTCAACAGCACAATACACGATCCTGATTAAAGAGTCAATTATTGTGTCCTTTCTCGGCCAGTTTCCCAAAAGCACAGTTTGTGTTGCATGCAAAGTATTGTCCTGCATCTGGGTCCTCATACACCAATACTCCTCACTGAAACAACTGCCACACGTGAGATTCTGA
The DNA here is from genome assembly GCA_033558185.1 of Dromococcyx pavoninus. NCBI lineage: Eukaryota > Metazoa > Chordata > Aves > Cuculiformes > Neomorphidae > Dromococcyx > Dromococcyx pavoninus. The sequence continues at coordinate 1,991,294 of JAUMJL010000502.1, read as the reverse complement.
ACAAACTGGAACAGTCAATCCATAAAATCTTGCAGAGTAGCGAGGTGAAAAGTCAACCAAAATTAATTAAGAGCAAATAATTACATATCAATCTGATTAATTTCACACAAAAACTGAATTTATTAGTAAAAAATAAGCAGTAGAATCTAAGCAACTTGGCTTCAGGAAAAAAAAAAAGATGATGCCTTTATGTTATCCAAGGAAACTTGTAAACTCAGAAGACAGTAAGTGCTGCAGTACAGAGTGTTGCAAACTGTAGTTGATAACAACAACTCCCTACAAAAATAGAAGATATTTTAAGAGTCCCACAGAAATACACTATGCTCAGTTTTGTTTAGGTTAATATATTCAGGCTATATGAGAGAACGAGAACCGTATTTATTGCAATTTACTATGTCATCAAGTTGGAGGACGATCAAACTATTTGAAGAGAATATGATAGTCTTGATCAATTAGAGAAAGCCCAAAACCAACAGGATGGGCTTAAACAGACAAGTGTAGAAATGCAGGCTTAGAGAATCAGCTGTTGAAATAAAGGTGAATAGCCATCTCAAGAATGGTAACTATGAAGAAAAACTGTACATTGAAAAGGCTCAGAAACAAAACTTGTGGCTGCCATTCATCTCATTCTCACAGATCTTATCAGACCTGCCATATACAGAAAAAGCAGGTGGCTTCTGCCTGCCTGATGAGAAGAGCTCATCAAGAAAACTTGCTTTTACTTTTTTTTTCCTTTTTGAACTCCACCTTTTAAAGAGAGGAGGGGGAAACATCCTGAAACACTGGTGGAAAATAAGACATTAACAACAGTTTCAGAAACCATAATCAGTGTGACAAGGTTAAAGGAACTGGCTTAGTCACTATAAAATGAATGCTGATCAACTCTTCCTTGGTGTTCCAGTGAAAGACAAAGAAATTAGAAGCAAAGGAGGTGTAAGATGATATTATGAACAATTCAGTATTCCATGGCTAGGTTTCAACTATGCCATGTATGCCACAATATGACACACCAGCTTGGATTTTGTGGGCCTTTTAGGTCGGCAAACCTATCTACATAGCTCCTAAAGCCCGTTGGCGTCTTGAGACATCTACTTGTTTTTTTAACAACTAGAAAGTTGATGAAAAACGTCCTCCACATCCAATCTATTTTCACATTATATCCATAGCCACTAAAACTGATCAGTCCTATCCTCTCTACAGTCTTGTACAACAAAAAAAGTCAAGTTATCACAATCATCATTTCTGTAGAGAAACAGGGGAGTAATTAGCAGAAAAGAAAATCAGTTCTGTGGAAATAGCCCAACCATCTCCTTCACTAGAGTCTGGGGCAGGTGAGACAGCTGGCTGTCAGAAGGGCTTTGGCAATACAGCATCCTACCTCAGTAACCCAGATTGGAATAAGTGGATTCTTTTGGTTCACACCCAACTCTATACCTCTTGTATTCAGTGACTAACAAGTAAAAGTCATCATTAAATGAGGGAGTGCAGTGATATGATGAAGGGTAATGGTTTGAAGCTGAAAGAGGGGAGATTTAGACTAGATATTAGGAAGAAATTCTTTACTGTGAGGGTGGTCAGGCACTGGCACAGGTTGCCCAGAGAAGTCATGGATGCCCCATCCCTGGAGGTGTTCACGGTCAGGTTGGATGGGGCCTTGGGCAACCTCATCCAGTGGAAGGTGTTCCCGCCCAAGGCAGAGGGGTTGGAACTGGATGCGTTTTAGCACCCCTTCCAACCCAGACCATGCCATCATTCTAAGATAAACGTAAGGGCTTTGGCACATAATCAACTTTCCACAAGAAAAGGTAAGAGGGAAACCTTGCAGCAACTCAGCTGTTCTGAAGGATGTGCTCAGGTGTACACATTTATTCTTCACTTGGTTGTAGTATCCTTGCATAAACTGAACAAGTTTCTATTTAGTATGGGAAAAAGCACATATACAAAGATGACACAGTGCATAAAGCAGTACAAGTGCACATCCTCGTTTACCTATAGGGTATATGTTTGCATCCCAAAGCCTAGCAGTAATTTGTACCAGGAAGTATCATGAGTCTCAATATCTCTAAGTTTCAGGCAAAGGTTTTATTTATAAATAAATGGGCTTTACTCAGTAAACCACTTTAATACACGTGCAACTATTTGCATCTCACTCTCAAAGTCAATCCTAATATCCTGCTCGAAGTATGAAATCATCCAGATAATCTGCACACACTGTTCTCAACATGTGAATTACATATAAAATGTTTCCAGTTCCTGTTACTGAATTTGATAAGTGATGCACAACTCATTTTTCACTTGTAATTACAAAAAAATAAAGTCAAAATAGAATAGGAATCACTTCCACAATTTTATTTTGCTATTGAGAGTAATATTTAAATTTCTGCAAGATACCTTCAGTCAAGTTTTAAAGCAGCCAAATGTTGACTCTGCAAACAAGAAACAGTGGCTGAAAATTAGAAAAAGGTGTACATCCTAATTTTTAGAATATACTGAACAGTGGATTATTTTTTCATTACACATTACTAAAAGGAAAAACTCAAGAACTCAACACGAAGCTACCTGGTAGGCTTTCTCTTGCTTCTATAACAAATAACAGCTGAACCATCAGCAGAACTAGCTAGTTAAGCCATGTTTACAGCTGCTTTTTTTACAGGCAGATGGCAGAAATGGCTAGAGGCCTGGACTAATAGACTTCACTGCCGAGTGGTGCTGTTACGGTTCAGATAAATTTTAAAACTGAATAAAAAAGTGTGTTGGTAACAGACTATCCCTTGTAAATTTTAATGAAGTAGCACAGATTTTTGAAAACTGATAGCTTTGTTGGTAAATTACTTTCTAGGCTTTCAGCTCTAACCAGATTTGAATTTAGAACACCTTATTTTGGTTTATAAATCAAGTGGCTTACTTTAAGATCGAGGTCCTGAGCAAGACTTAGAAGATGTGACTCCAATTCCTAATCCAAGACTGATCATATCAGGCCCCAAGGCTAAGAAGACAGAATAACAATCTACCAACTGGCTCAAAAGATTACAACTTAAACATATTGCAAGGTGATTAGAAAGGCTGCATGAACTCATCATTGCCTCCTTCATGTAAAACACTTGGCATTTCCATTTGGCAAAAACTAAAGACCACTTGCACATGTTATTACATGAAATATAAGCAGGTATATCAGAAAATCTACAGTAATTTAAATTATAACTACTGTGGTATGCACAAAAACTAAACTGTAGAGTTTTAAAGTGTGCTGACACTCATTCCTTCGGTCCAAAAAATACTTCTTATTTGGTTTTTTGAAGTTTAAAACTCCCTGCAATAAATTTTTCTCATTTTGACTGCTCTTTGAATTTCTCAACGGCATGAGTGATAGCTGTGTTCTTACGATCCACACTAAAATATTTCCAATATCTTTGCTCTCATCTGCAACAAGAAAATAGACAAACACATGAATATTACCTCTCCTGTAGTATTAAAATAGGAGCAGCTGTTCTTCATGTTTTTATCACTCCACATATGAAGCATCATCAACTGGACAAGATGTTAGCTTTTCAGTTTAGTGCATGTGAATTGTTACTGATACCAGCTACCAACACTTGCCTTTAACAGTAGATGCTTTATACCAGAAACATGTGGCACGCACGGAAAGCCACATGGCAAGCTCACATGTAGCAAATGATACAAAAAAAAAGAAGTCTAATTCTTATTTTATTTCTATTCAATAAGACAACTATCCTAACTTGTGTGTGAATAAAGAAAACAGCATTGCTACCTGAAAAATCAGACACCCTTACAGATAAACACATTTCACCATATTACTTACATCAGTCAGACTAGACAAACCTTTATTAAAATGGAAAAGAAGACAAAAGTCTCCATTAAAACTAAATGGTGTCTAAAAGTTTCTGCTCAGGGCCTCAATTTTCCATTGATAAAATAGTGTTATGACTTCCCTGTTTCAAAAGGATTTTAACGTTAAATCAATTAATATCCTTCCCTCAAACCCTATGCTGCTACACAGAGAAGTCTTTTTAAGAAAGAAATTAAATGCCCTGCATATAGTTCCTTAATTCATGTTTAAATAACCAATTTTCAAAATTTTGGTCTATTTTTCTGGGTTAATCTAAACACTAAAAAATAGCTGGTGGTTTAGGCTTTTGATTTTTATCTGTCTTAAGAATTCAAAAATAAATATTGCCAATCTAACCCCAGCTCCAGAAATGTACTTGACTTGATTATTCAAACATTGGAGCACTTTTTCAAAAATAAATCCAGAATTCATTAGAAAGAATCCCTAGAGTTCCATCTCTGCTTCTATAAACTGATCACTTATCTTTTCAGTCATGTGAACCATAGCAGGACCCAAAAGATACTGAGTTGTCACTTTAAAGTCAGCACTGAGTGTGAAACTAGAGCAGTAAGGGACTGGGCCTACCTGGGCAGGCAGAGTGGAAGATCCTGCCAGTGCAAACTCACAAGCAGAGCTTGTTTTAGTACACTTCTTTCCAAAAGAGAGTCTCATTCTTCAAGAAATAAAACTGGCATTTAATACAGAAACAGAGGTTTGCCAGCTAGCTACAGAGCCTTTCTCTTGCAAGTCACCAGATATGCATCTGGCCCTGTTTAACATGTATTAAAGCTGGTTTAATTCAGCAGATTTTCAGTATTCACTATATAGGGTTACTTGCTTGCCATTTCAGTCCAGTAGGCATAAACAGACCCAGAAGTGCCTAGTCCAGGATAAACAGCATTTCTGTACCACTTATAATACATCCCACTCGGAGACAATCAGCATTTATACCTGTACAGTTTTTAAAGTTAATTTGCATACAGCTATATTTAATTACATTATTTGTATTGCAGGCTTCAAAGTTACGTAAAATTTGATTTCCACAACTGATCTGTCTACTATCAAAAGCAAAATTGGAATTATTATGACATCAGCAGAGGCTTAGGAAGTTAAACAAATCTAATAACAATGTTTTTGTGCATTAGAAACAAAGCAAAAGACTACATGATCATCTTCAAAATGTTTACATTCCTTCACAGTAGATAGAGAAAACTAGTTCCTCTTACATTGAAGCTTGTAATATAAAGTCATGCTCAAAACTATGGTTCTCACAGTTATACATTCTTAACAAAGACAATACATTGAAGTCTTATTCAAGAATCACTCTCTTATATCATCATACTGCAATTAATAAATGTTTTTTCTTCTCTAAACTCTAAAATTACACAAACATGCATACATTACAAAAGCAACAACAAAACCAACAGGCAGTACCACACTGCTTTTTTACACTACCTGGTATATTATGATGCAGTCCTCTTCACTGAGGCCGTAAACCAAGAGACAGTTATTCTGCATCCTTCTCTGCTATCAGTGAACTGCCTTACCAAACTATTAGCTAAAACGTTACTGCAGAAGAGACATTTGGTTGTAGTGAATCTGCCAACTATCCATTACCATTCAATCTAAAGTACTAGGAGAGGAACAAAACACTAACTTCTTTAGGTAGTTTTTGAGGACTACAAGGATGTTAAGATGTATCCTTGTAGATAAACCTCTTCCTGCACGCTAACATTTTTATTCCCATGTTTTTTCTAGATAGGTAGGCAAATAAATTAATATCAACTGGGAGTCAGCAAAATGTTATGGTTGTATAGAAGCCTATATATACACTTGCGTAGAATGATGTAAACATAACTTATTAAAATAAAACACAAATATTTTTTCCCCAGGGTATTTTTTCTCCTTTCCAACATGATATCAAGTCTCCAGGTTTGATCAAAATCCTTACCTTTAAAACAAAAAATTTCCTTCATCACAACCTTCAGCACTGTAAAGGCCATATAAAATAAACTCCAATTCTAATAGCAAAAGGTTTTATCGTAACTGAGAAGCACATCTGTAAACAGTAATTCTTCATTTTTGTGCAAGTTCTCCAAAGATCATAAACAGATAACAGAGTGTGTTTGGCTTTGCGGAGTGGGGGATGTTAACTTTAAATCATATTTTTTCAGGGAAATTTGCAGAATTACTCCAATGTCTACATTTTAAAATACAGATTTGCAGAAGATTTGCGGTCTAGCAGAAAAAGTAGTCATAGGTATGGAGTCACATATTAAACCACATTGATACATACCTTCCGTAAGGACTATATATTTTCTCCTCTTAACTTGGCTACTGAAAGGGACTTTCCAGAAAATCGAAGTTAAACATTATTTAGCAATTTCAGATGCTGCTTACAGTCTAGTCTACATTTAGAAGTTTTTCCAGAGTAATTATGCTAGCTTAGCTACATTAGAAAAAGCAGTTTACTACCGTAGGCTATAGCAGTTAAACAAAGCAGACTATAACATAAAAACACATTTTTCTCATAGAGTTGCGGAACCTGATTTAAGGTCTGAAGCAGGTAGGTTGGACCAAATGACCTCCAGAAGTCCCTTCCAAATTATACTTTTCTACAATTCCATTCTTTGGTTTTATTAATTAACTGGCAAAGAATACAGCTGTACTGTTGAGAATGAGTGTCCCCCCATTTAAATGAAAACCTATACAATGAGCACAGAAGAAAAGCACAGGCCTATACCTCAGGTTGTTTTCCTGTGATTAACTCAGAAAATAAAAACCACACAACTGAAAACGACGAGCTTTGTTTAGAGGTGGATCTACCTTATTTACAGAATTAACAGGAACCTTTTCTAATACAAAAATATTAACTTTTTTTAACAGGAAAAAAACAGTTTACCATGAAATTCATTATTTGTTTTCTCCCACACTTAAAATGGCCTGTTACATTTATTTATAGTTTGTGGAATTCAAATTTATTCCTGTAAGGCTTTTTTTCCCTGTTTTTTATTTTGATCAGTGAGCACACATCAGGTGTTTATGCTATCTTGTTGTACTTCACCAAGCACAAATAACAGTACTTAGCCTTGTACTCAATACACTGAAGGCTCTACACATAAACAAGAAGTCAAATATAGACTGATTCATAATGAAGCATCACTATAGTTTCAAAATAGATAATCATGCTTTATTTCAGGACCAAAATATACTCCTTCAAGATACTTCATCCAAATGACTCTGAATCATAGTTAAAGGAAAACAAGAGGATATCTGCTAGCAATGTAACATTGGTACAATATTAAATGAGTACATAACACTTCGTCCTTTCCAGGGTCACAACACAGTCTACTAGAGGTCTGTAGTATTGCATCATCTTTTTTTCAGGGGCTAACTGTCATGGCTGTTACCTTTTAAAGTACAAAAAAGACCAGCTCATAAGCAAGTCAGTGCTTCTTTAGAAATACTCATTCAGTCTAGAAATGGAGGATGATTCAAAACCACAACTACTCAGTTTTCTGAAGGTTGTACAAATCATGTTGGGGGAAAGGGGAGAAAAACAATCTGAACTAAAAATAAGTAACAAAGAAACATTATCATTCAGAGAAGGGCACATGAGGTCAGAAGCTGCCACTTTTGAACCATGAAGTGTTTAGAGCTTTTTGTTCAGATACTGAAGCAGAAAAAAAAGTCACCAAATCAGGAGAGCAAATAAGTTGTTTGCCCAGCATTTTCTGTAAAAAAAAAAAAGCCTTAAACAGAAACTACAAGTTCTGTATAGTGTCTTTTTTTAAAGCCAAAAAACCTCATCAGTGCTAACATACTAACAGATCACCAATAATAATTTGTAGAATAAACTAACACATACCATTCGACTCCTCACCTTCTTGTCCTTTCTCCACCCACCTCCCGCTCAGCTCTTTGGGACAAGGTTTAGGAGGCACAGTGTTTTTGGACTGATGGCTGGGCTTGAGGATCTTAGAGGTCCTTTCCAACCTTAATGATTCCATGATTCTATGACATTTCTTCCATCCAGTTATATCACAACTGCTAAATTATTCTTTATCTTTTCTATAGCCAAGCTAAAAGAAATGCTATTCACTTATTTCACAGCCACAGGAGAAGGTGTGGAGGGGAGGGTGGGCTCCCTTCTAATCACTGCAATGCCTACAGAAACACGAAATCCTAGTCTATGGGATTCAAACTCAACTTAATATAAAGAGACAGTGAGATTTAATATGTACTATACTATATATATTATAGATACCTATTTTATAAACCACTCACCTTACAGACCAATTTAGGAAGAACGTCATGATCTAAATTACTACGTTCAATTCACAATGATAGAGAAAAACACATAAGCACATTTCTCTAACTGCTAAGGGATATCTTGTACCTCCAGAGAAGCAGCCGTGTACCTGGGGAGGCAGAGTTCAGCATCAGTCCAGCAGCCTGGGAAGGATTATACAGGCTTATGAAAAGAAATATGAGTATTGCTCTCCAAAGCCAAGAAACAGATACCTGAATGAGCCAGAAACAGCACCTAGAGGAGAAAAGCACTCTTAGTGAGCTACCTAGGTCACAGAGCAATATGCCATTTCCTTCTCTCCTTTTAAATCTGGCCACTTACGAACACCCTAACAGTAAATTTTCAATAAATTATCTGATGCAAGTGGAAATAATTCCATGGGGTGGAGTGACTTCAGAAGAATCAAAAAGCCAGTAGTAATTATAGTGTTTATCTCCGTACTATTCCATATGGATGAATAATGTTCTATAACAACACTGCACACTGACACATACAGTCTGTACTGTCAAATTAAACGCAACTAAAAGAGATTGCAAGGTCTGCAAGCAGCTGCAGTTTAAAGACTTCAGTAGTAAAGAACAAACATCTGCCAATTATGGTCACAGCTGTAGTTAAACTGCATTTTCAGGTTCATTTATTACAATTCATTACACAGAGGGAAAAGTAGAAAAAGCTGAACTTGATGAACATATTAGTTTACATCTCAATCAGTATTTTGCTACAATATAGGTACATCTTCACTTAAGTAGGACAGATCATTTCCAAACTTTAAAATCTTTTACATAGGTACTACATGATATCTTAAAGCAACCTGGCAAAATCTGAAACCAGAAAGTTTTGGAAAACTAAGCACAGAATCCTGGAACCGTATATCTTAAAATATTTCAATTCAAAACAAAATTTCAAACACAGGACCTACTTGAGAAATTGTATGCAACTCAGAACAAACTGAGTAGAACTTTATGTATCATGACCTTACTTACAGGAGCTCTTCTCACACTTATCAAAACCGATTTCACAAATTAACTGCAAAACCTGAACTCTGAACTGTCATGAGAAAAAAACAATTCTAGAAGAGAAAAAATACAAAATACACATAACCTCATCTAATGCTAAACTTCAATTAACTTTGCTTATAGTAAAACCTGTTACCCTGATTAAGCTCTCCAGCCTTTCCTCATAAAAACATCCTCCATGTGCTTCTTTTGCAAGCTGTCTGAGTACAAATGTAATTTTGCAATTAGTTACAGGAATGTTCCTTCACAAGTCTGTAAAGAGACTCAGTGATTTATTTGCTCTATATAAAAGACTGCCCGGGTACCCCTCCACAAATTCATTAAGATCCTCCATCAGCTTTTGCCCCCTTCATAAGCAGGGACAGGATACTCAACAATGACAAAACCCAAACCAAAACAAGAGAAAGAGACAAAATATGTAAAAGTAGTGTATTTCAGACATGATGTTCAACACCAATTAGGCCAAAGTTCAGGCTGTCTTTCGAGTAAACTCTGCTACTAAAACATAAAAAGAAACTACAGTATTATAAAAGGAAGGTCTAAAATAACTACACTTCAAAATGCAAAAGAGAAATGCAGTAGCCTGAAAGAACAGATTTTCAATAGCTTTTCTAAAACTCACTCCATTTTCAGCTCTTGCATTTTTATTACCAGTTGTGTGAACCATATCAGGCCTCCTCAGCAAAATCCTGTCTCACGGAGCACTTTACACAGAAGAGACTCTGCCATACAAAGCTTAAAAATAACACATCACATCATCAGCAGAAAGAGTTGCAGAAATTTCTCTAATGAATGTTCTTCCTGTACTCCATCCTACCTATAATAGAAAAACCTAGTTCTGTTTCTAGTTTTCTACCTTGCATCTCTCTTGCCTTAATTATTTAAGGAGGTAGACAAAAAAAGAAAAACAATCTGATAAAGAAATGCCACATCTGCCACTGCCCTTCTGCTGTTTCTCTACCAAAGGGGGGGGGGGGGGGGAAAGTCTTCCATGCACGTTTGCAGAGCAGGATTTCAGCTCAGTAGGCTAAACTGGTTATTTTTGAACGATGCAATCTCAGCACAATTCTGGGTTCAAATATGGTAAACAAGCATGAGACAGAATAGAGAAATTCTTCACAATCCCAAATTACAGTTTGGTTAACCAAAGTGCTCCCTCAGCCCGGTCATTACTGCTGTTTTCTTCCACTATCATTCCAAACAAACTATCCAAAATCAGATTATTTTGCTGATCAAGTTCAAAGCAGACAGGGATAAGCATAAGACCAAGCAAAGCCATAAGGTAACAGTCACAATAGGATTATGTGAGTACTACTGTACCTCAGCAACAGCAAGAGAAAATAAATTATTCAACTCAAGCTCATACTCATTGCGTGTTGTGTGCTAGATAACTTCTAGACCATTTCATTATAAATAATCAACTAGATTGTCTACTCAGCATAACATCCTAGTCTGTATAATCATTTACATGTTTCAAGTAGCATCAGGGTCTGGATGTGCTCAGCATTCCAAGAAACCCAAGACATATAAAAGCCAACATTAAAAACTCTTCTTCCTGGGGAAGAACTGAACCTGGCACAAGGGGAAACCTCGTGAGTAACCGTGGCATGAGGAGAGTGGCAGCTCACATGTTCAAGCTTGTATCTGCCTCACAAGGGTGAGTCAAGCTTCTGCATTTGGGTATTAGAGAAAAAGTAAAAACACAAAATAACCAAGGCCATGGATTAATAACTGTGAACTGGACTTACCAGCAACACTCATTATCACAGAGACATAAAGAAAAAAAAATTGTGTTTTGAAGACTAGGATAACAAAATCAGCCGTTTATCAAAAAACCAAGTGGCAGCCTGGCTATAATAGCTAAGAAGAATGATTTCTAGCTCTCGTCCAAAAATCTTTGTCAGACCGAGAATGGCTTTTACAAGTTATCTTACTAAATCACATAATGAAACACTTTAGTTAAAATATGCATCAGTAAATCGTATTTTCCAAACAGCACAAAATGCATATTGTGTATTTTTTTCCTAGACCATAATCTGAATGACTCAAAGTACTTAGATTATAATTATTCTGATATTCAAAACTGAATTACATACAAACACAACCTGCCAAAGCACAGCTGTAAAAATCGCATTTCCTTAAACTTACATATGGTGTGCATTTCTTTAGCATTGAGCAAGAAGTTCCCTGAACATTCTAACTGATAAGGAAACACTGTTTTAGCATACATAAGCACTATTATTATTAAACAGAATTTGCATTTCTGTATTTAAAAGTAAATTCAATATGCAGTACTAGAATACAGCAGTGAGATCTTCCAGGGCCTTCAGTGCTGAACAAATTGTAATCCAACTGAAGTAAGCAGGGGCTATCCAACTATCTCAGTTGCAGAAGAGATTAGTTCAGAGATCATACTTCGATAATTCCATTTCACACTCAAAAAGTTAGGATGTTATTCCTCAAGATATTGTCATCTGAGAATGGATTAGAAGTCCTAAATAAGTTGAACAGAGTTCTAGGAACACTTATCACTAAATGTAATTTATTTAATTGACGAGATTGCAACATACAATAAAAAGAGTAGATTTTATAAGATTACATTGTCTATAACGGAGAAAAAAATAAACATTCATACCATGCAATGTCTGCGACTCTAAAGTATATTCAACCTAGACACTCCAATGAGTGACCACCCTCTGCTACCCAGTTTGAACTGGTATATATTATTGAAAATATTACAATGAGAACGATCATGAAAATTGACTCCACTACACAGCAAAGCCTCGGTGCGTAAGAAATTATTACTGAAGGAGTACTCTAGTGGAAAGCCTTCATGGTCAGCAACATAGTTGTACTTCTCTATAATGTTCCATTTTATATTCCCAGAAGTATTTTGATGCAAAATTAAAAAAAGGAAATAAAAAGAACACACATATCATTGTATTAAGCTCAACAGCGTAATCTTCTGTTTCTTTCAGTTTCTTATGCTCTACATACACACAATTTTCTATCCCTTTCCTGTGGGCAATTCCTGCAGCATAATCAGTAGCATTTGAAAGATCAAAACTACCACATTAATCTTAGTAAGATGAAATAACACCAACAAAAAAGGCAAATCCTAACTTGCTTTACAAGCTTTTAGAGGTATTTTAAGTTAGATTTTGTGGTTTATTAATGTGTTTGCATAAATACTGAGACAGAAGATGAAAAAAAGGGAAAAACACATGGAGGCAAAAGATATGATTTCTGCACACTCTGTAGATTCTGAATAACTACCTGTAACAGCGATGCTTCTAAGCTGAAAATTAACAGAGGCAAGAAGAGAATCATAGAATGGTTCAGGTAGGAAGAGACCTCAAGGATCATCCAGTTCCAACCTCCCTGCCATGGACAGGGAGACCTTCCATTGGATCAGGTTGCTCAAATCCTCAATCAAACTGGCCTTGAACATCTCCAGGGACAAGGCATCCATGACTTCTGTGGGCCACCTGTGTCAGTGCCTCAACACTCTCACTGTAAGAAATTTCTTCCTAATATCTAATCTAAATCTACCCTTAAATAGAACCATGATTTTGAGTTTTCCAAAGAGCACTGCAACTTCTCTAACAGCAATGCCATAGATCAAAGTCACTCAAAACAAGCTTCCAGCTTTATTTTTCAACTATTTTGGGAGGCACTTATAAAAAGAACATAAGCAAATACAAGTGGTTTGCCATGCTCTTCTAACTCTGAACTGAAACAAAAAACTTGTTCAAATTTACCCTTTAGCACAAACTACTGAAACTTCATCACAGAATTACCTTTGTGATAAGAAACTTAAAAATGGCATGCAAGTTACTCTTAAAACTATTGCCTATCCATAATCTTCTATACAGAAACATTTATGACGTTGCTAGTTAGCTACAGTATTCACTGTCCTTACAGCTAGAAATGTATCTCCAAAAGTATATGTATGTATATACAGAAAAACATGACTGAATCATGACTTCACCTGATATAGCTTTCATTAAATTTGGGCAACACCTTCTCTGAGGTTTTTTAGACACTCACAGTATTCAGACACTAATTTCATCTCTGAAATGACTCTTCATCACTTTCCCAAATGAACACTTCCAAGTTTGTGTTGTTCTTACTACCAAACTTCTTATCCTACAATCAACACAGTGATGGCTCAATATCAATTGCTTATTCTACCACTGTTTGCTGGAGAAAGAGACAATGAATAAACAATTGTCAGTAAACTGGTGATGGATCATAATATAATCTTTATCTTAATGAAATATATTAAGTCAGTGGAACAAAACTGCCAGTGTGTCAGCAAAATCAAAGCCCTTCGCTTTGTTCATCTATATATCACAAGAATCAAGTAAGGAAAAACTATGACACAAAATCCATATAGACACTAGCCCACAAAAATAGAGATGTAAAGAACAGGAGAAAAACTATGAGTATTGAGAAGACATTCAAATACTTTCATAACAGGGGCTACATAAATATCGCAGGAGTCAGACAGACACCTCCAAAGACTTAATGAAATACAGGTTTAAGAACTAGCCCCAGTTTTTACCAAGCCTCTCTCATAATTTGCTACATGTTAAAAGAGAATGAACATATTATAAATAATATATTTATAAATAAAAAGGGAATACGAAGTTTTTATTAAGATCTCTCCTGCACACTAATGCACCATGGGAGCGTATTAGAGATGGGTACAAGATACAAGCTGGAGAAAGCTGAAATAAGAACTGTACTTGAAATAAGAACTGGACAAATTTTCACTGTCTGGAAAATTAGTAGCAATACTAAATTTGATATTATATCAATGGATACTAGTATTTTAATACTAACTACAGCAAATATAATGAATAATCAGAAAGTCTTACATAAAACCAACAGAAACATTTTCTCCACTATCTCCATCATTAAATTTATCTTCACAACCTTGTAACATCCATTTTTTACTTTTGGTACAAAATCTACCTTAAGAGCTAATTATGAAACCAAGTTTAATTTATATCATAAATATTCAAGGTACATACAAAACAGAAGAAAAAATAGCAGCTTTTAATACACTTCATTCAGAATGTTACCAGACACAACCTAGGTGTTGTGGCTGAATATAGTTCAGCCTCTTGATTCAGTTTAAGTAATGTATTACCAAGCTGATGATTCATGTGTTCTCATGCCTGAAAGATAAATATGGCCATCTGTTTACTTGAATGAAGCATTTTTACAAAATTTTGGCTTCAGAAAAGCATCCAGTTTAAGCAGGTATTTCATATTTTCTTCCTACAGCTGCCTTCTTACAGATACTTCCCTCCATATCAAATGGATTCCAGTGATTTCAGGAAGGCTTTATGTGGCCCATTCATGCATCCACACCAATGGTCTTCAAGCCATAGGTTTCAGCCCATAAGAACAACAAAAATAAATCACTTGCTTAAATATTTGAATTTTGGCAGCACTTTCAACCAGCTTGCATTAGTGCAGCACTACAGCCTATAACTACCAATGATGCTGCATGTTGAGGCACAAAAACCACAGCAGACAAAACCCACACTCTTCAATATGAAAGTTTAACAAAGTAGTACCTTATACACTATCATTCAAAGATTTATCATTGGTTTGGAGGCCAACTCTACAATTGTTTAGTGTTCATAAAACTACTGAAATATGCAGAGGTAGACTCTGGGTCATCTGTAGGATCAAACTGTAGGGTGTAGGAAACTGAAGTGTTTGATTCATATTAGTTTTAAATATATGTTTGTCATTGGAAAATTTCACACATGATTTTTAAAAGTATTCTGTTGATAATCTAAACAAATCTTGAGTACGGTCTCTGTTCCCTCTGGATATGAATTTGCATAGGGACAAAACCCCACTGAATCAATAACAGAAACTTCTCCATTAACTTCATATCACAGTAACTGGTATCTCTCTGTAAATACCTAAAATAGCTTAGAAGAATAAAGATATTTTACTGAGGGGAAAAAAGTCCTCTCCATCTGCAAATTGCTCAGTACAAGTGTTTAGGACGTCATGGTTTCCAGAAATTTGTTCTGTAAGTAGTGCTTAAATTACAAAACAGATGATCTCAACCAAATGACGTATTTTAACTGCTACTGTGAAATCATCATGGTTGTGAACCTACTGGGCAGAACTATAATTTAAGTGCAACTGACCTAAGGTTAGCAGTTAGTTTGGAAACAGGTTGTAGATCAGCCAAATGAAGCTTTGTAAAACAAACCTCAGCAAAATGCACTCTTAGAACTGCTGAAAATGATTAACACCTACGGCTGTAAGTTCTATGGTAACATAATGAAATATCCAAATACGAATTAAGGATGTGGGACTGAAAGGAAAAGATACATAGCATTATGCTTCTTTAAATGATTATAAGATAAATATCAAATAATTCCAAGGTTCCAATTAAAATCCAAACATATCCATGTAAAAGGTAGCACGCTGTAAATTGACATGTGTTTGGGCGGTCTGTGACAGTCTGATACTTCTGCATTCCTCTTACGGTAATCAGCATATTAAGCACTATCACCAGTTATACTTAAACAATATTTACACAGGCAGCACACATCATACAGAACATTTTTTCTCTGACAAACAAAAATTTCTTCCATTTCAAATCATAGAATCATGGAATCACAGAATTACCCAAGTTGGAAGGGACCCAAAAGGATCCCTACAAAGGATACTCCCAACTTTCACACCAGGTGACTGAGGGCACTGTCCAAATGCTTCATGAATGCTGACAGACTAATCCGTGGAAATTCAGAACCATTTTATTAGTTACAAAATACATATAGGTATATTATGAGAACCTATTACATATTTTAAGATAGCTTTCCTGAAGTATTTGGGGATTCCATCTCAGGACTCTTGCCCTCTCAAATAGCTCAGAAACATATTTGTGAGCTTATCATAAAAACACAATTCTACAAAAGGATTCAGCTCATTCCCTAATGCTGTGGTTCAAAAATAGTTGTAATATAGGTACAACCTCCTCACCTTAAATGAGACTACTCACAAGCTTAAACATTACATATAAATGTAAGTATTCCAGGGAATCAAACCCTGACTCAACACTGAAGTGCTGTAAATTATAAACTAATCAAAGACACCACCTTCAGACTGTGAGGCACTGTTAGCCACAGACTCCAGATCTCACTACTAGGTTAAAACAGGATTTGATACTCTATTTCAAAAAGAAAGTTACCCACATTCCTTCTGCCTTTTAAGTCCTTAAAATCCAACATCCTATTTTTGAAATCAACACAAATTACCAAATGCCATTCTGGATTAGCACCCAATGTGACTCCTTTCTTACAAGCTCATCTTCTTGCTGCACATATTTTTTTTTGTTGGGAAAGGCAGGACAAGTTGAAGTTTCTCCATATTACTCTATATGGATGATAATTCATTTGAAACAGGCGATCCTAATCAATGTCACAATAATAAACTATGCAGAAATAGCCTCTGTTTTATTTTCTTTAAGAAAATTGTTACCTTTTTAGCCTTGTAATGCTATTTCCCGGGATCTTACAATGTCAGCATGGATTTGTTATAATTTGTCTAAATGCAAGGATCTGTTACTTCCTAGATTATGTAGCTTATAAAAAATGTCAGCTTCTGTCAGAGCCTGGAAAGTTCTTTTAAAGTAGTAACTTCATTTAGCAGCCTTGGCCAAAAGAAACAGCTGTCATTTTTCCTTCACATGGTTCATCCCTGATACTGTATCATTTCCAAAGTCTCTTCTTTTACCAGCAAACAATAAAAATGTAACATTCAATAAGCTCCTACTAGTTTAATGAAACTGTGAAAACTGTTCTTCTAAAGCACAGGAGATCTGTTTGCATACCTTCCTTTCAAAGTATAACTGCACCAGTTCTGAAGCAAACGGAAAATGTCTATTTCTTCCATTTATATGGCCAACAATAACTTCTACATTCTGACAGAATCATGTGTATACTGGCGGGGAGGACAGTTTCAAAATACTTTATCAGGAAGTCCACAATTAAAGAAAATGCAGGCTCCCCAGATACTGAACTGAATTGATGCACAGGCTCCTTCGAATCCAGCTGCTCTTTTGTTTTTTAAACACAGTTATTTTCCCCACCATGAACAATATTTATATTTTCCAGTGTAGATGACTATAATAGGTGTGAACAATAACTAAACAAAACTCTCTTGAAAGGGAGAACTAATATTTTTCTACCTGAAAAGAATTCAGTGCAGCAGACCACTGGGTTTGTAACAAAGTACTCATCTACTCATTTACATTAGAGTAAAAATACTCCAGTGGAAAGTAGCCCAAGCTCCACTTAGCACAGGTAAATAATTATTATTATTATTAGCTCTGGGGACTTGAAATACTTTAGCTTCTTTATGGTTACAGAAGGAAACTGGAAGGAAAAATATTATTTATATATACATATACATATTTATAAACATATAAATAAAAATAAAGCTTTAACATGCTTCCTATCCTAATCTTCAGATCTAACACAACAGAAAGAGCAAGGAGGAGAGCAGAGTATTTCAAATACGACTATCTAAAAAGTTTTTACTCACACCAGGTAATATTAAAAGTCACTTGCAAACACGTTAATAGATATTCAACAATTAATGACCTAAAGTAAAATGATCAAAAAGGAGAGTATCATTGTAACAGTCAGGAGGTGTAATTTGAATAAAATTTCACTATCATTAAAATATAGTTACTCATCTATGGGTCAGAAGGAAGGAACTGAAAAAATATGAAGCAACACTGTAAAAAGAAGTTCTCAAATATTAGGCATTTTCAATGATCTTGCCCAAGTAACAATGAGCAGTCCAAAACTAATTCTTTGTTAAGCTCATCCTTCTGTGCCTTATCCTATCTTAAACAACATTCTGGACAGCCTTTCAGAGCTAAGTCTAGTGAGAAGAGCCAATGATTACCACTATCTTTTGAAACTGTGGATTTATGTCTCAGTACTCTGGGACTACCTTTCTTCATTTCAACGCTGACAAATGAACACAGGGAAAAATCCTGTAGGACACTTTTGCAAGATTTCACACAGCAAAGCTCCCTTTCATGTGCAGCTGAGCTCAGCAACTGGCAAACGTGCATCCTCTCCCCACACGTAATATTCATAATCATATCTTTCTTTAAAAATGTACAATTTAGACACGAGCCACTACAGCCAAGCTCTCTGCAGCCTCAAGGGTTAGAGATCTTTTAGCTCTAGGTTGAAGTATTCTTTAAAGTGTTTGATAAATTAGCATGAATCCAGACGGGAAAAAGCTCAGTACTTCCCCCTGCCCTCATCCTGACAGTCCAGTGTCTTGGATACGCATAAAAAGGGGAAAAATGCCAGAGAGTGGCAGGTGAAATTTTTTGATGAATATGCTGCTTCCTACAAAATTAAGATTTGCAGTCATCCCAGTGTAGTAGGTTACCAGACAAGATAAAGATGACTTCTACAGAAGGAATCCTTCTGATTACGCAAGTATCTTTAAGACTGACAAAACCCATCTGTTCAAATAGCATTCAAGGTTTTAGAAGCGGTAAACTACAAACACATAATATCACAGCTTGGAGCTGGTTTTCTGAGAGTCCACTGTTAAAAAAAGTTACCTAATTGTTGTAAATTAACAAATTCACTTCCTATCTGCCCAAACCCAGTTATCCACAACGGTTCCACATCTTAATTTCATTAGTAATATGATCTCCACAACCTACCCCTCTATATTAGCAATGAAACATGGCAACATGAAATGTTTATTTAAATAACTGTATTTGACAACAGGAAGCTGAGCTTTCTTTGGTCAAGGACTGAGAAAGACAGGGCTCTAAAGCCTTCTAAAGTAATATTAAAAATGCCTTTCTTTACTCAGCAGGACTTTCTCTCAGTACATTGTGTGATTTCTATTAATCCAACTCACCTCTACATGTTTTACAAATCCAAAGTAAAATACTAACAGTTCCATCACTAATACCTCCTGCTCTTTCCCTCCCATCAACCCCACCAAACACACTCTAAGAGACCAGCTAAAAAATGCATAGAAAATGTAGATAATAATAGGTATTTTCCTAATTACTTACATCATACTTTGCAATTCAGGTGTAAAGCTTGTTGATTTTCTTCCACCGCTTGACGAGGCAACCGCTGACATTGGGCTAGCCACAGTGCTGCTCATCTGAGTAAACAAAGAAATAAGAGCAGTTAAAATACTTCTTTTATTTTAAAGAGACCATATGCATGCTTCTCACTAGTTATCCAAAAGGGAAGAAGGGCGTTTTGGAGTAGACTTGAATGCAATTATTTTGCATGCATAAGAAAGCTTATGTGAGACACTGTAGAAAACATGAGAGTTTATGTTCACTATACCCAAAGTACTGCATTGTCTGCTATTTTTAAAACTATCATCTCAGCAACCTATTCAGAGTTTCCCTTGGAGCACCAATGGAAAAAGTATTAAGATATAATCACTGCTATTCTGGACTACATGGTATTCTTTTAGAGATCAGTATTTGCTACCCAAAACATCCTTTTATATCCTTACAGTATCCTAAGCACTATTAAACCACATCCATATTGTCTCTACTGAGACTAAGAGGAGTAAAAGAGATTCTCAGAAAAAGCCAGATAAAACTCAACCAGCACCAAGATCACAAGCTTCCTTTCTAAAACACCAGTTTAGGTACATATATTATTTGTCTCCGAAACAGAAATGCATTAGAAAGACTGGGACCTAATATTATCATAATATTTATACGACTAAGTGTACTATCTTTATACAAAATGTTTTACAGCTTTTCAACACAAACTTCTCTTTTAAAACCCAGTACAGTTCTACTCTTGTTCCATGAATTAATGCATCTGTATTTTCCTCTTTAATAAAAAGGCAAAACAAATACCTTTAAATAATTTAATTTTATAAAATAACTTCATTTACTAAAACACTGGTAAAATGAAATTTATCTAATTATGGAAACAGAATAGAACAAGGAGCTTTGTTTTTCCCTTCAAGAAGTTTCTAACAAAGCACTGCACGCACTATGCAAGTCTCCTGATAAACTGAACAATTCCCACTGCATTTCTTCGTCTTCTAGCTTGCTGCACACTAGTAACAGTTGAGTTGTACTGCTCAATTCTTGTCCTGCTAGTAGTAGCAGTAGCAATGACAATGAAAACCATATGTGAACATACTTTGCTGCAAGACCTCTAAACATACCCTACCTTTCTCCACTTTTAAATTTTACAGTTAAGATAGATTTCTGAAAACCAATTCTAAAGTACCTGACCAGATTTATATTAAATGCCATTAGCATTGCAATCCATTACAAATATTACTTGTAGTACCCTAAATGCCAAAACAATAAGTTTATGCATTTAGATATGGGTTTACTTTATTTTTTAATGCTTTTAAGTAGATTTTCACAGAATTCTGTTCATCTCTGAGCAGATTCAAGATCCTGTAAGCACTTATGCACATGTGTAACTTTAATCACCAGTTTACTCCCTCTGAAGTCTGATTTTAACCATGAGTAGTTACACACCAGGCTTAAGTGTTGGCAGGATCCTGCAATAATCAGCACTTATCAGAGTCATATCATCTAAACAGTCACATTACTGAGTTAAAAATTAAAAAATAAAATAAAATAAAAGATAAAACCTATCTATAACATGGAGGAAGGTGACAGTATTTCTAGGCAAGCTCTAAGTAGATATGGAAGGGAGTGGAGAGGAAGCTGCAATGGACCAGCCCAAAGATTTGCAAATTTTACTGTTCATTATTTGATTTGGACTGATTGATTTTAGTCGATATACACCCAACATCACAATATTAATATTCCTAACTATAAATGAATGCACTGTAAATTCTGTATTTTCCCCAGACCCTAGAGAAAGCAGCGAGAGGAAAGCCTCAGCTAATACTTTCTAAAACAGCTGTAGAAAACAAATCCTAAAACATACCAATCGCATGTGCCTTAAAGTTTAAAAATTAATAACATATAAAGACTTAGGGGGTTTTAGATTTAATTTTTTTTTTCAACTAACTACACCATTTAAAGCATATACCTATGTCGGGTTTTTTTTTTTAAATCCAAGGCAGACATTTTGCTTTATTCATGAGTTTCTCCTCTGCTAGTTTATGAAGCGTTCACCCAAAATTCACCAAAAACATGGAATACATTTCCATAGTTACCTCCTCACAGCATAAAACTTGTGATTCAGACATGTCCTACTTTGGAGTAAATACTTTTTACGGTTCCTGCTTACAGGTCCTTGCAAGTGGGCAAGAACAGTTTAATTAAAAACACTTGGAGGACCATACATCTGTATAAGCATCAGTGAGTTTGAGAGCTGAAAGCTTATCGGCTACCGCTTCACTAAAAACTTAGTCTTCCTACTGCAACCAAATGATTTAACTTTCAAATCAAGCAGGTGTACAATATTTTCTTGACATAAAAAAACCAACAGCTTGTCAGGCTTCGTCAGACCCTTTACAATAATTACTTCCACAGCCCACGTTTTGTTTGATGGTTTAGATAATTAACTTCTTTACACATCAAAGTCCCATTGTCCGTATGTTCTATTTCCTGTCTTCCGGACATTAAAAATAATAATAAAAAAATCATTCAAAAGCAGAAGCACTCAAATCAATTTTCTTCAATAACTACAGCGAATGTGGACCTGAAAAGCCTACTGTAATCTTCAACAGGTCAATATACTGTATTTGTTTTAGCTCTGAACTTAAATGCAGCTGTTTGCCATATTCTACAAAATGAATTCAGATGTTCAGATTAGGCCACAAATTATTTCAACATGCTGTACTTTAATTATAAACTCCAGTAAGAAGAAGATAACCTCTGATTAACATTTGGACTAATCATAAGTTCCTATCCAAATATGTCCATCTCTCACAAATTCTCTTCCTAAGTAAAATATTGCAATCAAATGTTTAATACACAGTGAAAGGTATATATAAACATCAATATTTAAAAGCACCTACTGCAATCCCAAAAGCTTTTATAGAATCATTGAGTTTGGAAAAGACCTCTTCACAGAATCATAGAATGATCTGGTTGGAAAAGACCTCTGAGATCATCAAGTCCAACTGTACCTGTCCCCTTACTAAACCATGTCCCTAAGAAACTCATCTACCCAACTTTTAAACACCTCCGGGGATGGTAACTCAACCACTTCCCTGGGGAGCTGTTCCAATGCCTGACCACCATTCCAGTGAAGAAATTTTTCCTGACACCTAGTTTGAAACTCCCCTGGCGCAACTTACGGCCATTTCCTCTCCTTCTCTTGGATCATCCAGTCCAACCATCAGCCCAACACCACTGTGCCTACTAAACCATGCCCCGAAGTGCCATGTCTACATGTTTTTAGAGTATCTCCAGGAACGGTGATTCCACCACTTCCTTGGGCAGCCTGTCTCGATGCTTTACCACTCTTTCAGTAAAGCATTTTTTCCTAATATCCAATATTTAATGCCTTCCCTGGTGCAACTCGAGGCCATTTTCTCTTGTCCTATCACTTGCTACTTGGGAGAAAAGACCAGCACTCACCTCACTACAACCTCCTTTCAGGTAGTTGTAGAGAGTGATGAATAACCAAAAAAAAACCCAGTGTCCCTTCATAAAATTTACACTGAAGAGTCACAACAGAAAAGAGTACTTCTCCCATATGCATCAGCAGAATAAGAATTCTCTGTTGAAAAAAATTCTATTATTTCTCATCAAACTTAGGCCCATCCT
Organism: Dromococcyx pavoninus; assembly: GCA_033558185.1. Lineage (NCBI taxonomy): Eukaryota > Metazoa > Chordata > Aves > Cuculiformes > Neomorphidae > Dromococcyx > Dromococcyx pavoninus. Next base: position 1,968,348 of record JAUMJL010000502.1, on the reverse strand, counting down.
TCTCACCAAGGTAAGACATGTGGGCAGACCTTCCTATTCTAGTCATCCTTCACACCCACATCAGCTCAGAAACTACCAGGCAATACTAACTCACATTGATGGTTGTCCAGTCTATACGCCCTTTGTATAACCCAGCTATTTAGTCAAGTCGAGAAAAGAACAAAAATTCTATTGCTCCTAAAACCTGAATTTAATATACAGGCTATGCATCTAGACCACAGCTGTAGAGCACCAGATCTCCAAGATATTTCAATGTCATCTGGGATATGCAAAAGCAGTCTTAAATATATATGTATGAGATAAAAATACAAACACAGTCACCACCTCCATCTTTCCAAATACTACTCAAAAACTTTCACCAATCACCACTGCCAAAATGTCACATAAGGACTTAAAGGAAGGATGCATCAAAACAGTCATTACAGGACAGTCCTCCAATACATCTGTTCAATAGCTGATCTACACTCAATCAGGAAGAGCAAGCATTATTACATCTACTACAGCTTTCACGTCACAAAAAAGGGTGTTGACATGTATCTAAACTCGATCAATTTAAAACAAAAGTGGAGCCTCACAGATTTCATCTGATGTCTCCATTACAGGCTAAAGAAGGTGAAGAATTATCCAAAAAGCAGTGTCCCTGCATAAATTTTTACATTAAGTAAAAGAGTAGAATTTACTGTTATGATGACTTAATTCATCAGATACACCTAATGTGGTTACTGCATCAGTCCTCTTTTCTCTTGCCTTTCACAAACACATTTTGCATGCAACACAAAATCATGCAAAAATTTAAAGACTGGCATATTTTCATTTCTAGAAACCCAAACAAAACAGGAAGGAAATAAGAGCCAAGATGACTATGAATTAACACAAAATTAAAATTATGCTTTTGTTTTCACACCCTCTACTTCAAATTAATTAAGATTCAGTCTGCTACTACTGAGGATTTTACTGCATGCACGGCCTCACCACCACACAAGACAGTGTATGATAACAGTCTTCTAGGACTGGAGATGTAAGAAATTCATTAACTACAGGAAATATAGATTTTTGTTACTGCACTTCTTTTAAAAAAGAAAAACACAACCATAAACCCAGTTGAACACATGCAGGACTGGCTTTCTCAGTGTGTGCGCACAACTATTTAAAAACATTAAAAGTAAGCTAAAAAAAATAATCCATAACTTATAGAGTAGGTATATTGTTTTGCTGATTTCCCACTCTCCCAGTAGCATGTAAAAACTGAATAGTAAAACACTACAGCATTAAGTCCTTAAGTTTTCTGAAGATATTCAAGCAGGCTGGAACTGCAAATAGTCTACAGGGTCTCAGATAAGCACAATGCAGGGATAATCTATATTCTACTACAAATTAATGATTCAAAATGTATAATGAAACACCTTTATCACCCTCTAACCTGTTCAAGTTGAAAAAAATTAGCTTCTTCTGTAACAATCAAGAAATGCCTTTGCTTACAGGGAATAAGACAACTTACATATTCCCTAAATACGGCCTCTTAAAAGCCGAACATATAAAGCAAACGCACAAACTTTCAAGGAACAGCCAGACCAAATCCAGGATTAGAAGCAATCTGTGAGCAGGCAGGAACACATCTGCATCAGGTCTGCACACAATAATATTGTTCAAAGCTAGGGATGCAATCGCAGCTTTCTTTCATTTTTTAATTAATTAACAAAGTATCACAAGTGGAATCCATGCACTGTTCATGCTAAGGATAATACACTACATCTGCTACTGCTGCTTCCATTTAGCACCTGATAGATTGGATGCTTATAATTCTGGTTTAAAGCGAATACCAGAAACAAATATTCATCTTCTAGCGGTCAATGCACAGCCTAGCTTTCATCACCCAGACGAATAACCATCTTCCCTTCAACCATTACCACCTTCTTTCTTAGAGTGAAACATGCTTGGAAAGCCCACACAAGTATACAGACTACAACTAAACATCATTTCTCCCTTTCCATTTATAAGGCAACTCAGTCATTCATTCCCATTTAGAAGTCACAGGAGAAACATGCATGTCTGTTAACAAAGGGTAAGCCAAATTTTCAAATGCATGTAAGCACAGACTTTGGTCCAAACAATAAAACACATCTTATTGATTTTATCTTTAAAACTGCCCTGTTACACATCCTGGATATAAAATAATCCTTAATGTTCATTTCTATATCTCATAAGAAAGTCCCTTTTAGCATTAATTTTAAAAAAGATCTTCGATGAAAGCAGTAAACAAGCGTAACTCTCACTGACTTTTCAGGAAGGGAGAAAAGTCACTAACCAACTACAGCCTACAGCAAAACCTTCTGAGTCTATTCCGCATTAAGAACCGCTGTATTGTACTCCAAATTACTCACAGTCTAAGCTATTATTTGTCCATCCATGAGTTTGACATGACAGTTATTCAAGCCTCTTCTGAAACAGACCACAGAATGGACTGGACTACTGAAAGAATATTAATACACAGATGTAACTATTTTGTTTGAGACAGAGAAACACACAGCATAATCTTACATGAGAGGTACGACTCTACATCTGGAGATTTTTACCAGCATTCTCATAGTTTCTAACTCCAGTCTAAGCAGAGCTCTGTCCCTCCCCAGAGCAATTTATTTATTTTCAACCAAGGAAGCAGTGAAAATGAATCTAACATATATGCCCACCTTCCTCTGAACAGAACATGCAGACTTTTCGCAGAACTCCATGCCACGCTTGGCAGTCAACAGCATTGCAAATTAAGCACCAATGACTACTTTTCTTCCTTCCTAAAAATGCTTTAACTGTGTAAAGACCAGACAACTAACAGCAAACTTTCCGTAGCTTTCAGAATCTGGCCCCTGTAACCATAACTTTGTTTGGATTAGCAATTAGTTTTTCAAAATGCATTATTTCATTAGTATTCTGAATCTTCCATACCAATTACTTAATAACCGTAAAGGCACGCAATTTAGTGACCATGACCTTCCCACGGCAGCCACTGACAATTTTAAGTAAAGTAAATACAAGGTGTGCTTTGCTCGCAAGCCTTGTGATAAAAACCAGCTTCAAATTGTTAGGAACTTACGTACTTGAATCCAGCATGCAAAGATGAAGAAACCCCAACCTGTAACTTACTCTGTATTTTGCTTTTTCTGAAAAGTAACAGATTTCTATATGAACATGCAAATCTCAAGTGAGTTCTTCTAGTATGTTTTACTGCTCATTTGCCAGCAAGAAAATCTATTAGACATCATGGCTCTCATCTACCTTTAGTTCTATCTAAAGTAACTTAAATTTTAAGGTTTTGCTAATGCAGCTGAATTCTCTGTAAAGCACAACCAAGTTTATGCCATTCTTACCGTCAGCGTTAAACTTTGCTTTCCTAGGTATCATTTATCTCTTCATCTGTTCAAATCCTTTCAAGATAGTATTATCTTCCTATCCTAACTCACTGACTGATTGCATCAATCCTCCTCCTTCTTTCACATCACCCTAAGCTGTGTTTAGTTCACTATATGAAATACAACTTAAAAAATCTCATAATATACTTCCCCCCCGCCTTACTGCCGAACTGTTCCTCTCCTTTCTGAGTCACTGCTTGCCACCACGTCTAAATTCTCTAGAACAGAAAATGTCTACTTCTATCATGGCTTATTTGCACACCACTTAGCACAAGGAAAACTACAGGAAAGACAGCCACAGCTTTAATATAAAATACAACCATGAAAATCAGTTTGTAAGAAGTAGGTCTAATAGTAAGTCAATAATATGCAAGGCACCAGACCCTTTCAAAGGTCTTAGTCACAAATGATGTCCAATAGGTTTCTGCTAAAATGTATTCTTGTTTACTTGAAAATAGTTTTTTCTTCACTGCTTAAGCACATGATTTTAAGGGCACTTAACACTGAATAGCTGTATCAATAATTCTTATGATTTACTTGAGAAGTGTTAGCAAGAGTTAGGCCAAGACCCAGGTGCTTCAAATCACCTCTTCCATATAAGCTCCTGGCCTCTTTTCACCACTATTGTTACTTCTTCTGTGACAGTTTAAGGAGCTGTGTGAACCAGAAACTTTGCAGTTGACCCAGTGAATGACTGTAATCAAAATCAATACTTCAAATGTACACAAAATACACAAGTGCGGAAAGCCAAAGGTTGTCTATAAACAAAAACCTATTCTGCGTTGGCTTGCAAATGAACACATACTAAGATGACTTTGAATTAATAATGATAACGTAGCACTAGGACTGCCAAGTATCTGTAATATAGAATACAGATCTCATCAGTATCAATTTTAGTCCCTTTGACGTGCAGTTTTTCTGATCAGCTCCAGATAAGTTACCAACCGAGTCACTACTGCCTGGTTCCATGAGAACTTAGGCCTAACTAGTTTCCTTTTCTTAACATACTCTGTATACCTACATACTTGGATATTTCACAACTGCGGCAAGAGCATCAACTCAATTAGTTTCTATCACATAATTACACTGCTTGGGTTTGGCCTCATGCCTTAAAACACACTTGTAATAATGACCTAGAAGGACACTGTCTAGCTGGTCTTGCTGCTGGAGGGCATCACAACGGTGGCAATGATGACATGTACAACGTTCAATGTTACTCTATACACTATCACACATAACTAATTCTTAAAACACTTATAGCTTACTAAATTACAGCTTGCTTACACTGACAAGTCAGTAACTGACTAATCAAATTTCAGACAGCTCCATTCTATGTCATTTGAAATCGAGCCCATGAGAGTAATTCAGCCGCTTATGACACTCAGTGGCTTAGCAAACAATCTAAAGGCTACTAAATTGTGTTAAACCTTAAGTTGTTAAACCTTAAGTAACATTTCTAAATCTATATATCTGAAAATCACAAATAAAATGTCAGTAAAGCATAGAAGGATTTATTTACTTCTCAGAGACATGACTGAGTTTATCCTCCTGCCTTTTTAGCATATGCTTGTTAGACCACAGCTGTGATTATTCTGAAGAAAAGCTCATGAATTTCTTTACTTAAATGAAACCTTACATTTGCACACTTTCACCAGACTCAGAGATGAGGCTTTTAGAAAACCATAAATATATACTGTTAGAGTTGGAAAAGCTACTTGTAACATCAGCATTCCCATCTACACAGGACAAAAAGGAACCAAAACAAAATAAACTCTGATTTGCATATTGGTAACATGCAAACATGAGCCTGTACAAAGTCCACTGAAGTTAACAGAAAGACTGCCACTGGGATCTGGCCAACAATGAAGACAAGATATGCAAAACGGGAGAAAGGGAGGGTGCACTGCACCCTGCCAAGTCAGTCAGCATTGCACAGGGTGCTGTGCCTTAAGCCAAAGGGAAAGAGAGGCCTGTACTGAGAAAGAGAATGATGTGGGAGTTGGATCAAAGACTTAAAAAGAAAATTTAAGTGTATCACCAACACCACTGCAAACCTTGAAACATATTGGACTCTTAGGAAATTGAATGACTCACAACAAATCATTCATACTAACGCAGTACAGCAAACACGGTTGTTGGCAATGTCAGCTTCTTACCTCCACTTCACATACACTGTAATAAATATTTTGAATCCGTATCATGCTTTGCATTCCTAGACTGCAAAGCACTCATTTGATTAATTTCTAGGAACTTATACGCAGTTGATCCATAAACAGAAAGTTCAAAAGTATAGTTAGTAAGCAGCAAAACCACCTAAAGTCTACACAGAGAACTATTCTTATTGACTGTCTGTTATCGCTAAGTTTTTAGCATTTAGCAGTAATTTCTGAAAAGACTAATAATTTTATAAGGAAATTATAAGTATTCCTATTAATAAACCACATCTGTTTCTGCAAGATAAACAAAACGCACTTCCTTCAGAATAAAATTACAACTACCAACATTTCATAGAATCACAGAATCACTAAGGTTGGAAAAGACCTCTAGTTACCTCTAGTAACACCCAACAGTACCTGCCACACTGTTGGCCAAAATCTGGCCTCCGTCACGTAATTTTAAGTCTACAATGGAAAAAAAAAAAAACAGTTCTAGAAACATCTTGAAGATTAGATGCAAGACAACAAAATGAACAGGGTAGGGTCCAATGCATGTAACAAGCAGCCAGGCTATGAGAAAACTGATGCCAAGAATGAAAAACTGCAAAGACGCTCGCCATGACCTCTCAGCAGTGAGCACACCCAGGTGCAGCGCTTCTCCTCAGAATCACAGGGTTCAGAGGATGCAGAGCTAGAAGCAAGCTGGCAGCTGGGTCCCGGCAGCATCGCTGATGACAGGGCTGCTTCTCAGCATCTTGGCTTGGCAAAAGCAGCTTGACATGACCTCCTAGAAGCAAGAAACACCAGGTGTAGGGCTTTCCCACAAAGCTGCAAGGTTCAGAGGCTGCAGAGGCGGGAGCAAGCTGGCAGCTGGGTTACAAGGTGCCAACACTAAAGGCAGGGCCTCTTCTCAGCGTCTTGGCTTGGCAAAAACCATGACCTCCCAGCAGCAAGCAACCCCATGCCCCTGAAATCGGAGGGTACAGAAACTGCAGAGCTGGGAACGAGCTGGAAGCAGGGCCACTTCCTAGATTGGCAAAAGCTGTTTGCTGTGACCTCCTAGCAGCAAGAAACCCCAGGAGTAGCGCTTCCCCTTGAAATTGCAGGGTGCAGAAAGTGTGAAGCTGGAAACGAGCTGGCAGTTGGGTACCAGGCAGCATCGCTGAAAGCAGAGCTGTTTCTCAGCATCTTGGCTAGGTAAAAGCTGCTTGCCATGACCTCCTACCAGTGAGCAACCTCGGGCGTAGCACTTCCCCCCAGAATCACAGGGTTTGGAGGCTGCAGAGCTGGGAAGCAAGCTGACAGCTGGGTACCAGGTGGCATCACTGAAGGCAGGACTGCTTCTGAGAATCCTGGCTTGGCTACCAGAGCAGATCCCTTCGTGCAAGGAGTCCCTGCTCCAGGCTGCAGACCCCGCGGTGGTTACGCCTGGCACAACAGCTGCTCATATCTGGCCTGTGCCGCCTGCAGAACGCAAGCCCCCCGGGATGGATGGAGCTAGCGGCACCCCCTCTCACCAAGCGGCCCTTCACAGGTAGTGCAGACTGGAACCCGCGAGGTTAATATTCCTGAAATAAGGCCCCCAAAAACCGAGCAGCCTTGCTAGGCTAGTTAACAGCCACACGCTAATTGCGTGCCCTCGCTGGTGACTCACTTAAAGGCTCACCCCCAGGGATAGATGGAAGGATGGATGGATGAGAAGGACGAGGAGCCGGCTGAGATGTGCAAGGGAGGAAGGAAGGAAGGAAGGACGGAAGGAAGGAAGGAAAATAGGCGCAGCCTAGCTTGGTGGTGCCCAGCTCCCCCCACCCCGTGTGCGCTACGCGAAAGGGAAAAGCGAGGGGCAGGAATTGAACCTCGTCCCTTCCCCTCCACGCGCTGCTTGGATGGAGGCAACAAAGGAGGGGGGCGAAAACCGGCGGCCTCTCTCTTGCTGCACCCTGACCGCACCCTCCCCCCCCTCTCCACCGCCACTGCAACCGCTCCGGCTCCAGCGCACGGGGCGGGGGGGCGGCGAGGGGTGGAGGGGCAAAATGGCGCCGCCGCGGAGGGGAGGAGCCAGTTCCGCCACACACGGGAGGTGCGGACGCCTCCATGTGCGGTGCGGCAGCCGCGGCCCCACAGGGCGGGGGCGGGGCCATGGAGATGGGCGGAGCCGGGGCGGGGCGGGGCGGGGCGGCCGACTGCAGCGCCGGGAGCGCGCCGCGTTCCCGCCCGGCTCCCGCAGGTGCTGCCTTGGCGGCGGTGGGGATACGTGCTTCCAGCTTCCTCGGGGCTGCCCCGAGTACTAAAAACCGGGAAGGGTTTGGGAAAAGCGGCTGGATCCCCCTTAGTGGAGGGACTGCGTGCAGTACTTCACTCAGAGGGTGGCGGAGCACTGGAACAGCTCCCAAAGGAGCTCCCAAAGTCACGGCGCCAAGCCGAAAGATATTCAAGAAGCATTTGGACAATGCACCCAGACACATGGTGTGAATGTTGGAGTTGTCCTGTGCAGGGACAGGAGCTGGACTCGGTAATCCTTGGGGATCCCTTCCAACTCAGGTCATTCTATGATTCTGTGATATCTGAAAGGAGGTTGTAGAGATTTGGGTGCTGGGCTCTTCTCCCAAGTAAGAAGTGATAGGATAAGAGGAAATGCCCTCAAATTGTGCCAGGGGTGGTTTAGATTGGATATTGGGAAAAATTTCTTTACTGGTGAAGCATTGAAACAGGCTACCCAGGGAAGTGGTGGAGTTCCCATCCCTGGAGGTGTTCAAAAAGCATGTGGACATGGCACTTCAGGTTTAGTAGGCATGGTGGTGTTGGGCTGATGGTTGGACTTGATAATCTTAGAGATCTTTTCCAACCTTAATGATTCCATGATTCTGTGATTAGGCAGGTCTGGCCTCAGTGTGGGTGCCAGCACACTTCCATCTCAGCAGTTCCACCACTGTAGAGGTGTTTGGAAACATCGTCGTGTCTTCCCCTAACTGCCTAAAATAGCTCTCTGTGTACATTTTGCCCTGAAAACCCAAGTACATTGTACGGCAACAAAGCCACTTGTGCTACTTCAATGACCTCAAGTTGTGCTGGGGAGGTTTAGATTGGATATCAGGAAAAATTTCTTTACTGGATGAGTGGTGAAGCATTGGAACAGACTTCCAAGGGAAATGGTGGAGTGCCATGGCACATCAGGACATGGTTTAGTAGGCATGGTGTTGTTGGGCTGATGTTTGAATTTGATGACCTTTTCCAACCCAAACCATTCTGTGAGTCGATGATTTGGCAGATGTCCCACCTCAGTGCAGATGCCAGCACACCCTCATCTCTGCAGCTCCACCACTTAGAGGTGCTGGTGAGCAGTACAGTGTCTTCCTCTCACTGTCTAAAATAACTGTCTGTGTACAGTTTTACCCCTGGAAATCCCAGTGGATCCTAGGACAATAAAGCAAGTTGTGGTACTTCAACCATATCAAGATGGTTAAAAGAATCGAAGTTGTTAAATATCTTCCATCCATAAGCAGGGCCAATGTTTTCCCTTTCTTTCCTGGCAATAGCGCCTTTATCCTTCCCACATCCTGTGAGTTCAACAAGTCCATGGGGAAGGGCACAACTAGGTGAGCCAGAGCATTTATCCTACCTTTCCTTTCTTCTTTTAACCTCTTCTTTCTTAAGCACCTCCCAGTCATAGGGTTTTATGAGTGTGGTTTGGTGGATCCACCCATCTGCCAGTACACACACAGGTTTGGTAGGAAATAGGCTGATTTGTACCATAGTATAAACTGGAATAAATGTGACCAGTAAAGGTAAATGGAGAAACTGTCAGTGCCACTATATGCAAAATCTTGCTCTTCTTGAAGGTTTTCAGGGTGTATAACTTCCAAAGTTACACTCTGTCTTTTGCTTCCCCCTGTCAATCCATCTTTAATTCAAATTCCTGCCTGCGTGCTGAACAGGGTCTATATTATTTCGACTATGATTTATTCTAAGAAACCAACAGCTTAGAGACTTCATAATTGTATGTACATCATAGCATTTTAGTCCTTTTTGAGAGATAAGAAAAGGATGAAGCTCTAGCAACCACTGCAATCTTCTTTACACTTTAGGGGCCATCAGCTCATTTGAAAATCATCTAATTTTCTGCCTTTTTCCCTTAGCTTCTTTCCTCTACCCTTTTTTTCCCCTGTACCATTCGCTTTCCATCCTTCTTGCTATCTCATGTAAACACTCTATCAGTCCCCCTCCACATTACCTCCGTCCCGTTCCCACCTCCCACATCAGAGCTGCCAAGCCTCTCTCTGTTCTGCTGTTGCTTATGACTATGGAAGTAAAGCCGATAACAGCCGAAGCTCTGACAGCAACAGGGCAAAACACCAAGCAGCTAAAATAACCTAGGGAATAAGGGGCTTTCAACTGCTGATGCCTGCATGCCCAACAAAGTCTAGTCACTGCTGTGAGGAGTTCCTTCCCACTACACATTTTAAACACCTAGGCAACCCCAGCCAAAGCAGGGTTATTGATAAGCATTTTCCTGGCCAAAAGGAGAATCAAAGCATTCTGTTAAGTTAGCCAAATTCTGTGATTTGCTACAACCTAATATTAAACTGAGGAAGGCAAGGCAGCAAATTGCTGATATTTCTACAATACATACCAAACATGTCTTTACACATCTCTGAATTGGTAGGACAGACTAATAGGAAAAGATAAAAAAAATACAGAAATTACTACGCCAATTTCATTTGGTAATTTTAATAAGGGAAATACTGGGATAATATGGTTGAGCATGTCGAATGTGAATTACATAATTTCCAGGAGCTTGAATAGAAGCAGTGTGACTTGGTGAGGTGCCTGAAAAAGCACTGACAGAACATTTTCTGACAATTTTTTTGCTGTGCAAAACTCTATTGCTCGCAGTGAGAGGTTACTAGTTCAGAAGTGATTGAAGTTAGTGCCCGATGATGAGCTGCGCTGATGAAAGAACATTTTCTCTGTTGCCACTTCTATTGGTGATAAATCCTGGCAGAGTGATTGAGCAAGACAGATACTTGCTGGGTATGGAATCTTAAATCTATACAAAAAAAAAGGGCTGCTCCCTACTTTGAGTCTGAATTCTTACTATACATCACAAACAGGAAAAAAAAAAACTGAGCAAGCTTTTGTTATGCATTAGAGAGAACCAAAAAAGGGCACATACAGAATTATTTTCCCTTTTCAGGTCACCTTTCAGATCGTAAGTTCATTATAGACTGTCTCAGCACTTTTACAAACTGGAGTCTGCTCAAACCATAATGCTTACAAAGTTTCACTTTGAATAGGCCTGATTTTCTCTGTCATTTGTTTTCACTTTTTATTTCTCTGCAGAACATAAAAAGTCAGAAAACGATTTTATTTTCCCCTACATAGCATATAATTTACATCAATCATCCCAGGAGGTCAGTACCACTGGGGTGTCATTTAAATACAATGAATATAAAGTAATGGAGCTCTTGCTGGAGTGGATGGCCACAATTCTCGGAGAAAGAGAGAGAGAGAGTTTCCAAAGCATGTGGAGAAAACACAACGGGAGACCAAGTGAATTCATCACACCACAAAAATGTCTCCATCCTGTCGACAAAGTCATTAAAGGAAAATGAACCATTGTTACTCTAGACGCTTGCATTCCTTTGGCATAATAACCTCAGTATAGAAACATCGGTGCAAAGAGAATTTGCACACACACGAGAAAAAAAAATAAATCTATTTTAAAAAAAAAGAGGAAAGTATCTCGATTATGTAATGAAAGAAATCCTCCATGCTCTAAAGAAGAGATGGAGCCTTTGCAGAAGCCACAACTAATAAGGAACTGTATGCAGTGGTACAGGGTGGTTCCTTTACCTCTTGCCAATAAGTAAATGCCAACATGGACAATTCTTTTCAGATAACCCACAAATTATGTTCTCCTTTAATTACACAAGTGTTTTTACCCTTTGCTGATCCATAGCCATCCTGGTTTTTAAGATCCCTTGTTGAGATTTCCGCAGTACTATTTCCCTTTTCATATTCATTTACTTCCAATTTTTTTTCAGTCTCCATTAAAAAAATCTGCGAGGAATGCAGGGATTAGAAAGGTTTGCTGTGTTCAATTTTATTTAATTCTTTGGCAGAGGGTGTCCAAATAAGAGAAAGTGTCATATGCCTACAGTAAATCATAGCATATACCAGTTTTAGAAAATAGATTGTACTTCCATGGATATCCCTCAACGAAATACCACCTAAAAGCCAACCATCATGCAATGCCTGGTAAAAAATGTAGCGTTAAAAAGCTAGAGCAGAAATCCCTCCCTTTGTTACAAATTATTCAATGCTCCCTTTATTACAAATTATTCCATGGTATGGCAAAGTTCTGTTTGCTATATTATTCCAAACAGATGCATGCTAATCAAATTATCACCCATATTGACAAAATTATATAGGAATGTAATACATAGAAATACATAGATGATATTAATTTTTAACACAAAAGCACTGCACTGATTTAAGCAAATACTGAAAGGGAAATCTGTCCTTTATTTGGTTTTAGCAACTGCATTGGAACAGGGAGCCCACTCACAAATTAGCAGAGTGCTACTGAGGAAACACACGCCAGCGAACACCAGATCATACCTGTTAATTACAACAAATGCTCACAGACAAAAGCAAGCGTGCTACTTATCCATCATTTACAGCCACTGGAGTATTGGGAAGTGAACTGGTTTGTTGGCAGATGTCCCAATTAATTGGGCGTGCTATTTATTAGGGTGCTGATTAAAGCAGTGTCTGCAATATAATAGCTGAGTATGAAGTTGCCAGCTCTTATTCACTCCTGGCTCATGTGGATGAAAGCAGGAGAGTAGACAAGCACAATATGAAAATAATGGTGTATTCTGTGCCAAAATGAATCTAAGGAAATTCCAGTGCCTGGAAATTAAAGACCTGGAGAAACAGAATAAGGTAGCAGTGTGATCTTGAAGATAGACATTTGCATTGTGTAATCCAGTTTTGACCAAGAGCTTTAATCTGTAATAGTCATTTTGCACATGTATTAACACTCCACTCAGAAGCCAACACCATAGGCACACCCTTAAGTAAGCAGCATACGAATTAAATAGAAAATATGATAAAAGCAGAGTTTTGTTCCTGACTGATCTGAGTCAACTCACTTGAAGAAAAACTGCTTAGAGGGGTCCTCTTCCCAGCCACTGACTCCTCCAGCCTCTTCAGTCAACTGCCCCAACTATAGCTTAAATAGGGCTAGTTTGTGGTATGCTATTTTCAAAACTTCCACAAATGAGGTTGGGAGTTTCCACACACAATCAAGGAAACGTACGCTAATAATTGCATATATTATCTGAAGTAACTCTTGAGGTTTGATCCCAACCAAGATAACCACCAGAGCAAACCAAAATCATGATTTGTACCAGCAAAGAGTTTCTTGGTCCTGGATCATTCTTAACTTACTTTGTTAGCAGTGATGCAAGACCTAGATAGAAGGCCCAGCTGGCCATGATGATTAATGAATTTACAAATCTGCATCCACTTTTGTTCCTGCCTACTTCCTACAATGGTCACAGCATTTTGGCAATATCTTGCATTGCCAGATATATTCAAGGGTGACCTCTATGCTTAGACAGCTCCAGCTAAAAGGCTCGACCAATAGAAGTTAAGTCTTGGTGCAGAGTTTTTCTTACAAAGCTGACTGTGCTCCAAAAGCATGCAACTTTGGGCAAAAGAACACTCTGGCAGTATGCTTGATATTCTTGTCACCTAAAAATGAGAGCAGTAAAGAGGAAGCAAAGCTCCAATTGTCCCAAGCAAGGGTGAAAGCCAACACTAGTAGCCAGAGACTCCTCTAGCTAGGGAGCAGGTCACAGTTTTAGCTAAACATTCTCCATGTGGATCTCAATGAACTCACTGAAGCAAAACATCAAGATAGTTTCAGCACCTATGTAATCACACCTGCCCATTACTCTTGCTCTCCTGCCTGCCACCATTTAAGTGAAATCACTGGGATGCACAAAATGCATGAGCAACATAGCTTAACCTTGGCGGAACCAAAAGCATAGCAATTACTCTAATAACAGCATATATTCTGGCAAAAACGATATCAGGAGTATGTTTCTATTTCAGGTGCAGTCCCTCACAATTAAGTGTCTCCATGTGGGCTGTGTTTAGGTTCCCATAATGGAAATTTGGTCAACATTGCCAGTGCAGGCAAAAGAATAATTCAGTCCATTAGAAAGTAGACACCTACATTTGGTCGTTAGACTTGCTCTCTAGGAGCCACTCACTGTGTTTGCTAGGGCTGAGTTTAGTTATCTATGTCAAGTACTGGGCTATACTGTCTGAACTCCATCTGCTTTTCCAAAGAGTAAAGGGTCTCAGACAGGAATCAGCTCATATGTGCCAGCCCCATGGCTATTTCTTAGATAGCCCAAGGCATTTATAATGGCACTAGACACTTACTTTTATGCAAGTGAGTTGAGTCTTAGATCTCTACTGAGTATTATGGGAGCTTAAACAGCTAGTTTAAATGCAAACATTTACAAACAAATTTAGGTGTCTGAACCTGGAACTGAGCTCTCCTACAGCTGTCATTTGTCCAAGGAAAATAACATGTATATATTGTTATTCTTTCCTTAGATTAGATATACAAATTGGAGTATTATGTTGCTTGCAGAAAATTTGCAGGTTTCTGAATCCTTTGTACCCTTAACAAAAATACATCTGGGGTCATTTTGCCATGGAGAACAGGTGGGATCATCAGGTTAACCATTTCCAAATTAAATGGTTAGGTTATTATGGACTCCTGTCATAAGCCTTTGAAAGATAATGGAGAATTATCCACGATACTGAGCTTTCCTCTGCAGAGGAAATACAGGCAAAGGCCATTAGTTCTCTTCAGATGAAAGTTTCGAGAATCAGTACATTCAAAACAGTAATTTCTTGAAATATAGGTATAATGCCAGGAATTTGCATCAAATTACTCCTGGACTGCAGAATAAATAACATCAGCCACGTTACTATGGATTTTATTCCCTCAATGTTCTGAAAAAAAATTCATGTTATTTGACTGTGCAGAGCAGGTAGAATGCTGAGTTTATGATTCCCCAAAATTTTTTACCCCTTCATGTGGGTGCCCAGTGGTGGTAATGTGTGTACCTTAGATATGAGATACAAATCTCATATCAGAGAAGTTGCTTTTTTTTTTCTTTGAATAAATGTTTAAATATTTAGGGCCAAGTTCCATTGCTAAACATATGAACACAGCTCTCTTTGAGCTTATTGGAGTTGTGCGTGTGTATCTAAGAGCAGAACTTGGCCCTTATGTTTTAGATTTTAGCACTAAGCTTCCAGTGTAAAATAACATGTGATCTGTAACGCACAGGAAAGTGCTAAGAAAGACCTACATTTAAAGGAAGGGTACAATTACACGTTTCTGTCTTTCTTTTGGATAAGAAACACTGCCTTCAGCAGAGCCCCTGAGCATATTCTTACCTCTTTTCTAGACAGTCTTCCTTTTGTATAAGGTGCTCCTCTGGCAGCTTCAATCATTTCTGGGAAACAGAGTAGAATATTTTTATTTCTTTGCTACTTCTCTCCAGTTTCTATTCTGCCAGTTTTGACTGAGCATCATGATGGAAAATACACTCTAATGAATTAGATGTATTTTTTATATTATAAAGAAGTTAAGATGTTGAATTTAGACTATAGACAATGTGTTCAGCTTAGCCAAAGGACATATCCAGTCACCTTTTCCAATGAACCAATATCACAACTGGGATAAGCTAAAACATTTTTGCTGGGAATTGCTACAGAATGCCAATGCAGAACTCTTGAATCTAGAGAGATTCTTTCCCCATTCTTTCTGCCTTTTTTATCCCTCTGTTACAAAATATTTGTAAAGTCTTTAGATTCTTGAGTGTCTACTTTGTTTATAAGGCTTGCATTTGTCTAACACCCAGGATCAGGGAAGACAACGAATGACTGCACAGTACTTGTGCAATCTTGTGTGAATGCCATAGGGGACACAGTCTGATAGAAACCTGTACTGACGCCAAAAAAACCCAAAACACCAGAACCACCCGAGTATGAGTGCAGTCACTGACCACTCTGAAATTTCTCCAGGTTTCTAAATTCCTCAAAAATTCTTTCTCTTACCTAATATGGCTCTGGATTTTCTTATTATCAAAAAATATTCTAACTGTTATCAGCTAAGTGAGCATACTGAACAGTTCATATATTTTAGTGGGTTTTGTGAAAGTCAGGTTCTTGTTGGGGATTAAAGTTTTTGAAGGATGGAAGGTTTTTGGAAGATTTCTTATTAATTTCTCTGTCTACTTTAGATTTTTTTCTGTGGTAATATGCTAATGCTAATGTCACCCAGCACAGTAGAGAAAGATCTTGTGCAGTTTTAAAGTTTTACAGATGCAATGTGATAGTGAGCTGCTAGCTTCCTTCAGTCTTTTCAAAATGCTGCACAGATAGATAGACAGATAGATTAATCATTAATCCTTCTAAAAATATCGTTCCATTAGTGGCCAAAATAATATTTTATGGCATTCATTGCAAAGGTCAACTAGAAGTTCTTCCATAAAAAAGAGCATCTTTTTTTTTGTCAGTTTTAAAATAACTTCTGCTTCAGTTTCTTCCTCACAAACTAGATTATTCTTTGCGCAATTGCAAAAATAAATACCATAAGAAAAGAAAGCATCTATTACAATCCACTTCTTTCATGATGCTTCAGTGAAGCTGGTCAATTATTAATGAACATCTAAGAAGTAGAGATAGCAGTAGAGGTCCAGTCTGGTTTGGAAAAATAGTTTCTTTTTCATGTAAGAGCCCAGAAGAGCACATAGCATATGAAGTGTGCTGTAAGATTCAGGGTTATGCACTATGTCATCAGCTTCGTGTGATAAGAATATTGACCACTTGCTTATAGCATGGGTGTTTTCTTCTACTAACTGGTCTATCAAAGTTAACTTTTTCTTTAAATTGGACTGCATAATAGTAAAAATCATCCAGTTTTGATGATTGGCTTGTGGCCTTGCATACTGTTTTTATGTAGATGATACGTGACAATGTATTAAACATCCTGTTCATCATGTGACATCCTGCAAGTATGTATTAGAGTATATCAGAAAGGAACAGTCCACGCTGACGTCACAGGCTTTGCACTATCCCACGTTTACTGAACTGGGCCTTTTATAGCATCGATATTTCAGTAGGTATGTATCTACCCCAGACAAATGATGTGCTTTTGACAACTGTTGTCAAAATGCTCGCCCACTCTCCACACAGCTTGGAATAGTGTTGAAAACAGATGCTCTTCCAGCGCTGACAAAGTCAGTTGAGTTCAACACCTCTTGTAACAAATTCCTCTATACACTCTGAGACAAATACTGTGCAGGCAACTTGTCCCGTGGGCCCTTGACAGACATGATTTGCTATAGTAAGCAATGAACTTACCTGACCTTGTCCACACCAGTTAGGCAACAATTTCTACTACTACCTGAGTGGATCTGAGGGTGGAAAACTATTTTTGACACCCCTCATCAAAACTAGATCATTTTTCTAGAGCAGACAGAGCCCCAGTGCCATTAGGTAGCATAAGTGTTGAAGAACAATGGGGTGAATTAAGGACATGGGATGGATCACTGCTCAGAAAGGCACACATTGTTTTAGATTCAGAATACTCTCATAGGTAGAATACTATTTACTAAAGGTTGTGCTAATTATTTCCCATATGATAGTCAAAAGAAAACAAGCACACATATTGCATGCATCTTTTAAATTAGGTAGGCTTAATAGATAATATCAGTCTGGTTTTCCTTTCACACCACTATACATCAGGACGGGTACCACTGAAAGCCACCAAGTTACTTGTGCATAAGAAACCCTTTAATATTTCTGAAAACACAGTATACAAACACTTACTACAATTCTCTCTTCCTACTTAATTTTCACGGTTGCCTTAATCAGTTATGTCTCTGTTGGATCCAGAGCATAAAATGGAGAGAAGAAGGGGAGCAGGAAAGGAGTGTAATAGTAGGAGTACAGGATGGATAGCCAGGAGAGAAAAATTGTCTGCCCCATTCTCATTTACTCTGAGATACAGAGCAAACAGATTTCAGACTTACTAAACATTTGGAATGTACTGAGAGCTCTCTGTTTATTTCAGATGTGTAAAACACCATAACTTGCCAGTAAATGTAGCTAGGCATGCAAGTGTGTGCATGAAGAGAACATATTAGTTACAAGAATTATAATCGTCCCATCATTATCTTTTATTTCTTTCCTGAGTCAGAGTGAATGAGCCTTAATCTAGCAAGAATCTCATGATAAGTAGCGTCAGAAATGGCTTCTTTTATTTTTCTTTTTCCTTTTTTTTTTCCCAGAGCTGCTGACTGTCTATTTTAGACATAACATCACCCTTTACTGTAGCCTTCCACATAAAAGCAACACGAACAGTAAGGTCTCTAAGCAGGCATGAATGATTGGCTTGCAGATTCTTTACCAAAAAGGGAGTTTATTTACTCCACACAGGTCATAAATTTCCTTAGAAAAACTATCAGTGGTAATCTACATGTGGTGTTTAGTAAATAGAGCTTTCCTGTGATTCCCTCAGTCCATGTTCTTCAATTGTCTAAAACAGTGGAAGATGTTTTTCTCACACCTAAAAATACAAAATATTCTAGCTCTTTAATATGGAGTGGAAACAACAAGCTGAAAGAGTTCACATATTCTTCATCAAGATCGGCATTTAGACATGGAAATGTGAAAGGATAAGGAGAGTAACCCAAAGTAGCAACAAGTTACCTAAAGTGATACCTTATTCCATGAAGGTTCCCATAGAAATGAAAGGAGCTGCAGACAGAATAAGGCTTTTCTTTCTTACCAAGGAGGAGGAAAAAAGGGAAGAGGATGGGATCTGCCTTTTCATGTAACGGGCTTTTATCTACTCAAAAATCACACTAACCTCAGGGTGCCAAGCACAGTATGTTTGAAAGCATTCCAAGGATGGGAAGAGCTGCTCTATCTTCTCCACTACAAAGGGACGCTTGGTAGTAATGAGAGCTGCTGTGGTCTTCCAGAAAGGTTTTACATCTGCTGTGCGCCCTCTGAGGACCTCTTACTGTTCCTCCTGGATCCTTTCTGGTTACATCTTTGTTCTTATGCTTAAAGTAGGGAAACGTCTGAGTGACCAACTTCATGATGAGTTTTACCACAGAAGGACAAAAGGACTTCTCCTTTCCTTTTCAATATGTATGCATTTAATAAATTATCTAAATATTTATAAGAGGAACTAGAATAACAGGTTTTTGGTATTACATCACATAAGCTCCCAATATCATAATACTCCTAATATCCCAAGGTCAGAGAATCTTGTTCAGATTTGAATGTACAATGTTAATGTTGAAGATTTTAATTACTTGTTTTCCTTCAAGGGCCTGACCAGCATTTGCAACAAATAGTTTAAAACTTATCCTACTTACAATTGAGTTATGAAGTGTGTTATGAAAGAAATGCCCAGACTTTGTACATGACTATTTTTTATATCAGTTCAAAACAGCCTACTTAAAAAAAACCGTAGAGATTTTTGACTTCTGAACTGAGAGTATAAGCCAGATTTCAGACTGGAAGGAATTTTTATGGTTGAATTATAGACTTCTAAAAGACACAATTTAAAACTGAACTGCTGACAGTCACTCTGATCATATTTTATAAGCTACTATTAACTAGGATGAGACCTTAAAGGGGGAATAGATCCCATATCTATCTGCTGACTTTAGAGTTCCTTACCCTTTGCCCCTAAAACATCTAGTGCAGCCTATGGTCAGACTAAACTGACTACAGATCCAATCCAGTCTAGCAAGCCTAGAGCTGCAATGGAGGCTTTGCAAAATTTAGCTGCCAGCTACTCCCATCTGCACTGAGCACGCGTAAGAAAAACCTCAACAATTTTCAGCAACTTCTAACTCGTCCAAGTTCGGGTGGATCCTTTTGGTCATAGGCAACAAAAGGAACTTATCTGATTTTTCCTCCTTATTCCTCTCCTACTTAGTAAAACTTCCCATCCCGGCTCTGAAATAAATATTGAGATGATTCTAAGAAATTTTAAACTGCTGTGAAACAATGTGTTCTCTCTAAATGCTGATCTTAGAAACAGCAGAAATATTTCGTCTGGAAGGTTCCAAAAAACTCAGCTTGAGGCAAACTGAGGATTGAAAAGCTCATCCTGAACAGTTAAAAACTGGCAATGTTATGTAAATGAAAACAAGATCTTATACTGGACAGTGGTAGACAAGCTTAACTGCAGATACTGCTGGCAACATCACCTATAATATTTTTTTCTGCCAAATCTTTGCCTTTTATTACTAGAGGGAATCATTCCTGTGATGGCTAATGTTTTGTCATCTGCTCTTATGGCTTGTTTCTGGACTGACATAGCTGTCTCCTGTCACTTGGCTGCCAATTCCACAAGAGTCGACTGAGGGACTGACCCCCAAGGTCTTAAGACTACACCTAATTTGGTGCACACATATATTATATTAAAATGTGACCAGGATTTTCAGCATTTTCAGGATTACATTATGTCATATTGTAAACATGATGGTGTTCCTGATCCTTTGGTCTGGCCTGACTATGCTCAGTTCATAATTTGAGTGAATTTTCAGGAAAGAAAGGGAAAAAATAGACTAATTTTTATAGTTCCTGAAAGAGATTGTTTGCTATGTCCATTATGTTTACTCTACATTCACCATTACCACAAGCTTTCTTCTTCTGCTACGTTCCTGTAAATTGCACCACCTCTTCCTTCAATGTTATGTGTTTCCATTCTTTTTAGAACAAGTCTTGCACTATTTGGTGTTTTTGCTCTAGCTTCAAGACTCATGTTATTAACAGAGATTGTGCCTAAAACTTATTCCTGCCATTCATGCTGTTGAGAATAGATTTACAACGGGAATCCTCACCATTGCAACACTGCGAAAGTAAGGATCTGGTGGTGTGCTTCTGGTTGGGAGCATTAAAAACAACCTCTCCCACTCCAGGCTGCCATGCACCTTGTAGGATCTTCTGAGTGAGATTTACGGAGCTTGTATCTGGCCAGAGTGCGCTTCATTAGTCTCTTAAAAACCAGTATGCAAAATTTAGGGGCTCTGCAAGGTTCCAAATCTATAAAGACTTTTTAATTACAAACAGTTATACCACCCAGTTTCCCCACAGTTAGGCAAGGGAACCAGTTTTCATTGAGGTCAACAGAAAAAATAACTGTGAAGTTTCTGGCTCGTGCTGGTCATATACGTTGAAAGAAGGAGAAAAAAAAAATTGTAAGCTCTTATTTCTTAGCCTTTTTATCTCTAAAACAATGTGCTGATTTTGTCCGAAATCATACAAGAAAAATAATTACTTTTTCCTCTTTCTGAAATCAGTTACACAGAACTTGGAGGGAGAATTAATGGAAAGCGAGAAAGTAAATTTTGCTATGAAAAAAACCCATTTTGTCCCTAACCAGGAGGACCCTAACAACTTTCTACAGTTAATTTCTATTTTACATGTTGCAAGCAAAAAAAAGAATATAATTTACTTGAAAAAAAAAGGCAATTTTTCTAATTGTACTATGCATTCAGGTTTTTACTGCCCAGAAACACAGGCCATACTTTCTCTTTCAAACACTGTTAGAAGATAAGGAGGCCCACAGTTCTTTCCTTCACAATGGTGACATGGTCATTTTCTGTTAAACCTCACTGAAATGCATGCAATTCCAATGGGGCATATGATTGCAGACAGGGAGGGAAATGGGAGAACCCCAGAGTAGGACTGAAACCTAGGCTTGCAGTCCGTCCTTATTAGAGAAGCAGAAAATAAATAAATCAGAAAAAATTCAGAAGCAGTAACTATTTACTTTGTTTGTATAAAATGTGTTTCCCTGCATGCCATGGAAAAGCCGACAATTTAAGCAGTGACACGCCTGCTTTCTTACCAGCTTTTAGAATTTCCCCCCCAATGTTATGGGTGTGCGCTATCGATGCAAAGTCCTGCACGTTTTTGGACTTATAAGAACACATTTTTATATCTAAAAAGGTATAAGTTAATAGTTAGTACCCCTTTTATACAGAAGGAAAACTTGCTAAAAGGTTTCTCTGAGGTCACAGAGCAAGGCAGCATCAAATGCCAAGACAGAACACAAGAGTCTCAGCTCTCAGTCCTTACTTCCTATTGAAAATACCATGGGGAAAAGCAATATTCTGAAGTTTGATTTGTTTATGTAATAATTTTCTAGCCTGTCTGTCAAAACTTCATGCTTATGTTTGTATCAGGGACTACAAATGCTAAAACCCAGTGCACGGTGCTGAGATATTAAATGCTAATTTGGGGACACAAAGAATCTTCTTTTATCTGGGCAGGGACACAGCAGTTAAACAAACCATAGCAGTCCACAGTCTGACTATGAATGCTGTAGTTACAGAACTCATTACCACACGCCTACTTAACTGACCAAATAACGTGCAAATCTAGAGTTACTATTTGTCATACTTAGAAAAAGCAAAGAATAGCTGGGCAAACAGTCAATTTGCAACCAAAGCGAAAGTAAAGCGCTGCCAAGAGACACTGGAGCTTATCTTGCCCCTGCTGAAATGAATGGAAATTTGGGCAAAGCATTAAGCTTACTTAAATCACACATTTTGGCTTAATGCACATTTTCACGAATGAATAAAAATCTTTGGGAAGGTAGATTTTGGAAAGAGAATATTGGCAAGTCCTTAACTATAGTAATAATTGCTGACATTGCTGTAGTCACTCTGACTAAAAATATCCAATACAATAACAAACCCAGTGAACCCATTCATTTATTCCCGTTTCACAAAGGCTATTTAGATATATAGAGAAGCTCAAAATAAATTTTGTATTCATCATATTTACAGCACATTCCAGGTCAACAAACTGGCATTGAAACTGTTTATTTAGGGAGTATCATCCAGGTTAGAATCTTTCAAATTCAATAATTATTTTTCATCCTGAGCATACGACGCTCACAACAGGAACGTGCTGGGCCCACGTTTTAGAAATGTAAGAGTAAACAAACACGGTGCTCTTCATAACATTACTGTTTTGTCCAAAAGCAATCTAATTATGACTGTGTTCATAACATACCTTAAAGTAAAAAGGCGAAAAGACAATCAAAATTGCAGAAAATGTAGCTGTACTAATGAAAATCTTATTTCAGAAAGTGGGTCTGAAGGTGTTTGTTAAGATATAATTTGCAATGCAAGCACATTTTTTCACTAACCTCCTACAATTCTCTAGCATCTTAAAATATGACCCATTTTGCAACCGGTGCTAAAATTCCGAATAGTTCTGAACTAAAACCCAAGGAAAACCGAGCAGCAGGGTTGTTCTCGGTTGCAGCCAAATCCAACCCAACGTTCCAGATTATATATATCATAACATAAATCACTATTTCTGAAAAATCCCATCCAGCTTTTACGCAGGTCCATAAACATTACTGGTACTTTTATTAATTTGTCCATAACCATTGAAATAAAATTCTAGTGCTCTGCTCTGTGATCTGTTCCAGGCTGTAGAGGGTTCCTGTTAAATGTGTAAATGTTCAGCAGAAAGATATTTTTGCACGGAGACTGAAAATCAGCTGTGCCAGATACCTGAAACTTTGTCAGGGCGTTCAGTGGAAAATTCTATTTCAACATTATAAATAACTGTGGACTATTTTAAGTGACCTCTAAACTGGTAGCTTTCAATAACTTTAGTTTATCGCAATTAACTTTTTATTTTATTTTAGTAGGAAAAGAGGAGACTGTAAAACTTTTAGTGTGACTAATTAAACATAGAAATGTATCTTCTTGTTTGAAATGAAATAAATCATGATTGTCAGATTTATATAGTATTTGGATATAAGACAACCTCTCGCCTCTTTCTAGCACCTTTGGAATGGCTCTAATGGAATATATTTTCCCTTCCAGTGGAGGGGAAAAGGCAAAAGAACCTACGGTTAGAAACACTTTACCAAAATAATTATGAAAAAAATACGTTTCTAAATTGCAATTATAGCAAACCAGAAATTTTGGATATACAAGTCCTTATAGGTGACAAGTAATTGTCCTTTAGAAATGCCTGTGGCTGCTTTTGAAAAAGTGTATTTTCTATATTGCAACTATAGCCAACCAGAGCTTCTGAACATACAAGTCCTTATAGGTGATGAGTAATTCCCTTTTGGAAATGCCTGTGGCTGCTTTTGGGGAAAAGGAGATCCCTATGGTTGTCAAGGAAGCGGGGTGAACTCAGGAGGGATTTGTGGCGTTACCCACAGCGACTGTATTTTCACAACGGGATGCAAAACTTGCACAGTCCCTCCACCGCTGGATAGGAAAAGGAGAAAAAAAAAGGGAGGGAAAGGGAAAAAAAAAAAAGAGGAGAACAGGGATGCCTGCAAGGCAGTGGGTCAGGGGCTGTTACTCCCCGTTTTGACCGTGGGAAAGAGAGAGGAGGGGATGGGACCGGGGGAGAGCGCGGGCGCGGAGCGGAGCGGTGCGCGGAGCGAGAGCTCTCCCCTGTGACCGAACATCAGATCTTTCCTTGCTATTCTTCTTTCCAACCAAACACGGAAGAGAGCGGCGCGGCACAGCGCGGCTGCTGCTTTTGCACGCACCTTCCACTTCGGTTCATAGACCGCGGGGCGGGGGGAGGGATAAATTTGGGGAGGGGGGAGCGAGGTGGAGGTGCGAGGAAATACCCCCCAGGGGCTGCTCTGCACCCCCCAATTCACACCACACCACCCTCTTCCCCTGGGCTTGGGGTGGCTTCGCTGTGCAAAGGCAAGCGGGACAAAATTGGCTACGCTGCTTAGGTCAGGGTGTCGGAATTAGGGTTTGCGGCGTGAAAAGGACACATCTCCCTCCCCAAACCACCCCCCCCCATCGCCCTCCCCCGGACAGACAGACAGCGCCCCGAGTCACACACAGGCGGCGAGCAAGGAGCACACACGCAGAGCCGACTTTTTAGAAGGTGGAAGTAGCAAGTCGAAAGGGAAGCCTTAGAAATTAGAGGGAGGGTTGTGATAGGTTGTTATCTGCGCTGGGAGGCGTTGACACTTTTTTACTATTGGGTATGTAAATTGTTTTTAATAAGATCTGCCTTTTTTTTTTAAGGGAGAAAACAAACCAGACTCCCTTTACCTTAATAGTTTAAGGGGGGGTTTATAGCTTCATTCATTCAAGGAAATGGTTTAGGCTTTAGACGGCCGGAGACTTAGGAAAAAAAAATCCCAACCCTTTGGCACCAGATTATTCTTACTATTATTTTTTTTGCAAACAAGGTTTTTTCATGCCTTTTTTTTTTTAAACAAACAAGCCCCAAAGTGTTAATGGAAAAAACCCGGAGAGAAGTGGAGATTGGAGCCCGTCTCCTGCTCCCCCCCTTCCCTGTCCCCCTCCCCGTGGGGGAGAGCGGCTTCAAGCGAAGTTTCTCCTCCTGTGGGGGATTCACATTGTTTTATTTATTTTGAAGACTGCAGAAGTCTGAGGGCTGAAGCACCACGTGCTGCTGACTCTCATCAGCATAATGATCGCCTTAACCAGAGAGTCCTGTCTATATAAACCACAAAACCCTAATCATTAGAAATCCCAGCCTCCAAAAACCACATTCAGGACAAAAAAACTGGCGTTATTTTTTTTTTCGTCTCCTTCATCTTCCCCGACCTCAGCTTCTTGGGACCCAAAAGAAGTTTGTTGGGTTTTGTTGCCTTTTTTTTCTTTTTTAACACGATTTTTCAGAAAAAAACCCTAACTCAAACAAACCGACATTTTAATGACTTCTTTTTTTTGCTGCTGTTGTTTATCAAGTGCGGAAAAAAAAGGAAAGATTTTTGTTAGCATGTTCAACTCACCGGACTTGGATCCAGCAGCGACTTAATTAAAAGGACCGGACTGCACCGAGGCTGCTTTTTCCCAGAATTTCCTTGGTCATAATTTAGAAATCAGCCTAAGGAGGGGTGTTTTTTCTTTTCTTTTTCCAACTATGCTCCCCGCTTTTTTTCCCTGGGAATCCCAAAGTTCAACTTTTCTTAAGTGCTGATCCTCCCAAAGGAACCGGCTGAAGTCTCTCTTTTCATTATTACTCCTGTGACTTCCCTCCTCACCCCAACACCCCCAGTAACTTCTTTTTTCACGCCGAAATCACTTCGGGAGCGCCTTTTTTGCGCCTTTTTTTTTTCTTTTTGGAGGAGCCACTTTTCCCAAGCCCCTTCCCGAGCTCCCGCTTCCTGAAGCCAAAGGCAATAAGCGGGGGAGCTCCGGCGGCTCCTCGCCTCTGTCCCAGCGAGGCTTTTTGTTTGCTCCTTTTCTCCTTTTTTTTTTTTTTTTTTGTTTTTTGTTCGGAGGAGGAAGATTTCTTCGGAGGAAACCGGGACATTCCCTGAACACCCCCTCTCCGCCTTTGGGAGTTACGCTCCTCTTCTGGTGGCCGCCAACAGCAGCAGCCCAGGAAGCTGAACAAGCAGCGAGTTTTACTTCTCCCAAGACAACCTTCTGAAAATCCGAAAAGGAAAAGAGGACGGGGAGGGAGGGGAAGAAAAAAAAAAGCACAGACATTCAAGCACTTGAGGGAAGAAGCGGAGGCTAGAAGGAGGGAAAAAAGCAGAGAGACTGTGCGAGAAGGAAGGAAGGAAGGAGGAGGAGAAGCAGCAGCGCTTTGCAGCTGGGCAGAAGCCGGGACGATGCAGTTTCCAGCCGGGCTTTGCTAAGAGGGGCGGCTCGGACCCCGCAGACAGACTCTTGCTGCTCCAGGGCTGCCGGCGCCCCAGACCGGCATCGCCTCCCGCCCCCTCCAGCTTTCTTTAAAAAAAAAACCAAACAAAAACAGACTGATTTTTTTTCTTGTGCTTTTAATCCGCTCCTGTTGTTTTTTCTTTTTTTTTCTTTTTGCCCGATTTGCCTTTTTGCCCATTATCCTCACCCCTCCACTTTTTCATTCACCCCTTTTTTCGCTATATTTTTTTTACAACCCCCACCCCCCAATACACGCCTCCTCGAGCGATCCCCCTACAGCTCCCCCCCCCCCCGCCCCCCAATTCGCTAACTTGTGGCTGTTGTGATGCGTATTCCCGTAGATCCCAGCACCAGCCGGAGGTTCAGCCCCCCCTCCAGCAGCCTGCAGCCCGGCAAGATGAGCGAAGTCAGCCCGGTCGTAGTAGCCCAACAGCAGCAGCAGCAGCAACAGCAGCAAGAAGCGGCGGCCGCCGTGCCCAGGCTGCGCCCCCACGATAACCGCACCATGGTGGAGATCATCGCTGACCACCCCGCCGAGCTGGTCCGCACCGACAGCCCCAACTTCCTCTGCTCCGTGCTGCCCTCGCACTGGCGCTGCAACAAGACCCTCCCGGTGGCATTCAAGGTGAGACACCCCCTCCCGCCGCCGCCGCTGCCCGGGGCTGCCTCCCCCTGCGCTTCCTCCCGCAGAGCCGCCTCTACCCACCCCGGCCCGTAGGGGCTCCTGTGCCCCCCGAGTCCTGCAGGGGCTCCTCTGCGCCCCCCCCCCCCCCAAGTCCTGCAGGGGCTTCTGTCCCCCCGTCCCCCCCCCGCGTCTTGCAGTGCCTCCAGGGCACATCTCCCCCCACCCCGCAGTCCTTAAGGAACTTCTCTCCCCCGCCCCCCCCCCCGGTGCTGCAGGGGCTTCTGTGCCCCCCCCCACCGGGGCTCCTTTGCCCTCCCTGTCCGCAAGGGCTCCTGTGCCCCCCCAGTCCTGCAGGGGTTTCTCCGCCCCTCGTCTTGCAATGCCTCCTGTGCCCCCAGAGTCCTGCAGGGGCTTCTATGCCCCCAAGACCTGCAGGCGCTCTTCTGACCCCGAGTCTTACAATACCTCCTGTACATCCCCAGCACCCAGTCTTGACGTGGCTCCTGTGCCCTACTGGCCCACAGGGGTTTCTCTGCCCCTCGACTCGCAATGCCTCCTCAGCCCTCTGTGTCCTGCAGGAGCTCCTGTACCCCATCCGCCCCCCTTGCCCTCCGCCCCCGCCTTTGCAGTGCCTCCTGTGCACCACCACCTCCAGACCCCCAGTCCTGCCGTGCCTCCTGTGCCACTCTTGCCTACAGGCACTTCTGTGCCTCGCCATCCGTGCTGCAGTGTCTCCTGTGTTCCTCCCCGTTCCGTCCTGCAATGCCTCCTGTGACCCCCTGGCCTGCAGGGACTTCTCTGCCTGTGCCCCCCCTAAAGTCCTGCAATGACTACTGTACCCGCCCCCCTCCCCCCAGGTCTTGCAGTGACTTCTGTATCCCATCCCTGTCCTGCAGTGCCTCCTGTACCCCCGCGTCCTGCAGTGTCTCAGTGCTCCCCCCGTCCTACTGTGTCTCCTGAGCGCCCTCGCACTGCAGTATCTCAGTGCCCCCCTGACCCCTCCATCCTGCAACAGCTTCTGTGCCCTCTGTCCTGTTGTGGCTCCTGTGTCCCCACCCTGCAATATCTGAGTGCTCCCCCGAACATGCTATGCCTCCTGTGCGCCCCCCTTGTCCTGCAGCAGTTTCTGTGTCCTCTGTCCTGCAGGGCCTCCTGTGCTCCCCTCTGTTCTGTGAAGCATCCTCATCCCCTGACTGACTCCAGTCCTTCCTGTGCACCCCCCCGGAGTGCCCCCCATAACCGTCCCACACCACCACCATCTTCCTGCAGTGGTTCCCGTGTCCCAAAGCGTCTTGTGCTCCCCCCATCCTGGACTGTGCACCCTGTAACGCCTGCTCTGCCTTCCCGTGCCTTCTCGTCCCCCCTCATCCATGCAGCGGCTCCGGTGCCCCCCACCCCCAGTTTTCCATGTACCACTTGCCCTCTCCAGCCCAGCACGCCTCCGGGAGCCATCCTGTTATCCCGCGGGGCAGTGCCAACGTGGCCCCCCGGCAGCTCCTAAAGCACCCTGTGACACCTCAGCAGCACCTCGAGACACCCACTCCTCCTCACAGAACCCCGGCCGAGGAAGGAGGGATTCACCCCCCAGCCGGAGCTCAGTGCGGGGTGCACTGGGGTGATTCTGAAGTGTGATGGGGTGAGCTGGAGTCGGGGTCTTGTGTTGGAGAAGAGGGACCAGGGTTTTGCTCCCCTACTCCAAGAGGCAGCCCGGGCTGGGATGGACCTGAGAAGTGGGGAACGGCGTTCCTGGGGATGTGGCCCCTTCACTTCTCCTGCTGGACGAGCGAAGAAGTGACTGCCCAGAAGACCTCTCCTCGGCAGGGCTCGCAAGTTTAAATAAGAAATAACCACCCCGATCTGCACCGGGGATGCTGCTTCTGTCATTTTCTGTCATGGTGCATTAATGAGGGGAAAGGAGTTTTTTAGAAACTTTAATAATAACAACCATAATTGCATGCTTTAAAGTAAAGCCCCTTTCCTCCCCTAGCAATATTTGAAAGAGTTCCCCTTGGATTTTTCTCCCTTGTAAGCTTTGGGAGGGAGAAGGTGATGGCTTGGGTGTCCCAGAGCACTTGCCCAAGTGGGGTGCAGGGTCTGAGTGGGGTGGCCCTGTGCAAGTCTCAGAGTTCCCACACCCTCTGTGTGTCAAATAATGTGCCTGGAAGTCACTCAGAAGGTAGAAGAGTCTGGAAACGGTCTCACCCAGTGCGTTCACATCTTGTGTTTCCCCATTGCTAGCAGTGTTATCAGGACTGGTTTATGTGGGAAAAATTAGTAGAGGCAGTTCAATAAACTGGATTTAAAGAGACTGGTGATAAACATGAAGCTTTGCTTCGCAAATGTAGTAGGGATGCGAGTTAGGATTGAGTAAAGTGCTCTTGTGTGGGGGGAGCAGCCTGGAGTCGCAGAGGAACCCTTTGCACGGGGCCTTCTTGTGTGGGTCGTGATGGTTGGGCAAAGTGGAAACACCAGAACAACGGGCCATCTTCTGTTTTTGTGACTTGGTATAGTACTCAAAAGCTCTTTAGGTGTGGATCACAGCGGTTCTGATTCACAAGGGGCTTCGGGGTAGGGAGGAGGAGCTTTTGGAGAATTGGGATTGTAATTTAATTGAGCCTTAGATTAAGTTGATATTTTAGTTGCTCTTTGTAGAAGGGACACAAGAACTCTTACGTTATTGTACTCGCACTGGAGTTTTCATTTGAAATGTCTGAGCCTTCTACCTTTGAGCAATTCAAAGGATGCGGTTGCGGTTCATTAGAATAAGGGAAAGATCTAAGCTAAATACTGAAGTATTTAGCGTTTTATTACAATAGGGATACTTACATGTGATAAAAGGGTAGCAAAAGGATTAGAGCATTTCCCAGATTTTTTGTGTTCATATGTAACTGTCTTATATTTGGGTCCTATATTTGATCACCAGCAAGGAGTTATAGATCTGAGCAATTTATGTATCAGGAGTACACATTGCCTGTTGCACCCCTCTGCTGTGGGTGTATCTGTGTTTTCACAAGCAGTATGCAATGCATACTTTTTAAAATATGCCAAGGATACACACACCCATCCTTATTTACCAGTGAATTAATTTAAAACTCAGTTGTAGTAATTTTGACTAATTCTAAAAATTCATTTTCCAAATGTAACTTGTGTGCAGCTGTCCAGTACTTTTAGACCAAAGAAGCTGCACTTATCATACTGTGAAACCTGTGACTGTGATATAACACAACGGGAATAAACTCTAAAAAAGACAGATTTGGGCTATAGAAATCTTGGCCAAACAGTAACTTGAAAGTAAAATAGCTCACAGACAACACATTTTTTTAAGTTTCATGGGCAATAAATAATATGTTGATGATAATGTTTTGAGTAGTGCATGAAGTGTGTCATAATTCTCTCGCAGACATCTCTAGTTAAAAAGCACTCTGGATATAGCACTGTTTTAATTTAAAAAAACAGATATAAATCATAAGCAGGAGAGGAAGTCTGTTATAAACGGTGCTGGGTTTGATTGTAGTTTTTTGAAATAATGCTGGCTTAGTATTAGATTGGAATTGTAAGTATTAATATTTGCACGCAGTGAGGAGGGAGTTCGTGTTGAGTATATTAATAACAACATTGTTAATTCAAACTGTTTTTGTGGGGAAGAGTATTAGACATGTATCTACTAATGTAGCTCTATCTAATGATATTCCAGCATAAATGAAATAGATCTTTGCACCTGGGTCCAAATTATGTTTACTTCTTAATCCAGCGGCACTTTATTTAAGTCATCAGAATTTGGCCCTCAGAATGTGGCTGGCTGGAAGTTTTTCCTGAAAGTCACAGAGTCCCACATCGCCACGTTCGCTGTTACAAGTGGTGTCTTTATGATGCTGATAGTAGAAAAAGAGCCTTGGTGGACCTAAGAAGGGGGAAAAAAAGGGGACGTGAAGTCTAAAACCTCTCCCCGGTAGCACCACAGTAGTTAAGGGTCTGTCAGCATTTCCACTCCAAACCCCAATTTTCAGAGTTTATAACTCAGCTGTTTTAAATAGCTTCAAGCTGAAACCTGCTGTATAAATTGTCAGCCCAGATGTATATTTTGAAACAAAAAGCAGTGCAAATCAGTTACTCTGTTTTAAGTTACAGAACATTAAAATATTTTTAATAGTATCAGATGCTCTTTTGGCAATCTCTGGAAAAAGGCATTCTCTATACTGAAGATTTTTACTTTTGGAGGCTGTTTCAATTCAGAGTTTCACAAGAAAAGTTGTTGAAGTGGTAGATAGGAATGTTCGAGAGGAATGATTTAGCGTGTACATTCGGGTTTTTTTGCAAAACAAGCATTTTACTCTGCAGAAAGTCTTAGTACCTACTGTTGTACAGGAGTTTTGCTTCGTGCTTGTAACTTCCGTCTTCAGGATACATACTTTGGCCAGTTCAAATCCCACTGGACCGAAACTGGGCAAACAGGTTGCCTAACCAGACGAGAATTGTGTTATGCAAAAAAATACATAGTTATTTTCAACATGTAGGAATTAGTTTGGTTTTATTTTGTAGCTTCATCTACCTTTTTCAGCTTCTGTTAAGAAAAAAAAAGACAAAAGCAAAATCTACTTTTAAGCACCAAAATTGGTAGGTGGTTTAATATGGAAAACAAAGATTTTTAAATAGCAGACATATTTATGTTTGAAGAATAGGTAAGGAACATGCACTGAGACTGCTTTTAGTCTTTACTTTTTTGCAGTCATTCAATTCACAGTGCACTTAAGATCCTGTTTCTGAGAATATGGAAATAATTTTTGATTGATACATGGCGTAAAATCACCAAATCAAGGTTTATGCCAACAATCTTCCAGTATGTAAAGTTACTTTTTCAAGTTCTCAAAATGATGTGTTTCAAACTTATTTTGCAAAGTTTTTTTCTAACCAGTGCTGTTATGTATGCGTGCAATAGTTTTGTGATATTTCATGGCAAAAACTGTATGAAATGATGAAAAGAACATTTCACTCCCATTGCATAGCAGGGGACCTTTCCATGTGATAGGACTCTATTTTAATAATCAGCCAAAGTTTTTATTTTCACCTCTGATTTCAGTTAGTCTTTTCCTTCTCTCCTAAGGAGACCAACAGCACTATTGCATCACTACATCAAAGCACCCATGCATTTCGGTAATGATGCCGTTCCTGATGAGGCGCAATCAGCCCAGCGTCTCTGGCAGCGACACGTGCGGTTTCAGGCTGATGTCTAAACCAACTAATTGAACTGGCATCGTTGGTGGAGAGGGTAGGGAGGCAAGCTCTGAAAAGCAACGGGAGGCAGGGGGATCTTTTAAGAGGTTTTACTCCCTCTTGCCCAGGTGTTGCAAGCTGTACCCGTGCTCGGGAGCCCAGGTTGGGACAGGGATGGGATGACACTGCCTGCTCTGTGCTCTGCTTACCTAGAGAGAAGGAGGTGAGCTCAGGCTGCAGTCGTTTTGCTCCCTCTTCCGAGGCCCCTGGCAGACTCACACTTCCTCCTCTGCTCTCAGCTTTTTTGCATTTCTGGAGTTAATGTGATATTTTTTTTTGTTTCGTGAGATATAAAAAGCACAGGTTGCAACTCCCCTGGATGTGAATGTGCATGGCAGGACTGTCCAGAGATAATGTGGTCTATCGCAAACTGAGAAAGGAGTGCTTTATAAGTAGTCTTCAGCCCCGTGCTGTAGAGTTTTAGTCAATATCCATTTATGACAGGTTAGAGTCAGCTCTATAATCTGTTCAACAGATTGGTTTTTGTAATTTGATTATTATCTGTTATTCCTTACACTTCGCTTTGAAGCTGTCAGACCGGGTTGCTGTCAGACCTAAGGCAGTGAGGCAGTGGGACCTCAGATCTTATCCGCAATGGTGGTTCCTGTGTTTTTGTGTTCAGGAACGTTGGTATCACTTTAAAGAAAAATGTTTTTCTTGATAGATGAAGACCTCAGAGTAGTTTGTGGCGAAACTCAGTTTTCAGTTTTGGGTGGTATTACCTGGTGTTTTATGGAAAAAACAGGAAAGTACCAGGGTGGATCCTTTCTGTACAGTGTTTCAACTCCGTTTTCTTCTTTCTCATCAATATTTATTTTAAATAAGATGAGCTATAATTTTCAGTAATATAGCCTATTTTAAATATTTTCAGATTTTTTTATACCTTTGTAATTAGTTTTTATTGTTTTAGAGAAACATTGTGCAGTGCTCCAGGCCACATAATGCTCTCCCTGTATATTCAGAACTCCTCATTCTTTCCACTTAATTAATGTTATAGTGCAACCTGAAATTATTAGTTTCAGCCAGGATCATTTATGGGAAAGATATTTCAAGCACGGCTTATGACAAAATGTAATATATATTTCAGGAGACAGAATACATTACTCTGAATAATACAAAAAGTCGTATCTGAGCATGTAAACTGGCAGAAACTGCAAGGACCAGACTTTGTACGTCAAGTCGGGGTTTTTTCTCCAAGTTTGTGGTCAGCCATGTAATATTTTTGAATCTCCTTTTATTATAAATTTGTTCCCAGCATCAGTATTAGCTAACTGGACAAAAGGAAATTTTTTTTCTTAATAGTTTTGTGGACTTTTTTTTCCCCATGTGAAGAAATATGTGTATTTTTTTCCTAGTAACTTAGAATTCCTGTTAAACTTTATTTTTACTTTGAGAAATCACAGTGCAGTAACACTGTAGGTATCCCTGATGTTTCCGGATTAGAAGACAGTAGCTGTCTGCTCTGTGGCATTTACCTAATCAGATGTTGGAGCACTGCACAACCACTGAAGCATAAAAATGCAACTGTCAGCTAGCTGAAACATAAGAAGAAATACTAAATACTTTGATATCTTCTATTCACCCATCCTGGAATTTGAGGGAGGTATCAGCGCTAACCACACACGACTTTTGCGAGTGCTATGAAAATTTACATGCCTGCAAGGAAATAAAGCCTCTGTTTTATATTGCATTTGAAGAGTTTGAATTCCAGCCATGAAGTGCTCCACCACAGCAGCATGTTGAGTGGAGAACTTTGTGTGCCAATGCCCCAGTGACACCCCTGGGCTGGTTAGATGGGGATTTCTCTCTGTTTTGAAGTCTGTAAAGCTCTAGGGTTGGAGTGATGGGTGCAACCGGCGGAGAAGTAGAACCAAAGCTGGGTGATATGGCTGCTAATAGTAATTTCCAACTTTCCATTTCAAATGTGCTCCCGCGTATAATTTATGGATGGAAGCCATGCCTCATGTTTTCTTGCTGCTTGCTGGTTGCCAAGAACAAAGTTGGCCTTCAGGACGCATTAAACCATACACTCTACATAAGGATGTTGAATGTTTCTGAGGAAATGTAACAAAGAAGAAACTCCCTATTAGGCTGTGAGAAGGGGAGACAATACAAGATGTTTCTTTGTCTGATGTGGCACTTTGTTCTGTGTTCAGCTAATACATGACTTCACCACAGCAGGCTGGCAAAGCTGCCACAGAGCTTCGTAATGAGCAGGGCAGCCTGTGAAGCTGGTGTGGAGACACACGTTTTCAAAGTGTTACTTCATGAGTTGTGGTTGTCTTCCCCTTTCCACAGGTGGTGGCCTTAGGAGAAGTGCCTGATGGGACGGTGGTCACCGTTATGGCTGGAAACGATGAGAACTACTCTGCAGAGCTGCGAAACGCTTCTGCTGTGATGAAGAACCAGGTGGCCAGATTTAATGACTTACGATTTGTGGGCAGAAGTGGAAGAGGTAGGCCACTGCATTTTACATGTCCATAAGAAAGTAAACCAGGGTCTAGATGTAAGACTTACTTTGGAATGAAATATTGATCAATCTGTAAATAACTCCTTGTTGGCCTTCTGTTTGGAGGGATGAGTTCATTTTTTTCTGTGCAAACTTCAGCATTTGTGCAAACCAAATTGAGAGAATCTTTTAAGGTTTTCTGACTCGTCACATTGCTGTACATTTTTATGACAGATTTTGAAAAATGATTCACAGAGTGCCTGCTTCCCTGTTTTAGTTCCACAGCAAAGGCAGAAGGAAATGGAGGTATTTGGAATCTGGGTTATGGGGTCTCTGACCCCATTCTCTGCGATCAGAGAGTGTATCTCATGCCATTGCAGTGAGAGATGGAAGGTTCCCT
The DNA here is from genome assembly GCA_033558185.1 of Dromococcyx pavoninus. Taxonomy (NCBI): domain Eukaryota; kingdom Metazoa; phylum Chordata; class Aves; order Cuculiformes; family Neomorphidae; genus Dromococcyx; species Dromococcyx pavoninus. The sequence continues at coordinate 1,933,263 of JAUMJL010000502.1, read as the reverse complement.
TCAGCAGTAGAGCTGCTTCTGAAGCTATTGTAGAAGGCCTGTAATTAAGGGGATTTTGCATGTCACATGCGCTATAGGTTGTATTCTTTAAGGGCTTACTTCTTTACGGGCTTACAGCTATAGGTGGAAAGCTTTCTAGTGACTTCCCTGCCCTTTGCAATCAAACTGCATATGACCTGCAAAAATGAGATGTACTTTTTTTTCTTAGTAAACTGGTTGACATTTTTTATGAATTGCTGTTTGGGCTTGAACTAAATTTAACCTTTTGGTTTTTTGAAGATGTAAAGTGCTGTCATTGTCTTCCAGCTGTTTAGGAGCTTCCTATAATCTAGAAACTGCACTGCACTCATAGAAAGCCTTTGTAAATTATTGCATGTTTGCAAGAATTCCTTTTTAAGAGTCTGGTAGCTGCTTTCAAATTTCAGGTAATGATTGAAAGAATAGCTTGAAGGAAGCTGGCACTTCAGGTTTTGCTGCAGGAATCTTCATAGGGGTTTGTTATATCAGTTATTGATTCAACCTACATATTTATTCCTTTATGTATTTGAAGTAATTATTTACTTTTTTAAGCTAAATACTTTAAGCTAAATACTTTTTTAAGCATGAGGCAAAACAAGGCAACAGAAGCTGAACACTTATGCTGGGAAATTAGCAATAAAGCTAAGTTTACACTAGTATTCTTTAGAAAACAGCTGTAGTTCATTTTAAGGAAGGAAAGAATATTTGTTCAAAACAAAAAAATTAAACATATGACAGAGGCCTAGATAGTCTAAGTCAGTCAGTACACTTTACAAGTGCTTTAAGAAAGTGAGTCCATAAACACAGCTTACAGTGGCTTTTTTTTAGTCTAGTGACCTGGCCAACAATTCTCTTTAATATTTTACAACTTTAAAAGTATCAATAATAAAGAATAACTTGAAAGACAGAATAACAGTTGCAACGGTAATGCAATATGAATATGGAGCTTGTTGCCCTTTTGGATAAGGTGTTACCTATCTCTTCCATTTGTCTTGCTGTCTTTGAAAAAAGAATTCTGCTTTGTTATTCTGCTGATGGATTAGGTTTGAAATTCTCTTCTTCCATCACTACTGCTGCCTTACAGTAGAAGTTCAGTAGTGTATCAGTCTTTCAGTAGTGCTGAAAAAGAACCGAAATGTGAGGTGCTGCCTCTGATCTGTGAATTTCGTGGGAAACCTATGATATATACATTTTGTTAAAGGATAGGAAATGAAACAGAGGACCTAAAGCCTCAGTAGATAGGGCTACAGACACATGCAAACAGAAACCTCCTAAAATTTGCTTCCAGCAGTTCAATTTATATTTGTCTCTAGCAGACTTGGAATAGACTTTTTCTCTGATCAATCTGGGTAGAATCTATAGAAAAGCGATAGTGTACTTTTCAAACCCTCAACGTATTTATTTAAGAGACTTCAAAGAAAAACAAAGGGTGTGCACTGTTTTACAATATTGGCTTTCTGAGTTTTGGCTAGTTTCCCAAATAGCAATTTTTATATTTAAAAAAAAAAGGAAGAAAAAAGACAGACTTAACTGCTTGCAGACTTTTCACGCATGGAAGATGAAGAAAGCTTCTTTTGATGAAGTGTAATTATGTCCAAACAGAGCTGACCCCCTCCCCCTATATTTCTTATGATCTTAACGGAAGAAAGTAGGGCTTTTCCTTTGAAGCAGCCGGGACTCGGTGGAGGATCTGAAATGCTGCATTCTGCTGCCAGAGGCAGGATGGAGAAATTGGTCCAGACTTGTCTTCCAGACTTAGAACAGAGAGGGGGAGAGAGAGAGAGAGGGAGAGAAGGAGAAAGAGTTATCATTAACGATAGATTTTTAGAACTCTGCTTAAAATAGTAAGACAAAGCAGTAGTTGCAAACAGAAGTGAGAAAGCTCCATACATAGACAAATATCGGTAGATACAGGTCTTGAAGTCGAACAGGAAAAATAAAGTAAAAAAGAAATATTTTTCGGTGGTGAGGAACTAATCCACACCTGTTCCTGAGTTTAGATTTACATCTTTCTAAGCAGTTTGCTCTTTGATCTCTGTATCTCTAAATTTGATTGTGAAGTCTGAATCATCAACTTACCGCTTCACCTCCTCTCCCACGTTTTTTCTGGCTTCCCATGGCTCAATGGAGAGATTTGATTTTTATGCATATTAATGTTGCTTGCCTGACAGAAGCTTCACGTTTCTGTTTGTATAATTTCTCTTAAACACCTTTTCTGAATTTATTCATAAGTAACCGGGGTACTTTATGTGAATGCAGAAGTTGCTTGTATGTGGTTTTGAGGCAGTAGCTCACTTTTATAAGTCCAGTCTGCCACACAGAGAAGAAAGAATTCCTGTCTTCAATAAGCAAAGGATCGTAACTTTAATTTTGTTGTGTCCTGGTACTTTAATCACATTAGCATCTAACTGAAAAAATATGCAACACACACAAGCTGCCGAGTCTCCTTTCAAGCTAATTTCTGGGCATTGCCTGGTGCTTCAGCATGTGTCCATCTCATCCTCCTCTGTGTCAGCTCAGCTCACATGTGTGAATAACAAAGAATGCACAGTTTGGACACACCGAAGCACTGGTGCCAGATGACTGCTTGGCTGGGGAATTTAATAAAAGAGAACTACAATTAGTCTTTAGCCTCTGGAAGTGGATAGTTGAAATGACTAAGGGCAATAAAGAAAGGTGATAAAAAGTGCATTAAAGGATTTTGTAGCTGAAGAGGGATATCTGTGAAATATCCGTGGAAGGCATAAGCATCACTGAAACAGGGGACCTTCAAAATTTATTTTGATCTCTATCCTGTAATATGTAAATCATCTCTTGAAAGCTCTGGAACCTGAGGGCACTGGCAGCTCCGTGCGATGAAGTGATGTATTGGTTATGGAGTACAAGGGGGCATCATCAGTGTTGCTTCATTAGTGCTTTGGTTGGTTAGAAAACCAGGTAGGGGACAGCACCAGCTTCTCTTTCACATTAGATGCTTACCTGTTTGACTTAAGCCAGTTGAGAGGTGAAAATTTAGGAGTGCTCACAGGCAGAGTCATGAATATGAAGGAATGCCTTTTTTTCTGACCCCTGTATCCTGTTGAGATGTATTTAGCATAGAAAATCATGCAGACATGATTTTACAGGGTTTTAGAAACAACATATTCTGTTGGGTTAATTATTAATCATGATTTTACATTGACTTGGCATATAAATAGAATGGTAGCACTGGAAGTCCAAACTTCATTTAATCTGGTTAGTATCTTTGTTGCCAATAATATTCTACTGATTTTATAAGGATATCTGTGATCTGAATGTTATCATCATACAATTTAATAGTCAGAACTTTTTGGCATGATAAGCTGACACCAAAGGAGGCCTTAAACCTGTCCCTGGTGAACTATATATATAGATTATGCTGAATTCCTACTTGGAGAGCAATGAAAGGCATGGACCCTTTTCAGCCAGAAAAAAATAGCATGGAGGCACTGTGGGCTTGGGCAGGGCTGTTGCTGTGTGTCTGGAGGCTGCCTGCATATGCACTGTAGGCTGGCAGGATGCACCGTTACCTCTGGGAACGACAGATGGGCAGGACTGGACAAAGACTGGATGTCCTGCAAACACCTCACTCTCCTCCTGTGGCGTTCACTCTCAAAAGATTTGAGAAATAATCGATTTCTCGATTGAAACTGGTGAAAGCCACCTTCAGCCTTGCATCTCCACTGAGGCAGAATTCAGCCTCCTGAGATTTCTTGCACCTTTGCTGGGATCTTGACCACCCCTCTAACCCGTATTTGTCAGAGAACTGGGCACAGCTGGAGCAGCTACACCTGGAAAATCATTTTGCTTTAAGTGACAATTATATTTCCTTAAAAAAACAATCCATGCCCACATTCTAGTTCATGAAAAATATAGCCTAGACAGTTTGAAGTTGCACTCCTGATAATAAATGATCCATGTCTTGGGCAGGTTTGGGGGATATACGACTTGGACCAGAAAGAAAGACCCAATTACTAGATTTGACAGCCAAAGCTCTGTTCTGTATTATGCTTTTTATATAAGCTGTTCTATATTAGGCTGGAAAAAAGACTGCATTAAGTTTGTGCTGTTACTTATCATTTAAGATTTGTGCCTTGATTGAATGCCTTCAGAGTTCAGCGAGAGGAAAAGCCCTAGCAACAAAAATGCACGTATACACACAGGGAGGGAGTTGGGGGAAAGAGAGTTTTAAGAGTCTGGTAAAGTAGCAGCTTAAATGAGCATGAAGGCCGAAGATTGCTGACTGTTTTATTGAGTCACTGTTGTACGCCCACCTTTTCCTGTCTTGAAACAGTTTTCAGTTTTGACTATCTGACATGACTAACGGTTGCATATCTAACAGATTACAACTGTCAGTGAGTCTCCCGAACGGGGGCCAGCGCCTTGTGAGAATGTGTGCTCAGACGCAGGCAGCTCCCTTTATTTATTTCTTTTTAAAGTTTCATTCAGCTCAAGGCTCCGAACGATCTTGTGCAATCTCTGCATGAATTCAACCTTTGATAAATAAATATATAAATCCAGCCTTGCGACAGCAGTGTACGTGGACAAAGCAGTTTCTCACCCTCTCGGGAAAGTTGAGGGCTTTCTTGCTATTTTACAGATGGAATATATGTAGGGAAAAAAGTCTGCTCCACTAATAATGATATCATCATTCTACCCCTGGCATATGAAGGACAGGAGACACTGATTCCGTGTTAAAATGACTCCCAGGAGGAAGATATATTCTTTCCTCATCTTATTGTAGTCAAGTCAAACAAATGAAATGATAAAACTGTGTGAAGTAAATAAAATGTGGTCACATTCTGCTCTCTGTCACACAGCTGCAAAAATGGAGTAAATTTTTAAATTATCTGACTTGCTTTGGATTTACACCACTTTCAATACAGCAAAGAATTTGGCTTGTCCTCAGCAGTGAATCACTTTTGTTCTGTCATTGTATTATGACCCATTATTAAATAAGGAACATTTAGATTGTCAACACATGGACATATTCTTGATGTAGAGTAAAACTGAAGGGGAGGAAAACTCCTATGGTCAGTTATGTTTTTAATTTTCACGATTGTGGTAACGACAGGGAATAATTTTAAACGTCTCTGAATCTTTACTGAACACGCATGTGACTGTTTTCATGTTGTAATCACTCATTCCTTGTTGTTTTTTTCCCTTTGTAGGGAAGAGCTTTACTTTGACAATAACTGTCCTGACAAATCCCCCCCAAGTCGCTACATACCACAGAGCTATAAAGGTTACAGTGGATGGGCCAAGGGAGCCAAGAAGTGAGTATTACATTCTTATTTTTGCACTTAGGTCTGCTTAATTTTGTTTAACTGAGACCCATAAATGGAATATATATCTTTGTCAAACATTGGTCCTTGCTCAGCGAAATATGTAAGCGCATGCTTAATTTGGAACCTATTGGACCACACACATACTTGCATTAAACACACACTTAAGTGCTTGGATGCATTTGGGCAATCATGAACCTGATTCTCATTCACATCAAGGTCTTGATATATTATCTGCCAGTGTTAATGAGAACTAAACCCGCTATATTTATATATATAATCAGATTTAGGCATAATAGATACTATCCTGCAACATACCGAATTCCCTAAAGTCCTGTAAGCTTCCAACTGAAGACTTTTAGAACAAAATAGGTGACTGATCTTTCAGGATCAGTCCTATCGCAGAGGGAAAATATATAATATAGTGCCTTTTTGTTTGCCCTTAAATTCTTTTGCCATCAGATAATTAATGCACCTGGTTAATCTCATCGTACCTGAAATTGGTTTTCAGCTATGGACTCATTGTAGACCCCTGGGGGCCAAAGAAAGATAAAAAAACAGTATATCGACAGCATAGTCTTTGTTTCTTATTTGTGAACAGAAAGTGTATTTTATTTAAGCAGAATCCAGCAGATTTTCACTCAGCACGTTTATCTCATAGCAATGCACTTCCTAACTTAGTAAGAATCTATCTGCAGTGATCCCTAGCTATATTTTTATGTCAATTGTGTTTTGTCATGTTCTTGCAGTTTTATGAGTAGTGCTTATTTTTAGATACAGTCAAGTCTGGTTAATCCATCATGATTTATCTGGCTGTCTCTCTGTCTAGCACATTGAGCCAGTCTCACATCATATGAGTATCATCACTGATGAGCCAGTTGAAGTTTTTTCTTAAGGTAGCTAAAACGACGCGTTCTAAATTGATTGGATTCACCAGAAATAGCTGTATTTAAATTACATTTAGAGATTAAGAATTATTTGGTGAATAACCACATTAAAAAAATCCCTATAATGGAAGCATTTTAAATAATTATTTTGCCTTTGATCTGCACATACAAATGACAGCTTTAAGGAGCTTTCATGGAGTTTTGATTAAAATAACACAAAGAAGAAGTAGAAAGGCATAGACAGAATTTGCGCAGTTAAGTATTTCTCGTGCTGATACATGCTGCGGTGTCGCCTCCTCTTACATTGAGAGACGGAAACTAAAATGCTTTCTGCAAGAACTCTCCAGGCTGTAGAGTTTCACCTTGAATAATAGATAAGAAATAGCAAGTAGCTGTGGTTGTATTCATTCTGTAGATCCTTGCATTGCTACCTGCTCGTAGCTGAGGTGTCTGTCTGTCACAGCGAGGGGTTTTTTGTTCTGTCTTCTCTCTCTAGCTGAATCAGTGTCCATTTTTAATTTTCACCTATGTCTCGTGCTTAGTGTAACTTCTTTGGAGACACTGGGCAAGTTGCATTCACAGAATAAAACCCAGGGAATAAATTATACATCATTTAACCATTCCCATTTGGAGGCTACTTCCACGTATTGAGGCATCCGCAGAAAAAAAAGAGAATCTTCCAACAGAGGAAGATTCTGTGAAAGCTGAGGGATTTGAAAATGATGCGAAGAATAGTGTGAACTACCCCGTGTAGCACAGAAAAAGAATGTGCTTGTGTTAGGAGTAACGATTTCAGTGATCAGTGGATTAAAAGTGAGGCTGTGTTCATATAACATTTCCAAGTTCTGCTGGAGTTTTTTAGTGTAGACTTGTAAGGCAGTCGTGTGTTCGTGGTACCTATTTGCTGTTCTCATTGAGCAGCTGAACCTGGGAATGCTCAGTAACTTAGTTTTTATAGTCCAGATGGAGTTACTGTCTTTCTTAATGTTTTTTTTCTTTTTTTTTTGAGCTTTTTGGGTCCACTTAAATTTTGGCTAAATTCTTAGGGAAGTTCTACTTTGGGATCAGTTTGGTTCTGCAGGTTCTGTAATCGCAGTCTGATGCTTTCAAGGCTATGACACCTCTACAATGACTTATTAAATCCAAATTTTCGGGGAAAGAGTAGATCCAGAAGAAGTACTGTGAGAGTTTCAAGAAGTTCTATGAGAATTTCATTGCTTCCTTCTGAGAGCCCCTGCACTCGTGTAGATTTATTACTGTTTGGAAATAATCATTCAAGAAGCTTATCTGGCATTTACGTTGTGTTAGGAAAATTAGGTGGTTGGGGGCAGTAAGGAATTCAAGTTAGCGAGTGGCTCTGATAGCAATGTGTTTTTCTTAACAAATTATGTATCGGCAAATAGTGCCCCTCTCTGCCAGGATCTGTATTTCACTTCGACATCTCAAGCATATTATTCTAGTTTTCCTCTCTCTGGCAGCTCAACTAGAGCTGTCACATCACAAACAACTTTTTTCTTAATACACACATCTGGCATTGGCAGTTGGACCAACTTCATAAGAGCACATGATCATCATTCATTACAAGATTAAAAAGTACCCCATGGCATCATTGATGTTTTTTAACTTTGATCTTTTGCAGTTGTGATTCATCTCAGTTATAAAACTTCCCTTTAAAGGAACACAACCGATGACTTATTAGAACCTTCACTCTAAGTAGCGTAAACATAAAATTATGCACATCTTTACAAAATGTCATTTACTTTGTTGCCAGCTTATCATTTTAAGACATGACATCATGCTTCAGATCGGGAATTTGTAAGGCTTGTTTATAGGCAAGGCACTCTGACCTTCCGTTGGCAAGTTGAGTCGCGCAAACGAATGCTGCCTGCTTTCCAGCAGCAGCAGGAGCAGCAGCAATACCATGACAGATATCACAATCATTTAGAGCCTGACTTCAAGAGTGCTGAACAGTCGTGGCATGCAGTGACTCTGGTTGGTGTTTTGGATGCTCAGCACTTCAAAAAGTCAGATTCTTAAATGTAAGTGCCATTTAGTCACATTAAACATGTGCTTGTAGAAGCTTGCTGCCTTGCCTCTCTGTTATTATTTTAAAATATTGTAATAGAGACAGTGATGTCAGGTTGCTTTGTTAGGAAAACCTGCCCATTTCTATATGAGAAAAGGCCTTCTAATCATCTTTCCTTAGAAAATATCTATGTATTTTTAATTATCTAGTTCAGTTTATCTAGATTACCATCCAAGGACATCTGCTGTGTTGCACAGTCTCCGTGTTAGACTGAGACAGCACACTGCACTCTGTGTGATGGCGTCTGGAGGCAGGGTTGTATAAGATCTTTGGGAATCATTGGGAAATCCTGCAGATATTTTTCTCTCCTCATATCCAGTATAAAACCTCTGCCATATGCACATCTTAGCCAGCAGAGCCGCCTTCCAGCTGGGAGGACTGAAAGAAGTTTTCCGGAGAAATAAGTTGACATGAGGTCATAACTGACCATCAGATAGCAAGGTATCACTGTAGAGGAGAACAAAAACCCCAGACCTTTGCCTAAGTCCCCCTCTAATGCCTTTTCCTTGTCTCATTACAAATACAGAATTTATGATTTGCCCTTTCATAGTAGTACCTGTAGAACAGGAGACATCCTCCTTTATGGCTATTTTTGGTAGAAACCCAGTCAGGAGGGAACTCATGAGGCAGGAGGGAGAAGTGTATGTATTTTTATATTTTGCCTGGCTTCCAAAGACTTCAGTTTGTCTCTAATTAAAGGCAGCCTCCAAAGTCACTGATCACAATTTTCTTTATCAGCTTCAATGGAAAAGTGGTTTTGAGCTTTGCATTGAAGCATTTTGGTAGGAGCAAACTGCTGTGTTTCATTCAGCTCCTGAATACTTTTCTGCCTCCGCAGCTTGCAAGGTGCACACGTGATGAAAGGTATGAGCAAACATCGCCTTTTTGTCTGTGCACGCTGCAGAAGCCAGCAAAAGCCGGCGAGAGGTTCTGCTCTGCCCTTATATTGACTGTTTGGCCAACCCGGCTTATAAAACGCAGATAAGTGATTGAGATTTTTGAGATTCCTCGACTTAAAGTCATAACAGTTTTTAGGAAGTTCTCCCTCTTTTCTTTCAAAGGCGGAAGGTGGAGGGATAAGGCTGGGGCTACTGGAATGTGATTTGGAGTAGAAGAGCTTTGAATCTTTCAGTATTTTTTATTTTATTTAATTTTTTCTTCTTTTTTTTATATTTCTTTCTTTTTTTTTTGTTGACTGCCTGTCAGGAGCTGGGCTGGTGGCCAAGCAGGAAATGACACATCGAGAGGCATTTGTGTTGTGCAACATTTTGTGGAACTGATGCAAGGATACATTGTCTGTTTACGCATTCCTCTGCTAACAGCCTGCATGGCAGTAATTTTATTCAGGGACACATGGCATGCTACAGCAAGGAGCTAGATCCTTAACATCTCTTTATGCAGAATTATCACAGCAGTTAAAACACACTGTGTGTCCCCCGTTTGAGTGTTTTCTGGCTTGCCTTCAGAAACCACTCTACCAGCCCCCTTTCCCTCCCAAGAATATATTGATTTGGCTGTGGTTTTTTGCACTGTCGTAAATTGGGGCAGTGCAGAGAGTTTGCAGAAGAAGAGGAAATTTTACAGACAGGTCCTACTTTGTGCATCTCCCTCAGGCTGTAAGTGTAGCTTCGCAGTTTTTTGAAGTGATGCGTTGCAGGCACTGAACGCGGAAGTTTGCATCTGCATGTGTTTTTGGCACAGCAAGGAGGTTTTTAATTAAAGTCAATGCTGAATACCCTGAGATATGATGAACGAATCCTGGGGTTTCATCCAAACCGAAGTCAGAAAATCTGTGACTCGCACTGGCGTCTGTCAGAGTGACAGATCTCTACTGAAATCAGCTGGGTTATTCTGGATTTCTCCCAGCGTAAGTGGGAGCAGAGGAGGGCAGAGTGGGTGGTGTGACCGTTTGAAAGTTGTTCTAAATGACTTCGTAAAGCTTAACGTTTCTGTTACAATGACCCTTTGTGAAAAATGAGGCAAAATGGGATTATACAGCCAAAGAAATATTCAGCGTGCTGCGCTGTGGGGTTTAGCTTCTTTTTTGTGACTATCGTTAACACATCTGAGCATGATCACAGTCCAGTTACAGGCAGGGACCAACCTCCTGCACTCAGGTCCCCAATAAGGAGTTGTAGTGTTTCTGATTTCAGTGGTACACCACCAGGTCCTTTTGGCAGTGTCAAATGCAAGACATCGTAGTTTCACTTACTATCATTTGCTACTGTTTTATTTTTTGAAAATGTGTTATTTCACAAAACTGTACTACTTGGGGACTGGAGGTCCTGCATGTTCCCAGGGCTGAAAGAAACTGGTGGGATGATTCAAGTGTTCCTCGTCAAAGGTGGCAGACATTATATATGCCAGTGGTTTAGGTTTATGTTTGAGATTGGGGTGTATTCTCTCAGAGCAGGCTTCTTACAGTCACCGTGACTGCGATGCGTGCTCCTGGTGACCAGGAGGCTTTTGGGGGTGGTTGCTGCATCCCAGGGACCAGTCAGTTCCTGTTTATCCATTGTGACTAGAAAGGAAGAAAACATCAGCATCTGATGACTAGAATAAGAAAGTAAAAATACTTTATTTTCCAGTGATAATAACTTTTATCTGCTGGTGTAGTGCGTAGGTTAAGACGAAAGCAAAACCTGCGTAGTTCAGTCATGACTTGAATTCATACACTGCAGTTCTGAAATCTCAGTATTCTACATGATACCATCTGGCTCCCCGTAAGAGGACATTGCTGCTCAGCAATACAATTCATTGCTGTGGTGAGAGGGAAAAGGCCTTAAGAAGATTAGGTAAAACAAATAGGCAAGTCTGAGCATAAAACCATTCCCTAATATGTCCTCACCAATAGCAATGCAGGCTCGATTTGTATTTGTTAACAGAATTGATTGTTCTCATCTCATTGCAGAGGGAACACTGCTTCCAGACAACATATTCCTAGTATATTGAGCGTGTAACATGACCTTTATGGTGTTTTTTTGGTATTGCAGCTCTTGCTGTTTGTATTCAAAAGGTCTCTCTAAGTTACAAATAAAATCATGGCCCCACTGGGCTATAGTTGTTCTGCACATATGATAAGAGAGTTTTGCCCTGAATATCTTACAATCTCCATTAAAAATACAAGTGGGAAAAGGAGTTCTAACTAAACATACTAAGTCAACAGTGTAAGTGGGTTCACTCTGTGTATCTCTACAGCATGACTATTGAGGAAAGGAAAAGTGAAAGCCAGTTTTATAAGTCTGTGACTCTACTCCATGCAGGTACTGTGAAGAAGATCCTATAAAAAAGGCACTAGAATGGCTTTCCCCAGGCCATTTTGTTCCATACTTCCCACTGCAAAGAACTTAAACTTCATTTTTGTGATGCATTTAGATCATTGCTAATAATATAAATGTTTTGTTGGGGTTTTTTTCTCACATTTCAATGTCGCCCCTCTTATACTTCTCACTCCATTTTCTAAATCAGGTTAGGAAGTAGGGCACAGGGCAATTATATGTGGGAGACACTGCATCACAGTAGTGTAAGTAGAGCACTTATGTAGTTCTTCCATTCACACTGCAGGCAATCCCAAATTTCTTTATAAATTTTGAATGAATTTTACTTCTTTTCTCCATATAAACTTCATTCTCCACTGAAACGTGGTCATCCTAGACATGAAACACAGATGCTGATTTAACCAGACAAGGAATGCAAAAGAGGAAATGAGGAAGAATATCATCCTTAATTGAAACTTCAGGGGAAGAAACTTAGTAATGACCTCATGCTGCATTATGTTTGGGACGCCGGAAACCTTTCTGTTATGAAAAACTGGGCTCCTTAATGTGTGTTTCTGCTCAGATCTCCTGTTGCATATCTCATCTACAGCAGACGAGCTTGCTCAGTCCAATAGTGCCTTACTGTCGACTGAGGGCGGCTTTCAGCTCTCCAAAATTTAGACATGTAGGGTAGGTTTCCCCTGAAGTGAACGAAGAGACACAGACACTTGCAGAGGGTGATTCACCTCACCTATCTTAATGTCCATAGAGGAGTTAATAACCGACTGTTTGCTCAGCTTCCGTGAATGCTTTCTCACCAACTGAACTGTTAACAATCCTTGCTACCTTTCTGACAATGTAAGGAATTGTTTAAAACTGACTTTGAAGTGTTGTACAGCTGCTGTAATAAGTGCAGTAGAGAAATGCCTTAAAAAATGTTGCTGTCTACCGAGGCATCATTATCACCTCTTGCTCAGTTTCAGTAGTCAAGTACTGCTCAGGTTCTACCCAGCTCGGCTTATGTGAACTGCTGAGATTAAAACTCAGGTTATTTAGCTGTAGGCATAGTATTCAATAAGATTCTCACCATAGCTGAAATACTGCAGCTGCATAAGAAACAATCTAAAAGTTATAACACAATTTATAGGTGTTAGCTGAAGGGAAGAATAGTGGGGAACATGCTTAAAGATTATTTTTAACACTGGGAAATACTCTATGTTTCCAGTGTTCCTGCTTCACATCAGAACATATTAATTATTCCTTCCTTATCCAGACTTAACACGCTGCCCATTCTCCTTTGGTTCTGAGATGTAATCTTTCCAGCAGTGTGGGCAGACAAAGCCTTTTACCTGATTATTGCCAGCGTGAAAATATTTTTGCTTCCATCAGTCTTCAAACTCTGGTGTGTTCATTTTGTGAACTTTACTCCCGCTTTACAGAACCCTACTTCTTCAGTAGCTCCACTAATTTAAACTCAGTATGCCAAACACTTATTAATCGGGGTGCTTACAAGTGTAGAATCTGCTTCCTGCCTGTCTGCAATCCCTGTGAGTAATGCCAATTAGTTGTCTGCTTCCTTAAGACTTACACCTTCTCATTCTTGCATTCCTGCAGTAGTAGACACAGTCTTAAATATCACGTGCAGTCAGAGGCACTTGATGGTGTTTTGTTTCATTGCTCTTAGAGCTCAACAGGAAAATCCTCACCTCCACGAGCGCCGTACAAGTGCACTGTGGAAGAAATGGATGAGTCCATCTTCGTATTTGTGGTTAAATTTGCTAGTTACAGCGGTTCTAGCTCATTATATTTCATAGTACTGTTTCACACATTGTGAGTCGAGTAGACAATTATATACAGCACTTTCACATTGGTGCAGCATCTTCTTGGAAAAGAGTAGGCGTTTTCAGGCTCTGTTGTAGTACCATGTATGTGTTTGTTTAAGTGTGGTAAATCCTAGATTAGATTTGCAAAAGAATCCAGATTGTAATGGGATCACAAATCCAGAGGTTACTCACCCAAAGATGGGTGGTACTCACAATCTGATGTATTTTGAAAATTCAAACCTGTGTTTATCAGTAGTAGAGGAGCTGGGAAAGAATAGAGACCTAGAAATACAGTGCACAGTCACTGTATGGTAGAAACCACTGGTTAGGAGTACAGAGGGTATAATAGATGGAGTACTTTTTTTTTTTGCATGTGTACATAAGTAATCAAGGACCCAGATTCAGATTCTTATACAACAATATATTTAAATTAATTCAATTGACCTGGTAAATTTATCAGGTACTGTAGACATATGAAGTGCAATAGAGTTGATTCCAGGTTTCTAGGATACCAATTAAATTAAGAACAATTTATTTTTTCATTCATTGGCTCTCATATCACCATAGAGTCTAGATTCATGGAACGTACCTTTTGCTTTCACACTGGACACTCTTTGGCTTTGATAATCTGGGCTGTAGATCCAGTCCCACTTTTGGGCTTTTCTGATGTCTTTGAACAATTGTGTATAAACCAGCACTATAGTAAAATTGCCACCTCTGTAGGCAGAAATGTTGACTATAGAAGAGGCTCAGCAATGGAGCTGTGAATGTAAATTATTCAGTGTTTTAATTCATCAGCTAAGCAGTCAAAATAAAAATCCTTTTTGTAAAGGGACATATGGGTAAATTTTTCAGAGAGATGCAGGGTGGGTTGACTCTTCTTAGCTGTAGTTGTCTAAAAGCTAGATATGGAGTCTCAGTGAGTCATCTCTGGCCTGCTGCGCTCAAGAGAGAAATGCATGGATGTGTTAGAAGCTGGTTTGTCCCACCCTCCCTGTATCTACAAGTGTCTGTGTGTAAACCTCTGAGGTGCTTGGTGGTGAACGCTGACTGCAGAGGGGGAGTGGACCAGGTCAGACCACTGGGCTGACTCTTGGTGCCGTGCAGATATCTGCATAGGCTTACACAAGCTACCTGGCTTACCTGCGACTGCAGCAGCACAAAGCTTTGCAATGCTTCTTTATACTCCTTTTTATCACTCTTTCAACCATTGAAAAGGGGGCTTTAGTGCCTGCTTTTTCAAAAGCCACATTGAAGGGCCGCTCTCTGAAGTCCATCACAATTCAGGATATTCATGAATTTCTCTTCGTTAGACAGAAATAACCAGTGTGTGATCTTTATGTTTTCCTCCTCTGTACCTTCTTGGTTGAAACTCTCCAGCACTCAGTGCAGAAATGTCCATTCTGGTTTAAAATGTCTTTCCCCATGCTGGTGTGCTTGCTACTGCTCCTCTCCCAAAGGCTGTGGCCCCTACAGCTCAACAGTAGTCTGGCTTTTATACGTGATCCTCATCAGCTTCATGGCAAAGTCAGACAGTTTAATTAGCCTTTATCTTTTGCTTTGGAAGAGTGAGCCCAGGACATGCCTGTTAGTGCTGTGAAGAGGTCTCACGCAGCAGTAGTCACTGCCTGCAGTATGACACACAGCTGTAAGCATCACTGACAATTAGGACAGCAGAATTACAGCACATGAAGGGCACTCAGATTTGATATTTAGGTAGGGTTTACACTTTGCATGTGTGCAGACTTTCCAATCTATGTTAATTAGTTTCCCTCTTCTTGGTAGTTGCTATTCATGAAAGATGGCAGCAAAAGAGAAACCTGATAGCAGTTGGCTTGTAGAGATAGTCTTTATTATAGGCAGGTAGGGGAGAGGAGTAAGGACTTGATGCTCACAAAAGCCAGATAACAGTGCCTGTTCTTTAGACCTAGCTCAAGGAGGAAGGAGGCTTTCTGGAAAGCATGTTTACTAATGTGCGGGATGCAAATATGTACATGCAATGCAACATCAAGAATCAAAATGAGAACTACTTTTCTCTGTTGACTTGGTGTAAAAGGAAATAAACAGTAAATTTAAAGTATGTAATAAAGGGATACTTACACATCAGATAAATAGTAATGTGTTGGCATAAAAGAAATGGATCTTTTTTGATTAAAGGGCACGTACCTTTAGCTCTTAAGTCTTACTTTATGCTTACTCTACAGACTAAAATTACAGTAGGAAAAGTCCATGTGTGAGCACTCATATGTAAGACATGCCAAGATTACTATTATCAGTGCAGATTTAACTCATGTCTGCCATGTGTTTGTGAGGAAACAGTCCTTCACTGTAAGAGCATGTGCTGATTTATCCATAGGACACCAATGATATCCTGTGGGATGGAGCGTGATCACTTGCTCTTGACTTTTAGCGATCGTAGTATATAAGGCTTTATATGTTCAAAAGGCTGCTCGCGGCCTGAGTTAGTGATGAATGGTCAGTGCTTCTGAGGAACAAATCTGAAGGTCTCATACTAGGCACTGGGAGAAGTATGAACACACAGTACATGTGATTTGTGAACACTTTGTTTTAAGCAATTTAACTACTGTCGCAACAAAAAATCATGTGACAGGAGCCTAAAATCTGTGGGCCAGCAGTCAGGTACCTTTGACAAGCTATAATCAAAGCTTTTAGCTAATAAAATCTATGGAATTTCCATTCTACGAAATTTTATTTTTCAAAGTTTTGTAATTTTACCAATTCTGCCTAGATTGCCACAGAGATTCTGGAAAAAAAAAAGACCCAAAGTGCTGAGCCAAATTTCAAATCTCCACTCCAAAATACAGTGACAAAAAAGCTCATTCAAGAAAAGATTGCCAAAAAAATTTTTCGAGACACTACGTATTCCCTGAGTTAACTCATTTCTAGGAATGTCTGAGCCATTTTGATTGAAATTGAAGAAATGTGTTCCTTACTCATGCAAAGAAAAAATGGAGTGTAAACAGTCAAAGCTCAGTAAAGTTGCAAGCAACTGAAAGTAGGATTTGTAATGGGAAACAGAATCACACAGAACACAATCACAGAATGGTCAGGGTTGGAAGTGACCTCTGGAGATCATCCTGCTAAAGCTGGGTCACCTATAGCAGGTTGTACAGCAACACATCCAGGTGGTTTTTAAATATCTCCAGAGAAGGAGATTCCACAACCTTTCTGGACAGCTTGTTCCAGTGCTCTGTCACCCTCACAGTACAGAAGTTTTTCCTCATCTTCAGGTGGAGCTTCCTGTGCTCCAGTTTGTGCCTGTTGCCCATTGTCCTGTCACTGGACACCATTAAAAAAGAGTCTGACCGCATCCTCTTGACACCCACCCCTTAGATATTTATAAGCATTGATACATCCCCTCTCAGTCTTCTCTTCTCCACATGAAGCAGACACAGGTCTCTCAGCCTTTCCTCATAAGGGGAAGTTCTGGGCTACTTCAACAATAAGCAGTCGTGCCAGCCTCGCTTCTAATATATTTAATCTACCATGGTATTAATTTACATTGAAAAATAATCCATTAGCTTTAGTGGAAATAGAAAATTAACTGGGCAGTTGGTAGGGTCTCCTTGTGGGCTATAGAAGCTCCAGTGTCTACTTCAACCAGTCAGGTCTTTGGCTGGTGACTGACAGGAGATGAGCGAGGTGTCATCTCCGGCAGCACAGGAGAGCATGGTGTGGCTCCTGCCCATGTGCCAGGGACGTGTTGGAGAAGGCAACACCCTTGTTAAAGATGAAGCAGGGCCCAACTCAGCCTGCAGGGCCTCTGGAGGCGTTGCAGATTAGAAGGCAGTGTGCCTCCAGGCACCTGTGCTTGGCAGGACTCTCCTTCCCCACCCTTAGCCTCTTCAGAGGGGTAATTTGGTGTGCATACACTTCAACTGAATTGGCACAATCCACACAGACGTTGCAGGCTGTAACACACACAGAGTGTGAGCTGAGAGAGGTCTGGGCTGCAGAGCATGACTCCTCCAGCACACCTGGGTTGTGGAGCCAGGCCATCTCGCTGTGAGTGCTCCTGCACCTCCGGGACCCCTGTGTCATGCTGAGAGCACAAGTGTGGGCAATGATGCTTCAGAAAAGGAGTATTTTTAGGCAACACCCTCTTGCATTTAAGAACAACAACCACAGGAAATGAACATTGAAAAAAACCCTCCAGAGTCTGCCCTAGGTTGCTCCCAGCGCAGCTATGCACTGCTGTCTGAGACCCCTTTAGCTTGAGAGAGGGGCAGCCACAACCTGTGTCCAGACACCATCCAGACCTCAGGGTGGGCAAAAGCTGGGCCCAGTCTCATGGTGGTTCCCAAGAGACATGTAAAATCTAGGCCAAATGACCAGCCCTTCTGCAAAAATAAGCTAGGTGTACCTGAGTGATAGGTGCATCCATGGGCACAGTCTGGTGGTGTGGATACTCCAAGTCAGCCAGTGAAAAAATGCTTGTTTGTTGTTATCTTCTCCCTTTCCCTGACTCAGAGCTGCTGAAGATGTTAGGCCCGTTTAAAACCAGCGCCAAGAGTTGTTTTAACACATTTGTAAATGAGGAGCTGACTAAGAGAAGGCAGTGTTGTAAGTTGTACATGAGATCTACTCTTGCATGGAAATCTTGCCATCCCTCTGTGTAAAAGACACTCTCTCTGGGAGCTTCCTCAAGAAATGGCGCTGCAAGGGACGTGCTCCTTGTTGGGTTGCTTGTCTTTCGCTGGGTTGGGGCTTAGGGACAAGCAGTCTGCTCTGGTTTTTTTTACTTTAAGTTAAAACAACCATTTTTAGAGACAGATTTCAGTGCTGGTCAAACAGCACCTTCACAGACAGCTGCATTTCCCTCAATACTACAACTTTGTTTAAGCTTTTCCCCACATCTTTTACTATCACGGTGTTCCCATCCTTGGGAGCCAAGCAGCCTGAGAGCTGGAAGAGAAGTGTTGTCAGGAGGGTGATTAAAATAGGGATTGATGCAGCTGGGAGCCAGGGTTCAGTCACCTCTCTGGGCCTCTGCGTTAGCGTTATGTCAGACACAGTAGCTTTACCACGCGAAGTGAGTTTATGCCTTTTTTATTGTTTGGTGCTGCCAGAAAATGTTGACCCTGGAGTAGCCGCACTATGTAAGCAGTCAGTGGTGGAGGGCAGCACACTCTGAAAACCATTTATGTTCCCCCTTTAATTTGTCACTTATGGGTCATATCTTTTTACATTTACATTTTTAAATTAGTTCAGTGTGCCCTGAGCTTCAGTTTCCAGAATCCACACTGAAAACTTCCCAGCTTTATGAGTTATTAAAAGAATTCCAAAACCCCTCACTTAATTTACATTCAGTATGCAGAACAACTTAGTTATGAGAAAGCTTTATGTTTATATAAGGACAGGAGTTTGGGGTGAGATTAGATTTTAGGCCTTACATGCAGCATGGAACAATTGTGTTTACTTGGTTATCTCTTCAAAGAGGAAACAGTTAAGTGAAATTTGGCCCAAAATTTAACAGAAAAAAAAAGTTTTGGCATGAAAACTAATCTGGTCAAAATAAAATGGTTTTTCCAACATAAATTCCATTAAAAGTAAAGCCAGACTCAGCAAATGCTTGAGATCTCACATATGGGCTGAAGAATAGTTTTACATTGAAGCACAATGCAGTTTTTTGGAGTGTATTTGAGACTGCTTCTGCTTTGGAAGCTTGCTCATGTCTTGTTTGAATGAAGATTTAGGTTGTGTAGAACAAAAAGCAGTGTTAGTATATCCGGAACATCAGCATAGAGGCTGTCTGTTAGCAGAAATGTTTCTTTTTAAAGAGAACAAAACACTCCTACCCTATGCCATTTTTTTTCCTTTCTTTAATTCTCCTGTCAGAAAGTTTTGAAGACCATCTCTCTGTGGCCACATGGATAAAGCAGGGATATAAGAGGCAGGAATGTAGGAGGATGGTTCAGTGGCTGATGCATTTGAGTGTGGGCCCTCCAGGCCTGTCATCTGCCTCTGACATCTTTATGATATTTATGCATTTGAAAACCCCTTTAAGCAGACGTACAAACTTACTGATATCAGTGGAAATTGAGTACCTTTTTCTCTCAGCCCTAGTTCCCCCTTGTGTGAAGTATGAAGAGTGGCATTATGCTACCCCAGGAATGACATGAATATGGGAAGATCAAGGTGTTTGTCTACTCAAGTTGGGTTTTCAAGGCATATTCCCATCTAGAGTATATCACAAAATTAGTCAGAAATTTTCAGATTCCCTTGATAAATGGAAGCATATTTCTATTTTTTATTTCTTATTTTTCTGTCCCCAAAATGAGAAGAAACGGGCTTTTTTTTCCTATCCTGTCAAGCTTTGAGGTCCCACCATAGATCACTGCTCCATATTCTATGATAGCTGTTTCAGAACAGCGTAGTTGTCTTAGGCTCCAGATCACAATTCCTTCAACTCCTTGAAGGCGTTACAGGAGATAAAAGTTGGTTGTAGGAGTGAGCTTCTCATTAAATCAGCCCTTAATGAGGGTTAAATACCCTGCTGCTTTCAGAGATTGACAAGTACCAGCCTCTTCTAGTCCCTCTTTAGGAGCTTTACACTTGTACAGCCTGGAGAGATGAAAACCAGACAAGATAGAAAGTCTTAAAATAGGAAACTCCTGGATGGGTATATATTCTTTCCACATTTCCCTCATACCACTGACTGCTGAATGATTGTGATGCATATGCTTTATCAACCATACGTTTTCTGATTTTGAGGAGTGAATCGGACGCTTTTGTGCAGCCGAGGGGAGGAAGCGTTGCAACCAGTGTGGTTCCCTCCGTGCGCGTGTGTGTCTCGAGGGGTGGGGAAGGCAGGCATCCTTAACCAAACATTTGCAACCTGCTGTTGTAGCTGGAATAGGAAAACCAGCTTGACGAGAATGAACGGCTTTGCCAAGCGACATTCAGGGGAGGTTGGTGGGATTTTAAGCAAATCTCCTTAAGGAAGCATGAAAACAAGCTATTTAGTACTCATTAATGTCTCAGGTTAAACTCTTGAATAATTTGTCATGGTTAGGCTCTTTTAGTTTCATTGGTGTTTTTCTAGTGACTAATGAGATGACAGCTACACATGCTCCTCGGTATGCCACTGTTCACAATAGGGCTTAAAGTTGTGTATTTGTTATTGATGTCATTAAAGTGATGGATTTAAGCTTGGTTTCTGAAACAGCTGACTGGGTGGTTAGGACTAATTTCTAGCAATGGTTTTGGAGGTTGAAACCAAAGTGTGTATAAAAGGAAATGTTTCTTCTTTTAAGCAAATAATTTGAACCCAGATGAATGAAATTTAAGCAAGTGGGCATCAACTCTGAGTTAATTTTGACATAGTTGTCTGGAAATCATCACCAATTAAAATATTTTTATGAGCTCAAATGTAGTATTGTCTTTCAGTGCTTATGTAAGAGAGGAACACACTGCTTGTTTAACCCCAGCCTTGAGACTACTGGCCAGAATATATGACTGAAGTCATAGCCATCTGATGCTGCAGGGAGGGCATGGGCCTTGGCAAACCTCAGTGGGCATGGGCCTTGGCAAACCCCTATCTGGACTGAAATAATACATAAATTTGAACAGAGCACTTGCAACTATTAGGATTTACTGCTCATTTGAAAATTTAATCTCACTAAATGCATTTGAAGTCTTTAGACAACAGTTGCTAATAGAAAAGGAAGACACAGCTATTTGTATCGAACTCTGTAGTAAGGGAATACTTCTCTGGCAGGGGGACTGCTGCAGAAGTCAGTGTGGATTTTGGACGGGCAAAGAGAACATGAGCAGCTCTGGAGCCTGGGAATCCTAGACCAGAGTAAAAATGAATCTTTTGGGTTGTTATGATCAGGTTCTTTCATGTGCTCCTCCAGACTGAATAGCTAGCAAGATAGCTCCTTAATTTGTTCACACACCTTTCACACCTGCACATAACAAAACCCTTTGATGCCAAGTGCTTGATGGAAAAACAAGATGAGAATCTACAGAATTAAAAGGGTACACACCACGCTCAAATATTTTCGTAGCTTTTTAGACTCTGTACATTTAAAATAATAATGAATACCCTGCCTAATGGGGAGGAGCAGTCTCTGCATTGTGAATTTTGCCTTTTCGTGAGAGCACCATTGTTTTTCATTGTTTTTACATTGCAAAGAGAGTTGAAATGTTGATGACGACTATAAGTGTCTGCTGCTGTATTTCCAGCCACAGTATCACTTATTCAATGAGACAGACTTTTAACATTTAAATTTTTCTTATTGGTGTTTATTGAGTTTTTTGCATTTGCTTTTATTATGCTATAACTACATATGCATATCGATACACATAATAGTACTATGTGCTTATGAAACAGCCTATCATGGGGATTGGTTTTGCATTCTGTGATTATCATCATTTGATTCTTCTGCAGTAGAGTAGTTCTATTATTCAGACTCCCAACACTGTAGACAGATGTTCAAATATTTCAACACAAACAAAACTGTTTATATTTAACTTACAGCATCATTATAGCTTTGGTATGTATGCATGGAATTTGCCCTGCTGTGAAGTGCTAACACTAGACCTGTGCACCACTTCAGTTTGAAAGAAGGTAGACCTGAAATTGCACTTAATTTCAGCCTCCAGTTGAGTCTATACTGAGAAAATTTCAGGGCTTAGGCGCATGATCAAGTTACAGGGGGTGTCTGTGTTTCCACATGTCAGCTGAGCCACAGCAGCTGCCCAGTAGGTGTTGGCCCCCCATAAATGTAAGTTGATTTGATTTAGCTTAGCCCTCAATAAAAGAAGCTTAAGATAAGTAGAATAGCTGCACAGTTGCCACAGATGGAGAGCACACATGCAGATGGTTACCGTCCAGGTCCAGGACACGGTAACCCATTCTACCCCAGGAATTTGGCTGTTTATTTGCATGGTCCTGTACTGGCAATAGTCAAACCAATTTTTAGATCAGCATTTACATTCTCTTTTGAAAACTAGATTTGAATCCCTTGGCTCGCATAAAATAATTTGACAGTTCTCTCTAAGCCCCACAAGCACTGTTGCTCACAGAGAATGGCATTTTGAGGGGCTCATTCGGAACAGTAATGGTTTTATTTCTCAGCCTGGTTGGGGACAGATTTGTTTAGAAAGACTTTGATTGATATTTTAGCCCTCAATTTTTACCAGTCTTGACTTCTCAGATATGGAAAACACCTTGCATTTGTTTACCTTGAACTCTATAGTTCCCACAATCTATAATGTTTAACATATAGCAACTGAGAATTGATTTAAGAAATGTGCTTTTGAAATCCCCTGTGGCCTCCTTTGCTTGCTGAGTAGGGTGAAGTTGCTACGCTTCTCTGGGACATAGCCAATGAGCACAGTCGTGAGCTTCGTGTGAGAAAGTGAGTGTGGGCAGACCATGATCTTTGCTTAGTAAGGCGCAGCTTAGCATTGCTTTTGGCTTTCAGTGTGAGTGACAGCTGTGGTGTGTTTTTCAGTGTGACACTGAGTCATTTCAGCTCAGAGTAGGTTATCTAAACTTATACCTTGGGATTTAGTGTTGGATTAAGGGTTGGACTTGATGATCTTGGAGGTCTCTTCCAACCCAGATAATTCCATGATTCTATGATTCTATGATTTATAACAACATATCCTTAATCTGCTCTTCCTTAGCATGTTATGACCTTCCTTAGACGAGAGATTTGAGAAAGTGGTGAGTTTGTTTTTTCCACTTTCTGCAGCCCTTTTGAACCAGCAGGATTTCCAGTTCCTTAACTCGCAGTCTTCTAGGTCATTCCTCCACTCCGTGTCTGTAATGATCGAACAAGTGGTGCCTGTCCCTGTACTAACCTTGTGGTGTCCCTAATGACTTTTGATTTTTATTATATGTAAATATGGTCAGCCCATGGATGTTCATAAATATGCACGTCCATTGGGAAAGTCCCATCTTTTCCCTCTGGAGTTAGACAAGATTTTTGTAAGTGATTTTTTGTAAGGGAGGAAAAGAGAAGAAAGTGGGCCAGCTTTGGGCATTTCCCTGAGCTCCTTCCTGAGCTAAGGTGGACTTGACATTCAACGTTTCTCTTGACCACATCCAGTGGAGAAAGACAATAGCAGAACCCACCTTAAATAGGAACAGGCAGAGGTGTCAGAGTGAAGGCATCTGCCATAAGTGCCTTAGCCTCCCTGCGGGTCTCCAAAGAAAAGGGGAAATCCCTAAGCCCTGTAGACTGACATGACACTGTTTAGGAAGGGAATGTTGCTTTGCCTTGCATATCCTGTAACAAATCCCAGGGGCTAGGGGACCTGAAGGCTCCGTGGGTGTCCTCTTCCAGCCATGACTGTGCTGTCTAGGGAGGACATCATTCTCCAGTGCTCCTCTAATCTGCATCAGTCGAAACGAGTTGGCTTGGTCTGCTGCAAATTGGTGGTAGCTGTGGTCCAAGATGAGTGATAAACAGGAGAGAGAGGCCAGGCATGATAACTTTGTCAGCTGGCAGAGCTGGAACCCAAACAGGCCACGTGGACACAGCCCTGATTGTGCAGGGCTCCATTACCTCCCATGCTGACAGCACTTCCAAGCTCCATGATGTGGACAGTGACCAGGTTTCAATTA
This sequence comes from Dromococcyx pavoninus, assembly GCA_033558185.1. Lineage (NCBI taxonomy): Eukaryota > Metazoa > Chordata > Aves > Cuculiformes > Neomorphidae > Dromococcyx > Dromococcyx pavoninus. Next base: position 1,909,286 of record JAUMJL010000502.1, on the reverse strand, counting down.
AACGTCTTGCTGAGATTGGCTTCTTCTGGGAGTGGAAAGTGAGCTCCAAAAAAGGCACTTCCCATTAGCTGAGCACCTAAGCAAGATTTATTTTTTAAAATGTTGTTAAAAAATTTATAGCGTTTGTTAGCCAAAAAAATAAAGTTAGCCTGAGTGAGCTCTACAACAGTGTCAGAAACCCTGAAAACAAAGGTGACTGATGGAAATGTTGACAGTGTACGGCCATAAACCTGTTGGTCATTTCTCCCCTAAGGGGGGAAAAATAATTGAGATCTATCAGAGGGGAGAAAGCCTCCAGGCTGTTTTAATCTGAAATTCTGCAGCCTGACATTAATGAGAAAAACTTTTTTTTTGCCAGTTTTTGGCCAATACATTTCTACATCACAGACAGTAATAAATTGTCAAGTTGTTTTGAAAGTTTAGCTTGATGCATTTCTAAATGCAAGGTACCAGAGCGGTCGTGGTGAAATCCCATATCATTTTGGCTCATGATATTGCAATTACCTTTTTTGTTATCTTTTGTAATTAGTAACTTGTATTTTTCTGTCACTTCTCCATGCTGCCAATATCAAGATTTCTGAAATGGAGCCTATCGTGTTGGCTAACCTCATCTTTCATTAGCAACAGTGAACACGTGGGAGTAATTTGAGATGCCAGATGTATGCCTCTGTGTGTTACTGTCCAGCACGTCCCTCCTGCTCATTAAAGTGCTGGTGTAGAAAAGCTCAGGTAGAAAAGAAAAGATAAGAAAATGGTGACTTCTCTCCTGCTACTCCACACGTATAGGCCAGGGTGCAGTCATAGAGTAAAGGGTTTCTGGTACAGACAGTAGCATACCTGTCTCTAAAGACTTTAGAGTTCACAGAGGAGCAAGGTAGATTACTGAAATTGTAAATTTTGAGGAAGTAAACTTAAATATCTAGTGCTCTTATACCTAAGGCAATGAAAGAATAGTGAATGGGAGGAGGTAAAAATGACCCAAAAATACATATACAGCAAATGCTAAGAGAAGAAGGGAAAAATAAAATGAATGGAAGACATCAAAGAAGAAATGTTTGCTAGTCTCTGTTGGTTTGTTCTCTGGAGGAAGCCACCAGAAAATACTAAAGAGAAAGATGAAAAAGTGGTTTAGGCTTGTAAGGAATCAAACATAGAAAAAAAGTCAGAGAAAGAAATATGTGAATACTATTTACTTGTGCTGCTAGCTGTTTAAATTGTTTCCCTCTTAGTAGCTCCATTAAAAGCCAAGGATTCAGCATGTTTTGAGTGATCATATTAATCACACTGATTTAAGTTCAGTAATTTCTATGACATAGGACAGAGCATAGCCTAGAGTGCGCTACAACCTGCTAATAAACATCAGCAGTGCTGATGGGAAGGGAACAATGCCTAACAAGTCCATAATTTCAAGAGTAATTGATGAAATGTCCCATTAAATTGTTATTTTCAGCGTTGGCATTTCCTGTGGCATTGGCCACCTCAATACAGGACAGGTGGACTCTTTTCCCTCCTTGAGAGGATTTTGGCTCTCCAAAAGCATTACCCATTAATTATGGATTATTATGAGTCATGTATTTAACATATTTTCTCCATAGTCTGACATGGACAAGAGTCCAAGCCTACATATAGTCAGGTAAACAGTCATCTGGTGTGTTCAGGTACCTGGGAAAAAAGCTTTACAGGATCCATCATGAAGAAGTAAGATGAGTGGAAATCCCCATCAAGATAAGGAACCAACAGTCTGTGCCATTTCTGAAAAGACAAAGGGACTTTAAAGATCATCCAATTCCAACCCTCCCTGCCATGAGCCATCACCTTCCAGTAGATCAGGTTGCTCATATGACTTGTAATACTTCAAAATGAAAGGGTAATACTTTTGGAGAGCCAAAATCTTCTAGAGGAAGAAGGTGACATTGTTGCTAAATGTTTTCAAAGCAGGGTTGTGTCTTGATAAATAAAGTTGCCTCTTTGAACTTTCAGTGTGACTGTCAAGAAAGTTAAATCAATTTATAAGGTGAATCAGTGCTCGAGTGCAGTTTTCCTGTCTTTTTTTTTCGTCTTTATTTAAAACCTCAAAACCACTATGGGTAATTTCCCCAAGATCCAGTTTAGATGTTTGTGGCATGTGGCATGAAGAGTAGGTGCAGATGGCCAAACCCTGGCACTCTTATCCTTTTGAGCATTTTCCTCCTGTTTCGGTGAATAGTACAAGAAAAGTTGCCACCCCTCTCCCCACAAACCCAAACACTATCTGGAATAGCTGTATCATTCCAAATCTTTCTTTTCTTGAAGTAAGTGGGAGTTTTGCCGTGAACTCAGAGGAGAACTGGGTCTAGCCATGTCTTCTGGGTTTAACCTCTCTCTCCATTTGCCACACCTCAGTTGACAAGCTATTCCTCTTATCAAGCATGCAAAACTCACGAGTATTGTTTAACCACAGTGATCACCACAGGAAACGTTGGCCTGAAATTTAGGGTTTGTTTTGAAAACAGAAAGTTTGAGGGGAGAGACAGCATTATTCAATCCAGCTTGGACAAAAACGTGGTTGTAGCGTTTTCTGGTGTCAGAAAGACAATACCATCTTCAGTATTTCTTCACTGTGTTGATAGGCCTAGTCAGGGCGTGTTGTTTGGGTACGGGACCGAGAAAGTATTATGGACTCAGGGAACAACCATATTTGGTTGTATTATTAAGGGCAGTTTTGATAACAGTCAATACACATTTACAATTTTATCAGAGGTGCAATTGCTTTGTAGTAAGACATGTCAGTGCCACAGCTAGGAGGGGTAATTTTTGGTATCACGCTCCCCAGACTTGAAATGAGAGGAAGTTACCCAGAGCTTACAATGAAAAGGGGTGAAATATGAGAGGGAAAGCAGAGAGGAGACGGTCTTGCATATGGCACTATCAGGAGTTGAGCACAAAGCCTTCAGCTTGTAACAGAGCATCCTGTGCCCATCCCATGTGCAGAAACCGAAGGTGGTGGCAGACGTAGACCCTAAGAACTGAGAGATAGATTTTACTATTTACATTACCATAATTTATCTGTAACATAACATTGAAATTGCCACTAGAAAAAGATTAGAAACATGTTCCCTGCTCAGTTTCCTCACCGCTTGGGCCACACACATACTTATGCCATTAACTGTTGCAGAGCTGTGCCTGGCAGAGGAAGGTGCTTGTTCAGTAGCCTCAAGCTGCACCAAGATTTGCAAACCATTAAGAAAACAACCATGTGCACCATTAAGTTGTGCTCTGTGGTTTACTACTGGTACATACGTGATTTCTGGTCTGATCTCAAAGTCCTGGTCACTGCTTTCTTTAAATATACCTTCTTGATGCAAAGAAATGAGTGTTTTAAGTTCCCTCAGTCCTGTGGCAAAACTTGTTCCCCTTCCCTCACCCCCTGACTACTGGGAATTCCATCTTTCTAACACCATAGGAAGATTGGCACACTAAAAGTATTTGTATGCTTACTTCTGGTTTAATTGGATTTGCTAGTCTGAAATGTAGTATGATGTTTGTTAATTCCATAAACCAGCTACTGTAACTAAAATCAGGCACAGTTGCCGGAAAAAAAAGCTAGATTGTATTCTAGTCCAAAAGGGGTATTTCCATGCTTTAAGGGTGGTCTCCTTTCTCCCTTTAAAATATCCCTTAATCGTTGTGAGTCTTGGTTAACATCCCTGTTTTTACAGGGTTCCTGTAGTTTGCTTTCAAAGTTGGATAGGTGATGTTTCAATACACTTTCTATCATTTCAAGTCAACGCGGTTTCATTTTGTCTGTATTTTTGCCTGTTGTTGATTGAAAGATTGGATGTTTTATACCGCGATCTGTCAAGTTGAGGGGAAAGATCAGCAGCCCAGGGTGGCTCTGAGAAAAGTGCTCGGCAAAGTCTCTGCAATGTGCTCGTAGCAGAAACCAATGCTGAAATTTAAGGCTATATTTCAATTTCCTTGTGCTTATTGTGGGGCACCTATTTGTACTTAAGTCCTGTGCTATTTCTGGGTCCAATGTGGGAGGCAAAATAATTGCACAGGAAACCTCAGCAAGGGGAGAAGTTTCACTCTGTAGAGATATGGTTGATGCTTCGCTACTCTGTATCCTGGAGGCTTCAGTTGCAGATTTGCTGTCTACCAACCAAAGGGAGTTAATACAGGAATCAGAGGCAAGCCTTATGTGATGAGACAGGTGCTAATCTTCCAGGAAATTCATCCCACCTCCCACCTATTAAGGGAATTTTATGTAAAAATGGTTTAATGTCTCTTTAAAGGTGTCAGCGAGCATGTGAGGACCACACAGCTTGGGTTCCACTGAAAGTAATGGAGTGAAATTGTCTGCATAATTATTTTAGTTGGATTGAGAATCTGCAGTCCTCTCTTGCTTCAGGAAATAAACCTCTGTTAAAACCATATGGCAGTATTCTCAGAAGAGATGTGATTAGAGGGCCACTTCTCTTTCACATCTCCAGGCAGAGTTAGGGAAAGTTATTATGTTTGTGCATAATTAATCCTTCTTTTTTCTTGGGAGCAGGCACAAAAATGTCATTTTGAGCATGTGTGAGGTTGCTGGTGTGTTTGTTTGGATACACACGTAAGCTTGCTTTTCAGTGTACTGACGCAGTAGTAAATGATGCAGCCTCTGAACAAAATCAGAGGCACAGAAGGAATGTACCATCGTGTGTGCACACCAGAACTGCATAACAGAGAAACTGCATCAGAATGAGCTATGCTTAAGTTTATCCTAAGCAACAGTACTTTGAGAAACAAAAGCCAGTGGAAATGATGTTACTTTACTTTAAAAGAGGTCACTTTTAACTCACATGTACATGCAAGGTGCACTTCATCCTTGTCCCTGGCATGTCATCTCCTGCCACTTTTACAGGTGATGGTGGGGTTATGCTGGTCTGACATGATGGGGGATGTGACACTTTTTGTCAGTACAGTGGCACTTCTGACCCTGCTGTGCTGTGGGGCTGTGGTCCCGTACCTGGTTTAGCATGGGCAGAGCCCAGCTCCGTGCACTGAGGATGCTTCCAGCAGCTATCAGGAATCGGATACTCAGACCTGCCTGGCATAGGTGGGGGAGCTGATATGTCAAAGGAGAAGGCCTTTGACCAGTTTTTCGTGTTGCTGTTTTTGTGAAAGCAGAGAAGGAGACACTCAAACACTAAATACAAAGGTGCGAAAACCACAAAGCTTGATAGAGGTACAGTTATCTTAACTCTTATGTGAGTGAGCCTTGGCTTTCACTTTACATTCTCCTCCTAGCCACGATTCCCCTCTTACATCAATTTTATACCAGTGTGTGTCCATTTATGTTAGTGAGGATTTATGCCAGGATCAACAAGAGAACAAGAAATATCATCAAAACATTAGCAAACAGTAATATCAGCCATTCTCAAACACTATCAGAAAACTTTATCAAAGAAAAGCAAAACCGGAAAAAACACTTTTCACTGTCAAATCTGAGTGGTGTGCAGGAAGTAAATCACCACCATACTTGGTGAGTGTTAGGGATAGATGCGCTGTTCAAATGATTCAATGAAATATCAATATAATGGAGAAGGGAGCATATTTTCCCTGAAATATACAAGATACATGATTTTATATCACCTTGTTGAAAATGCTGCTGGACACTAGGGGGTAACAACCTCTTGACAGCAGACCACCCTTGGCAGCAGTTTGGCAATCTAAGTCTATCAGGGATTAGAAATCGAGTTTAGTCCTAGTCTAATGTTGGTCCTTTGATGAAGAGGAATCATCAATGCACAGTCTTTTGTAAAGGGAGGAATAATTTTTTCTGCATCAAAATTGGTTAGTGATCAGGGCACTGACAGCCAAACTCCTTTTCTGCTGCCAAATGAATCCCACGAACCTTGTGGAAAGCTGAAGCAGAAGGACAAGGAATCACTTGTCCTGCGTGGAGAAGAGTTAAAACCCGAATTTCTTCCTTTGACATAGTACTGAGCTCTGTAGACTTTAAAAATTCACTTTCTTTTTTTAAGTCTTGACTTCCTCACAGTTTATGTTGAAGCTAGAAGAAGTTTTCCATCCCTCTTTTCTGTTGTTGCCTTTTTACTTCATTTAAATTGGTTAAGACATATAAGTTTTACTTGTAAAACAACCCAAGGCAACCTACCGCTAAAAGATATCCAATTTCTTCAGCATCGCCAGCATTACTTGTTTTACTTTTCTTGGACAAAGTGGGAAGAGCACTTGGTGTTCTATTTTCCATTGTTCTTTGATGGAATTAAATCAGGGTTGTGCTTAAAGAAATAGGAAGCCAATCATATGTATGTGTTGTCCTGTAATAAACAGTGCCAAGGGCTTGAGTGTATGCTTTATTTTATCTGTGGAAAAAAAAATAGTAGGGCTAAAAGGTAGACTACACAGCTTGTATCTAACGTTCCATGACTGAAGGATCAAGTTTTTGCCTTGCAGAGACATAGCTGTAACCATTGCAGTGTAAGCAGCTGTATTCTTCCTTAAAATGAGTCATATGACATTAAAAACAAAGCAAATAATACAATTCAAATTTGTGCAAGTTGTAAAGACTTCAAGGCCAGACTGTCTCCCACTGACGATGGTGTCAAAACCTCTATTCATGGTTCTGGTGGATGTCTTGGGCCTCATAGAATCCCATTTTTCCAATTGTAGGTTCATACTTTTTCATCATGCAAATTAAATGAGAATTTGCCACCCTCAAAACAAAACCCAAAGAAAGAAACTTCAAATACTTTTGCTTTAAATAGAACGAGCTATTGAGACGATATTAATAGCACAGGGATGAAGAGTATTTCCACAATTTATGTACTTTAGTGTTATTTCTGCCTGTTTTAAAAAAGCAGAATAAACTATCCTTGCCACTCTTGCATTGCAGAGATGTTTTCCACTGGTGCACTGTCGTACGTATGCAAGCTTAATGACTCACCAATGTAATAGTAAAAGTTATAGATTATTTGAAACATGTGCCAGTGACAATTCAACGCATTCTAACGTCTTTCCAAGCTTGAAGTGTATATTTAGGTAGTGTGCTTGTGTACATTTTGAAAGCTGTTAACTTCACAGCTCCCCATTTGAATGACATGGTTTTTATAACTTGATTTTTATAGGTTCTATTTCTTTGGTTTTCCCTTTTGCACTGGATTGCACCCACTATGTGATAACCCAAGTGGATTTCTGTTCAGCAGTTAAATAACGGATTAGTTACAGTGGGGTGAAAGCAAAGCCTTTGAGCTGTAATCTTCTTTAAAAAATGAACTTGGGGGAAGATTGTGTAGTTCAGAGAACTGGTGATAAGACGAAGAATTCCCTGTCTCGTATGCTGTGTCATGTCCAGTGATCAAAAATTAACGAGCTCTGAGCTCTCCTGGTGTATGGGTGAAGGAGAGTCATGAATTCAGAAATAAAAATCAAGTCCTGTTTGGACTCATCTTCTCCGCCATGCCTTGAGGAGAAGCCCATTTTCTAGTAAATTCGATATGGCTAGAAGCAGTAGAAGAAGTATTTGGGGGTTCTGTGGGATGAGCTCCTGAAGAGCTCCCTGCACAAGCAGCCGGAGCAGTCGTAGGGAACATCTTGCCTGTGGTATCCCCAGCCTTTCCCAGTCTTTACCCAGGTGTTCATCAACACAGTTCACCACGCTATGAGAGGCGTCACCCACCGCGTGTGTTGGCCACCATCCAGCTCCATCTCACAGACGCTTCTCCCCCACCGCCTGCATTCCTAGGGATTTGTTACGTTCTGGTAGCTGAACACACAGGCAACGAGGGCAGGGGGCAAGATTTATTCTCCAGGACTCTGTTTTCCTATTGTTTTTAAGTTCACAGGAGGCTCCCGGTTACTAAACAAACTTTACAACTCTCAGCAAAAGGGTCAGCCCCCTGCCAGAGCCCGTCAAAAAAGTATGATGTTTCTCACAGCCACGTGCAGTTGTGTCACTTACCTCCCTCTCTTCTGTCTCCCCTGGGGCTTTTGGTACAAGGCATTGCCCCTGAGAAGTCAGACACCTGGCCTTGGCACTGAATTGGCAACCTGCAAAGACTCTAAGGACGGGCTTAACTTTGGCCACCAACTTGCGTCTCATGCGCTTACAGTGCTTGGCTGAGTTTTGGACGTGGTGTTATTAAACAGCCTTAGGGCTTGGGGGTTTTAATGTCAGGTGAATGTATGTAGGGCTGGAGTTTCTGTAGGAAGGATGAGATTTGTGTTTTTGTAGCTCCCAGTGGAATGTAGCTTTCTTTTATTTTCTATCAGAAGGAAAAAAAAAATCCGGTGGAGGAAGTTATGAATGAAGCACTTCCAGGACCAAATAATGAGGCCGTCTGGTTGGAAAATCCTATGATTTTGTAGCCTCTCACTGCTGGAGGAGTTCCTTACACTCTTGTAGACGACGTAGGTTGCCCAAAACTTTTGCTTCTAGGCTCATTGGGTTGTTTTTTTAGTCCAAGCAGTGTGTCATTTTGATGTCCCTTGACCTTCATGCTGGCATGGAGAGGAGTACATAGATTTTAGCAGAATGGGATGGCCAGGCCTCCTCTGTGTGGGACCATCTCTCTTCAAGTAACCACCAGACACACAAATACGAAAACAACAACTATAACCACCCAAGACTAGAAACATGTTAATGGTCTTCTGGATCTTCATCTGGGGATGCAGGAACACTCCTGAGCACTGAGTATGAAACTCTAGTTTTAACTTCATTGGACGTCCCCTAAGAATGACTGGAAACTCAGTCATACTTGCTAAATTAATGGTGAAAACAATCTTCCAATGTCTAATGTGAGGCAAAGAGATGGCCATGTTGTTCTGAGGTTAGAGCTGGACAAAACTCTGGCGCAGAACGGTTTCCCAACCCATTGTTTCCCAACTCTGGTGCCTTCTGGTCTGGAATACCTAAGCCTGTATTTCACCATGCCCTTTCATGGGAGCAGGAGATGCTGAATGCTTTGCAGCATCAGGGCCACAGTTAGCATGAGCCGCCTGAATTTATGTACTCATGTTAAAAATATTGTGTACGTGATTTAACTGAGCACAATCACTCTGTCCTAGAACAGTAGGACTAAAAGAAACCTCAGGCGACCTAGTCCATTTCTCCTCAGAGGGAGTATTATATATACTTAGATCATCTCTGACATCTGTCCAAATTCTTAAATCCTCCAGTACTGTGCCTTCCACTTTCTTACAAAGTCTGATTTTTGTGGGGTTTTTTGTTTTATACTTAAAAAGGAGTTTGCTAATATCATACATTAATCTCTTAAATCTCCTCCACCTCAAATGAAGCCAGCTTTTTCTTGTTCTGTTCTCAGCTGACATAGAGATCAATTGATTACCGTTTTCTTTAGAAAACATTTTGCGCTTATCATGTTCTTTCCTGCTCTTCTCTTTTCTAGACTAAACAAATGTATTTCCTTCAGCTTTTCCATGTAAGTCATGCTTTCTAAATCTCTTATCGCTCCTGTTTCTCTTCTCTGGATTCTCTCTCATTTGTCTGTATCTTTCTTAGAGGGTGGTGTCTGAAGCTGGATTAAGCAGCCCAGCTGATGTCTCACCCTTTCTGAGCAGAGTGTAATAGTTACCCTCTATGTCTTCTATGCAGCATAAACATTAATCTTTCCCAGAACTGCATTTACTTATTTTTTTTAAGACATAATCCTATTGACTCACATTCAGCTTGCAACTCCCTGCTACCCCCAGACTTTCCTCCACAGTGCTGCTGGCTAATCACTTAGTCGTTGTGGTGCATTTGAGCTTTGATTTCTTGCCCCAAAGTGTAGTACAGTGCACTTAAATTTTACTGCATGCTATTTTACTAATGACATGGAAAATACAATTTCTCCACTTCGCTAAAATTGCTTTGAATTCTGACCCCTTTCTCTGTAGTCTGGAGGACTCCTCCCTACTGGAAGTCATTTCAGGATTTTATAATCATCCTTTCTATTGCATCATCCAAGTTAGTAAAGAAAATAATAAATATTAATTGGCTGAAGATGCAAAAAATACCTTCTATTTCAGTATCACTAGTGATGGTCAGTGGGCAACCTAACACCAAACTCTTCTCCATGCATCCCCCGTAGCTGTGTTTTAGTCTTTAAATGCCACTTCCTTTCTCTCAAAGGCTTGAAAGCAGAGGTTAACCCATCCGAGTTTCCACCTGGGACAGAAATGCCCTGCTGGCATTGGAAGATAGAGATAGATCATAACAAGGGGAGAAAAAGTGCTGATCACCTCCAGGGCTGTTGGCAAGATATTCAGGCCAGCATTTCTTTTAAGCCTGGCTGCATCACTTATGTGCTGCTTAAGGCTGTCCATCTTCAAAACATGCATGTCGTGTAGGTGCTTTTGCAAGTGCTCTGATTACACAGAAAGTCGAATACCTTCTGCAGCCTGAAAGTTACCCCAGTAAACCCACTCATTGCCAGCAGCACGAGACTTCTTTACACACTTGAGTGTATAAATAAGAGCAAAGAGCCATGTTAAGTGTAAGTTTTACTGAGGGAACCACCAATACTTTATACCTTTCAGGAGGAAGAAAGGGAGACATCCATCAAACTCTCATTACAAATTTGATGCCACAAACCTAACCTCATGGAGCCGCCAGGAATCTATGAACCTTTTAAAGGATACGCCTGTTTTTTACATTTAAAATAAAAAATCTTTATAGATTTTTGTGGAAAACACTGATGGGCCAGCAGCTAAAATGACATTTCTCAACAGTCGGACAGACTCCACACAAACTGAGTAAATGTCCAGTTTTAGAAGGACAGGTTGATTACTTTCTGTACTATGCCCAGGAACAAATAATGCTTGGCCTATTTCACTTACTGAGTAGAAAAAGATGTTTGAGGGTGGATTTTTCTCTTTTTTTTAAATGCTGCTACATCCCGGTTTCTGCTTCCATACAGCCTGAGTGTAGGTGCCCTTTATATAACAATAACTTGATACTACTCAAAATACTTGGCACTGCAAGCAAGGGAGTGGAATGCAATAAGAACACTTTAGCAGGTCTGAGGGTGAGTAAACTCCAGTAGTTTTGGAAGGAGAAGGTAGGGTTTTCGGTGTACATCTCTCCCTTACTTGGCATTCGCAGACAATAAGAAGACAAGGATTAGCATAGTAGACTCCGTTTATTACACTTGGGTGGATAAAGCAATTATCTGTCTATCATGGCTGTAGTAAATTGTGCAACAGCATTAACATGGGTGGATACATGGATAAATGCTACTCTGCCACAGAGGGTGCTGATACATAAGATAATCCTTGAAGTCAAACTTGTGAAGACTGTTTTCTTTTGGAGTTTATATCGTGTTACCCGTGCCAGTGTTGATTGAAATAGCATCTTTTTTTTATTTTTAACCACATTTTCAGGTTTATTTTGCCATCTGAATGTTATTAGGAAGATTGTTTTAGAAATATCCCACTTTAATCAAGTTTAAACAGTCTGCTTAAAACCTGCTGCATGGATATAAACACAGTAGTCTTCTAATGCAGCAAAACAATCTGTTGAAAGATACAGTGCAAATGCACACACATCCAACATTGTTTTACTGTTGTTTCTTTCACGCCTGAATTCCCATTGCAGCTGCAGCGTTCCTCCTGCCTTATGTGCCTGGTTTTGGGGGTGTAAATCAAACGAAAAATGAAAATGCACCTTATTGATGTGTAGAGAGCAGAGCAGCGTAGCATCAGAGAGCTCTTGGTCTGATTTAAACTAAGCGCCTTAAATCTGGTTTAATCGCCCCCCCTTTTCGTTCTTTTAAAGTAATCAGGTTTCACAAGCATTAAGAAAACCATCGCCAGCTGGAGGAAAGCCAGTTCAAGGAGATTTTTCTCTCTCTCTCTCTCTCTCTCTCTCTCTCTCTCTCCCTTCGCCTCCTTCGTTTGCTGTGATCTTCACTGCCGGTTGCTGCAGCAGGCAGCAGAATTTGGCAGGTTCTGTATAGGGTAGCTACCTTTGGCAGGGGAAACCTTATTTCTCAAAGATATTGCTGGGTTAGGATGAGGATGATAAAGTCAGATTGAGGAGTTCTTGCACTTTTCTGGGACAGGCCTTGCTCTCCTTCTTCCCCCTTCTGCTAAAAAGAGAAGGAGAAGAAGAAGGGGAGCATAACAGATACCAGCATGCAAAGGGAATTAAGGCAGGGAAGGAGACTTGCGTGACAGTCTCTGTTTATATGTTTTCTTTAATGTCTGCGAGAGGTAATGCCAGCAATGTTGAGCTGCTTTCTTGGCACACATGCACAGATTCCTTTATGTTCATGAAGGAGGGATAAAGGTGAAAGCAGAGCATCGTGATGCAAGGGGCTCTCACCTGCTCCCTCCCCAACCTTATGGTGGTGTTTGTACTGGGTATTACTCAGCTTTGCAGAAAAACCTTCAAGATCCAAGTCAGAATTCAAAATCTTTTTATAGAAAAAAAAGAGAAAGAAATAAAAACCCACGACCTCAGGGGGAGACCTTGCTTATTTACTGGTGAGAAGAGGCCGTACCACAGCAGAGGGCAGAGAACAGTGTGGATTCTGCAATGCTGGGATGAGTTGGAGGGTGAGAGCAAACCGATTCAAAAGCAGTCCTACTCAAGCCCCTTCCTCCTCTGCTTGTCTTTTTTGTCAAAGCACCTTTCTAGTTTCATTTGTTAAATCTTCCCATTTTGCTTTTTTAACACAAGTTTCCCTGTGCAGACTCCCTGGCCAGCTCAGGCCCTGCCACAAGTGCCCCCTCAGTCCCTTGTCTGACAGAGGAGCAGTATTGAACACTGCTCTGAGCAGTCTTTTTTCACCTCTCTACATAAAGAAATTTTGGGAGCAAGAGGCTCTTTTGCAGCTGTTGCCATTTTCTGAAAAAACACGACCTCTGTGCCTGTCTTTCAGCTGGATGCATGCTTTTTGCAGACCCCAGCTGAACTTTAAAAAGCATTGATAGCACTTTATATCCTCAAAGACTTCACAATGGTTGAATTAGAGTCATTCTCATGGGCACAAAGGAATGCAGGTTGCACACTCATGGGATCATTTCCCCTCATCCTTCCTGCACCTTCCTCCCTCTTATCTGCTGGAAGTTCTGACTCCATCCCATGCTGAGCAGGCTGACTGTGAGATGAGCTGAGTCGATGTTTGCTTTTGCCTCCCTGTAAGTCAGTGGGGAGACGACAATTTGACACCAGTGAAGCCCCATGGGCTTGACCTCTACACTAAGGTTTAGACCTGCCCCTGCTTCTGCTCACCCTGAGTTGGAACCATAGCTCTGGGAAGACAGTGTCATAAATGGTTCCCCTGAGAACTGGATCTGGCCCTCTTGGAGCCATACCAGTAGTCTGCAGACGTTCGAGAGAGCACGGCTTCGGGAGGAGGAGCTCAGTGGGGTTTTGGCAGTGGGCCACATTTAAATCCATTGTATAGAAACTGAGCCCATCCACAGTGTACGTTCCTCTGACTTTATTTCTTTCCATTTTTTTTGCAGTAGTTTCAGTACAGGCATTACCTGCTTTGAGTGAAAAAAATATGTCTTTTTTAAGAACAAAAAGAGACAGGGTCTTGGTTTCTGCCTGCGTCTGAGTGGCTCCTGTTGACACTAATAGGGCTCTGTGTACAGTTGGAGAATAAACTCTCCAGTCTAATGCAAGCTGGTGCCCTCAGCTGTTTAAAAACAAACATCATTTTTTTCTCCATTGAGTGAATTAAGTGCGGTTACTGCACCTATGTACCTCCTTGTTTTATGAACTATAAGAACCTTTCCTATGCACAGCCTATGGCCTAATTATGTAATTATGTCTCTTGGGTGGATTATATTTTTCTTCTCATAATAGTGTCTTTACCCGGGAGACTGGAAGAGTTCCAAGCTTTTCCCTTGCCTGGGTAAAAATAGTTTGGCTCTTCTATGTTTTGGGTTTTTTTGTCATGAACTTTGGATTGTGTGTGTTTGGTAGGACTCAGTGGGGGGAAGCCGGCCGAGGGATGACAGTTTGTCACAAGATAAGGGACACAAGAGGGACCCTTGTGACTTGCTTCAGAGATTTTTTTCCCTTCCAAAGAACTGATGTGTGTTTTATGATTTATGGCTCTCTTCTTTTTACCTCCAGTGCATAGATTGACACTGCTTTGGAGTGACGTCTTATTGCAATGATGTATTGTTTGAAATCTGTAACAGAACAATGAATATTTTTGTTTCATGCTGAATGCTCAGCATCATTCAGTTCCTGCACAACTGCTGTTAAGAAACCTTAGGCTCAAGTCTTAACTTCTTTACCATGGCATAAATGTGGCTCCCTTGATTCAGCTTTACAAACCTGTAGCTGAATTCATAGCCAAGCCCATATTGGTATCTCCCGGTTTATATCTGATCTGTAGGACCAACTGTGATAAAATGCAGAAACACATCTAAAGAGAATTTAAAGAGAATTTGTGATGAAATTCAGAGGAGATCACCTATATTTTTTGTGGTGTGAAATTGTCTTCTACAGCATGTACACAGAAATGCATCACTAATGTGCTTGGGTTAAAAGACGTAATCAGAGTGCTTGTCTCAAAGACATATAAAGTTATTAGGAAAAAAATGTGCCCATTCTTTACCTTTTTAAAGCACTTCACCTTTGGAGAATGGTGGGAATAATCAGAACTTCATTTCCTGACCTCTGATGTGCTTCTCTTAAAGTCAGGGAAAACTTGTGATGTATAGGCTATAAATTCATGGCTTGTAAGCTAGGCAGTTCTTCTTTCTGCCACTCCTTAGCCTGAAGGAAAATCCCCTTTCCATTAAAATCTGCTTCTTTTTCAGTTTCAGCACTGAACCCAGAGCCATAGAAAACCTTGGTTACTGGCCCTGGCATTCAAAGGGGTTTTACGTTGTTTGCCCTTTCCGGTTGTAGTCTGGAGTGACTCTCCAAACTTCATTCATGACATACAGCAAACATAAACCATGGTGATATTTCATGTTGGGTCATCATCCTCCATTCTGCTTGGGATGTCCCAGCAAATGTGTCCCCAGCAGGTGAGAGCCCAGGTTCTTGTTTTCATGACCTTTCTGCCTTCCATTGGCTCTTCTACAGAGTCACTTGACGCCCACGATACTTGTTAAGGCAAAAGCAAAATGATAGAACTGGGCAATGACTGAAAATAGCTCACCCACTGGAGAGTGATATAAGCATCTGTTGAAAATCTGGTAAGCAGATCTCCTTGGTACCAGAAAAAACACACACACACAAAGACTGGTGGGTGGTGTACACGGTACAAAGAAAGGGAGTCCCTGAGTGTCAGCATTTGGTGAGGCCACGTGTAGCATAATCTGATTAGGTTTCAATTCCACACCCACAAACTGAAAGATAAAAATGCACACCCCTCCTCCCCGAGGAGGTAAAAATCTTCAAGCATCAACACTACATTTACATTCTGCAAGTCAGCCTCTTCCACAGCCCAATTTACATCTTGACTTCTCCAGCAGAGCAGTGTAAGTTCAGTGATGAGAGATGAGCTCACGTCCCTTTCCAGTTACCACATCCAGCAGGCTCAAGATTGCCTGGCTTTGATCTGGAAGACATTCCTTCTTTTAGTTTAAACTGAAATGATTAAGCTGGAAAAGAAGCCTCCTCGCATCTTCTGCCACAGCTGGGGTGTGATAATTGAACATTAGTTTCTGTGGGCCATTTAACACGTTCTGAGGCCATCCTGGACCGGTGAGCTGAAGCAGCAGCGCAGGCACTGTCTGGGTGGCTGGAGTGTGCACTGAGCTTATTGCACTCTCTCAGTATTGTTTTCCAGTTCGCTTCATGTAAAATGGCCAAAAGCGATACTGAGATCAATTAATGTCAATGTCTTCTGTCTCCAAAAACCCAGCTTGGTGCTTTGCTGAGTAGTGGTCAGAGACCAGAATATAACTTGTCATTTTGGAGCAAACCATCGAATTCTAAAACCTCACATGTTTTATACTGTGACAAACCAGTGCAGCTTGTATAGCTTTTGTCGTTAATGTTCAGTTTTTCTTATCTCTCCCATTTCCTTGCCTGCAACCTGACCTATTCCAATGGCTACTGGATCCCATCCTTATTCAGTTCATCGTGGCACAGCCTCGATCTTTGTGGCTGCCTGTGTCCATAACAATCCCCCTTCAAGACCAATTCATTCCACAAAATCATCTTTGTAACAGAGCAGCCAGCACTAAATGCAGTGTTGCAGGCATTGGAATAGCTGTGATGTTATTTTATTCTGTTCTTTATGTGGCTTTTATATTGCGTTTTAATGTACTGACTGCTGCAGCAGATCACAGATTCTCCCTGAGCTATCCACACTTGCTACCCTAATCTTTTTTCCTGAAATAAAATTACGCCTTCTGACTGAGACCAAGGAATACAGCTTTTCTTAGCACAATCCCCTGGGATCAGGAATTTCTCTGTCAGCAGACACATATATCAATGAGAGATGAAAAGCAGCTTGTGGCATAGGTTTTAAACATGTATCACGTATTTCACTGCTGCTGCTTATGTGCTACTCAGAAGGTCTTTTTAGAGTGTTTTCAGCCCATACCTCATGGCTTCTCTGTACTTAATAGGATTTTTTTCTGTGTGGGAATCAGAGAGAAGAGAGTTAAGTTGCCTGCTGCTCTGTGAGCACCTTCTGAATATGAAGGTTTTGTTGAGTTCCCTGCTTACTTTCAGTGTAAGCACAGTAACCCAGAAGATGCGAAACTGTAATGTAATCTCATCTCACTGGGACATTGCACTGGGGGAGTGTGGCTCCTTCTATGGATCTCTTTGTCACAACGTGACTCTGTGTTACATCCCTACATTTTAAATGTCCAGAAGGGGAAGGCAAGTCTGCCTTCGACCCCTTGCTGGTTTCTGGGGACTTGCAGTTTCATTGATGCCTGAGGTCTTCCAGATGTGTACAGAGCTCTCTTTTCCTACCCTTTTTTCTGGGGGGGAGGGAGGTGGCAACGCCCAAACCCATACATCTCTAGATCATTTCAGTTCAACCAGATGTAGGTATCTTTCTTCTTATTTATTTCTTCCCTCCTCCCCCTTTTTTTTTCTTTTTTTCTTCTCCCCCCCCCCCCCCCCCCACACACTCAAGTGGACTGCTATCCTGCTGAATTTTGTCTGTCTGGTATAGACCTAGTTCTGTATAATAACACTACACATAATTAAATATAAACTCTTTTCTAGCAAAGCTATGTAATGGTAAACAGAGCATGATGAAAGCAAAGCTTGTGGTTACTGGGCACAGGTTGGTGCAGAAGTGGTGAGCTATATAACAAGTGTTCATTGAGTTATCTGCAGACAGGTAAAATAGCTTGTGCACCTTCTTTTTAGTGATTCTTCAGCAAAGAAGGAAATTGTACAAACATAGCATGGGATTTTTCCCTGAAAATTCAAAACAAAATTGACTTTGGGAATGAATTTATTCTGAGATAAAGTCAGCCCCAACATGTGAGATCAGAGATAGGTTAATCATGTTTGCCTTGTTTTGAGCCCTCTTGAACTTGCTGAAATGTGATTAGAGAAGAGGGGAGGGGAAGGAGATGCCTTTAAAAAAACAGAGTGGAAAATATGACTGGCAAAGGGAAAAGCAAATGCATGTAAATTGTGGAGGAAAAGAAGGAGAAAACCTAAGAGAATATTGAGTGTGGATGTGTGTGCGTGTGAAAGTAGTTTCTTCAGATTTAGCAGCACCCAGCTTGTACAAGTCATAATTTAAATAGATTGAAAAGATAATATAAAGACTACCAAATTAGACGTTACCCTGTTACTTAAGCTGCCATTACAGAGTTGTTACAAGCCCACCAAAAATCATTCCTGATTTAAAGTGATTGATACCTTCTGAAGAGAGGAGTAGCCACCCATGTCAACCCTAACATAGAGCAGCATCTTCTCCTTAAGGAGAAAGCTCCCACCTACCCCATGCTTTTATATTGAGTCGTCCCAGGGGAGGAAATTCATACTTAGAAGTTATTTTTTTTTAAATTGCTAGAGAAGTTTCTCCATCCAGAATCCTTCTTATCTCCCAGGCTGAATCTTTCACTTCTGTATCTAGAACCATGATTCCTCTGAATCTAGTTTGGATTTAGCTGTCTCATACTGACATCACTTTGCCTGCAGTCATCTCATTTGGACACTATGGTCCCAGTTAGATGTTGTGAACCCATGTACTTCAGTACTGGGGTGATAGCTACCATTAAAGGCTTTTTTTTAACGAGTGATGATCTGACAGTTTGATTTCAAGACTCAAGAGCTTTGTTTATGCTTTGTAAAATAAATTAACCAGTTCCAGAATTTGTTGTCTGGACCACAGATGAATGGGACCATGTGACTATGTCTGCAAAGCCGAACTCGCATATCCTCCAGACAGTTGAGGGCCAACGTGGATTATCTCAGGCCACTGTGGATCATCCTGAAGGGTTCAAGCCCAAAGACTACCAGGGTCCTTTCTCATTCTTAAAGGCATAAAAATACCCTACCCAATTATTGCTTGTGCCTGTGCCCTGGCACCGCTTACAGGGCTGGAAGCAGATGTGTTTCTGGGTAGCAATCTAGGGGTCTGGACCCCCATTTCAGCTCTGCCAGGGCTTTTTCTGTGACCTTGGTTGGTAACTTAGGTTCAGATTCATTCCATTTATTGTTGACTAATGGTGAGGGTGTCTAATTAAACTAGTCATATGTGCTCCCTCTCTGATCAGAGAAGGAAGCAAAAGCAAATTCAGAAGGTGAATCATCCTGTTTTAAGACTCATGTGAGAGACAAATGAGATGAATTGCCCTCTGGAAGCAGCTATTTCTTCCCATTAACTGTAGAGGAAGTCTACATTAGAAGAGTTTGGACTAAATGCCTGATTTATGAATGGCTAAAGTTAAGTAAAATTAGTCTCAGCCTTAATCTCTATGCATGCCTGTTGATAGAAATAACACCTTCTGTGCCTGCCATTCAAAGACACCATTGGGTGAGGAGCGTCCAATAACTACTTTGGAAATAAATTAAACCTAGGACCAAAAATACAACAATTAGAGAAGTAAAGCCTTTACTCTTGAGACATCTCAATGACAGCATGAGCAGTACAAGTTAGGGTAACCTCTTGCTTTTGCCTTTTCTCCCCTTTACATTTTGACAACTGAGCACCTGTAAATGAGTGTTCCCAATGTGGCCGTACGGCACGAGGGCTCTTAGCCTGTGTTTGGGATGAGAAGTAGGAGTGCTGAGGTAGGCTGACCATGCAAGAAAGTATAGGATCCAGTCTTGTTTGGAAGGTTTTCCATGACATACTGCTCTTCTCAAATGACAGTGACTATTTATATTTTGGAAAATCTCCCAGAGGAATGAAAACTAATGACTAACTGTGACAGACAAAGAAAAAAAAAAGGAGAAGAAAAACTTGCATTTTCATAGCAAAAATCCACAACATATAAGCCAGGCATGGAATAACTGTCCTGGTTGATAACTTGTACTTACATATGAGGCTTGCTTTTGTCAAAAAGAGTTTGCCCCTTTAACTACTTTGTGTAGTTGAAGCAGAAATAAAAAAGACCTTGTGTGGGTGTCCTCATAAGTGCTTATTTTGATGCAAATTGCAACATGTTAATACATCTGCATGGGCACAGTTGTGCTCAATAAGGTTTTCACCAGCACAACCATGTCCAAAACACAAATCTTCCCACCAATGTCACTGTGTTATTGGGGGTAGCTGAGATACTTATAAGTCTGTTAAATCTAATAAGAGGTCCTTAGAGGCCATTTGGGGTTTTTTGGGGGTGTGTTAAATTACTAAATCTTGTTATTAACGCTTTTATTTTATGATTTGCTGTTTCCAGGGCACAGACAGAAGCTTGATGACTCTAAACCTAGTTTGTTCTCTGAACGCCTCAGTGATTTAGGGCGCATTCCTCATCCCAGTATGAGAGTAGGGGTCCCGACCCAGAGCCCACGGCCCTCTCTGAACTCTGCACCAAGTCCTTTTAATCCACAAGGACAGAGTCAGATTACAGGTAAGAGACAGAACCATAGGTTTGGCTTGCACAGGCAATGGTAGTAATTGCTTATGGATATTTGTGTCTCAACTGCAGTAAAAGAGGCTATTACAGAGAGATAGATGTGTTCTAAGCAAAGCTAGGTGGGAAGTGGATTTTTCTGTAGTGCTCGAAGGTGAAAATGTCTGTTTTATTTTTAAAAAAAGTCTAAAATAGTCCAAAATAGTCAATCTGGCTAAACTAGGTAGGAATCTGGTGAAATGCTAACTGCCACATTGCTCTGCCTTCTCCTCTGTATGTGCAATAATACATGTTGGTGCATATTAGAATGAACTTTTTAATTCAGCCTTTTTATTTTGCACTGGTGTTGAGGGAAGTGGCCAACATTTAATAGTCTTTGTTTTGGAATAATAATACAATCTTCTAATATGGCAGTTTCCTTCTAGCACCAGTGCTGAGCACTGTTACAATGAACAAACTGGATTATGGAGAATTCTCTGAAGGTTGCTTGTGAGGGTTGTATTCAACATTTATGATTTCATGCTAAGAGACAGGTTTCATTGTGCTGAGAAAAATCATAAAGTACTATGTGTCACAGATTGTAAGAGTGAAATAAGTCATTTAACTGCAGCTATGCCAGAAGTTTGCAACAAAATTGTGAAGCCTATAAAATTAACCAATTTTGACATTTTTCTAAATTCATAGTTGATTAAGCTTTTCAAAAGAGTTTCCAAACAACCCGTACCTAATCTTGGCTATTTCTATACTCAAAACCTGCGCTGACGCATTTGTGTCTGTCATCTGGGATGTGAAAAGGTGTAGCTCCTGACCAATTCACTCGTGAGAGCTGTTGGAGAAGTTCACCTGGATGCAAGTCCATCAGCAAAAATCTTGGCTCAATTTACTAGACCAGTTTAAAACTCAGTTTTGCTGCTATAGTTGCATCCATGCTGGGAGACCTTTGCCAATGTCAGATACCAACCAGTATTCCTTCACTGGTAAAGCACTCCTAGTATAGACATAATCTGAGTCAACCTAGGAAGATTTCTGGTTTCATGTTTCAAGTGGTTTTGACACGATACCAGCTGAAACTTAGTGGTTTTAACAAAGTGTTGTGGCTTTCTTCTTCTTTCTTTTTCTTCTTTTTTAAGTTGAACTGGTTTATTAATTTGCAGTAAGAAAGAGAAGTAAGTGAGTTAATTTGAACTCAAAACACCCGGAGAACTGAAATGAAAAAATTATTCCCATGAGCTGTGGTAAATCTCTCCCGGATCTAGAAGTCTATCTTTAACTAGTGTAAAATGTTTGTAAGATATTAAATACATCGATAGTACCTGTTACATGCTACTTGCTGCCCACCATCTTCCCAGAGCAGGTTTTTGGCTGGGCTTAGTGTTTTGTTCATTGGACATATGAAGTCAGGGCCCTCGTGCATTTCATTTTCTGGGTAAGAACTACCAAACTAAAGCCAATTATTTTTTCTAATTTACTGTCTTGTGTCTGGTGGTGTTTGGGGACATAGTTCCTGAGAAAGCAGGGGGAAAATCCAGGGCTATAATCAGCTTTTTTTCTTCTTCCTTTTGTGCTTCCATAGTTTACCTATTGTGCAACACTATATCCAAGAATGAAGGAGGGTGAAATTCTTCCTGACCCCATCTGGTGATCAGCTTATGCCCTGAAGCACGAGAACTGAGATCCCCTTGTAATTTTCTTCCTAGCTAAGTGTAACCTCATATGCTGCTCTCATTCACATAAATGCCTCTTGTAGAAAATGTTCTGCTGGGTTTGATTAATAGAGTACTTCTCTGCCTCGTTATGAATCAACAGCAGCATTTACAGGTCTGGGAGGTGAAAACTTCAGATAAGCTTTAAATAAGCCTGACTCGAAACAAAGCTGTGTGGCATTTCATAGAATCATAGAATTATCTGGGTTGGAAGAGACCTCCAAGATCATCAAGTCCAACCCTTAATCCAACACTATCATGATTACTAGATCATGGCACTAAGTGCCACATCCAGTCTTATTTTAAAAACCTCCAGGGATGGTGAATCCACCCCCTCTCTGGGCAGGCCATTCCAATGCCTGATTACTCGTTCTGTGAAGAACTTGTTTCTGATATCCAGCCTAAACCTTCCCTGGCAGAGTCTAAGCTCGTACCCTCTTGTTCTTTTGCTGGTTGCCTGGGAGAAGAGTCCAACCCCCACCTGTCTATAACTTTCTTTCAGATAGTTGCTATCTTCTCTGCAAATTTAAGAGTCAGCAGGTCAAAGTTCTACCTAAGATTTCATCCACAGAGGGAGGATGCAGTGCTGGTAGGGCAGAGGCAGGTGAGCTGGATCAAACAAGGCAGACTGATTTTCCCATTTATTATAGATGATGTGCTTTTCTTGCCTGATAAACTCATGGTCATGAGATACTTTAGAATCGCAAACTATTCTAATTTCTCCCCAAACAATGAGGACTCAGCTACTTATTAAAGTTTCCAGTGAATAAGGGGCTTTACAGTGGACTTATACAGTATTTTCCGTGTTCTTCCCCAGTCTTGTCTCCTCCTCAGTTTAGAAAAGCCAGACAACCATCCCTCAAAGTCTACTGGTAGCCCTCCCATTTAATAAAGTGGTTAGTGTGAGCATGTTCCATCAGTGTGAGCTCTGTGAGTTGCTCTGGCTTCCCTACAAGGCTTTTTGGTGCTCTTCAAGACGTTGATTGTAATCTGTAAAGCTCCATATGCTTTGATGTTCCACCAGTGCCCTTTGCAGATAGTTCCTCTGAGTTGTTCTGGGATAAATGGATGCTCATTGCCACACGAAAGGTGCCGAGGAGAGACAAAGTCAATGCTGCAGATGAGGCACCTCTTTGATCAGGTTTTAGGTGATCCTGGGAAATAGCTAAACATCCGCCTGTTCAGTGTGGTAGTAGGGAGTGAGCCATTTGGGCCATCCATCTCCACCGGTTCTGTTGTTGTGGTGTGATATTCTCTGGGAGTTGTCCACACGGTCACTGGGCTGGTATGGCTTGAGTATGAATTAAAAGGAGAATAGACCCTTGTCCAAAACCAAGGACTTCTTAATTACCTTTATTGGAATTAACCAAGCATTCCTTTACAAATACCTTTGGCTTTTAATCTTTTTACCTAGCAATTTAGGGAAAATAATTAATTCCTAATAACTTTAATATTAAATGCTGGTTTCCTACAACAAAATCTGTATTATTGCTAGTAAGCACATAAACTGTTTTTGTTTCATTCCACTTGAGGTCTTGTATAGCTATTGCATGATTAAACAGAAATAATATTTAAAGCCCGGCAGCACTTTGGGGTTCACTCTTATAATTCTTTTCTCTGTCTGGGTTGTGTTTATTTTCCTAGAGTATCAGAGTACGGGTTTTACAAATCATGGCACAGTCCTAAAGCTACTACAGGGCCGGGCTGTGGCAGAACAAGGCACAGAGTTGCCCTTATTCAACATGGCATTTTAACTAGGATTCTGCAAAAGCAACATGGAAGGGTCATTAAAAAACAAATCGTCCAATAAGCAGAGGCCTTTGCTGAGGCAATGCAGATTCAATTTGGACCCTGCTTGCTGCCCATAAATCAGGGATCCTGTCTGTTCACATTTGGGTACTGGTATATTTGCTTTTTTATTTTTTTTTCCCCTCTCCCTAACGGCACTCGCACAACTTGCTCACGTATCCGATTACGTTCCCATTCAGACACAGAGCTGTTGCATCAGTGGTTCAGTATGAGAGGAGGAAAGCTGTGTTTTTCTAAAACGCAACCGGTGAGGATTAGCTTCTACCAGCCTGGAAAAGCCACGGGTGTAATGGCAGGAATGTGGTCAGCGTGAGGATCCTGGCGGCTGGGCTGCGGGGACTGCGAAGTGGGAGTTAAGTGAGGTTTCATGCTCCATCACCACTGTGGCACCGTCTGATCTATAGGCAACCTGTGACTTTCAGCACTGAAATAACAGCACTCAATAGCAGGTCCCATGAAATCCTTTTTTTCCCTTTTCCTCTTCCCTTCCCCTCTCCGTGCACTTCAGCAAAATTATGCTTCAGTTTCTCATCATTTTCACTGTTGTAGAAAGGAGATTTAAAGACTTTATTGCTGGCTTACCTGGAAGTTAGTGCAGGGACCCATCTCTGCTGGCAGGCAGGGGCTGATTTCATGGGCAACCTAAACTGAGGCTGCTGGGAAGACCAGGGTCAGAAAGCACCTTTGACTCTCAAGTGGAGGATGAGGATGTTACCCGCTGGGCCCTCTATAATTCCCCCCGTTCAAGACTTGCAGGCAGTGGGCTGAATGCTGTGCTTTTACAGAGGCACAGAGAAGGCAGAAAGCCGTGCTCAGGTTACCCTCGGCTCTGGATCTGAAGCTGTGCAGTATCTGCCTCAAAGACCAGTCTCTGTTCTCCAAGACCATCAGCTGCAGGACAGGTTTGAAACCGAAACTGTAGCTGTTATTAGCCTGGCACTATGCAAGTGCCCTGTCAGAGGCTGGCTGTGTTTTACCTGGAACCAGCAGCACTTTGAAGTACTCACCAGTTTGTAGTTTGCTGCCCATCAATTTGAGAGCACATCAGGCAAAGTACATGGTTGCCTGGAACAGATAATTTAATAGCTTATAGAGTAAATTATGCCTTCAGCCCTCTGTAATATGGAATAAAAGCTACAAGACTCAGTAGATAAGGTGATGGTGTTGAGGTTTTTGCTGCTCTGAACACAGGGTGGCTGCAGTCTGCTGTATTTTATACAAATCGATTGCATCCTTCATGTAGCTGGCGAGTTGCCGTTGTCAACCTCCATTTAGTAAAACTTGTGTCCCTCCTATTAAAGTATTCTTTTAACTTCCCCCACGCACACTTTTTGCAAATTAGTTGCCCTATTGCCAGGACTTGTTCAGTTTTTCTTTCTTTCAGAAACACAGGGTGGGGGAAGAAATGGTTTTAGAGGTTCTTCAGGCCAAAATCTGGTCTCAGTTGCGCTTGTGTCCATTGGGATGTAACTCCATTGGATTTGTCTTCATTGACTGAACTGGGCAATCCAGGTCAAGCGCTGGAGTTTTAAAGATGCCTAAGAAATAGTCAAAGAAGAGAAGGATGTTGCATTTTTGATGCTTTTGTTTTGCTGGGGTGGAGTAGTGTTACAACAATAATTGGGTTATTCATGCAGAAAATCATCTTGGCTTCGTTAAGATCAGAAAAAAGGATAGTGTTTTCTTTAAATGTTTACCAAAGATAGCTCCAGAGAGCTTGTTGTTCAGTATCAGCTGTACAAGTAATGCCAGCAGCAGCCAGTGCTAGGGCTGATGGCTGAATTTAAATCAGAGCGGTTTTGCAAAGTGTCATCACGCATGCGACATTGGGACCTTATAGATGGTGCGCCAAGGATCTCTGAGCCTATAATCGTGCTCTGATCTTGTAACTCATCTTGGGAAATGGGAAATAGATTTTTTTTTCCCTACAGTGAATCTAAGCACTTCATAACGCAGTGCCAAAGCAGTGAAAAATCTCGTTCTTCAGGGCTATTTACAAGTTTTTCCTTCTCTCCATTGACACTTTGAACATTTCCATTGAAGGAAGAGAAGTCATATTCCTGAAAATCCAATGTCATTGGTGGGAGAATGGATCACAGGGCATTTTTTGTTATTCTTTCTTGGTTTTTTTTGTTTATATAGTGTGTTCAAACAATTTTTTAAAACTACTTGTGGTCCATTAAACATTGATGACCTTTTTCCATTGATGCAGTCAATCACAGACCACAAGGGTTAAGAACTGTGTATATTTCCCACTGACTGTAAGTTTAGCAGTAAACCCTAGACACAAAATAATTTGCAATACTTAATATTTCCTGGTTCGGCAAGGTTTACCTGGCAGTGCAAACAAGATGGAGTTGTTTGTGCATTAGTTTAGACCTCACCCTGCTGACTTGTTTCAGCCAAGCTGTGCCCGGAGCTTCTTAGCATACACACGATATGCCCAATTGTGAATGGATATGCTGAAAGCCACACTTTTCTTCACACCCACACAGGCGTAGCAGAAATGTTTACAAAAGGAGGACTGTTCTTAGTAATCACTCCAAAATTTTCAAGTGCAAATGCCAACTGAAAGTGGCCGTCTGCCTACTTTGCTGTCATTGAACAGTCTGCTAGCCCTTCCCCATGGCTGTTGTGCAGGAAGATGGGGGCTTTCCTCTGAACTGTTCACTGTATTTTTATAATAGTGTTTTCCTTACTTTTAGAAGGATTCCTTTAGGGAGGGAACCACATTCATTCTACATCAGAACTCTGAGGTTTCTCATCTGTTCTGGGCTTTTCGTGATTGGGAAGATGTATTGTGCCTGCAGAGCACATGGTTCTTCAGGTGCTTCAGGCACAAAGCCCCGGGCCCCAGAGACCTGTTGGGACACGCATGAGCCCACCAGCCAGAGCAAACAGGGAAGCTGTTCTTTGGTGTAGGAGGCCAAGGAAGACTTCTTACAATTCTGCTTGTAGCTTCTTCCCTGCTAGTCTCTGCTAAGTAGCCACTTCACCCTTTCCATGCCTGAGAGAGGAGGAGGTGACCATCCTAAGGACATTGTTGTGCTTTCTTCAGAAGCATCTCCATGGATCAGCCTGGAAGTGCCGTTCTGGCAGCTCGCACCTCCCCATGCTGCTCCCAGCATCCTCCTTCCCCTCAGGAAGTTTGGTTTGGTGACATGTGGGACTAGAAGAGGTGAGATTGTTGGGCCTCAGCAGCCAAAGTCTCTGCTCCAGCAGCGTTGCAAGGAACATCTGTTGGTAAAACCAAATGGTACCACATGAGACCCAGCTGCACATTTGCTTTTGAGGACTAGACAGGGCAGCTTTGCACTCTGCTGTGCCAATTTTTCTCTGGGGATTGGGCAACACTGCTGACTGGTGACGTTTACCCTGCGATCTAGCTGGTCACCTTTGACTTGGCAAGGCAAGGATGTTTCCCTGCTCTCTCCTCAGTGCAAACTTTGGCCCCTATCAGTCAGCAGAGGCTGGTTTTAGGGCATTTCCTCTAGGATCTGGTGAAGCTCTTACCTTCACTTTCCCGTTTCCTAATGGGCCAAAGATAACCCTTGAAGCCAGTCAGCCCCAAGGCAAAATTCCGCACCCTGCCTTGACCAAGACCTCAGCCATACCTTGGTGTGGAGGAATCACAGTAACCCTCCAGCCTGGGATATTATGACCTTCTTATCAGTCAGTGAGCTCTGATGCATCATCTAATGTTTGATATGGTTGAGCATTTTCCTCCTTATTGTTTCCTGTTCCCTAAGAAGACGTGATCTCATTTCCCTGGAGCTGAGTTCCTTGCACTCTAGTTTCAGAGCGGCTGGAGTTTGCACCCAAATGTCGGAGTTGAAAGCTTCCAGCCATGATAAGCACCGTATTTTGTGAGTGAGGTACTCTGACAGTGCCTGCATCTTAAAGAAATGACCAACTGAATATGCTATATAATTATTGTCCTTAAATTTAGATACAAATTGCATTAAATGGCTGTTGGATGAGTTACCCAAGTCCAACAGGAGATCTGCTTCAGGCCAGAAGCAGTTAAGTCACAGCACAGTGCCTTCACTAACAGTCTATCCTCTTTTTTCTCTTTCTCTAAAATTCTTTCCGGTGTAGTGCGTCACAGTATTGGACTCAGAGAGAGCTGAAATTAAATATGTATCTCTAGAGAAGAAATGTGGTATTGTCACTCTGAGGTTGGGATGAACTATGGAAGCTGTGTATAAATTTAAGCTAGATATCATAAGAATATTTGATATATTTTTGGGTCAACTGATGGTCCATCAAGCTTCATATTCTGCCTCTCACAGTGCAGTATGAGATATTATCTTGAAAGACCACATGAACCTTTGAAAGACCACTTTTTTGCCACTCATCCTTCTTGTGTGCACACAGGCATTCCCAGGATGTTAGGTGTAAAACCAAGTCTAGCATGTGTGTTCAAAGTGTTAAGGGTGTCAGAGATGCTCAAGATCTTCTCATGCCATGGGGACTGCACTACCAGAAGTGGCATGAACCTCCAGAAGGCAGCTCCTTTCCTGAGGTTTTCACCATCTTAGACCAAAATTCTGTAAAAACATACTCTGCTGTGATTTTCTTTCTCAGCCTTTACTTGCTATGTGATTTCCTTCCAAGCATGGGAGGTGACCTAAAACTAAAACTTTAAGGGACTCTATTTTGGATTCGGAAGCAGAGATTGGAGTCTGAAGAAGCTTGGATTTGAGCTTGTGCTCCTGACACATCATTAATTTTAAGATTGTTTTCCCAGCAAGCCTAGGCTTTCCATTCCCAGTTGAAGATCATTTACCATTGAGTGGAATGAGGCAGAGAAATATGTCGATATCAGATATAACAACGAGCAGTCAATCACGTTTGAACATGCGCCAATCTATGCAACCCTAGCCTTGAAATTGCTAAAACAAAGAAGTTCATTGCATTTAATGATCAAGTGTCCTTTGGATTTCTGAGGAGTATATGTTAACCATTTATATTACTCAGCTCTAATATGAGTGGCAAACTTCAGGAAAATCCTCTTGAAATTAGATTGGAATTTTTTTTTTTTTTGGTATATATATATCTGTAGAGTTGTTTTGCTTCAAGGAAGTATCTGCTTTCCAGACATCTCTTCAAACAAATCATGTCTGAACATAAAAAATAAACACATAATAGCTGAAACTACAAGGTTTTGTGGTGTGAAAGTGCAGGGAAAGGAGTTAAAAAAGGGGGAAGAAAAATGAATTTCCTGAAAAGTGCCTTTGCTTATGCTATGTGGCTGTCACATTATTGCTGTCTACAAAGTAAGGTCTTAGCACACTTCTCTAATACAGCAATTCTCCAAATTGAGTGGACCTGATGTACTTCACTGAAAATACTGAGGAGGATTTGGAGGGATGTGCTACAATTTCTGTGAGTCAGTTCAGAGACAGTTTTGTGTTTATCATGCAGTGCCCAAAACAAACTTTGGACTTGGAAGTGCTTTGTTTTTATCAATGTAAAGACATAAAAATAATAATTTATGAGGCATTCAGTGATATCTTTATCACCACATATTAACTGAGAGCAAATGGTTTGTAAATCCAAACAACAGTGCGTAAAACTAGGTCTCCCTCTCTCTCACTCAGTGCAGTCTGCCAGTGCTTCAGCAAAAAATAAACTATATTTATCCTTAAGATCATTTCCTCCAGAGTGAGCAGTAGCAAGTACATCAAAAGGCATCATTAGCTTCTGATAGTTATCCCAAACCATTTGGTTTCATATTGTCATAATTGAGGTGACTGTAGGTAATTGGGCCAGCATCCAAATGTGACATTTTTGGACGGATGCTGATAAGATTAATGACATTTTCCTTCTTGGATAGTATTTTCAGCACTGAAAACACTACTGTGAAATGTTTGAACTGGATAACAAATTGAAAGGCATGCCAAGTGCTGGATATAAAGTCTCCCCACCTCTGAGTCCACTTCCTATGCTCAGTCTCGTCCTTGCTGTCTGCTTGTCTGCCTGGATCCTCAAGGACTGGCAAGTCCTGGTATAAAACGCCGTTAGACCTGAATAAGAAACACCAGGAATTTGCAGCACAGCTGCTAGATCTTTTAAAACTCTGCTCACTGCTCTGTTCATTTTCCCCCAAAATTGTTGCAGGGAGGGAATAGCACAGAGTGAGGCCTGAAGGGGTTGAGTCCTAGAGAAGCAGGTCTTGTTTCATTGCGTTCTCATTCATTATAGCACCGGTATGCGTACATTCAATAATCCCTCCTCTTTCAATTATGCTGTTGATGCTGTAAAATTGTTCTTCCTTTTTAAAAACAGTTCTCTTTTTTTATTTTATTTTTTGTTTTTCCTAGACCCCAGGCAGGCACAGTCATCCCCACCATGGTCCTATGATCAGTCTTACCCATCCTACTTGAGCCAGATGACTTCACCGTCCATTCACTCTACAACTCCCCTGTCCTCCACTCGAGGCACAGGACTTCCAGCCATAACCGATGTGCCCAGACGCCTCTCAGGTAAAGACTGTGTTTTGCCTAAAGCAATTATTTAGATAGGAACAGGACTGGCAGAGGCTGCCTCCGTGGCCTCAGACAATTCTTAACAAGAAGAGCAAAGCTCTATCCGTGATAACAGTGTTACTGAATGGCAAGTGCAGGTTGAACTCCCTCTTTTTCAAAGTGGAAGACCTGCTTTATTGCTCTGAGCATGTATTATTTGAATGTCTCTAGGTCCTTTTCAGATCAGACTATTTTCAATTATGAACCTGATTCTATGAACAAATTCTCTTTTTTTTCCTCACAAGAGGATATTTACTTGCAAGTTTTAAAGTAATTGTGATATTCTCTATTTTTTGGTGCTTTAATTTTGTGGTGTGTGTGATGTTAGGCATCCTGACAGATAGATGCCTTTATTTCTTCCATAGTTAAGGCTAAGGTTCATTCTCCCATGTTTCAATCCAGTAGCTCAAGAAAGCCTATTTCCTTAGTTAATGTGTACTTAAGATGCTTATCAGAAACTAGCTGAGTCACTTTAGGGTAAAGACAGATAGGACAAATTGTGCTTTGGAATGATGCAGGAGAGAGGAAATAGGTTTAGGAGCATAGACAAGACAGCAGCGAGGAACTGAGACTTTTTTTTTATCAAATAAATGTACATTTACATACTGTGCAGTTGGTCTCAGTGATAAAACCATCTGTGTGAAGTAATCTGATTGCCCCAAAGTAAGGTAGAGCCTGTCATGGCGCACAAGCACCTTGTGTATCTTGCCAAAAATGAGGAACCTTAGGGGAGGGAGGCTCAGTATTAAAACTCCAACCTTGCAAGTGTGGAAATATTAGCAGCGTATGCCAAAAAAGCATGTGTAATGTAAAGACAGCCTTTATGATTCATTAATGAAAACCAAAGAATCAGCCTTATTACATCTATTTTTGCATGTTTGCAAGATATTATTATAATCTTGGATGCTGCTGCCATACACCTGTTTGACTCGCAGCCAGGTAAATTTCTTGCTGTCGTGTTTTCCCCTTCCACCAAGCTCATTGCTCTGGAAATGTTGATCACTCCGCTGAGCTGCATCACTGACAAGCTGAACCTCAGCCAGCAGGCGTGTAGGATTTGATTAGCATAGACTCCTTGATTTCTTGCATCTTGGAGGAGGGAAGCTTTGTTTCTCAAACAAACAGCTGCGAAAACCTCTTCGGTCCTAGAGCACTCTGCCTTCTCAGAGATGCCAAACGAACGTCTCCGTGTGGGTGAGGGTTGGAGGGTAGTGGAGCAGGTTCCTGCGGGCTCTTCGTGCAATGCACTGACTTGGTTCCAACAATTTGATTGCCTTGATGCTGAGGAAATGCTGGCTTTGGCCTGAAACAGGTTCCCTTTGAGTTGGAGCCTCCTGATGGTCTGTGTTGTCGAATGGGTTATTTTTGCAATTGTGCCCCCAGCAATACCTCCAGGAGAGGCTCGGCTGGGACTGTGGCAGCTGTACCGCGTGTACTTGCCCTGCAGCCCTTGCTTGTCTTTGTGTATTCAGACGTGAGTGCCTGGCATGTGGGCACAGGCAGAATGACTAAAAGACCTGGCTGTGTACATGATGTGGCCACAGACTGAACTTTTCTGCTGTGCTCTACAGTCGGTTGCCTTCACGCTTCTTGCCCTTCATCTTTTGGGGGCTCAGCCGACGCCTCTGCAGTGCTCTCACCTTTTCCCAGCATGGGGATCTTGCTTCCAGTTATATTCAACATTGAAAAAGGGGACTTTGATCTTCTACAACAGCCAGAGGTTGTCTGCAGTGTTTGCTGGCATTCAGAAACATAGGACAGCATTCCAGGGTGGAGGACGAGCTCCGACTTTTAGGCTGCAGGGAGACATGTTGCAGCCCCCAGCTGTAAATCCTGCAGTTTCGCTTAAGGGTTTCTAGCTAGCAGTGCTACAGGGAAGAAAGGCAGAATCCAGCTCCTTTCCTGTATAAATAGAGAGAAAAATGCAATTTTAGAGCTGTGCATTACAGCAACCGGTTCATCCCGCACACTTGGAGAAATACTAATCTCCACCCGGTTAGTGGACACATCTTTCAGAGGAGAATAAAGCTTTGATGGGGGAAAAAAATCACTGCTAAGAAACACTAAAAATGTTTGAAAACTTCAGGCACCTCCAGTGCATGCGGGACAGATTAGAGCTTTACAAGGTCTTAAATAAAAAAACCCTTTGCTTCCCGATACAGTGGCAGAAAACTGATTATCAAGGCTGTTAAAAGTATACAAGGTAATTTTAATGAATGCCATATTTACTACTTGTTGCTTAACATCATGCAGGAGGAAAAATGGGTAAAACTTCCCCCTTAGGCCTTGGATTTCACACCTACAGACCTTCCTACCTGTCACAAGTTCTTATCATCTAGCCTTTCCACAGGCCTCCGTGGCTCTGCATTGACCACTACTTAAGTTGTGCTCTCCCAGATGTTAACAATACACTACCTAATAAAGCAGTGTGTCCTTCAAAAGAGCAGTTACTGGTTGTATTACCCTCAAGAGCTATTTTTGATGGTAATCCCACGACCAGAAATACATCCATGGCCAAAAAATGGTATTCCTCCTCGTCCTGGGATGGGTGCATCTCTTGGTGATAAGGAATCCTGTGTTTCCATCCCAGATCAGGTTGAACATCGGAAGAGGCTTGGGGCTAATGGCAGGAGGTGTTGGGAGACTGCCACAGCAATTTGTGCAGTTCTCCATCCCATGGGAGAGGGGAAGAGGGCAACAGGCTCCAGCACCGAGGAGTTATTCGGATAGGCTGGGGTGATGTGGCTGAACTGTTCGTGCCAGTATCTATACTGATTTCTTTTCATATCTGAAATGTTTGTGTGTGTGCTGTAGGCATGTGCAAATGAGTGCCCATGGCTGTCGCACTTCAAGTAGTCCTCTTTTATTCTCCAAATGGGAACTAGTGCTGTATTTGCAGTGTTGTATAACTAATTAATGATGTCACACATATTTGAGCAGTATTCAACAGCAACAGCTGAAAAGCAAAGCAAAAAAAGTATTATCTGGCCATCACTCATGCAACTTTTGAACAAATAATCTCTCTGATGCATGAGTCTCATGTTCATATCAAAAATAAATAAAAAATAAGCTCACGGGGCCATGCAATTGACTTATTGCACCAACTCAGTTGTAAAAGGAGCAGGATGCGCCATATTTTATTAAAATATCTGTCTTCTCAGACTTCCCCAGAAGACAGTGAAAGTTGGTGGCCTGGCAGATTAATACTCTTAATTAAACAATATTGTAGTGGAAACCATGGGAATATATGAACATGGTCATTTTGGAGAGAGTTTTGCCTGAGGGACGTAGTCATATTACATGATTCATAGTGAATGCACTCAGTGTTTGTGTCCTGTGCATAACCATAGTGCATGTGGGATGGGGAGCAGGAGTGTCTATTATGTAATTAATGTATATGATTCATAAAAATACATATCACAGCCATTTTACGTAAAGCTTTGGGGCTGATCCAGCAAATCCTCATCACATGCAAGGTTCAGAACAGGGAGTACAGGTAGGGTTGTTCCGGCAGTCACAAGAGGGCTGCTCTGAAGCAGGCGAAGGAGGTTTGGGTATAGATGTCCCCAGGGTAAACATCTGTGTCTGAGACAGTCACCCTCAGTACCCTTTTGAGTCCATGGGGACAAACTGGCATTTACAGAACTTGGCCAGTCTGCAAATGAGCTGTACTGGTCCCTAGCAGCACCCTGGAAGAGCCTGTTTGTCTCCATGGGCTCTAAAGCAAGCCTAGATGAGTAGTTCAGGTATAGGCACGTCGGATGTGATAGTCTGCCTTGGTGAGGTGATTTAAGAGAAAATTTAACTGTCCCATAAATATACCCATATCACAGTCTTGCTACACTTCAGTCCTGGTTTAACCCTGCCTCACCCTGAACTCTACCTGCTCTGTGGTTGCAGGATTTGAACTGGAATTTAATTTTGTTGAGAAACTGAGAAGGAAGGTGGGGAGACTTCGTCTTCCCCTACGCTTTTCCTGGACCTCCTCACCCTTCTGCCTAAATGCTCATGTCTTGCTTTTTGCTTCACCTTTGAGAGAAATTTGTGAGGTCAAGGTCTTAAGATGTTGGAGGATCAGTCCTGCAAGTGTAACGTGAACATGTTCAGTGCTGGCTGTGGAAGAGCCTGCCTTACACAACTGTGCTTGACAAATGTCCATAGGACAAAGAAAAAATTAAAACTGAAGCTAAACAGCAGGACAAGTCACCAAACCTACATTTTCGAGCTCCACACTCACACTCTTTGCAGATGATAGTTGTCCTTTGGGGAGATGTTCTTGTGTCCTACATGCTGGAGTTCGAGCAGCATGCAGGGTGGATTTTGTTGTCTTTATCTTTACTGTGTCATTGAATAGGGGCACGCTGAGATAGATGAGGGGCGCACTGAGATAGATAGATAGATGAGGGACATGCTGGTATAGATGAGGGGCATGCTGGTCAGCCTCTAAACAAAAGAAGTTTGCAGACCTATCCCTGTGAACTAAAACGGCCAGAAAATAACATCTTTACCAATAATAGGGCCTGGGCTGTTAAACACCAGGATTGTCAAATTGTCAGCAAGATTGGTTTTGAGCAGGGTTGGACAGCACCTCCCAGGCAGGTCCCAGCTGTGATTTGAAAATTAGTAGAGTCCCAAACCCATTCCCATGGGCAGCTCAGAGCAGCCACCTCGTTGTGGAGGATAAAAGGATTTAATATCACAGCTGTGGCCAGACCATCCTGGCTGGATTTAGAGCCAGAGAATGGGCCTTGATGCTGGGCTGTTTGCTAGTTTGAGTGTAGCCAACCTTTGCCATTAATTTGTTGCACTCTGTAGATATCAACACGTTGTTTTGGATCATCCAGGACCTTCATCAGATATTGAATTTTAAGAAATGTTCCTGTTCTCCCAGCTCACTGAGGGCTGGCAATAATAAATGCAGCTCTGCGAATGCCATGCCCTAATCAGTGACAATACTGTTCCTTTACACAATTTAATTTTCATTCTTGTAAGCCTACAAACTTTAAATTTAAAAAAAACACATATAATGGAAGCAGCTCCAGCTGAATCTCTGGATTTACTGTTTGTGTGTTAAGGAGAAAGTGGCTCACTGCAATGGGCTGTTTATTCTTGAGGTCCTCCACTGGTTGTTATCTTGGTTCCTAATCCTGAATGTGAGTTGCTTTGGATTTTGCTTAATATCGTGCACATTTGTCATCTTTGTAATAAGGATTTTCCCATTTGAGGGGGGTTTGGTGTTTGAAGAATATTAACATTAAAAAGAAAAATTGTTTTTCTTCTTCTAAGGAGCTCAGAACACTTTAAAGCTACTAAGTAAAAACCTTGGTCATGTGAAGTAGCTATTCCTGCATCCTTTTATTCCTACTAACTTCATTAAATGTTGTGGGTAATAAGTGCATTTCAGGATGGGGGCCCTTAGTAAGAGAAGGCATTAGTGCTGTCTCCAAAATACGATTCCTTTCCTCTTTTCATGCTCTGGGACACAGAGAAATGGTTAATACTGGGTATTGCCAGCACTGGCCTTGGTGTTAGCAGCTCCTGAAATGAATGAGCAGTTCACGCTTCAGCAATATTGTCTCAGGCTCTTGGCAAACCCAAGAAGCCAACTGTGTTTCTGGTACGCTCGCTACTCTGTGATGTTTTTCTTGGTGACTATAACAATTTTCACTCTGTCTTCTTTTTTTTTTACAAATGGAAGCTGAAAGGCTCAAGGTTGTCTCTGTCTCCATTTCTCCTAACTAATTTCAATGCTTTCCCTGCGACGCGGCACTGAGTTAAGGCAAAGTAAAGAACTTGAGGGAGCTTGGGTCTTCAGAAACAACCCGCTCATTTTGCTGCCCTCCCTAAACTTCTAGCTTGTCCTTTTTTTTCATTATTTTTCAGTGGTGCTATTTATTTTGTTTACCACAGGTTTTCCATTTTTAGTTTCCTGCCCACTTGGTGCCACCTGGGAATCTCAGCACCTTGGCACTCGTCTGCTGGGTTTCAATAGCAGCTTCTCTGCCGAGTAGAATCTCTCATTGGAGTAATTGTCTAGAAGATGCGTTGCATGAGCCCTACCTCAAGGACGAAGGCCAAATTTTTCTAGCGTGGGTGGCCTCAAATTAGGCACCTATACCCATATTTAGGTGGTAAAACAAGCGGGCTGATTTTCAGACGTTTGAATATTATAATGCGTGTCTTTAAGCCCTTTCATTTACTTAAAACAGCTGCTGGGAGAGGAAATAACAGGAAAAATGAATGCAGAGGAAAAGAGTTTTATTCCTGAAATAAATTTTAAAAAATACTGAAAAGAAACAAGTGGAATGTTTTTAAATGGAATAAATTTGTTGCTGATACAGACAGGAAATAGCACTCTCAAATATATGTGGATATATAGATATATTTTTATCTGAGTTCTTTTTTTTGCAATGTGTTTTATATTTAGGACACATATCAAGGTTTGCATCTGTTTCCAGAACTTGCTGCTAACAGTTAGTAATGATGCCAAAACATACTTAAGTTCCAGCTTGAGACCAAATGATATTCAAGGCTCTTTTTTTTATTACTAATTTAGGGTCTGATATTAATTAAGGAAATTTTCCATAAGTGCCAGGCCTTTTCTGAAGAACTCATTAAAATTATATTAACTTAAACCGGAATCACAGTCTGAGCATGTTTTGTAATGATTATTCTTACTGACTCTGCTGGGTTTTGTAAACAGAATGCTAATTGTTAATGGGGCAACCGGGTGCTCGATTCCAGACTTTCAAAGGGCCAGATCCTGAGCCATTACCTAGATGTGTGCTCCCAATAAAGTCAATAAGCTCATAACAGGAAGGCTGTGGGACTGAATTCTTTGTTTCATCCTTGTGCAAGGGCGTATGATGATTTCTCCGTTCCCTCAGTGGAATCACCAGTGATTTTTTACCTAGGATGGAGCCAGCAATGCTGGCTGATGCAGGATCACGTGCGTTCTGATACGGAGAGGGACTCGTCTCCATATATGAAGCTATCTGGTGCATATGTGCATATAAGGGTGATCAGGATCACTTATTTTGCCCTCAACTCTCTGTGGCCTTGAGTCTTTGTTGAGTCTTTTGATTAATTGTGCAGAGAGAATTTAGGAAATGTCCCATTCCTGGAGGTGTTCAAGGCCAGGCTGGATGAGGCTTTGAGCAGTCTGATCCAGTGGAAAGCGTAGCTGCCCATAGAAAGGAGGTTAGAACTTCATGGGCTTTAAGATTTAAAAAGCCCAATTTTGTGAATCTTGCACTGAAAAGTACAACTTGAGAGGAAAAAACTGCTTCACGGGTATTGGTGATACCGGGCTGGTTCTGAAGGAGAAAGTAAGACCCGTGCAAGTGGCTCAGGCTTTCTCTGGTTGTACAAAAGGAAACAAAGTAGGCAGCGAATGAGAGGAAGATGAATGAGATAAAATGAAGGTGTGCAGCTCCACGTGGCTCATAAAGGATGTTATTAAGAGTGAAGGAACTATTTTGTATGCATAAAAGGAGGGTATTTGGGGACGCTAATCTGCAAATCTCTTAATATTTGCTTTCAGACTGACTCAAAAAGAGTGAGGGAAGGTATCAAAGCAGGCAGTACCTTCCTGAGCATGGGACAGGTTCCCAACTGGGCGAGACCCAACTCTGCACCCATGTGATGCCTGATGGTGCTTCTGTGTCCAAGGAGTTTTTGTGGAAGGGAAGGATTTTTAGGAATGGTGAAGCTTCGTCTATGAAGCTCAGGGGAAAATAATTTGGTATAAGAAGCTTTCCACAGATATATCAGTTCATAGGATATTGATACCTTGAAGCCCATGTGATCATCTGCTTTGAACGCATCTGTAAGATTTCCCCACATTTGCTCTCACTTGAACCTAAGGATAATGTTTCAGAAAAAAAAGAAACAACAAACCAGCAAAAACTCATTTGGTCTTCATTTAAAAATGTCCGGGGAAGCGAAATCTGCCACAGCCTTTGGTTACAGATACTAATTAAGCTCGCTTTGGAAATTTGGGTCTTATTACTAGTCTGAATCTGTCTAACTTTAGTTTCCACTTATTTGAACTTGCTGTAACTTCGTCTGCCAGATTGCAACACAAATTTTTTATTTCTGAGGTTCAGATGGGTTCCTGCGGCGGTAACAGATGCACTAAGGAGGTGGGTAAGAAAGGAGGTTGCTGAGGTGAGTGTCAGGGAGATGGCAGAAGCCACAGGGAACTGAACACTGCGAGATGCAGAACTGGATTGTCTTGTGAGAAGGCTGGAAGAGCACCGTGCAAAAATATTTTGATTGTTAAGTTTGCTGAGGGTTCACTATGATATATCAAATAGGGGAAGTTCCTTTCCCTAATCAGACAAATTCCTCTGGTATCTGCTGAAAAAGAGTTATTTTTTGGTTGAGTTACTAGTGGGACTCTACTTTTCCAATCAACCTGAAAAAACAGACTGAGAAAGGATTTTTCAGTGACTTTGTGGGCTTCTGCAATTCCTTTAGGAGTTTTTCTGCTTTTGTTTTTGCCCAATTGTGAAGTTCCTCCCATTGTTTTTCTTAACAAAATGAATTTAATTCCTCACCCACTACCCTAGATGGAGATACAAGATACGCATTCTCCCCTGGTTTTCATACACTGTTTAACCTCGTGTTTTAAGAAACACAACTATAGTCACAGAGGCTTTTTCTTCCAGGTTTAGTTAGCTTTTTCTCTGTTAAAAGCAAAGAGAAGCCTGCAGCTCAGAGCTCAAACTGTAGTGCTGTTAGGTAGCAGACACCCAACCAGAGCAGCCTCTTTGCTCTCCGTGTTCATAATTATTCCATGGGCTAATTTGCAAATTGAGTTGAAACCCTGGGGATTGCTTGGACCCGGCAATGCTCTCATTGCATGAAGAAGTTTAGTTCTGGCAAAAGAGGTATCATACGCTTAATGCAGAGAGTGTTGTGATGTTTTAAAGGTGCATATGGAGGAGGAGAGTCAGTGTGCTGTGTCTTCAACCCTGTCTGGCCCATGACACCTCCAAGCTTCCTGATCATTTTTCCTGAAAGTCTCTCTAACCACCCACTTGACCTTCTGTCCTGGCACCTGTGGACATTTGCTGTAATATGTTGTTTTGTAATACAGAAGTACGAAGTGTAAGCAGCCGGAGAAAGCCTCTTTGGACTCTTGGGAGAAAGGGGAACAATCATGCTGAGAGAAGAGGAGCACCATTGGAGAAAAACAACCTGAGGGGATTTAAAACAAGGGCCAATTCTGAAAACAGATACAGAGGTAGAGCATCTCATGTCGGTCTTTCTGCCTCTCAGTATCCCGTTTCTATAGCGGTGAGAAGTGGAAGTTGGTGTGCTTGGATTAGGAGCAGTACCTGCAAAGCCTCTTTCATTTAGCTGAGATGAGAAGTTCCTACACAAGCTCTCGTGATGCCACCTGCATGGTTTCCACTCGTTATTTCTAACGGTTGATTGGGCTATCGCTGTCTGATCCATAGGCATCAGTGCTTTTTTATGCCCTTTTCTATTAAACAAGCAATGTGTAGAACTGACTGAATATTAATTATGAAGCTGGAAGCTGAAGGTATGTCCACCTTGTTTTAGTTTATGTAATTGGGGGCTTGCTTGGAAAACAGGATTACAGCACACATACAGGACCATCATTTTAAGGTGAACAATGTCTTTAAAAACACAGCTTATGTATTTAATTGTGTGCTGAAGTTATGTTCTGAGTTGCGTTGAAAGCTGAATGTGGAATTGAAAGATTTCCACAAACTGGAGATCAGTCGCCTTGGCAGTCCCCTTGACGCGGCTTCGCGTGAGGTTTTGACTTTCACTGGAGCACCCAAGTTTGGCTGCTGCAGGCGATGCGGTTCAGTGATCAAAGTAATGGTTGTATTTGTGAATAGCTAATGGGCCTTTGCTGGAATCACTGCTGACCACGCGATAGGCAGCGGCTGCTAATATTGTTTGTATTGCGGTAGCGTCTGGAAGTCCAATCCCGTTGTGCTAAGGACTATAAATTAAAGAAGAGGAGAAAAAAAAAGAGATTAGCACTGTCCTTTACGAATTTTCACTCTTAAATACAGTACAACTGACTATAAGATGTACAACAGAATACAAGAGGGAGCTGTGGAAATATGAAGAGAGCCAGCAAGGTGATGGCAGTGGCTGCAGTGAGCACGCGTGAACGAAGTGCAGGGAACAATATTTGAAGGAGGGTACTGAGATTAGCTCTGTGGCTCTTTACCTCCTCTCAGGCTTCAGGAACAGCAGGAAAGAAAGCACAAAGCTGCCTTTTACGGCTTGCAATAAGAGGCAAGCAATGTTGGTCATCATTCTATGATTCTATGATCCTATGATCATCGTCATTGAAAAATCTGAGTGAGGAAGATCAGCCCCACCAGGTTACACCATGGGTCCATCCCAGACCTGTCACTTCTCAGCATGCCCAAGAGTAGTTTCTCGGTTCCCCTGAAGTATAAATTGAGAATATATATATTCCCAACTTGTGGTATTTCCAAAACTGGAGGTTTATATGTGGATCATTGTATTTAACAGCTGTTGATAGACCTCTGTGGATCTACTTATGCTTGGGCAGGTGGGAATAATCCCAGAGGAGCTTTTATATCAATTCCTCTGTTTCCTATAGGTCCGTAGTGTTGTAGTCATATAGGACTGACAGGGACCTCATGAGATCATATGATCTGTGCCCCACTGTGCAGAAATAGGACCAAACATCTGCAGGTCATTCTTGTTAAGTGTAGCCAACTAGTTATGTGTATTGCTGCCATTGAAAACAAAAATAAAACCATGTCCCAAAGAAGAAAATATCCCAGCCAAAAAACTTCGTTAAGGTTGAAATAGATCATTGCAGTAGAGTTAAAAGGTTTTTAGAAAATAAACTTAAAAACAAAGGAAATCAAAGCTAACATTATAAAAGAATGTATGAATGAATGTTTGAGAATTGATGAGGGCTTTATGAATATATTCAAAATATCCCCAGGCTTCTGAGCGAGACTGCTGGCCATGAAGTGGGAGTCATCACTGCAGCATGGTGAATAAACCTGGAGCCATGTAGGATTTGTCAGCATTGACAGAGGGAAGGTATAAAGCAGAAACCTCTGTGAGAAAGAGCATAAACATTTAAAGAGCCTGTAGGATGCAGATTGCAAAGGCTGGGATCTGGATTACGGACCGAGGACTTGAAAATTAGGCCTTTTGCAAAGGTGACTGGTTTACCAAATAGGAAGGGAAGCAAGTGCCTCAAAAACACCAGGAGGGCTGTTGACCCAAAATCTCTGCAACATAAGCCGGAGATGAAATGGCTCATTGCAAGAGGCGTCTCACAGAAGCTCAGCGGAGGAAGTCCCCAGGAACTGTGATGTGGATGCTGGCATGGCCAGAGGAGCCACAGAAGAATCCTGGCAATGGGAAAAAGGCACCTCTCTTTCCCATTTCTTCCCTCTTCCTCTCTCAAATATCTCCCTCTAAAGGGATTTTTGTTTGTTTTTATTTTCATTTTGATTCCTGCTAAAAGCTAACCCATGTTATTTTTTTATGGGTGAAAAGGAGCACAACAGAGGATCTAAGTACCACCAGAGCCTAATTAGGAGCCTTCATATTAGATTCCAAAATAAGATAGGAAGCTGGGTTTAAGGGTAGTCCAAATCCAGCCAGTTCCTAGTTTGGCCTGGCCCATGTAGGTGGGCCAGACTGGTTTGGAGCTGTTTTGAGGACAGGCTAGTTGCCCACAGAGGAAACCGTTCCAGTCGCAGAGGAGCTGAAGCACGGCGCCTGGTCCTCAGCCGGGCCCTTCTGCTCTCAGCAGTCTGTTCCGCAGATGAGCTGGAAGGGTGTTTAGTTTAAAGCAATTCTAACTGTTGCTTTCTCAAGCAGATGAAGACAACTGAACGTAATAATTCAGGCTGCCTTTGTACTTCTTTTTATTTCAGATACTGGGACTGCATGTGAATGTTTATTTTAAGCCAAGTTCTCTTTGCTCTGTCCAATTTCCACCTTTTCTGTGTTTTCACCTGTTGAAGAGTTTATAAAAATGTCTGACGAGTTTTGCCTTTAATCTTTATACCTTTACAGTGTCTTCCAACAAAAGATTTCATAGTATTTTCCAAACTCTGCTACTGACCTTTGTCGCTTGGCTAATGTGAAGCATTAAAATATCCATCTTATAGCAAGCAAAATTCAGCCAGGAAAATCAAATTATATGCCCAAAGTCACAAAACAAATCAGTAGCAAGAGCCAGAAAGCAATGCATCACATTTCCCCTTTTAACAGCTTAATGGGTAAGTGAGCTTTCTAGATTTATATGTAACATATGCGCTTTTTTACCAACATGCAATTATCTTGTGCAATATCTCCATGACACATTTATTTTTTACCAGGGTAGTTAGAAGTTGTCCAAGCTGTCTTTTGAAATAAAGCAAATTTATAGACTAGCCAGGTTATCCTGGCTTAACTATAGCCTGGCATGAGTTGAACTTTGGTAGGAGCGTGTGTTTCGATAGCCTAAGGCAAGCACGAGGCAGTGGGTCTTAGTCCTCTGTTGCAGTATTGTAGTATCTCACATTTACCGTGAGCTGTGGCCATTGAAGTGACTGTTACTGTGGTTTATCTGGGATGTGGCAACTTGGATTTTGAGTTTAGACCATCAGTAGTGTTTTGAGCTGCTAGTGGTGTGGCCTAAGTTGCCATACAGCAAACAGCCTAAAGTGTGTTTATGAAGTGAGCTGTTACAGACCAAAGTCTGTTTCACTTTCTCATCACCAGTTTCCTGGGAGGATAAAAAACATATTCAGGCTTTACACTATGGAGAAGAAGCATTTATTTAGAGGTGTTCAAAGATGGGCTGGTTTAAGCTTCAGCTCAGCTGATGAATGGGGATGCTGTGTGGACAAGCTTATAATGGATTGAAACTAAGCTTACAGTTGTTTGCCTTAACTTAGTAAGAAACTGGGTTTGAATGAAAAGAAATACACAGAGAGCTTCACACTGCTTTTACTAAAAAGAGATTGAAATCATATATTGTTAAAGTGATGCAGTGCTGATATAAAAAGGGATACAGTGCCTCTAGCCCTGCTGTTCAACAGTGTTTTGCAATCTGTGTCCTGCTGCATTTGATGTCAGTTTGGTATCTAATTGGGCACTGAGAGCCTACATGCATGGACTGAAAGCTCTGTAGGTCTTTGCGCGGGTCAGTATTTGCGACCCTTAGACAGAAGAGCAGCAGCTCTGGCTGGAAGCATCCAGCAGTTGTGTGCACAGATTTCCTCTGTCTCCCTGAAGCTTGTGGTGACTCAGGGCAGTCTCCACTGCACAGCGGCAGGTCCTGCTCTGCGGCTTCTTGAGAGCCACAGCTTTGCTCTGCCATCCCCAGACTGCTCTTGTTCTGCCCCATTCAGCTTGGTGTTTGGCCACGCATCTCCCCGCAGGGCTCCTTTACACCCTGAGCCTCCTGGAATTCCTTTGACCAGTGACTCTTGAGTCATGCTAAGGTGTTTGACAGTTTTATCAAGGCCTGACATTGCCGCTGTTCATGTTACTTGGGGAGAAATGTTATGTTCTCACTGCAAGGGAAAAAACTCTGGCCGTCGCTGGGTGAGTTATTTTCCACTGTTTTCACTCCAACGGCGTTATTTCGCCTGCTGCTAGAATCCTTAACCTAAGATGGAAATGCCTCCCTGGTATCTCCCCTCTCATTTCTCCAGTACCCAGCAACTTTCCATGGGCTGAGTGCCCTCATCACCTTCAGAAAAGCTGTGCTTGTAGGCTCCCGCGCAGCTCCTGCTCCCAGCACAAGCAGCCGCTTTCAGCAGCCTCCCCACAGGACAAGGTGTGGCTGTTTACCCTCTGGGGACACAGGACTTCATCCCGGGGTGTAGAAAAAAACCCAATATCATACTTCTGGACATGGACAGAGACCAAGGCTGAAAATATCAATTGAAGGGAGAAGTTGTTTTTCAGCAGAAAAGTGTGTTTTTAATTCTTTAGAAGAGGGAGTTCCGTGTTTTATGGATGTCTAGGGGCTGGGGAGGTGCCCTTTTTTCCTCCATGTATGATACTGTTCAGACAAAAAAAAATTAGACTATCACATTTGTGAATTTAGGTTTTTTCGGCCAGAAGCGTAAAAATTCATAGGGTTTGATTTTTCTTCAGAAAAAAAAAAGGCGTTTTCAGACCAAGGCCCGGGTAACCAAAATATGTTTGGTTTTGTTTAAGTCGCTCAGTAGAAAAATCGTCTCTTGTCTATTGTTAAGAGAGGTTTAAATCAAAGGCAAATTCTACATATTCTAAAATATACAGACAACTCTTTGAA
Source organism: Dromococcyx pavoninus (assembly GCA_033558185.1). Taxonomy (NCBI): domain Eukaryota; kingdom Metazoa; phylum Chordata; class Aves; order Cuculiformes; family Neomorphidae; genus Dromococcyx; species Dromococcyx pavoninus. The sequence continues at coordinate 1,864,974 of JAUMJL010000502.1, read as the reverse complement.
AGCAAAGCCAAGCAAAACTTTCAAAGAGACCTTCTCCTTGATGCAGAGGTTTTGAGTTAGTTTACTGTGCTGAGGTTTGAGTGGAAATAAACAGCCTAAGAAACAAATCGCAAATCCCCCTTTCGGAGGTGGAAGTTGGAGAAAGCATCATATTAATAGCACACAAGACTTTTCCATAGAGCTTCTTGTCCAGGGCTTTTCCAGCAGCAGAGAGGAAAAGCCTTTGGAATTCGTGGAGATTTTTGTGTTCGGATTTGGCTGTGGAAGGTTCAAGCGAACTGCAGAGCGAGGGAGCAGAGGGCCTGATCCTCTCGTGTTGGGTGGTCCCTCCTACTGCAAATAACCCTATTGAAAACAGAGGGACTGTTTGTGGAGTCCTTTGTTTGTCAGGAAAACTGGGTTTGTAGGATAAAGCCCCAATTAGCAGCCAAATTCTGGTTATTTTCTTGTGATAAAAACATGGCTAGCAGACACAGAGATGCACATAGCATCTCATCGGTTCCCATTTGAACTCCCTCCACTTGGTCCGTGCTTCTTCCCGCTTCCTTGGCCATCCAAAAAATATTCCAGCACCACGCTAGCTCAGATGAGCTGGCTGCTTCCCTCCTGCCCAGGACTGACGTGGCCTCCCGGCCCTTTGCTTTGCCATTTGGGATCAGCAGGGCCTGGGCTGTGCACTCTCCGGCCCCCACTCGCTGCAACCCATCAGTGAGGGCATCTGGGGTTGCTCCTCACCTTCAGCTCCTGGCCCTTGCAGCACATTGGGCAGATGATATACACCGCTGCGTGGCATCGCTGACCCAACACATGATCCTCACCATAAATCCTGCTTTTAATGTGACTCAGGTACCATCAACCCCATCCAGAGGACATCCTTCCTTTATCCAGTCTTTTTGCAAGATTTACTTAAAGGAACGGTTGATCACCAAGCTGCCGGTTTTGAAATGCTCTTAATTGCCTGCACACGTTATCCCATGGCGGGCACCCTGCCCAATCCACGCGTGCTGGCGCAGGCAGGGCGATGACTCCGCTGGCCCCGCACGAGCTCAGCACGCCCATGAATGCAAGAACGGTTTTGTGGGAGCCGCAGGAGCACCAAAAGCAGCACCGTTACTTGGGGGAGGGAGCAGGGCTCTCAATTATTGGTATTTTTTTTGTGGCTCCCTGTTCTAGTAGCCATTAGTCATTAGTGGTTTTTAATTTTTTTTCCTTTTTCCCCCCCTTGAAACTGAAATAAGGGCTGAAAGGGTAGATTTGTCCTTCTTTTTCTCTTTTTTTCCCTCTATTTTTTCTTTTTTTTTTTTTTTTTGGCTAATCTGAGGCACACTGCCACATCTGAAGCCACTTGGCTCATTATGGATTTCATGGAAACTGATTCCCTGAAAGTGTTTCCATATGTGTGTTCCCAATATATCCCATCCTTTTCTAAATGGGAGTACAAACTCGCACACGAGCTGGAAATGGCTTCAGGATGTGACAGAGAAGTCATATGACTGGAGTGGCACTGTGTGTGGCCCTCTCTGAAAGACACGGTGTCCTGTGTGCTGGCTCCCATCCTACAGTAGATCCAGTTTCAAAGAATATCTTCCTTCCCGGCTTCTTAAAAACTCTTAATCAAGAACCAGCAAGGAATCCTCTGCCCTTCTTCCTCAGGAGGGATGCATTAGCTGAACAAGATTGGAAAGGAAAATTTGGATGGGGAGTAAAAAAAGAGGGGTTTAAAGGGTGAAATTACAGAGCAATGCCAAACCTCTTCCCCCCCCCCCCCCCCCCCCCCCCCCCCCCCCGCGAAACATAGTTTCTTTCTGTCTGCTTGGGGATCAGATGGTATTTCTGAGTTGCTAGCATGCAGTGGAAAAGTACAATTCATGACAACATTGGAAACAAATATTTATACTGGATAGTTAAGGCACATTTTTCTGAAAAAAAAAGGTAATAAAGTTGTCTACTAGCCCCAATGTATATTATCTCCCCATTCACTGGATTTATACAGGATTCTTGTACAGGCGCTCACCATCGCTGTGCATGTGTTGCAGCTCTGAGCCCTGCGGTTTCACCCCCTTGCTGTATACAACCCCGCTGAGGTTGCTATCCAAGAAAAACTTCAAATGTTCCTTATGATGTGTTTCGGCTGAGGTTGGTGAAAGACAGCAGCGGCTAAAATTCAGGCAGGAAAAAATTGGGGAAAATTGTAATGAGGGAGATAAGCGCCTCTGTGTGTGTTTGTGCCTTGCAGCATTGCAGAGCTGCTTGAATTATTTCTGGGAAGTGTTATTTATGTTTTTCTTCCAACATAGAGCATAGATGGATAAGACTGAACAAGCAAGGGGCTTCTGATACACCATCTTTCCTCCTGAATCACTTGTGGCAGCTCAAGACTGAAGTCACTGAGATGAGATAGCAAAGACTGAGAAGTTCAGGGGCTCCCCATCACACCAGGACATCGGGCATCCACAGGTGGCAGGTCACAACCACTAGCTGAGGATGGATTTCTGTAATATGACCATTTGTCCCCCTCCTGTGGTTCTTGTTAGAAAGGTTTATGAGTCCTATATAAGTGAAGCTTCACAAGAGGAAAGGAACTGCTATAAATGAGGTAGTGATGACTGATACTTTCATAGCTCCATTTCTGCTCTAAACAGTCCAACTAGGAGGGGTTTATTGTTGCTTTTTTCCACACGCGGGGGGAATTTCTACCCATCAGTGTTTGTAAATTTAAGATGAGCTATGTCTCGAGGTGCAGCCAGTAGCCACCTGTGTTTAGATGCATAGCAAGACTTCTCTGCCTGAAGAAACCCAGCTTCTTCCAGCACAGTTCATCCAGCAGAAAAGTCCTGAGGCAGCAGGGCAGGTAAGGCTGGAGCCTGAGCTGGAGAGATGTAAAGAGACCCTGCTTTTGCTGTTAAGCAATGTAACAGCTCTGCTTGTGAAACACTCTCCTTTATTTGTGGGAGTGGTACTTTAATGGTCGCTGCTAATTACGTTATTTATGGGGTGTTTCTCCCAGCAAAGGAATTAGGTGCTGTGCCATAAATTCAGTGAAAACATCTATCTGCAAATTAATCCATAGTGTTGTAGGTGTTGAAGTCCTGTTACTTGAATACCAGAAGGTGCAAGCGTGCAGTTTACCGTGTAAACTGGGGTGCTTTGGGATGGCAAGAAGAGATGCACTAGAATTATGTTCTCACCTCTTATGTGTGAGGCTCTGAAGGGGTTAAAATGTTCCTTCCTCCCTCTGGCTTTTGTGAGACTGCTGTGCTTAATAATGTTTCAGTTTAAATGGTCCCAACTAGCCCCTGAAGTTAACACCTTGTTGAGGTGAAGGAAGGAGAGGAGGGGGGCAACTCTCACCTTTTCTCTGGCTATTGTTTGCCAGGAGACCAAGGGTGACTTGGGAAAAATACAAAAAAAAAAAGATGTAAAATGCTTCTTCTCTCTCTTTTTTTTTTCCCCTGTGGTTTTCTTTTGAATTAAAGGGAGGGAGAGAGCATTTGAAAACTTACCATGTCCTATGATATGTGGTTGAACCCATCTGGATAAAACACACTCATCCCAAAATGAACCAGGCAGAGAGAAGCCCTGTGTGTTATTTCAGCAGTGCTGCAGGACTCTTGTGCTTGCAGCACGTAGACACATGCTCCGTGGTAGATGTGTGGGAGGAATGTCCCCGAGCTTCAACATGAAGCTGAGCACCAGCATAGCTTTGTGAGATAAGGACCTAACAGCTACAGCAAGGAATAGATACACGAGGAGGTGGGAATTGCAGTCCCAGGCACTGCCCTGTACTGGCATCCAGAGAGAAGGTGGTACAGCACATCTGGAGAACCCCAATCTTCTCTAGAAGAGGCAGAAGAAGGATTATGCTATGTTTGATTCACTGAACACTTACTATCAGAGCCAGGTGACAAGAATTTAACAAAATCAAAAGCACAATAATGCTCTTGGCTGGATACAGAAGGATGCTTGGGGAAAACAGAGTTCCAGCTAGCAAAAATAATCACTGACCTCCGTTCAAACATGTTGCAAAGAGTCCTTAAGACTGCAAAGTAAATGCTCAGAAATTGAGAAATCTCAGTACTTAATGTTGCCGGTGCAACTTTAAATCAGCCTCATTCTGCTTATGCATTATATTACAGATTTTAATTACAGGATCACATGGTACGTTTCCCACGGGATTCCTGCCTCATTCAGTGCACAAGGATGGACAGTGCTAACTTAATGAGCAGCTCTTCAATATGTTTTTTCTTCTTGTTCTTTGCATTTCCTCAGGCTTTGCTTATTGCAGAGCATTAAATTCTGCTCTGATGAAGGAATTCTTAATTTCTTGATGGACTTTGCTCTAATATTTCAGCCATAGCATTTGTATACAGTTCATTGCAGTGCAATATTCCCAAGAAAGAAAGAAAGAACTCTCTTTAAAAAGAGTACCGAGACAAACTCCAAGGTCTCGTGTAATTCTGTGCACCTTCTTTGTATCACCTACAGAATGATTTTGAAATGTCTTTAGCCTTGTGTTCAGACCTATGATCCTGTTGGCAGAATATTTAATGCTGTGACTATTTAATGCACGTGCAAATGAGGCACAGAAAATAGGAGAAGCAAAACTGTGATTTGGGGAGATTTCAACTGAGTCACGTAGGAACCATGTGGCATAAATGTGTAAAATCCAGCTTGCTGAGGACAATAATCAGATCTCCCTGACCTTGTTCACTTCATCCCTCTGGTTTGTCCCAGCAGTGGATTTGGGGATGTAGAGACAAAGGTCTCTGTTCCTCCACTCTGATACATGTCCATAGGTCAGCTGGTGTGCTGGCCACGGGAGGGTTTGTGTAACAGGAATAGCATCTCCTGTAACTGAACACTGTATCATAGCGCATATGGAGTAACTTGAATGCTCGTATTTCCTGACTTTCTCATTCTTCACATGAAAACCTTAATAATATCCTTTTGTTTGTCTCTAGTTGTATTTGTAGTTTCTCAGATTTCTAAGAAAAGCAAACCCCAAGTAACCCTGCTACCCAAATTTTTCTTTGCATTATCATACAAACATCCACATGGACCTTTATTTAGCTCCTTTTACCCAGGCTTCTGCCATTCCGGTGAATGGACTGATGCTCAGACAGGACCAACGTGAGTATGGGTGGGAATGTGCCCCTGTGTCAGTAATATTTGCAGAAAAAATGCTGGGAGTTGGGACTCCTGAATTTCATTCCAGTCTCTGGGCAAGTGTCTTTTCAGGGGCACAGACTTTTCTGCCCATTTTTAGTCAGAATGCTTATGATTTGTTCATATTTGGCTGGATCTTCATGGCAATGTCTCTCACACAAAAACCACTCCTATTCCAAAGTTCAAGTCCTTACTTCAAAGCATGGCACTGGTACAGCTTTTCAAAGGAAGGCTCCTCAGAGTTTAAGATTAGTAAAACAATATATTTTTCCCAGCAGAAGAGTTTCAGCTGAAATTTTAAAAACAAATAAATACATAAATCACAGTTTAGCCTGAGACAGACGCCCAGCATGGGCAATTTCAGCCAGAACGTTTAAAGTCTGGGAAAGCTGTAAGAGACTGAAAATCGTCTCATAATGTGGAGCGTGTGGCATACTTTACAGGAGGCGATATCATCAGTTGTAAGTACTCTAAGCTGCACATACAATTCATGGACGTAGATGTTAGGGAAGAAAAAAATAGGTTTAATAGATCAATTACTGCTATTTCCAAGCCTGAATCAAACTATTGAACAAAAAACCCACAAAATCCAGTATCTGCTTCAGCGAATGTCTTAACACTGAGTTCCCCAAAACATAAATATATTTAACTATATTTAGCTGAATTTCCTTGAGATAGACTATTCAGTGACTTTTGAATGCAGCACCACTCTGTTTTCTTGTATCCAGTAATTATACATTGACTTGATGTGCTAGAAATTTCTCTATCAGACATATGCAATAAGCAAATGGGACTCTTTTTTTTTGGTAGTAACTTTACAGCACAAAATGACAAAGCAAATTGCAGTATTTGTAAGTTATAAAATTATCCTATAACCCTTTAAGGTAGATATCAGCTTTCTATACCCACAAGGAGTTAATCTATCCATGGTAGATTGTGATCTTTAATAATTGGAAGTGATTGGCCGAAGTGCTGTAAACCTGGCAGAAATTTGTTGCCTTATTTTCTGCAAACCACAAGCACAGCTTATTAATTGAGAAATGAACTTTAACCGGCATGAGCTTGGCATCTGTAAACTGGAAAAGAGAAATGGCCACGATACGCATTCGGCTGTAAACGGTAGAGCTGCAAAACTGCAACAGGTAAAATTGTTTTTTAAGCGTGAATGCAAAACCATTTTAGTCAGCTGCTGGCAAATGCCCAAGTCTAGCATTTTTAATGAGGCTTCTGCATCAAAATAAGTGAAACCACATGGAATTTTTGTTGTTCTTCTAAATATGAAACACACTGGAGCAGTATTCTCGAATTTGGGATGTTAGCGTATATATTGGCATATTAACATTACTATTTTTCTGTTCTAGACGTATAGGCCTTGGAAAACTTGAGTACCAGGTGACATTGGGGAAGAATCAGTTCGGGAGTTTTAGAAACAGCTTACCTTGGACTTCTTGAGATGTAAAGTTGGGTTTTTTTAGAAAAAAATAATATTTTTTGTATTGTCAAGCCCAGTGAGTCGATCGATCTGTATAGGGAAAGATGATCACTTGCTGTGCTTGGTACCATGTTTATCTTTCTGGTAGCGTGGAATAAAGTCTCTTCTCTTTACAGACTCTCTGCAATCTTGCAGCCACAATGTAGGGCGGAGGATCTTTGCTTCACGCATTTAATAAAAGCTATCACGAGAGTGGGAGTTAACAGATGCAAATTTTTTTCTTGCTCTGATGGGGGAAAGATTAGCATAAATCTTAAATCCTTCAGGGGAGAGGAATAAATAAATTATTTACTTGCACTGTCATGTTGCTATATTGCTGATTGACATCGCTGTACGTGCACAAAATAGATATACAAAGATGGGTGCCATACAGAGAAGAGCTGTTTATCTTCCCAGTCCAGCAAAGAGCTAAACATATATAAATGAATATGTATCTGGTGTTTGCAAGTTAGAACTAAATAAACCTTTACACGAGGAGATAGCACAGAAAGAGGAGGAGGAGGGGAGGTAGCACAGAGCAAGGAGGAGGATGACAACGGCAAAAGTGCATCAGTGAGATAGATTGCATAGCAGTAAGAACAGCAAGAAGCCGAGTTTTGAAGGTGACTTTTTTGAAGGTTTCTAAGCTCACTTAGAATGAAGACATTGGAACAGACATCACAGAAAACGTTTCCTGCTCTCCAAAAATATCTGTATACAATGGAGATGCTGAAGCCTGGGAACAAATTGCAGCCTAGTGCAAGGAGTTGTGGAGACAGAAAAAGGTATTTGGGCAAAAGAGGCATTAGAGAATTGAGTGTGCAGGAGCCATGCAGACACAGCTGTGAGTGAGATAAGAGAAGGTTATGGTTATTTGGCCTTTGGGAAAATAGGGGTTTGCTTTACAAAGAACAGTAAAAGAGCAAACAAGCGTGGATTTAGTAGAGTATGCAAGGAGGTCTGTTGCCCCTCATTTAGAAATGCCTACGTGTGTTGTACACATTCCCAGTCATTCAACACATACATGTTCTCTTGGCAGTACCCATATAAATAATATCAGGATGTAGCCCTGAGAGGGAGATTACCGTTTAATATGTAAAACTGGATATTTTGTTTTTTTTTTAAAAAAAGTATTGGTTGCAAAGAAACCAAAAATGCCAATGTAGTTCTACACCCTTGCACTTGTACCAATTCTACCTTTGATTATAAATGTCTTGTTTAGCTTCTGTCAGGGTAAACTAAGAGCAACTCTGTTCATGTTGGTAGAGTTGCAATAACAATAAAAAAAAAGGAGTATAAGCAGTAGCAGATTGAAACCCAGTATCTGGAGCAGCTGGGGAAATTATGTTCTAACCTTATATTTCCAGATACGTATCAGACCTGTTGACAATATAAAGGATAGTGTTCCAAAATTACAGCTTTGAATCTGGGTGGTATTGCCTCTGGCTATTGTTTGCAGTTGGGAATGAGCAAAGTTCCATCAAGCAGTAGAGTGTTCGCTGTAAAGGTACAGGTTATATTACATTCCATGGGGCTGTGATTGGAGGGGCTGATGATGGAGATAGACCCATTCACCCATAGGTCGCTGATTCGGTTCCAGATAAAGATAATAGTAATCACATCGTCATCAGAATTAAAAATGGGCTTTTACTCCCCATTTAAAGCTCTGAACTTAGTATCTTTTGAGATGATGGATTACGGTCCCATAGTTTCAGGCTGCATGAGTTGAACACTTGGCTGGCTGTGGTCCAAGTCCTCTAACCTAAATCCAGACTGTGCCTGGGCTTTGCCACCCTGTCATTTTTAGATATCGTTGAAGGAGTGGGTTAGAAGAGCTGGTAGAACAGGAGAGAACAGTGATCTGAATCACAACGTGTGCCACATAGCATGTCAGGGTCTTGTGAGTGTGTGACTTACAGAAGCAATCACCATAGTGTGTGGATCCAAGAGCGGAATGGTTGGAGAGACTTTCCTTTTACACAATAGTGTCAACAGGTCAGATGTGAAGCCTATTTGCAAGGGAAAGCACTGCATCTTACATTGAGGATACATGGAGTGTTTCAGTGTTTAGCATTTCAGCTTGGCCTCTGGAAGATGATGTATTCTCCTTTTAGTTAAATGAGATTCAGTAGAATGGCAAAGAAGGGTGAACCCTTGGATCTAAAGGACTGTAAAGCTGTAGGAGTGTCAGTTGGGATGCGCAGGGAGAGTCCATTTGATGTCATGATTTTTCCCATTTATTTATACCGTTGTCTTTCCATCTCTCTATAAATATGTATATATGTATCTACTGCATACCTGTCGATACATTTGCCTCCTCCTGCTCTTCTCTTTCTCACACCCTTTCTGGTTTCCACTTTTCTGTTTCCCAGCACAAGCTTTCACGATGTTTTTCTTCTGCTCCTGTCCACCCAACAGTCTCCTAAGCAGATCACCAAGCTACTAACATTTGCTTTCCAGTTCTGCTCCAAAACTTGGGGTGTTTGATGTGGGATTAGAAATTAGGCAAAATGAGTTTACCCATCCCTCTTTTGCGTTAGACTCCTATTCACAGCGTTACCATCCAGACGTTCACAGTAGCCATAAACTGTGTGGTCTTTTGTGAACCAGACTGCAAAGACTACATATGAAAACAACTTTTTTCAATGACAAAAAGAGGATTGGGCCTGTAATTTTCCATTAACTGCACTGAAAAGTAAAATTTGCATCTTTGCTATCAGCTCAGGGGCTTTGCCCATCCCTCAGACGCAGCAAAAAAATACCTTTTCAACCATAAGAAGTAACTGAGCTGATCCTCACCTAAATAAATTTATTTCAGACAAGAAGTGGGGCTTAGTCACCCCCGGTGTAACTCCTCTGGTGTCAGTGGTGCAACTAACTCGGTGTTGCCAGCTCTTGTAGTTTTATTACAAGCTGCACAGTAATTTCTGCATTTCTTGAAACCCCAGTTCGCAGCGGCGGGTGCTGAGGTGGGAATCTCAGCTTTCATGTGCAACCAGACCTGAGTTTCTCAAGAGGCTACAGCAAAAACCCAGAGACGCGTAACCATTAAAGCTCAGAAACCAGAAGGCAAATCAACTTCAAATCCACTTTTTTTCTTTTGGCTCTTTTTCAATCTCTTGATTTTTGAGATATTTTTTTTTTTTTACCAGCCTGTCTTGTGATTTTTTGAAGACTTCAGATTGGCAATGCTGCTTCCTCCATTGGCATCGGTGGAGTTAGACCAGGGATGAGTTTGGCCCAGCACTTGTAGAAGACAGATGTATGACTCTGTTCCTTGCAATGTATTATTTGATATGATCTACTGTTCTCTTGGGGGCCAAAAGAAGTGGGTTTTCTTAGAAAAATAAAATTCTATCATCGATTGATACAAAAAATGGTATTTACAGAATTGTTTTCCCCCGTCTTTTGTTATAATTTTTTAGGTGCTTCAGAGCTGGGCCCATTTTCAGATCCCAGGCAGTTCACAAGCATTTCATCCCTCACTGAGAGCCGCTTCTCCAACCCACGAATGCACTATCCAGCCACCTTTACCTATACACCGCCAGTCACCTCAGGCATGTCACTGGGTATGTCTGCAACCACTCACTACCACACCTACCTACCACCACCCTACCCCGGCTCTTCCCAAAACCAAAGTGGACCTTTCCAGACCAGCAGCACTCCATATCTCTACTATGGCACTTCGTCAGGATCATACCAGTTCCCCATGGTGCCGGGAGGGGACCGCTCCCCCTCCAGGATGCTTCCTCCATGCACCACCACGTCCAACGGCAGCACGCTGTTAAACCCTAACTTGCCCAACCAGAGTGATGGGGTGGAGGCGGATGGCAGCCACAGCAGCTCCCCAACCGTCTTGAATTCTAGTGGCAGAATGGATGAGTCTGTTTGGAGGCCGTACTGAGATTTCTTCTGTAGCCGGCCCAACCTCCGTGAGCCAAAAAAAAACCAAACCAAACAAACGGTTGACTACGAAGTGCCTGGGTTTTGTGCTTTTTTTTTTTTTTAAAAAAGAATAAATAGATTTTACCAATATGTGCAACTGTGTAGAAGGGATGATAATGGCCATAGTAACACAAGAGTTACCAACACACCATAACCCAAGTCACAGATTATGTGGATGAAAGCACATTTTTTCTTTTTCTTGGAACAATTTTACCTTGGTTTATATTTAAAATGTACTTTTTACACACACAAAAAAATCACACACCCCCCTTTTTATTTTTTCTTTTTTTGGTCTAGAGTGTTGTAATAACTAGTGAGTACTTTTGCCAGTGAGGAGAGAACGGACTCCCCGGCTATCAGGAGAAACATGGTGATGCAAGGCAAAGGCTGCATTCTCTTTTATTTTTTTTTCTAAAACTAACCACGAACTCCAGATACAGTTGCAATCATACAATGTATGGGACCCTCTTCACACCCGTAGTGCAATTCAACTGGCTTGTATTGGTGCACATAAAAAGGAAGGCAAAGATTGTGTTGCTTCCGTTTTGCCATGATACATTCAGATGAAAATAGCTGTCCCAAAAAAACCTCTGTCCGAGCCTTGCTGCAGATAACGGTTGAAACTTGTCTGTGTTCATTGCCTTTTTGGCTTGTTTTGGGGTACTTAAAGAGAACAAGTCTTCAAGTTAGGCTAGACAACCCTGGGATTTCCTTTTCGCTTTTTTATCCATTCATTTTGCCTTTGATAAGCCAAAAACAACAACCAAAACCTTTAAAAATTACAAGTAAAATGTTATTACTTATGCAAAATATGAAAATGGCAATATATATTACTAGAGACAAAATGGTATACATAGTATTTGTGTTTGGCTATGTTCTTTTTTATTTTTCTTTAAATTATAAATGTGTAAAATTTGAGGTTGTTTGCTAACGTGAATCATCATATAACTTTAAAAGAATATTTATAATTATTTAATGACATTTGGACCCTTTAAACGTTCTTAATGTAATGATATATTGACTTCGGTCTCTAAAAGTGGTTTGGGTTTTTTTTTTTGTTTTGTTTTTTTTTACTTATTACGTTTCTGCAGTGGTGTAAACCTCAAACCTTTACCCGACTCTGAAAAGCAGTTCCAGTGTGGACCAGTTTACAATGTGACTTAAAAATGACAAACCCAACCCAAATGCATCCACATCAAATGATTTTGGATGTAGGATCTTTTTATATAACTTATGAAGGAGATATTGTGTTTAAAATATTTTTATTAGCTGTCTGGTTGCCTTCAACACAGTCTTGCCTTTTAATCAGTAATTGTGGAGACACTGGAAAAATAGTAGGAAGGATGAAATATTTTCCACCCTTCCCCTAATTTCTTCTTCTCCCAGGATTTTTCTCAGAACTCCAAAATTTGAAAGTATTCATCGATAAAATATTCTGGTTTGACAGCATGATTTGAATTTTGACAGGGTTTGTTTGTTTTTTTCCCAAAGAAAAATCAAAACAGTTTAAAAGCCCGTATTTTACAAATAATGAATTGTTAAATATTTCAGAAATGGGATTAAGGGAGAATTGGTGAAACCTTTTCCCCTTTCCTTGCAATTTCAGCCCACTTGATGGAACAAAAAGGTTTAAAACGTGAGACAGAAACTGCCTGGTAGTGAATCACCACCTGTTAGCATTAAATGCTAGAGCTGTAAGGATGCTGTGTTGACTTTGAAGCTGCTGTGGCTGTTGCTGTATCAGAGAGACAAGCACAAGGGCAGCAATACCTCTGCAAATGCTGAAGAGAGAATACCGCCTTAAAAGCCACCCTGAGGCTCCCTGGCACCCAAAATCCTTAACCAACCTTTGTTTGCCGCCAAACTATCCAGCAGAGGGGCCCAAAGTTTGCCCAGCCAAGGGCTGCTATGGCAAACTGGGAGGCAATGCAGCATCAGTGGGATGCGATGGGAGCTGAATCACCCTCTTCACGCTATTCCCAAGCGGGTGATGTTAAGCCTGGTTTAGCAGGATGTTCAGTACATGCTGATGGGATTTGTCAGTGCTCCCTCCTGCCGCTGCCTTATCAATCACTGACTGCTGCCACCTCAGGGGGGCTGCCAGCCACCACACTGCTCCTTGGCTGTACTTTGGCTGCCTCCAAAGTACTGCAATAAGTCAACGGTGGGCATAGCCATATAGAGCCGACAACTCCATCACCGCTCGTTTATAGCGAAGCTGTTAAACGAGCTGATGTTAGCATGGTACATCCCTCTGATTTGTGCGATGATGTGCTCTTAAAAAAAAAGTCTTTGCCTTCTAAAGGTTGTATACCAAGTATGCTTAAAGTATAAATAAGACACTTTTTTCTTCTAATACTTAGTTTTCCTTCAAAGATGGAAGCTGTAATTGATTCTATTTATTGTTGGTTTGTGGTAGCTTGAAGCATACCACTGTCCATTTATTTGTAACTGTAAAATACGTTTGTTAGTCTCAGCAGCACTTAAAAAGCCAGTGTCTGGTTACACATTTCAGTTTTGTTTTTTGTTTAGTAAGCAAGAGAAAAAGATGTACTGCCAGTGCAAGCTGTTTCCTATTTAATAAAAGGTACTATATTTGTACATTATTTGTTATTGCTGAGAAGGGCTTTTTAAGGTTTACTGTATGCATATTAAGTAATTTTTAGGGTGCTTTTGTGTTGAAATGTTGTTAAGAGTGGCTGCAGGCAGCAACCCAGATTTTTTTTTTTTTAAGACTTTGTTGTAAAATTCAAGTACTTGGTTTTTGTTTCTGGATAAATCCAGCACAGACCAGACTTTTGTTTTGCTCAGTACCAACAGGACTCTGTTTATGTCCCCACGGTTTTTCAACTGGACCATTAGGGACAGACATTGAAAACGTTTTCTCTGCCCGGTTGAGGTGTGTGTGCCCAATCCATGCCCTTGGCTTCCCTGGCTGTGCGGGTAGGTGTCTTGTTTTGCCTGCTTGAGGTGGGAAGGAAAGGATTTTCTAAGTACCTACAGATGGAAGAGCTCCAGCCTGTTGACTCTCAGTAGACCGCCATGCTCCTGAATCCTTCTGGTGCCTTTCGGAAATCCCTCTCGTTACGTCAGGCTGGTCATGGAGGGAGTTGTACAGGCTTGGTCAGAGGTGCTCATCAAAGCTTTTGGGAAACGCTTCCGAGTTTACTTGGAAATGTTCTTGAATCAGGATTTCAGACCAAAAAAACCCTCAACCGGTGCTATGTAGTTAATCATATCAGATTATTTGACATTTTGCGAGGTGCAGAAATTGCATCAACAGAAAGGAGTTTACTCAAAGGTACGACAGCCCTTCACTTTGGTGAGTGGCAATCTTTGGCACCTGTCATAAAGATTAAAAAAAATTCCCCTTTTTTATTTTCCACCTCTCTAATCCTACCAAAGATTTACTTCCAGCACAACAGGCACGATGTCCCTTTTGCCAAACAAAGGATTAAGTCCTCCTCTTCCTCCTCCTAAGCATAACCAGATTGGCGTCAGTGGGTTGAGATGGATGAGGAAAGCAAATCATGTAACCCACAGCATCATTCGCATGGCGTTCATAATTTCTTATAAAAGACCAGCTGCTGTGTCTTTCTTAGCATTGAGCTATTTTCGCCAGCAGTTGCCCAAGCAAAGATTTACCAGTTTCCACAGGTACCATCTCGAGTGAGGAAAAATTTGCACTTTCACACTCAGCAGAGCAAAGCTCAGCTCCGCTCCAGGCTGCACGCGGCCAACAAGCCATGAGCAAAAGCAATAATTAAAACCTGGATCAGCCATGAACTCAAAGAAGCCCCATTCTCTGAATCCCTTAACTTCTTGTTGTTTTTAAATAGAATGCATTTCATTTTAACATTTTCTGAGAACTTTTTTAGATGTTTGTTTACTTCCATGTTTACAGATAACTCTTTGCTTTTTTTTTAATGCAGTACTTTTAAGTATATCAGCCAAAACCATACTTTTACAGTAACTTTTGTTTTAGGTAATATGAGTGACATTCCAATTTTTTTGTTGTTGTTAAATATGCTTTACCAGTCTTGAATTTCCGCTGGAACAAAATATTTGTAGCATTTTGTGTAAATACAAGCTTTAATTTTTTTATTTTTTTCAAATGCTGTCACCCAAGATTTGCTTTTCATGCACATATTGTACAAACACACTCTGCTATATGCCACAGATGATGATTGTGGACCAGTTTACTTCAACTTCAAAGGGACTATTTGTATTGTATGTTGCAACTGTAAATTGAATTGTTTGGCATTTTCTCATGATTGTAATATTAATTTGAAGTTTGAATTTCATTTTCAATAAAATGGCTTTTTTTGTTAATGTTCTTCTATGCTTCTTTTTCTTCTCCTGTCTGCTCTTAGCACCAGGCAGGGTAAAGTAAGTACACTGTAGGACACTACCGCCCCTTCTCTGGTGGCCCCATCAATTTCTGCAGTGCTTAAGTTTTCAATTAAATAAAAAAAAAAAAAGCAAATTTCCAGGCCTATGGGTGGCAAAGGACACTGTCTAAACCTGATCTCAAATGTTGCTTCTTTTCTGAGTCTGCAAACTATCAAAATCTCTATTTCTTCGAATGTATCTCTCATTCATCTTGCTAGATCGTTAACTCTGAAACCTAACAACTGGTATTAATGAGGACATTCTGGTGCTATGGTGCTGTGAGCAGGGTTTGAAGTACAGGAAAAGGTGGGATAGATTTCCAAACAGGGAGGAGGAACTGAGGTTTATGCTGATTTTCCAAGATGGGGGTTATGGTATCCCCACCTCTTCCTGGTCAGACCCGAGGAACTGAGGAACACAGTTACAGATAATCTTGTGATTTGCATGGCCTGAGGCAAGAATAGTTTCCAAGCAGCAAAAGATAGGGATGGATAGGGAGGAGACTGGGGGGGAGGAGCTTTGTGTCAGGGGTAGGAGGAGATGCAGCTGTTGAAGGTGAGGTTAAGTTCACCCAAGGCTGTCTGCAGGAGGAGAGAGGGGACAAGAGTGGTTTGCAAGCTTGTGCCTGGTTTCATAGTAAGTTTTTATCCTTTGTAGCTATTTATTGAGTCAGCAAAAGAGAAATAGCAGCACAGAGAGGGATGAGGTTCTGATGATTTCAAGAAACCTTTAACTCTGAAGTTTAGATGTCATTACTATTGATTTTGGGTGCTCTGTTGGCTTTACCGTGGACCTACATATTTCTCGTGTGATGATTGAAGATTAAGGTAATGTTTGGGGGTTTTCAAGGGTGCGTTCATTCCAGCCCATAATCTGAGTCCTGATTTTAGGGGAGCCTTATCCAAGAGTGAGGAACCAAGCAGACCAATCAATACTCTGTGGTGTGATTGCTGCATGAATTGGTTTGGGGGTCTTATGCTACATACATTAGTGCTAAGACTTTCTGCTGCCCTTTGGTACCCATCTCAGCTCATCAGAGCACAGAGAGATGTTCATTATATTCTTGCTTTCTTGGTCACTTAATCCAGGTGCTTGTAAAGGCAAATAAACAATTTTTCATTTTTTTTTTTATGGTCAGTGGTGGAATAGGGGCCTAGGGATGTTGTGCTGCTTCTGTTCTTGGAAGTTTACAGGGCCCAACTGGGTAAAAGCTTGGAGCAACATAGTCTGACCATAGAGCTGAGGCTGCTTGAGCAGAAGGTTGGGCTGGAGACCTCCTATGGTTTGCTCCAAATTATCCTGTGGTCCTGTGAGTCAGGCTAAGATCTATCTGCTGCAGGTTGTCTAAGCTACAAATTGCTTGTGTAACTGTACAAGTAACATCCATTCAGCTATAATCAATCTGAATAAAGAGGTTTGGCAGGTTGAAATTCTTACATAGGCGGTTATTGAGGAGTTACTGTCATCCCTGTGTCTTTTGTTTCTGGCAATTTCTGTGGGATATCTATGGCAGTCATAGTCAGCACAAGGGATGCATGAGCCAAACTATCACTCTGATCCAGCACAGTGATTCCCGTTTTATGTTATGCTGGGGATGTTGCTTTTTATTGTTTGATTAATTTACCCTTTTGCTCATTGAGAATGTGACTCTCACTCTCTTGCCTTAGCCAGAAACCACCACTCTTGAGGCAAAATGACCACCACTGGTCAGCAGGAAGGACTGCCTGATACAGAGACATTTGGAGTGATGGAGAGAGATCAACCTCAAAGTACTTTTAGGAGATTTAAAGAATGTGTTCTACAAGGAGTGGTGTCCATTGTTTTCCCCATCTTTTAGTGCCAGTAAATATCTTCTTGGTTTTGGGTTGTGGAGGTTGAATGTCAACTCTGGATGGTTGGAGTCAGGCCTTTGTCAGTCCCATGCAGTGTGCATATGGTGGACAGCATCTCACATTGCCTATCCCTATTGGCCTCAGTTTTAACTTTTTAATTTCCTGTGACTGTGAGCAGCACTGGAGGGGCTCAGAGCAGCCACGTGTTGGCAGCCACAAGCCTAAATCAGTCATTTTTCTGCCTAAAACAAGCTCTTAGGGAGAAGTGGGAGAGAGAAGGAGCAGGGTCTGACATTGTGGTTCAGCACCAAGCCCTGTGCTGGCACCAAATAAAAAATTCATCAAGCTGTTTACAGGGGAAAAGGAGGAAATAACCTCAGTCATATAGCCAAGGATCGACATGTACCGTCTGGTTACCTTCTGTGTGGTCAGGAGGAAATGAATTGGTATTTTGGGATGAAATCCCTCCCCTGGGTGAACACTCATGGATGGCCAATGTTCTGTGTAAGTCACAGCAGTGCTCTGCAGCACTTGGAGAGTCACGCTCTATTGTATTTTGGGGTAGGAGAGGGCAAGGTGTGGTGTAGGCAACTGGCTTTGCAGCTCAGGTACTCCCCACTTGGCTGAACACTTCCAAAGAACAGCCCAAGGTGTTATTTGCCAGAAATGCTTGTTGGTCGAGTGAATGTTATAAGCAAATCCACCGGAAACCCATAATCTTTCAACAGGTAGTGGAGGTGACTGTGGTAGATAAAATACTGGGAGCAGGTTGAGCATTTCCACTCAACATCTTGAAGAAAAGTTTTATCACAAGCTTGAAGCAAAAGATTAAATTTTGAGCATTTGAAAGGGCTACCTTTGGCCTTCTGTTATTATAATCTTTTCCTTGTAAACCTACTGATGCAATATCAATCTGGAATGTATGGAGTTGTTCCCACAGGGTCTCTTTATGATACTTCTATGGCCTTGGAGAGGGGGATGTCTGCATCTACTCCTCTGGGAACAGGAAGCTGGTGGCCCCATGAACAGATAATGCTGTGAGACACAAAAAGAACAAAGCCAAAACTTCCGAAAGCATCTGGTAATCTGAAGCAGTAGCAAAGTAACTTAGAATCTACGATGTGATTTAAAATTTAAATTCTCAGCCATGCCCTGTGACTTACTTTCATGCAGATTAATTACATATATTACTTAGGATAGATGCAACCTGTGTTTGTAGTGTCAGTTGTGTTGCCTAAATAACAAGTGGGCTTTAATTTCCCCATTGGGAATTCAAATGGATTTGAATTCCCTACTGCAGTTCGGATGAGAGATTAAAATCTCTATAGTTATACTTGTAAGGAATTGTAAAGATGAGACAGATTAGCTTTTGTTCTGGAGATGGGAAATTTCAGTATCATCTGTGGTTCTCTGGGTAGCTTTTGCCTCAGTTTCCCTAAATATAGAACAAGGAATTTACTATTTCCCCACTTTGTCTGTGTCCCATGGACTCGGTGTTTATACAGAGATTTGAGCTTTTGTTGTTGTTGTTTAGCTCTTTTTACTACAAATCCAGTGTTTGGTCTCACACCATTGGATGTTTTCCTTTGAAACAGCACATTTCTAAACCACATGTTTAGAAAAATTGACCCAGTTTCCAGACTGCTGATCTGGTAAAAAAACAATGCGGAGTTAAGGCCAAGATGTGCTGTCTCAACAGATTTACTTGGGTTTTGCAGTGGGGCAGGAAGAAAAGCAAAGATCATTTCAATTTGTGGAGGCAGCCCATGGCCACTCCCTCCCGCTAGCTCGCTTGGGATGAGCAGCTGGAGCCTGTGGATTGTCCCAACACTTAGAGAAAAGCAAACAACCCATGTTAAAGTTGATACGCTGCAGCATCTTGCCAGTGATTGATGTTCACTGCAAGGCCAAATTCAGATGGTGGTTATGCCAGGAGAGATCACCTGAAGTCCCTCTATTAAAAGCCCTCTGTTTTTGGCCACCAGTGTTTTTCAACTCGTAAACAGGGATGTTATCAAGGGTCACAGAAATGCTGGTTGGAAGGGGTCTCCATGGGTCTCTTGAGTCAAGGAGGCTTGATGCAAGACCACCACTACCACCAGATCCACTCAACGTGGCTGTGTCCTGCAAGTCTTCACATCTCCCAAGCGTGGCGATGGAGCCAGGGATTCATCAAGGCATCCCATCCCCACACTTCTCCTAATGTCCACGGCAAACCTCCCAAGTGTAATTTACAACTTTTTCCCAGCCTCTGAGGTTGGGTTGGGGTTTGAGCTTGTCCTGAGGTTTGGGTTTGGGACTTGGGTGTGGGTTTTTCTCTGCCTCTGAGGCACACAGGGTACAGCAAGGGTTTAAAACCTTGCTGCACATCTATAGGAGTCCAGTGCTTAATGACCTCTCATTTCTACCCCTTCATTTGTATTCCTCCAGGCTGGGAGTTTAGAGCACTATTAAAAATAAAGTTGGAGCCTAAACAGCAAGGCAGCCCCTCACTCCCCCTGCTTGTTTACCTTTTCATTTCCGCTGCTGGAAAAGAAGTCCGCAGTAGCTGAAAATGATGCATTTACATCTAAATGCTGTGAGATAGCTTCTGCCAGGAAAGTACAAGTCTTGTCCTTGCTCTGGGGTGTGCAAAGCCAGTTAGCAAACATCAGAAATTAGGAAGGAAAGGCCGTGGCAGAAGGGAAAAAAATCGAAATAATCCAGACAGATCTCAGGGAACCATGGATGTTGAGGATCTTTTCCCTTTTATTGCCAGTAGTGGTGTTCTTCTAACAGAGCAGGATGTTCTCATCTTATAATAATAGCCAGGCCAGATGCTTAGGTCTCCTCTGCAAACGCTGCATAAGTGAGAAGGAGAACAGCTGATATCTGTTAAGATGAATACACCAGGAGAATAAGCCAAAAAAAGTATGAGAAATCTCTAGAGTTCTTTCTTTGCAACACCATTTGGCACTAGATCTCAAAGTCAGCACTGAAAATCCAGTCTGTGCTTCTGGCCCTTTGCTGATCGGTTGCCACATGTTGAGTGGTGATTCCTGCATTGCTCAGGGGTTTGGAGCAGCTCTGGCAGGGATTTCCTCCTGTACTTTAGGGAGCTGCAAAATCTACAGCCTTTGACTTTTGTGAAGCTGTAGAAAGTACCAGTCACTGTGGAATTTGTTTGACATGCTCCTTGCCATAGAAAATGGTTACATGCTGAGTTGGGGCCAGTGATTTAAAATGGCATCTTTGTTCCATCATTTTACTTACTTTTCCTCCACCCTTTTTTCTTTCCTTAGTCTGTTTTAGTTCTGTGGAAGACACTAATTCGTACTACTAGAGTCAAGATTGTTCTTTTATAAGGCATTGTACTGGGCTTTAAGAAAGATTCCTCTTACTCTCCTCACACTATCCTTTCAATCATCTTTTCCTTATGCTCAGCACAGAAACTGAAATTCCCTCCAGGCAGAGATCTTTGAAATCACAGTAAAATCACTCATGCTTACAATGTGCTTATAGGTATTGGATGGAAACTGTTAGAGAAAAGTAGGGTGCGTGGTGACATGATAGTTTGTGTTTCTGTAATGGGGCAATGTTCAAGAGGAATAAGAACTGACTCTGTCATGTTCACATGTTTTTCTCATATGCTGAATGGTAGCTCTCGAAAACAGTTCTTAGAAACCAGAAAAAAACCCATTGTAAAACGATGGGGAGGACTCATCCAATGTTTAGGACTGCTGGTTAATGACAACAAGATAAAGATGTTTATGGAGAACTTGTGCCACCATTTTCCTTGGTAGTGAGAAAAGGTTTTGTTTCAAATCTCCTCATCCCTGCCTCACTAGAGGATCACCCCAATTGCTATTTCCATAATTTTCCAATTAGGAACTCATTTTGGTTGCTCCATTTAATGTTATGTAAA
The DNA here is from genome assembly GCA_033558185.1 of Dromococcyx pavoninus. Classification (NCBI taxonomy): domain Eukaryota; kingdom Metazoa; phylum Chordata; class Aves; order Cuculiformes; family Neomorphidae; genus Dromococcyx; species Dromococcyx pavoninus. The sequence continues at coordinate 1,844,264 of JAUMJL010000502.1, read as the reverse complement.
GACTTTTTTTTTTTTTCTGAGCATTGCATTTATTTATAAAAGACACTTCTGGGGAGCAGTCATGTTAAGACTGGCATTTTGTTTACTGTGGGCATGTGCTCTAGAGCAGCTCACCAGCCCCTCCGTGATGGAAAATATCAACAATGCTGATTGACTGCAGCATTACCTGGTTATCATCTCTTGGATTTACTGATCCAGGTGTGTATGGCACAGAGGGACAGCCCCAGTGCCTGTTGTGGTGAAGGATGGAAGGAGCATCCTCTCCTCGTGGCTGAAGGTGCTGGGGCAATTGGCTGCTCAGGGACACCTGCCTGTATCAGACCTCACCGTCTGGAGAAAAGAAAAAATAGAGAGAGATAATTTAGGTCATCTGCACCATAACAACCTAGAGACAGGAAATCACAAAGTGCTGGTACTTGAACAGACTGGTTTAGAGGGGATGGCACCTCTTTGAATCTATTTAAGTCAGGTTAGTGAGGACTCACACCTGTCCTGCTGGCACTGAAGGGTGAAACCCTGATGAAGATAGATAAATGAATGCATACCATAAATAAAAGTGCTTTCAGAGTCACATATCCATCTTGAGGTGTTGGTTTTCCTCTGGAAATAGTAGGGTCCTAAAGGCCCCCGCTGTTGCAGCTTCCCCAGAAGGCTTTAGACACCAGGCTACTTCTTTCTATCAAAAAGCAAAGCTAAATTTGGATCCAGTTTGTGCTTTGGGGAAGTGCAAACTTACTGGTCTCTGCCAGACTTAACATCACTATTGGCTCTTTGCATTTCAGTTACTGCCATGTTAAAGTATTTTAATTATCAACACTTCCTTACCTGTAAGAGCTGCACAAAGGGATTGTCCCTTCCCTAAGTGTGTAACATGAGCCCATCACTGGTGCACACAGAGCTTCTCCAGGCCTGTTGTGTCCTTTTGGCTCCGCATTGGTGATGTGAACCAAAATGAGGGAAAATTATAGCAGCCTGGATAATGCCCCTTGGTCCTCAAGAGCCCTGAAAATGTGCACGTGACAGAGAACAGGATAATACTGAAGTTGCAAAGGTCGTCTGCTTTTTTGCCACAACAACTGCAAATAAGAACTCAAACTTCAAAGGTGGAAGACGTAATGCTCAGAAACACACTCAAACATGATATCAGAAAGGGGGCAATCAGATTTTCAACTGCCTCCCAGAATGAGAAGTATTTTGCTTTTGAAAATGTTCTCTTGAACTTGCTCTCTTCTCATGTGTCCAGAAGTGATGGGTACTTAATAAAAGTTGTGTAATTCTTTAGACAGACATTGGTGAAAATAGGGAATATGAATAGGAACAAGACTATAAATATGATTTGTGGCTGTATGTACTGCGTTGTTAAGTCAAGGGTGGTTTTTGAAATATTATCAGAAATTGGTAAAATTATATAAGCGAACGGGGAGCTGATCTTACTATGAAACCTGCAGTTCCCGGTTTGTTTAGGAAAAATGACTGTTATGTAGTTACTTCTTTTATTTTAAAATGCAGTTACTGTTTTTATTCCAAGAATTTTTGGTTACTTTACAGCTAGTGTTGAGAAATCTTAGTAAAATATGTACCCATTTATTAATACTTGTGACAAAGCAAATTTCAAAGAATTGAAAGATTGTGGTGTCATTTTTCTAGAAAAGGCAAACACCTTGCCAGGAAGCACATTTCGACTTAACAGGTCAATACTAACCCCAAGTAAAAAGAAGAGGGGGAGTGCAGTTTTGGGAGCTTTTTCTGCCACAGATGCTATAGTTGTGCACTCTACTTTGCCCTCTTTGGGTTCACAATAAAGATTTTAAAACGTTATTAGCAAGATACACAAAGGAATGACTTGCTTCAGGTAATAAATGATAGAATTGAATACTGCTGGTTTTCCTTTGCAGCCAGTAAAAGCCATCTGAGTGTTTGCTGAAAAGATAACAGTGGGAAGCAGAGCCTTGAATGTCATTGGCTCCTCGGTCATGACTTCTCACCTGCCAGATGATCCATCACAGCTCCCAGCAAGCTCAGGCTGGGGACAATGACTAATTTATCCCTAAAGCAGGAACTTAATCTTTAAATTATCCTGCATATGTTCCAGACTATGTAAGAGGCGTTATACAGACCATTAGTTCAGAAACTGAAGCTGGATGCCAGAATGGATCTGCCACCATGCAGGTGATCAAGAGGAAAGAATTTGGCCCAAGAGGTGAGCAAAGGTGATCTCCTAAATCAAGTGCTAATCTGCTGAGATTTAGGGATTAGGGCCAATAGTTTAGAGGGGTTTTTTTCCCCCATGTTTCATGGGATCATAGAATGGCTTGATTGGAAAAGATCTTTGAGGTCATTGAGTCCGGCTGTACCTGTCCACCAGTAAACCATCACTGAGAACTTCATCTACCCATCTTGTAAATACCTCCAGGGGTGGCGACTCAACCACCTCCCTGGGCAGCCTCTGCCAGTGCCTGATAACCCTTTATATATCTGATGATCATGTGGGATTTACCTCTGGCTCATTTTCAAGAAAGGATTTCTATTTCCTAGCAAAAAGAAAAATTTGGGCTTCTAGATACACAAAGTTAAAGGTGTTTAGCTCAAACCACAGTGGAAGGTCATATGGGTAATTAAATAGTGGTGATGCTGATGGTTGCTAATGCTATACTCTTCATCCCCCTGTGCACAGAACCCCAGCTAGACCATGCACCCTGAGCCCAAAATTATGTGTGAGTGAACTGGAGGTTTATAGACACGTTTGAAGACTTCAGAGGATGGGAGAAGACTTCTCCCTTGGTCAGCAGTTTGGTTATTTGAGCTGTGATGTGTCCCACTGCCCCTCTGTAAGCTCCATTGTCGAATACTGCTCGTGATGGAGATCAGTTCACTGAGTATCAGTGAGACAAAGCAGTACCTTTGGCAGACCAACCAACACAGCTGGAAAAACTGACACGTTTTTGGTCAAGTAATTTTTAAGACTAAATAAAAAAATAAAAGAAAAGGAGAAACTGGGAAAAATTGCTCTGAATTTACTGTAATTTTATAAATTATCTGAGACATAAATGTAGAGCAGAGAGGGACCTTGCAGTGAGGAGATGAGGGAAAAGATTAAGTGCCATAAAAGCAGTATTTCTATTGTATCCATAATGGTTCTCAGATTCGTCTTGCATTGGTCTTATTCTTACAGGACTTAGAGGTCATACAGAGTTCATTTTTGGTTAGAGTTTTTTTGTGTCCTTATAGCCTTTAGCAGTTAGTTTTGGGAGCTCACAGTTTATCAGTTGGTCTAATCAACTGCCCCCAAAAGCCTTTCCTTCCCAAGCCTGACTGACTCTGTTTCAACAAGTTTACATTTTTAGACTCTGGCAGCTTGAATTTTCAGTCTGTAACCTTGTACTTGTTTCCCAGAATGAAACCTAAGCATTGAGCCCCATAGAATAACAGCAAGAACATGGCAAACTACATGGTCAGTGGGTTCCTTGTAGAGGTGCCACATCTTTCACAGAGACATTTTTCACCCCCAGCAGATAAGTCAGGAAAAACTGATGCGTTGACTATTATTGACAATAATGGTCAGTGGGAGAAATGGTTAAGAGCCTTTTGCTCAATTCAGAAAAGCAGAGCAGACACCAGGTGTCCCAGGCCTTTAATCGTGCTAATGAATGTGATTTGTTGTACAGATGCCTTCCCCTTGCATCCAGCACCTCTCAGTCCCGCCTGAGCAAAGTTTAGTCAGTCTCTGGGTTGGGCTAAGCCATGAGAAAGCTGTAGTGTGTTGCTTTTCATCTTGTTGCAAAGGAAATCAAACTCTGTTTTCTTATCAGCCACCATAGTGGTGTCACAAAGATGCTGAAGATAGGAGAAAAGGGCTGAAATCACATGAATCCACTTTCATTATTTACATTTTATTTGCTCTAATTTCATCTGGGCTGTCCCCTCCTGACTGCCTTGTTTGACAACTTCTATGAATAGCCACTGCTGCACTGTATCGTTCCGTGAATAAGAAGGGACTTCTATGAACGCAAAGTCCAGGTAGACAAAATGAGTGGTTTTGTAAGGAAATATATCCTCCTTTCAGCATAAAGATTTAACTTAGACTTTTAAGAGTGTTCAGTTTTAATTTTCATCCCCCTCTGGAAGGGGACAGAACCACTAGGATTGTGCTGTGCTTGGACACAAGGGCAATGTCTTCTGTCGCTCTGCCTGTAGATTTCAATCCCAGCCAATCCCAGTTCAATGAAACTCAGTAATTTCAGAACTCCTGTATTCAAGCACATTTCACAATAACATCTCCCCAGATAGCAGAGATGTTTCTGTCCAAGCCTAGGTTTGGATGCAACCAAGACATCCTGTGCTTGTATCTTGAAAAGCAAAGTCATATACTCATTGACAAGTCTGGTTTGCTCTTCCTGCAATGAGTGGTCTTCAGATTCCTAGGGGTATTTTTATTCTTTTCATATTGTTACAAATGCTAAATTTTAGGTCTATTCTAAGGCAACAGGAGACTTGGAAGCTTCTTAAGAACTTTGTCCAACCCATTCTCTGTAAGTAGCTTATTGCTTCAAACTGAACCACTGCCTACGACTGCCACTGAACTGCTTGTTGCAGTAAGAGAAAAGGATTTAATCATATCTATAGAATAACTTCATCCCTGGATCCAAGTGTACAATGTCTTTTTCAGTGTATGTTGTCCTGATGTCTGCAGCATTTTCAAATGTCTCATTGGCTTCTAAAGGGTAGTATCATAGCACCTAGATGTGTCAATGTGTACTTACATGTGTATACGTTTCTGTTAAAAATCATTTCAGCAGCCTTCTGAGCTCATTGCCTGGTGGCTGTGTAAACAGAGGGCTGGAACATCTCTTCAGTGTTCATAGGACCAGAGGATTTCATACATGGAATACAGCAAAGACTGAGTCTATAGGAGGCAATAGAAGTGCTCCATAATGCCATTTTTCTCTCCAATCATCAAAATATTTGTGGCTTGGGTACACTCTTGCCATATCCCAATTTTTCTGCTGGGAGAAAACTGGACCTTGAACTGTTTTTCTCTGCATGTGGAGTACTGTGCCCAATTCTGGAATCCCCAGCATAAGAATTTGGAACCACTAGAACGGGTCTAGAGCAGGCCACAAAGATGATCAGAGGGCTGGAGCACCTCTGCTATGAGGACAGGCTGAGAGAGTTGGGCTTGTTCAGTCTGGAGAAGAGAAGGCACCAGGGAGACTTCATAGCAGCCGCCCAGTACCTGAAGAGTGCTAGAGGAAAGCTGGATAGGGACTTTTTACAATGGCTTGTAGTGATAGAACAAGGCAGAATGGCTTTAAATTGGAAGGGGGAAGAGTTAGGTTAGACATTAGGAAGAAATTTTTTCCTGTGAGGGTGGTGAGACACTGGCACAAGTTGCCCAGGGAGGTCATGGCTGCCCCTTCCCTGGATGTGTTCAAGGCCAGGTTGGATGGGGCCTTGAGCAGCCTGGTCTGGTGGGAGGTGTCCCTGCCCATGGCAGGGGAGTTGGAACTGGAGGATCTTTAAGGTCCCTTCCAAACCAAAATAGTCTATGATTCTATGGAATACTGTCTGGACAGCCCTGATGTGCATCATTAGATTCCCAAATGGGACAACTGGCAGACTAGCACTGCTCAGCCCTGGTTTATAGGCTCAGCTATAGTTGTGCCATGCTTCCTGGTTCCTTCTTGTAAATGCTCCAGGAAATTTTCTTGCATAGAAAATAAGAGGTCATGAAAAAGCCTTGGGGTCACAAACACTCAAATAATACAATTGAAATGGTGATTGTCAGCAAATGCGAGATAAAAAGCATTTGCTGAAAGCCCAATAAAAGAAGTTTCAAGCTAACGCCCTTGGCCTCACCCTTGTGGCTCAGCTTGTGTGTCCTGTTGGTGTGGTGAAGCTGACATGGTGTCACTCATTGAGCTGCAGTGACATGATCATGTGCCTGAGCCCTCTAATTCTGCAGAACACAGGATAAAATGTTTATCAGATTTGACCTAGATTTGGCCTTGATTTTTAAAGGCAGGCTCGTTGCTCTGTGAATAAACTCAGGATGTTGAACATAAACATCTAAAAAATAGGAGAGGATGACTCTTCTCACTCAATCTCTAGAAACTGGAAAATGAGAGAATTAAGATTTTAAAAGAAAAGTCCCAGTATTGTGGAAGGAAGAAGGGAAGATGCTCCATTTAAAACAATTTGAGTTCCTATTTTCCATATCCTTGGGAACATAGAATCATAGAATGGCTTGGGTTGGAAGGGACCTTAACGATCATCCAGTTCCAACCCCCCTGCCATGGGCAGGGACACCTCCCACCAGACCAGGCATGATACTCCTGGACCAGCGACAGCTGCCTTGTGCATCCATGCACACCCTGCCCTACTCCTGGCGTTATGCTTCAGATCTTCTGCAGACTTGAGCTAAAACTGGAGTCATAAACCACCCTGAGCCCTCGATAAGAGGCAGACTCTGTAGCAACTGAGACTTCAGCCTCTTCCAGGAACCCTGGGTGGGGTGTTTTCAGAGAAAAGGTCAATCTCTCTCTTTCCATCCACAAAAAAACAACCAACTGTTAAAGTAGGCTTGGCTACTTTCTGAAGGTTTTTGCTGTAGCCTGAACTTCTAGATAGGGAAATAATACACAGTGAGAGTAGATCTTTCTTCCTGGCTCTGCTAGTTTGCAGAAGGCCTTGCTTTTATTAGGACTGCTTGTCTGGGTGCTACGTGTCTGTACACTTTGGGTTCTTTTGACCCGTTCTTTGTGCTCTTGACATCTGCCTACCCCCACACCCAGGCACACTCCTAACACAGTGAGTTCATTTGCCTTAGCAAAGCTGAGCTTGTAAAAAGCTGGCTTTTCCGTTCTGGGTGAGCGAATAGGAGCCTTCACATCTCCTGGCATTGGTCTGTGCGATTTATGAAGCCGTGGAGAAACTCTGGTGGAAAAAGAGCAAGTGTACCAATGGTGATACTCCCTTGGGAGGAGGCAGGAGTGCATTACTGTCTTGGTTTTGCCAGGTGTGAATCTTTCCAGGATTTTTATCACTGGCTAATTAATGCTTATGCTTAGTGGCCGCCTCCCAAATCCCAGGTGGAGTTGGGGATAAGGTGTTTGGGAAGAACTGCTGAAAATGGACCGGTGCTGGAGCCTAAAGAAGCAAGACAGATGTTATCTCACCTACATCAGGACAGATATCCACGTCTGGGCTAGTTACCCTATGTTTTCTCCCCTTACAGTGAACAGAAGGAAAGTGGCACTTTGATCTGAACCAGTTTAGATATCCACTTTAGGATGAGATGCTCTGGAAGCATGTTTCTCCCCCCCCTGGATTGCAAAGAAAGTCCAGGGACATATGCCTTGAGATGTGAGTAATGAGGAAGAGCAAAAAAATTGTGGCCCTGTAGCCAATCTATCAGCAAATTTAATATACCTTGTGGCTGGGAAATAGTTCTGGGTATTGCAGTCTGAATTATTTTTCAATCCTTTATATTGTTGTTTGTGCATGCATTCTTATAGTGAGAGTGCCTTATTTTTGGACAGGGAACTTTTTTTTGTAAAAAAGTTTCAGCTCCATGTGCTGCCCACAGAGATGTTATTAATAGTGAGAGCATTTGATTTGATGTCGGTGAGCAACAGGAGCAAGCAACCTGACCCGTTAGCTGCTGGGCTGTGGGTTGAATTTTCTAGTTTGCCTCTCAGTGGCAAATAGAAAACTGCTCCAGGCATCGAATGAGAAAGAGGGAGAAGGGCAGTTTCTCCTGCATTTGGGATGGATGGTGTTCTTGCTTCTCTGGTACATAAATCAGATGCAAATTCACTAACTGCAGAAATGGTAACTGAGCTGAGGAGACAATCTGGCCTCAAAAAATCTTCAAGGCTCCTTCAGACAAACAGCCACACACTTGGATGCTTTCCCAAAGCGTAGCTAAACATTTTACACGTGCAAAAAAAACAAGATGGAAACCTTCCAGGAGGTTTTCCTAAGAGGTGTTTGAACCTCCCTGCTCCAATGGGGCTAAAATCACTCCTATTGGGGTGATTGGAGGGAAGCCAATGACAAGTGGCAGCAGGATGCCAAACTTAGCAGAAAAACGGTCTTGGGATGTCTTCTGCATTTCAGCCAAATTGTTTCTGGTCCTGAGCAAAGCGAGGGAACGTAAAAAATGATGAGAGAAAGATTCATGCACTGGCAATAGAAAGAGCTGTGGCTTGAGTGCAGGTGGCACTCAATCAAGGACTCTGGCCAGGCTGTGTATTTCTCTAAACAGTGGGAAGAGGGACATGTCAGCTGTGCAAAAAGTCATGCTGGATGTGGGGTAATGACAGCCTATGGGCACTGCTGTCCCCAGCCTCATCGTGTAGTCAGGCCCTTGGTGCCAAGCAGGCATTTTGTATTAGCTGGCTGTGCCACCCGAGTCCCTACCACCAAAGGCTGCACACGTGTCTTCCAGAGTTTTTGCTCTGTCTATGCTCAGAAATGAGCTGAGGCAGTGCTGGCAGACACACTGAAAGGGGAAAGTCTCTGATTTTGGGGTACCAGGGATCCCTACAGCTGATGCTGTTCAGGCTGCACTTGCATTTGCTCCTGACTCCAAAAGCTGCAGCCACTGATCTCCAGGCAGTCCCCAGCAAGGACTGGGTTTATTTTACTGGCACAATTTTTTGAACAGTGTTGTCTCAGCTAAGAATACAGCAGTAGACCCCAAGGCTCTGGCTTTCCTCTCCCAAGTAGTTGTCTCCTCCATGGAACCAGGTTGGCCCCTAAAATGCAGGTAGCTCCAGACTCCTCACTGTGGGGTACTGAAGCTTCACCGGGTACCCTTTTGCCAAATAAAACCATCATCACAGTGACCCACCCAGCATTTGATCCCTATTGTGATCATAGAAATCGGGTGGCAATTAGAAGAACAATGTCCTCAAGATGTCCTTGCCCATTGCCTTGGTAGACTTGATCACTGCGGCTGTGTGAACCAATCAGTACCTGGACTCAGGCTCTGGCCCTGAAGCCACTTGTTTGGGTTTTTTTAATTCAGAAAAAGCATCTCAAAGAGAACAGTCACATTCAAAATGCCTATTCAGAGCAGTCCTCAGATTTGCTAACATGTGGTCTATGTCTGGAAATGGCTTGGGAGATTGCTACTTGGCTGTGCCCATGCTAAAAGTTTTGCAGTAGGGATGTGTTCTTGTGCCCATTCCCGCGTGCCAAGACTGTTTAAATTACTATATTTAGTCATAGCATATGTGTACTTAAATATATTCTCTCTACAGCCTGGTTCAATGTAGAGTTTTCATGTAGCATACACTATAAAAAGTTTCTTTTCACATTTTTATCTTGACATGAAAGTGCGTTACAACATTTGCCATCAATAAAACACAATTCCTTCCATGTGAAAAGCATTATGGCCACAGTATGGTTATTGAGTGATGATACCTGGATGACGGAAATACATGAACAGGAAAGTGTACATAGGGAAACTTTAGAAATGATGCCAAGTTTTAAAATAAAACGATGTCTGATAGCAGCGCAGATGGATTTGGAGAATTTAGTTCGTTTGTGCTCAGAAAGAAAATAAAAATAAAGGAAAAAAGCTGAGCTGAAAGAGAAATAAAAACAAGGCAGGAAAAAGCTTCACAAATAAGTAACTGAGGAGGATGACAACCCAGTCAAGACGTGTGAAGAACAGATTGTTTGCCTCTTGCTCTGTGATTCAGGCATGGGCTAAGCCAGTCGTGGGCCAAGCCAGTCATGACCAAGCATCAGGTTTTTCAGGAGCAACATCTGCTCTCCGTCTGTTGCCCATGCCCAGTGCTGGGATGCAAGGGACTGAAGGTATCAGTTATCCCTCACTTGGGATCCTAGAAACAGGTTCTTCAGGTCAGGCTTGAGGACACTGGGGAACCTGAGGAGGGGGATTGCTCTCACAGAGTTTATGCCTGTACTGAGCAGCTGACTCCAAACTTGCTGAAACAGGGAGAAGCTCCCATGAGTTGATAGAGAGCTTTGGATAAATGCATTCTCCAGAAAATATGCTGAGCCAGGATCCCTCCACTGGCTCTAGATTTGTTTTTATGAAAATACTCCCATTAGCACCAAAATAAATGCTAGCTGTGTTTTGATTTTAGCAAAAGTTTAGCTTCGAGAAAACAACATGCTAATTAACTCATAACTGAACTCCTTAAGTGTACATCTCTGAACCTTCCTGAAAGTAATGTAAATCGCCAGCACTGGGTTCCCAAGATGCAAGGCAAGTTGCTCGACTTTGGAATGCATAAACATTTAGTGGAAGAAATTTTGACTCAGAGAAAGTACAAACAAAGCTGCCTGTTTGTTTGTGAGACTTCTTTCTCGCAGGAGAACAACCAAGAAGCATGGAAAGCCTTGAGTGTCCTCCATGGTTCATGTTTGTAGTTGTGATCCAAAGGGGACAGAACAAAGACTTTCCTATTTATAGCTGAGTGACCTAAAGCAAAAGCGCTCAAGTGATGAAAAGGCACAGTCTATCATTGTCAAAGCTTCTGAAAAGAACACAAACCATGGTTTATCAAAGAGCAGTAACAAAAAGGATTTTGCTGTATGGAAAATAAATGATGTTTTTCCATTGAATCCACCATCCCACATAATTTTTTTCTGGATTGGTCACACTTCATCAGAACAGTGATTATAGATGAGAGGGAGGTAGGAGGAGAAACACGTGTCTACGTATGTGTGGAGGAAGTGCTCAGCAAAACCCACAGTCTTATTATTTCCATTTTACAGGAAATGCCAATACTACATGTCAGAGTCAAACTGTTATATGACATCACCAAAAGGGTAGATTTTGATTTAAGGAATAAGTTCTACTGTTTCTGCCAACAGCTGCTTTTACTGTTTATTTTCATAAAAAAAATATATACAATAAATAAATAAGCTATTTCATCTACTATACCAGGTCTTATTGAACTTCTTGCCACAGTATCAAATGACTTCATCTCTCTTCTGTGTTTTATTTACACTACCACTGAGGTGTTAGGAAACCAAGGTTACCTAAATACATTATAAAGAAAGGGAAGCTGAGGTGTGACACAAAAATCCTGGTTTTTTTCCTTCTGAAACAGTTTTTCCAAAAGAAAATGTTTCAGGAAAGTGTCTTTTTTCATCAAAGCCTTTTTGTAGGGGGTAGGGAGGGGGAAGTGAAAGTTTATTTGAATCACAGTTTCTGATAGGAAGCCATTTTCATGGGATTTTTTTTTTTTCTCAATTCTAACTTTGCTTCTTTCCTTGGAGCTTCCTGATACTATGACAAAACTGCTGAGCAACACAGCCCATCCCGGGAATCAACTCATAATGCCTCAAAATCCAGCATTTATACTAAAGTAACTAGAACAAGTGAAGCCTGACCAGGACTTAGCTTACAGGGACTCAATGTATATGCATCAGCGTTACAACCTGCTATGGGAAAGCATCTGCTCTACTTCACCACCACCTCCTTAACACAACATCTCTATTAACTAACCTCTCTTAACTCTGTTAACATCTGGCATCATGCGAAGGTTGTCTTGGGCATGTTACTGGGAGCTAGGATGGTGGTGCTGAATTTAGGCCAAAGGCTATCACTTGGTTATAAGGAGGGACCATGTCCAGGATGGGAGCAAAAGGGCCTTGCAATTGAAGGGACTTGAGCAGGAAAGAACTGAAAAGCTTGAAATGTCATCGATGACCTACCTCAACAGAGCTAGGCCACCTAGCCCATGTGTGAATTTGACTTTTCAACTGGAAGATTGAGGGTGGTGATGCACTGGAAAAGGTTGCCCAGATAAATTGTGGAAGGCCCATTGATGGAGTTGTTCCGGGCCAGGCTGGATGAGGCTTTGAGCAACTTGATCCAGTGAGAGGTGTCTCTGCCCATAGCAAGGGTTTTGGAACTGGATGAGCTTTAAAGTCCCTTCCAACGCAAACCATTCTATGATTCTACGATTTGACGATGGGACCTGCCCCAGACTGCGTGTTGCAATTACCAACCTAGGGAGAAAAGTCAAGTAACTGATAGGATGGAATCATTAGGAAAATACCAGCCAGACATCTCTAGGTGGACAATTTGAGCTGAGATTATCTTAAAGGCTTGTTTACATTTGTGTATTTGAATATAAAAGAAAGGTAAACACCTTTCAGGGAGAGAGTAAAGAGCTGTATAAATATATGTAAATTCATTTGAAAGAGACAGGTCCACACTGGGGCACGTAACGTGCACAGCTCCCAAGGCACTCTTGCAAAAGCCAGTTTTCAGGGGTAATAGGATTGTGTGTGAGTCTCAGATGGAGGTAAGGTGAGATAAAAGGAGACTGCAGTTTTAAACGGCGTGTAGCTATCCAAACGTATCTCCTTGCAGCCCAATCATATGACAAAACCTGTAGTGCAGGGCACGTTAAAGGAACTCCATGCATTTACATCCAACAAGTGAAGAAATTTAAGAGAAAATTAAAAGAAAACAGAATTCAAGCACTTAACTTGATTTATTCTTCCTGCAATTTAATGAAAACCGGAGCAAACCAGGTTAAAATTTACCTTGTCCCTCCCTAAGCCACTCGTACATCTGAGATTTATGAGAATGATGTGGATGAGGCAGGTGTGAAGGATTTGGGTTGCTCTGGATCTGGGCTGTGAGCTGGCTCAGTGCTAAGACTCTCAAAATCAGATGGGCATGGTTAAGCTCAGAGCCACTGCCAAGGGCTGCAGTGACAGGCACTTCAAAAAATACTTGCTAATTCCCTCAAAGACAACCTTAGTTCTTCTGGTTTTACACCCATTCAATGCTGGTATAGGTGTTTAGGTGAACGTAGGCACAGGAACAGGAGAGAGGCTCTCAGATCCTCTAATGAAAATCACTCTTGTTTACCTTAGATCAAGGAAGGAGATGAGGAGAAGGGGAAAATAGGTCATCCATCTGGGAGAGAAGGCAGAGATTATGTGAAATAATTGATGCCACATGAACAAAACGTCACATTTGCTTGCAAATGTCCACAGCATAGGCTCAGGATTGGCAATGGAAAGATGTCGATAAAGATGGTTATCCGATAAAATGGCATTTTAATGGTGAAAGACAGTCTGAAAGGGGACATTTATACTAATAAATTAAACAGTTCAATGGACAAATTTATTATCTGTTATTAGCCTGGACTTGTTCCAACATAATCATTAGGATAGGTCCAGTCAAGCCTTTGGTCTGGGTTCTCCCATACTATGGTACAGCTGAGGAGCCAGCAACAGCCTGGGACCATTCCCAGTGGGCAGTTTGGATATGACCATGATGATCTAGAGGCTAAATTGAATATCGTGGACTTGGCCAAGCCATGCCAGTTGGCCTTCTGTCCAAAGAATGGGCCCTGGTCCTTTTCTTTTGATGTGGCCAGGCTTATTCATTTTGTTATCTCTCCAAAGCATTTAGTTGCACTCTCTCATCAGTGCATCTGTGTGCTTCCCAATCCATGATGCATTTATCCTTGCAACCCGTCTGGTAGCTGGGAGAGAGCTATTAACTTTTGTGAAGTGAGTGGGACGGTGGTGAAGGGACGTCTGTCTGTATGCCAACACACAGCAGCACACTTGATCGAAACTGGCTCCGGGCAAGTTAACGTGGTTAAACATCTTAAAGATGTAGTGTGGACCTCAAAAACGCAGTTAGTATGTGCCTGTTTCTTGAATCAGCTTGTAGCTTCCCAGCGTGGAAGCTGTGGTGTCATGTCTTCACTGTGGTTTTGACCATACTAGACAGTGAGGGTGCACCTACCCATGCCACGACCACACTGATGCTCGACTGGGAGTGTGGGCACACAAACAAGTTGCTGCGGGGTAAACAAGGGCGTGAGCTTTCTCCTCCACTGCTTTGCCTGTGCGTGTTTGTTATCCTGAAGTACCAACCGCAAGTGTCGGGTATCAGGTACCCAGCCCCTCTACTATGGAAAAGCAATCTGCTCCCAGGCTATCAGGGGTTGAACAGGGCACTTCAGTGGTGGAGATGACTCAGCTGGAGCCATAGCTCATGCTGTATGAACTTGTTTATATGCTCATACAAAGTGACTTGCCCAAGATCACCCTAGAAGTCTGCAGACAAGGCAAGGGTGGAACCGGTCTCTACTGAACCACCCACCTTAACCACCAAGCTGCCCTTTCACATCGTGTTATTAATGAGTGTATTTCTTAAGCACCAGCAGTGTGTTCATAGCTATGAAAAATATAAAGGAGCTATAAGCTTTGACCTGCCCTCTGTCCCACCCATTGCAGATAGCCACTGAAATGAAGAGGTGTTTATTTGCCTGGAAGTGTGGAGTCTTATGTCAGCTCCCAGCATAGGAAGTAATTTTACTGGGGGTCTGATCCTTCCACGAGGGAAAGGACTGGTGCTTTTGTTTCTGTTTTACTCTGAGTGTGGTGCCTGCGCTCTCGGCATACCTGGAAAATAATCCTGCTTTGCAGCCAGCACTGGTTCCTGGCCACCCCTGCTACACACCAGGCTAAATTGGGAAACTAAACTCCTTTTTTATTTCCCGGTGTACGGTTGGCCTCCCCACCTTGCTGCTCATGAATGCCTTGCTGAGTTAGCTGTGATTTGGAAAATTAATTGACTCGGAGCCTACTGCTGAAGCAGCCTCAAACGCAGAACACCCAAGACGCAGCGGTAGCAAGGTCAGAGGAGGTGGGAAATTTTGCGAGAGAGGTAGCAAGCAATAAGCAATGCAGAATATGGGCACCAGTGGGGAATTGTAAAAGGAAACCATTCAGATCAGACAGAACCATGACAGACAAGGCAGTGGGACCTTGGGAGGCTTTGGTATTTATTGGGGGAGCTGGCAGTGCCTGCGGCAGAGAATGCCCCTGGCTCGCCGTGGTAGGTGAGGGTCTCCAGAGACCCCCTTGCCTCTAGTCAGGATGTGCAAAGAGCACCCTGAAGACCATCTCCTGTGAGCGCAGAGAGCAGCGTCTTTGCTGTGGAAAGAAATCTTAAATTATGTAGCTCATCTCAGGCATGCCATCTGCTTGGGAGTCAGCCCCGAGAGAGAGAAAAAAGGAACAAGGACCAGTACAGCTCCATGAGGGCTTTTCTCCTGTGGCTTCAATGTTTTTGCTTTTATTTTATGAATCTTCACACAAAAAAGAGCAGTCAGAGCGCACCTTTTGTCCATGATGCAGAACATCCCAAAACTTCTGCTTGCCCTGATTTACCGAGGTTCAGCTCCTCAGTAATAGCCAGGGAGTGAAAACCTGTGGAAAACCCCTGGTTACTGAAACAGTCTTGCAAAGCCACTCTTCCAGGCCTGTTGGCGTGTAACCCTGAGCAGGTCATGCAAATGGGGTGGTTCAGACACACAATCGGGTGCTGGTAGCGTAATCTCTTCCCATTCATGGCTGGCTGATGGACGGGGATGATCTGCAAGCTTTCATCCACCTCAGCTTGTGAGGCAAGGTGACACGGTGTAAACCCCCAGTGAACACACGCTCAGCTAAATCACATTAATTCCTGTTTGAGGTGGCCCAAGGGCACATGCACAGACAATTACGGAGGCTCAGCTGATAGAGAGGTGATTTGTAAGCTGCTGTCACTCCTGCTTTTGAACTTTCCCTGCCTGCACAGCGAGGAGAATGCTGACATTTCTGAGCAGCGTGGTGTGAAGGAAAGGCATTTCTGGGGGTTGAGTAGCTGATATTTGTGAACTCTGGCACTCATCTTGATTAGCCCATGTTGCGAGCACTAGGTGAAAAAGAGAAGAACATGATATTCAAAAGCTGGTGTTTTATCCTCAATTTCTTTGGGACCAGGAGCTGGAGGTATTATCTCATGAGCTGTAAAATAGAATGGTGCAGGCTAGTGTTGAGGCTGGTGAATGGATACTTTACAATGGGAAAAAAGTAAGTTCCAGTAGATCAGTTTTGTATGGCTTTATCACCAAGCAAGTGTCAGCTAGCTTGTCCTCAAAACACCTTGCCATGCTGAATGACACAGATCTCCCTCTGGGACAGGAATACTGAATCAACCTGCTTTGGACAGCCCTGGGAATATGCAATGAAGATGGAAAAAGACCTCTGCTCTCCCCAGGTCAGATGCACTGAGCCAGAAGGTGATCTGGGGTGGGAGCAATGAGGAGAAGCAACATTTTCACCTCTTATCACTTGGTCTGGGTCAAGTCTTTTTCCTCAAGTGGGGGGGGAAACTGAGGCCTGGGACATATGATGATGCCTCAGTTGGCAATTTCTGCTGATGTTCAGTTTGCTGCTGCCTGGAAGCATTGTGGCATGTTTTAAAGCTAAATTGTACAAATGAGTTTGATCATTATTATCATGAAAAAAACAAAGGTTGCAGAGCAAGCCTGTGACAATGCTGACAATCAAGCCCTGCTCCTGGACTTCCCTCCTGGTTTCTATTCATTGCTTGTTTAGGGTAATGAGGAGCAGACTAAAGGAATTGAAGGTGTTTGCTTCAAGAAGCTGCTATTAAAAAAACCCTACTGCAATCTAATTGTGGCCTGGGCGATGAAGAACAAGTTTCCTGAGCATCCTTGCTTTGCAAACTTCCCCAAATCCAAATGTTATACAGGTTCCTATTTTATGTCCAGTTTTTTAAGCAATTAATATCAAGCAATTAATGATTTGTTACATTTTTCCTAGCTGTTGTGCCTCTGTTATCCATGGCAGATCTTTGCCTGGTGAATCTGAAAGGGCAGGCTGGGACAAATAGCCCCTCAAACGCTCTGGAGCATCGTCCTCTTTTCTTTCCCACTTGATTTCATCATAAACAGGCTAAGCCAAAGCCTTTATGAAATTCAAGTCTGGCTTCATATTTCATTGAAAAACCTTTAAGAAAAGCCATTTTTCATACTTAAGACTTTTTCAAATCTCCTCTAACCAGATACATTCTGCATTGTATCTTTTGAATCTGGCCATTGTCCAATGACAATCCTTAAAATCCCTTTACAGTTTTAAAGGAAAATACAAGCCCTCATTTACCACTGGATCCAGCCTGAAAATAAAAGCTTAATGCCTTGACAGGCCTGGATATTTTTTTGGGTCTTAAGTCTGATTTATGGTGGTAGCCAGCAAACCAGGCTGGTGAAATATTTGCTGCTGCTCACAGGGATCTGGAAAAATGAAGTGTGAAGTTCTGAAGAGAGCAGGCAACAGTTCTCCAGTCACTAAACACTTCCAACGAGTTGGCAGCGGAACAGAGCTGTGGTCTGAAAGATGAACCTCAAAGGAATAGAGGAGGGGAGCAGTGCTGCGCGCAGTGTCAGAATATTACTGCAGCCTAAAGCTTTCCATACATTCCTGACATCGAGAGGGAAAGAGAAACATTTCCTTCATTATTTATTTATTCTCTCTTTCTTTTTTATTCCTTCCTCCTGCAGGAGTTTCACCCCAAGTAGGGAAAAAATTAAAAGCAACAACAGGAGCACAGGAGGCTGCTTAAGCCCACTGAAAAAACGTGCCAATTAAAAAAAAATATGTATGATCTTGTTAAGGGAAAGCATTTGCTTGGTCTTTGCTTGTCACAGAATGATCTCAATGAGCAGGGCTGTAGCGAAGCATCTCTAGCATTTCGAAGTGCCAAAGCCCTGCAATCTGTGGGCGTGGGAGCTGTGATTTTCATTCCCATGAAAAGGGAATTTCCTAGAGGTAAAAGTGAGGTGGGGATTTTCAGGCCGTTCTTGGAATGAATCACCCCTGCATACGTTTGCCAGGTAAAACATGTGGCTGCTTCGCTTTATTTTCTTCAAAGGAAGTTAATATTCATCCCTATCATGTAGATCATACAGAGACAGAGATAGGCTGATAAATGAGCTGTATTTCAGTACTCAGGGTTTCAGTGATCTGGTTTAGCCCCTATGAATTAACTTGGTTTCCAGTGTTCACACTGAATAAAAAGACCTTACTGGGGCAGTTAAATGAGGATAAGCTGTCCCTGAAAATCTTTCTTTGTCCCCTTGCACCTCAGGGGGTTTGTGCCTCTCTTTCTTAGCCAGCTCCATCCCATCTGCTGGGCACACTGAGAAATTAAAGATCCTCTCCCATCTCCCCTTGCCCAGCAAAGTCAACAGGGGGTTTATTGCCCCTAGGACCAGGAGAGATGAGGTTGACTTCACTCATCAGTCATATTGATGCACATCCAAAGTAACCCTCTTGCTTGGACAGTTACTTGGAAATGACAGTGGCAAAAGTGGAGAAAATTTACTCTTCTTCATGGAAATGAGGATGGGATTATTTTGAGTTTAGCGGGTATTTTTTTCTTTAAAAAAGAAGAAAAAAGGTGTTCTAACCATTTTGGTTTAAAGCTATCCGAGGTCAGAAGCTAGGGTGTTATAACAAAGCCCTGCTTGTTTCCAAACACAAGTTTTTGGTTTAGGGAGGAACAACTGCACGTTCTAGCTGTCTTTATAGCTGAGGAATGTTCTGCCTCTGCCGTGGCATGGACCAGGCTGGAGAGCTGCCTGAGTACCAGCCTGCAGCCTCCCGCCCCCACAGACAAAGCGTATTATTATTATTATTATTATTTTCTTCGTGCTGTTATGAAATGATTCCCTTTAACAGTAGAAGCATTTACGGGACATGCTCGCGGGTAAACTCGTCTGTACCACAGCCACGGAGCCCCAAACCCACACCGTCTGTCACACACAAGCACTCTGTGCCACCCACGCTCCTGCACAGCCGCTGCGCAAGCAGGGCTCGATGCTCACACAGGCTCATACAAACCGAAACCGACGGTCGCTGCCGCACGCCCACGCGGATGTAGCCAAAACAGGCCCCTTTGGTCTCACACGTCCTTCCTCCTGCTGCGACCTGCAGCGTCCCAGCATCAAAGGGGAGAAAAACACAACTTGAGCTGCTCTGGGTTTTGCAGGGCTCCTCTCATCCAGGGCCTGCTGGAGAGGACAGCCCTTACACCCACGTCTGGGGACCAGTTGTTTTTATTTCACAAAAACTCAGCAAAATGCTGGATAAGTCCCATTCTCTGAAGAATGGGATCTTCTGGGCCTCTTAACCTCTACCAACTCCTGGTTTTGTGGGACTTTTAAAATCTTGGTCACCACACTTTTCTATTTTAGCAGCTGGAGAAAGGAGCTGGTTTTAAAGTCAGACTTAGAAAAGTAACTTGTGGCAATAAGAATCTCCTCTGTTTGTTTCAGAGGGGAAGTCCAACGAACTTTGAGCTAGGGAATACTCGTTAACAGATTCTGCAGGGCACGGGGGCAGGTGAGGCTCAGAGCACGGTTATACGCTCCTGTCTGTTAGCCACCCTGGCCTTTCCTCATGACAGCCAATCCTTTTCCTTGGCTCAGAAAGCAGCTGCTTGTGCCGAAGAGCAGCAGGGCACCGGGGTGCTAAACCATGCATGCTGTTGTAGTGTCTCTAAAGGAGCACCCCAAGATGTGGAGTGAGGTCTGTAAACCCACCCTTGAAGCATCCCTACTGTTGTCCCTCGAGGAGACGCATTCGAGCATGGCACTGTCACAGCCGCAGGAGCATCCCTGGGCTGTGGAATAACCCATCCTACCAGCACTGACTGCTGGAGGGGTTTCTCAGAGGACCTACTCACTTATTCATACCCAACTCCAAGCCTTCCGCACATGCTGGATTTGCCTTCCTGTTTTGCTTTTCTCTTCACTCCCTGCTTCCTAGGGCTTTGAGGCCCATTTCACTCCCCAATTTACAGCATCTGAGCTGTTGCACAGTGGTTCCTGGCTCTAAGAGAGCTCCAGCAGACAGTTCACCTCGTGGCTAGTGAGCTCCCTGTAGCCCCAGGGACAAGGAACCCTCTTCCCTTGGAATGGACACAGGAGCTGGCATTGATAGATGCAGGGCACTACTCCAAGTGGCATCAAGGGGAGACAGGTGGCGTTTTGTGCTTGGCAACCTCAGCAGGCACCTAAACACACATAAGTGTAGTCCTGGCTTTCAGTAAAGCACCAATAAGAGCTGAAATGGTGCTGTGAGCAGCCAGGAAGCTGCACAGTGCCCTGGTGTGCAGGGATCAGGACCAGCCATCACTGAACCAGAGGGAGTTCAACCCTGAGCCATCCACTTCCCATACTATCACATTCTGGCAAAGCATTTCTGGGCTGCTTTATGGGCCCCAAACACACAGCGGCACCAGCTCTCTACTGCAGCCCACTGTTCCTGGAGTTCACATCCCAAATGGCAAAAAACACACAAAAAACTGCTTGCATGTGCTTTAATTGTCCCTCTTCACTGGCACTATCCCCAAGTGCCTCATAACCTTTGCAAAATAGATTTAATTTGTTTTTCCTACTGCAAAGAGGAAGCTGTCATGGAGGCAGAAAGTGGCCAAAGATGATGAGTACTTCATGACATTACTCAAACATCCACAAGAGGAAATGAAGCCTCCTACATAAAATTAAATCTGGATGGATAATTCAAGTATAAAGATTATTGACAGCATTGCTCAGACTTGTGGCTCTGAATTGTATTTTTGGCTGGCTAGTTTGGGGTTGTTAGTTGTTTTAAATGTTGGGGTGACTCTCTGCCTGTGGTGATTTCAACCTGAATTTAGACTGAGCTGCAGAGGTGATATGTTGAGATATGATATGATATGATATGATATGATATGATATGATATGATATGATATGATATGATATGATGTGATATGAGTCTTTATTGTGGCCTTTCAATACTTAAAGTGAGCTTACAAGAACGATGGAGAGAGACTTTTTACCAGTGCCTTTAGTGACATGACAAGGAATAATGGTTCTAAACTGAAGGAAGGTAGGTTTGGGAAGAAATTTTTTATAATGAGAGTGGTGAGACACTGGAACAGGTTGCCCAGAGATGTTGTGGATGCCTTATGATCAGAAGTGTTAAATGTCAGATTGGATGTGACTTTGAGCAATCTGATCCAGTGGGAGGTGTCCTTGCCTGTGGCAGGGGAGTTGGAACTGGGTGATCTTTAAGATCCCTTCCAACCCAAACCATTCTATGATACTGCTCTATGTTAGTTCACACTGTGTCTGGGTGACACTAAGTGCAACCCTCGCTTTTTTGGCAGAATCACTCTGCTTTCAACTAATGGCAAAAGTATTGGATGGGATGGAAGAATTGCTTTGCACTGTGTCAACCCTGCACACAGTCACAACATGCATGCTAACTTTAGTAAACTGTTCAACTTTGTATGTGTAGGAACACCAAACAACATTTTGATGATGGGGTCTTTGGAGCTGGCAGGCATACCTTGAGCTACCTGACTCTGAGTAGATGGGAAATCAAATACTGTGTGTGGGTTTGGGTTTATTTGAGATGCTTGAAAGGCAGTTTTTCCCATGAAAAATTTGGGAAAGGTCTCTTTCCAATAAGAAGAAACATTCCTGGCCTCACTTCATTGGGACGTCCATCCTGAGCCTCACCCGAAAGAAAGATCTTTTTGTTGAGCAGAACAATGCGTCCACGTGGGGGAAGTGGGATTAGCTCCCTCTTGCAGGGTAGGATTTCTCTCACCTAACCTTAGCTGTCTAAAACCTAGGTGTCTAGTTTAAACCCGTCATTCACCCTCCGCTAACCACTCTGGGGAGATGAAGGCACCTTTTTGAGGCTGTTCACTCCGTCTTCAGGCAAAACAAATTGCTCTCGGGAGGTGGTTGACTCTCCCCTGGCTGGGGGGAGCCCTCGAGATGGGCTCTGTGTAGACTGCTGGGGTGGCAATGGTTAATTAGGTGAGATGAATCCCACCCTGAGGAAATCAAGGTAGTTAATGTGTTGCTAGAGTATGTGTTTGTGGAGAGCTTGGCCGCACAAATTGTGACCAGGCTGGAGGCTCTTTGAGTAGCTGTAAAAGATGAGGGCTGAAAAGGTGAACATTACAAGCAAGTCTCTTTTTTATTATTATAATCATATCATGCAGCTTTGTTGATGATCATCCACTGAGTCAGCTTGTTGCTTCTCTTTTCACATCTAAATGGTGAGATATTGGGGAACTTCAAGATATGTGAGAAATTATCTCATGCTCTAAGATGGACTTTTAGGCATCACTATGACAAAAATTAAGCAAGAACCCTCTTTTCATCTGAATTCCTACTGAGAGCAGGAAATCAGAATCTAATCCCAAATAAAACCCTTACGTTTTGCTGATGGCATCAATTGGATAAAAACCAAATTGATAAAAACCCTTTTCGTTTTTTTTCAGATTTTCCTCTAAAATCACATAATCCCACTACTTCTTGTTGAAACAGGATTAAGCACTTTCTCTTTTTTCCTCCACACACTTGTGTTAATCTAACTTAATCAAACATGCTGGCCTTGGTCGTATGTGTTTGCTTTCACCACTTTGGCAGCCCTGTCTTTGGAGGCTGGGCGCATGCAGGATTTAACAAGCAGCTTGTTGGGCATTTGTTAGCTCTTCTAAAAGGTGATTATTGCCAAATGCGTGTTCTCAGTGGCTCATTAAATGCTTTCATGTAACAAATCCATGCAGTACTTTGTGTGTGTGAACCCAGGGCTGTGGCCATTTAGAACAAAATGCTAAATATTTACTGGCAAGGCAAGCTACGAGTATAAATATTTATATCAAGGTACAATTAAAAAAGTACCATAAAACTGATAGGTTATAAAGAATTTATGTGTTGAAATAGCTGAGGCCATTACAAAAGATGTGCTTTTTCATGATCCTATTATGTGCAGAGATCACGGTGTTTAGGTGTTTAATTTACTGCTATCTGGTCTTCGCCGTTTGACACATTAATCTGTCAGGCAAAAGAGTCCTAATTATTTTTCTTGCAACTTGGTAAATTACAGAGAATCATGCTCATATGGGGAATAGATCTTGAAGATTTACTGGTCTGCTGCTAATGGTCCCAAAGGGCTTGAAAATAAAAAACATATACACAAGAGCAGAAATTGTTTATAAGGGGAATCTGTCTTCCTAATTATTGTGCTGAGTGTGTCTTATTGTGCTGAGATAAGAGGAGCATAAGCAACAGTTTATGTAAAACTATTCACAGGACATTTTGAGGTAGTAATTGGTTTGTCTTTGTGCATGAGGCTGCACGCATCCTGAAATTAAATGCCTGATTGAGGTCACAAGGAGCCTGTCTCACCTTGCTGCTGTCCCCTGATCTGCTGCTCTCTTCACCCACCTGCTGCCAGATCCTAGCTGGCAGCTTCTGCAGGATGAATTCAGGGGTGTGTAGCAATGATCCCTTTTTTCTAACTTTTACAACTATTTTACATTGCTACAATGCTTAAGGTTGATGGGGAGGTCTGAAAAATACTCCCTGTACAAGTGAGTTAGTGGAGATAAGAAGTGATTAGCTCAGGGTTAAACAGTAACCTGGCATGAAAAGCTGCAATCTAAATGTTTCTGTTCCTGGCTTATATGGACTCTTGTGGTCTGCATCTGCCCCTACAATAAAAAGTCCCAACCTACCAGCCCCAAGCTATGGTATCTTGAGGAAATATCACTAAAATTGCCTTTTCTTATGCTGAGAATCCACTGCTGACCACTGTCAGAGGCAAGATATTGAACTTGATGGATCTTAGACCTGACCCAGTTATTTACGTATAAGCCTTATATGTAAAAGTAGTCTCCCCGGATGAGTTACTTATGGATAGTGTCTGCTGAAAGTTCAATAGTAAGACACAAAGCAAAGGGTAAAGGGAAAGGAGTCTGGATCAGGAGGAAATCTAGACTTCTGGGTTGTCACTTGTGATCTTGGACCATAAAGGTGACCTCTCCTCTGCTTTTTTTTTTAATATGTTGCTTGACACTGCAGACACATGAGGTTTGTCTGTGGGATTATGGTTTGTAGATAACAGGCTTAGCAGGGATGTAGATATTCTGTTGATGAGGTGCCGTGAAATGAAGCAGAACTGTAAAAATTGTTCCTACCTGTTGTAGGTACCTTGGGTTCCTCATGTCTCTTATTCTGTTCTTGTTGTTTCATTGCTTCTGTGGTTTTCATTCTATATTTTAGGCTTTGGGGAAATGCCCTGTGACCTGGGACACCCAGGGGAGATGGGAACAGCTGCTGGGTGAGCTGGGGAGATTGGCAAAATTTCAGGTGATCCTAGAAGTAAACCGTGCCACCTACCACAAAAGAATATAAAAAAAGCCCTAACACTGAGCCCTCTGGGAACTTCCTCCCTGGCCACAGCTCTGACGTGCAGTTTCACTCTGAGGAGCTCCGAGTTGTGTTTTTACGGTCAACGATGAGCACATCATGCTGAGAGTGCAATGGAAAACAGGTGCAGGGACTCATGTCTTCAGCAAGAGTGACCCTTTTAGGGGCAGGAAGAACTATTTCTCACCCAATATATGGACGTTATATATTCACACGCAGCCCTTTGATGACAGCTGTGGAAACCCCTGCCACAAAGAACTTGCTGTCTAAATCTTTTACTATAACCTGAATAGGAAAGTGAAAATATGTAGTGCCTTATATATATTTTTCAAAAGAGCTGTCGGTGTAAAGCCTGTGGACTTCACATTCAGTCAGTATAGAAGCCAGTATAAACTGAGGTAGAGATACTACATTATTCTATTTTACACCAGTGAAGGGGCTGACTCTATTATTCTCTGTAAGAGTTTGATTGATGTCTTCCTCTGGCTCAGCATTTGATTAATATCATGGACTAGCTCATAAAGCAGACTTTGGAAACTGCAAGATGTGATCTGTTTAATCAGTTTGTCAGTTTCATTTTGGAGACTTAACGGAATAACAAAAATCTCTGGTTTTGATTTAATACATTTTGCCTTATATTCCCATGAAGGCAAATGAATAAATATTTCTGATGCATAAAGTGCTGGAAGAACTTTATCACTACATTCAGGAACAATTCATGTGGGAGGACTGTAATGTGTACTATCAGTATATTGTTAAGTCCTTTCGAATGCCAGCAATGAAATAGATGCTAAAATAACATTAATATGAAAACAAATGCAGAAAAATATGCTTACATTTACACAAACATATCTCTGGGAGCCTTTTGCATCGTGCTCATTTTCGGAGCTATTTAAGGATACCAATGCTCCTCCAAAACCAGTTTCTCTATCTTAGGCTGATATGAAACCAGAAATGTTAGTTTGAGGCTTATGTAAAGAAGTGTCTATTTGGGTCCAGGTGCTTCCAATGGTTTTAGAGAAGCAAGTAAACCTGGCAGACTGCAGAGAAAGACTCTGTTATACCAATTCGGTAGGAGACACAGCATTCCCATGAAAATTGGAAAGTTTTAAACACACCAATGTATCATTTGAAGGCTGAACTAGACCCAAGCCTAGGTGCCTACAAGGGGATTCAAGTCATCAGCTTTATACCTGTTACACATCTAGATCTCTTCTGCACCTGTGACAGTCCCTGCAGAGAAAATGGGGCTGCTGGCTTGAATATAGTGCTGGGGGTTTGGGGTGAGATGCCTTTTCCTCTCTGGGAGCAGGTTAGAGAGCCCAGGAAGGTGACTAGCTTGATCAGAGAGTGTTTCTCCTTCTAGAGGGAAGGATATGAAGAAATAAATCAAAGAGAGAAAATGGATGAAATTGATTGGCAAGGTACAGCAGTACCAAACCTAAAGAAAACCTCTATTCATAGAAAAATCTAGTTGCTGAAATTCCTTATCGTTTTTATTTCAAGATGCTTGGTGATGAATTTTTACATTTACATTACAAAAACTGATTTATAATTACTTTTGACATAATCTTATTAGCTTAGCTAAACATAAATAAGAATTTCCATTTGGGTTCATGCTAGTTTAATGAAGTCTCCAAAAGAATGCAGTTTCTGATGGAAATTCCTTATGCAAGATTATTGCACAAGAGCAAAATTTTTGTTGATTACTGATAGTAAGCTCAACAAGTTCTGCTTAAATATTGGTTCCCTTTTGTCCTGTAGCTTAGTTTATTATCTGTGCTGTCCCTGAGCTGTGTTTCAGTGCCAGGTCCTCCAGGCCACCCTAATGAGACTTGTCTTAATTTACAGGCACCTACTAAAGCCCAGGGCAGTGCTACTGAGAGTAAAGATGACAGGAGTGAGCAGGCTACATGGTGAAACATGCTCTGCTAATTTTAGATGTCTGACAGGTGGGCACAGTTGAGCTGATGATCCCAGGCTGCCTGTATACTCTGTGGAAAAAAGCAATCAATTCTGGAGAGATTTTTCTACCTAATTTAGGTAAATGCTTTAGGATAAGGTAAATTGAGCATTGCCATTTTCTCACCACTTTCCTGTCCACTAGGATAACTAAGGCTAAAGATTGCACTGTGATGAGATAACATTACAACTGCCATTTGTTACTATAGACTTAATAATGCCACTGTTAAGGCTCATACCTTAGTAGTGTCCAGGCATTGAGCTCCAGTGATATCAATTGGGATCTAAATAGAAATTAGATGCCCACATATTTCTGGATTTGGTACTATGTAGCTTCTAAAACTTCAAAGACAGGATACCATAAGATTAGAAATTATAATGCATCTAGGCTGAGAGACTTGGGTTTGTCTAGCCTAGAGAAGAGAGAGCTCTGCAGAGACTTTATAGCAGCCTTCCAGTACTTAAAAGAGGCTACAGGCAAGATGGAGAGGGGCTCTTTATCAGAGATTGGATGAGGCATAACAGTTTTAAGCTGAAAGAGGGGAGATTTAGATTAGATGATAGGAAGAAATCTTTTGTTCTGTGGGTTGTGAGGCACTGTCACAGGTTGCCCAGCGATGTCATAGATGCCCTAGAGGTTTTCAAGGCCAGATTGGATGGGGCTTTGAGCAACCTGATCCAGTGGAGGGTGTATCTGCCCTTGCTTACATTTCCTAACATTTAGAGGAGGTCCAGACACCTTTCCCCATGAAAAAAAAATCCAGTTTCCTATTGTGCTGCTGATTAAACAGAACATAATCTTACTGGCTGAACAACCATGTAATTTTGAATGGGTAGGGTATGCCTGGCTTCCCTGCCAATGACAAGAATACACTTGTTGGATGAAAGCACTGGTTTTCTTCTGGCTTAGGAAATGTTATTTTACCTTCTCTTCATGCAGCTGCATTGGCCCCTTCACACCTGTATCCCACATTGCGTGATCCGAATTAAGAAATGGACTCATCCTGTGACTCCCTGCACAAAGCGATTGTGTTCTGCAAATGCTTTCACATGGAAGAAAACCAGATCCCTGGCAGATGGGCAGCAGGAAATGCTTCCTTTTTGCCAGTGGCTAAAACACTGTTGTTTGTTACACCTGCGTGCTGGTCTGTTTAAATAGAGAAAAACACCACCAGAAAATACAGGAAATGCTTACTCATTTTGCCCTGCCTGCCCAGCTCCAGTGTGTACTCTGATGCAAGCAAATACTTTTGTGTCTAAATTCCATGGTGGTTTCGCTCCTGAAGAGCTGCTGTTCTCTCCATCACTGTTAGCAGCACTGAGAAGCCGTAGCCACGACCTCATATTATGCAAAAATGAGATAAAAGATTTCCCTCTGCTCTTGGTGCTCACATTTTCAGTATCCCAGAGCAGGCTAAGAGAGCAGCTCACTATCTTGGCACATTTAATCATCATTTAGTTATAAACAGTTGTCAGGAAGATGGAGGAGCCTCTGTCAGCAGCAAGGTGGGAGCACGGGTTTGTTGTATGGCGTGTAGGTAATAAACCTCATCCATGAGTGTCTCAAAGTCCAGGCATTTATAGGAAGAGGAGGAAATTCTTCTCCCCTAATGGCTTTACCCCCAAGTAAAGTGCCAAAGTACCAAGTGCCAAAACATAGTGCACGTGGTTCCACCAAATGGAAAAAGGTTATGTTCGCTGTTCACCATCATGTTCGGTTAAACAGAGAGGATGTGCTTAAACCTGCAGTAATCCAGGTGTTTTCACTGCTGACTCCAAAATACTTGTTGCTGTCAGCACCTTTCACTGCAGCAGGGTTTTCTTATCATTGCCACGCAGCATTGCAAGGAAATTAAGTGTTTTCCTACTGCAACATCATTGCAGGCATCATGACTGTCATTACCACGTGTGGTGTGACTGCAGCAGAAGGGGGAGATGGATCTCAAGGAGATGCTTCACTAGCAGGGTGGTTTGTGCCAGGGCCAGGATGAAGGCTTGCTTCCCCTGAGTCCCAGGCAGCTGTTTAATACATGAAAGCAACACTGCCATCGTTTAGGAGAGGTTAAATTTATTGCCCTATTAGATTAAATGACATAGGAATATAAAGTAATTCAAATGTGAGCACACAACTGGAATTCGGGAAGTGCATCAGACTTAACACCCTTGTCTCATGAGTGCTTTCAGTATCTAAAATTTTGAAAGAGAAACAACTGCTTCTGTTTTTTAATTGCTGCTCAGCACTGTGAGTAAAGGAAATGTATAAAAATAAAAAATATTATTTGATTATTAAGAAATCATACTGAATCCAACAGCATCAATGCATCGCATGCACCATTCTAGGGTGCACAAGAGCTCCATTCAGACTCTGGAGGATAAATGTCGCTTCACACATATGTGGGATAAAAATTTCCAGTGAAACGTAGCACACCCACGAACAGTCAGTTCATAGGACCTGATAGGATCAGAGCACTTGAACTGCAAGCTGACAGATCACCCAAGCACCGTGGAAGAAACAAGGTCTGGTTCAAGCAGTGCATGTGTGGATCTAGGAATCTGACCCCCTGCAGGGAACTTCCATGATAAATGATCTATTTTTTTGAAATCGGTGTGCTAAAATTAATTACCTTCACTCCAGTCTCTGTAGCTCTGTACTCAGCAGTTCTAAAGTTTTAGTTAGGAAATAGTCTCTGTTCTTGTTTGTCTGAAATCATGTTCTCTGTAGCTGATATTTTTATTATATCCTTTTTGACCTTGTGCTCTGCTACCTGCCTTGCTCTTTTGCTTTTCTGTTCAGACTTGTTTATTATATCCATAATTATCTCAGCGATGAAATGTGAGTTGACCAGATTGCTCAAATTACTATTTTTAATTAAAAACACACAATAATTTCAGTGGGTTTTTCCTCCTATTTCCTCCTATATATGTCCTATACCTTCTGTTTCCCATAGCTGCTCAAAACTGAATGCCTAGTGCTTTGGTGAGCTACTAGATCAATCCAGTCCTTTGAAGGATCCAATCCAGACTCCTTTAAAATTCATTTCTGTATTCAACTTAGAGTTAAATATGTGTGTAGACTCAAGAAATATGTTTATTTAGTATCCTCTTTAAATGCTTTTTGCTACCAGCTGTCCAAAGGTACTACACAATAGTAACTAATTCCATGTTTCTTTATTTTACTTGCGTTTATCAAATGATTTATTGAGTACAAATGGGTTTGGGGGCACAGGAGTTGCTACAGAAGCAAGTCTGTATATTCCAGAGCAAAACAGCTGCTTGCATTATTTTGTTTCTTCTGCATTCAATGAATCAGGACTTTGTAGGCATGTTTCTTAGTTAAACAGGATTACACTCAAGAGACAGAAACAATTCTTCTAATGGAAACAGGTTTGCAGAGTCCAGATATTAATGAACTGGTCAGATGGAGCTACCACCTTTAGTTTACATGTATTGTCTTTGGATGTGATTTTCTCCCTTGCTTAATGCCTGTAGTTCCCACTGAATTTGTCTGGACTTCTGGAGACTCATTATCTTACAGATGAGATTGGGATATTTCTGTGGTTTGTAAGAGAACCCACAGTTCTCACAGCTGTATCAGACAGTTTGAAAAACTATTATACTTTGTGCTTCGGGGTTCTTGAAGCCTTGATAGTAATCCCTAGGAGGAGGACAGAGGTTGTGCCAGATTAGCATGCCTCAGGACACCTAGACCTCTCCCAGAGGGAGGTGTTGCTGACCACTGTCTAAGGCAGCAGTTCAAGCTCATTGGATCTCAGGTCTTTAATTTGTGTGGCCATGCTTACGTTCCTGACATCAGTCTGCACATGCCACACACCTAGACAAGTACATGGTGAATATGTTGCTTTCCTAAAGAGGAAGCCTGCATGGAAAGGACCTCTCCTGCCTTTCTGCCAACGCTTTTCTCAGTGTATATGCCCAGAAACACATAGTATAATTGCCCATTCCAGCCCAGGATTTTTTGATATTCAGCTTTACCAGCATCCACCAGTGCAGATTCCAGCAGCAAGCAGAGTGGCAACACGCCTGTTCTGAACCTCTTTGATTTTATTTCGTGTCTGAATATGTGAATATTTCCTACTAGGAATAATAATGTGAACAAACAATATTTCTCTTCAGCTGGTGATGGCTGTTCCCGTTGTGCGTTGGTTGGTCGAGCAACTGTTGGAATAATATATAGTTTCTCCCTCAAGTATGTGGTCCCTGGTACTGCCAAACCAGAGAGCATCAGGACAACTTCTGCTGGGATGCAGAGAGGGATTACGTTTCTCTACATTGGTCCATTTGAATTCCTTGATAAGGAGTAGGTTTGAGCAATATCATCATCCAGCCCTTGTCCCACCTCCTCCTGTCACTAACACTTAACATTTCTTCACTTTTGTTCTCACCCAGAGCTGGTGATATGATTCAAACAGAACAGCTTTAGGTTGCAGAGTCTGTTTGCTGGTGATAAATGGTGTGTGTAATGGATGGCTGTGGTCTTGAAGATGATGGAGGTGAACAGCAGGGTGCTGCATGGATTTGTGCTCACAGCAATATTATTTAAGACTTTTATTAATGGTCTGGAAGGAGGTGTAACCAAGTACATTAACTAGATCTGCACACGACACTGCGCTGGAAAGAACAGTAAACCAAGTGAAGACAGAGGAATAACACTAATGGAACCAGAGGTTAGAAATATGAGCAGGAAACAGAATGAGATTCTGTCTGGAAAAAGGCAAACTAATAAATCTGGGAATAATAATCCAACGCAGATATTTAATAGGAGGGTGAGAGATTTGAAAAAAAACACTGATGATCTGAAAGAGCTACTAATGATGATTGAGAATGGTTAGAAAATTGTTGAACAACGTAAAATGGTGGGAAAAGGCAATTTTGGTTTGTAGAGTAAATCCAAAGATATCTTGCCCTGGCACGAGGACTTGTCCCTCTTGTGGGTATGGCTGTCTACAGTGCTTTGAACAGTTGCCTCCAAGGTTTATGTATGAGTAGAAGACTGCAAGTATAAAAATGTTTTTAGTGCTGACTCTTCACTGAAACACAAATCTGGTGGGCACCTTCTGGACCATCCAGTCCCTTGTCTGCTTATTGTGGGAACAGTATTGATCCATGTTGCTCTCCTGTCCTCTTTACTCAGCTCTTCCACACCTTTGCTAGGAAGGTGAACCAAGGTTTCTCTGATGGTAATTTTGAAGACTAGCAATTTTGACATCAAGAGCAGAAAAATATGAAGGAACACAAGTTAGTACCAACAAAATTTTATGAATGGGTAAGCAGCTGAAGCCTGGATTTTTTACACAGAAAAATCCAAATAAAATCATTAAGTTCACTGGGACCATTGCCATTACTTTCACTTAAAGAAATTAGGTTGTAGGTACCATTTTCTGACACTTGTAATGTTTGTGTCAGTTTATTCCATGGCATAAATTGAAATTGATAGGCAGTGACATGTTTAAATGGATATTTGCCAAAGGAGGACTTAGAAACACTGAAGGAATCCACAGGTGAGACTAAACAACAAAAAAAAAATTACTAAATATTGAGATTTTTCCAAAATGCTTTGTGCTAGATTGCTAAAGGGTCTTAAAAGCGTGTGGTCATTGCAGTCACCAATTCAGGAACATGCCAACATGTTTGCAAACCTCATGAGTGTGATGAAATATAAAGGCAGATGCAGCAAGCTGGAAATCCATCCCCTGTGTACTCACTCAAGGGCAAACATCCCTCACTGCTGAGAGCTGTTAGCCCCGTGGGGAAGGGATGCTGCAGGAAGTGCTGTCTGGGATCGCAAGTGCAGTGTAAGAAGTGATCATTGCCTGCTGTTGATAAATGCTTCATACTGGGCATTTGGTGCTCTGGAAATGGAAATGAAATTATTTAAAGTGGCCACTTGTTCTTGGTATTGATTATAAGATGGATGTGTATGCAAGAAATTCGGCTGCTGTAAGCTGCCTCTCCAGAGGAATTCTCTGTCAGTGTGCAGAGCTGAGAGTTGTACAATCCAGGAGTCCCTGCTTTTCATAATGAAAATATATCATTGTTTCAGCTCTGGGCCCTAATTAGCAGTAGAACTGGTTGTACACTTGGCCTGCAGCATTATTCCTTGTGGAAAGGCTCTCTTCTCGCACTGAAGCCCATCTGGGTTGCTCCCAATCATCCAACAACCTGAGGCATAAGGGAAGTGAGATCTGTGAATTCACCTCTTACACGTATACAGCCACCCCTCACACACTGTAGTATCTCAGAAATTTTTGTTTTATTTTGTGATGCTTTACTTTTAAATGCTGATATTTTCTTTACAAAGAGCTCTCACATTTTTAAGTGGAAAGGGGAGAGATTTAGACTCAATATTAGGAAAAAATTCTTTCCTGGAGGCACTGGCACAGGTTGCCCTGAGAAGTTGTGAAAGCCCCATACCTGGAGATGCTCAAGGCCGGGTTGGTTGATGCTTTGAGCAACTTGATCCAGTGGAAGGTGTCCTAAGTCATGGTAGGGGGGTTGGAACTGGATGATCTTTAAGGTCCCTTCCTGCCCAAACCTTTCCATGATTCTATGATTCTGTGATTCCATCATCAACCTCCTTACTATCCTGTGCAAGAATTAGGAAAATATCCTATTTAGCTTAACGGAACCCAAGTTTATTTTGGCCTGTAGGAGAAAAACAGAAGCACCAAGCTGCAACGTATATATATGAAAATACATATAAATTATATGTTTTTACTGAGTTGAGCAAAAAGTCCTTTACTTACCGAGAGCCACTTACTCTCCCCTACTCTGCAGTACCACCACTGCAGGCTCTGGAATTGCTCCAACATTATAGGAATGAAAAATAAACCCATCTAGCCTGGAGTATGTATCATTCACTTAGTCACAGAGTGGAAATGCAGCTACCTCTAGGGTGCATCAGAGAAACCACCCATGTAAGCTTCACTGCAATATTAGCTGGAGCTTTTCATAGCTCTGCTCGCAAACCCATTATTAAAAACGTTAAGTTATAAAGACCTGTGTTAGTGTCAGAGTGCAAGTGTCCAAATAGGCAAACTTTTATTAGTATATTTTCTTTCAGTCAGATCTCTTTATTGCTAGAAGTTCTCTGATATGGACAGTAAACTATTTCAATGCTATTTGTAGTAACATAATAATTCCAGGGAAAAAAAACATGGCTACTGTATGAAACACCTGGGTATATCTTGTTACTAATTTTGATTAACTATTTCAGTCTGTTGTAAATAAGAAAACCATTTAGAAACAAACCATGTAAATGGTCCAGTGTTGGAGTTCAATTGTTAAAATAATCCCCTAGCTGATTATCTCTGGATGATCTTTCAAAAAGGGAAAATATTCTAAATGAGAATGTGAAATCTAAGAGGAAAGTGAGCAGGACCTTATATTATCCTCTTGGCATGAGTAGGGAGGGTGAGATGATTGGCAGGACTGTGTTTATAGCTCCAACATGGGAACCGCTAATCCTTGTTAAATCTCCCAAGAAACAGCCGGTCCTCACAGTATCACACAGGTCAATAGAAAACAGGAAGCTTCAAGACACAAAGACCTTGAACCATGTCCTGTTAACTAATAAAATCTGAATTTGGGCATTTTCCCCCTGCAGAACTCCATTTTTGCTAGCGACACTTTCCCCCACAACCCCATATATCTGAAGTGTGTCTCTGTGGTAGGGGTCTGATGCCAGTCAGACATAGGAATAACCTTGCAGCTCAGGATGTTCTGTCCCTGCTGCAGCTCATAGGAACTGGAGCAGCCTGTACCAAAGTTCTCAGAGCACCATAGAACTGTTAAGTGCATATAATTACTCACATGAGCATGTATTTTCAGGATCCTCCTTTTTCTTTTTCTTATTAAAAATGATGATTTTATTAAAGTAGCATTCTGGCAGCTGTTGTACCAGACATCTACAATTACCTGACTGCAGCGTAGTCCCACATAGAGAAAGACCCTGGTGTATACCAGCTGCCTCCCTGCCCCAACCCAACTAAGAATGCAGCTGGGACTGTTCTGACAGGTCCCCAGTACAGTGAAGTGGGTGATCAGTATCTCACAGAGCACTCACTTTTCAGAGTAAGTACAGCCTAGAGGGAAAAAAAGAAAATCCCATCCCTGAGTTTTTGAACAGAGAAGAGTTTAGAAGGTGAAGCTGAGGCACACAGATTTAATGCTTCCTACAAAACATGAAAATTATTGTTCTGGGTTAAGCTAAAGCAGAATCAGTTTTCTAACTTTTCAGTTAAACATCATCTGAGTAACTTCATTTTCTGAAAGCTAATGGCATGGTTTTCAGACAATGTTTCTGCCTGAGGGCATTGATATGTACCAAGGCCATTGCTTCTACTTATTCCTACAGAAGCCAAAGCCATCCTTGATTTGGTGGAATGACAAAAAGGGGTTGCACCTGCAGAGAGGAGCAGACAGCACAGCTGACCCAAAACTGACCAACAGAGTATTCCATCCCATATATGTCATACTCAGTATAAAACTCAGGAATCACAATGGTCACTTTCTCTTCTTCAATTGCCAATGTCCAGTGATGACCTTGTCTGTCTTTTTGCCTCTGATTCTGGATTTGTGCATTCCTGAATCCATTTGCTGAGTCCAGCTCCCTCTTAGCATGGGACCTTTTCCCCGTGCCTTCTCTAAAGCATCTGTTGTGATGTCATTGTCAGAATGGGGGGCACAACTTTGTATATTTCTATATATTTTCTTATTTTATTATTAATGGAATTTTCATTATTATTATTATTAAAGCTGCTTTAATTTTAGTTTCCAATCCACACATCTTTTCACTCTCATTTCCCTTTCCCCTTTCCCTGTGAGGGGCAGGGGAAATTGGGAGCCCAACTGCTTGCATTTTAGCTGCCAGTCAAGCTGGGTTGGGGCTAAACCGTGACAACTGTTCAAAACCAGAGTTATTTTAGCCATTTCCTTAAAGATGAACCGGATCCTGAATGTTCCTGTATCTCTCCACTGACTTTAAGCCTAAACAAGTCACCTAGGTATAGGAGACTGCAAGTCTCCCCTTTCTATTGCACTGAGCTGTCTGACTGTTAGAAGCAGCTCCTGAAACATCATGAACAGACAGCAGCAGACAGCAAACCCTCAGACAGCAACTGATGGGCCATGCTGGGACCTGAAGGGACTGTCAGAGGTCTCAGGGGTGGGCTGAGAACATTAACTCAGCTCCCCTAAGCTTTGCTAAAGCAAGCCACAAACTGTCCATGCCATGCTGTTCTTATGGAAAAACGCCTCTTCATCATTAGCAAAAGAAGAGATGGAGAAGGGCAGAAAAGGGAGAAGTCAAACAGTTTTCTAATGCTGGAGAGCTGAAGGGCAGCAGTGACTTTCAAACTCTCTGTACATGAGTCCAGCTTCACTGCAATTAGGAAACCCACAACATCTCTGAACTGATGGCCAAACTGTTGCCACAGGGCATCGCAGGGCACAGGGCTCATCCCATCTTTCTCCAAGGACTTTAGTCTGTTTGAGGTGCTTGCTGTCCTTCAGCAGTGGAGCAAGAAGATGCTTTTTCTGCTGCCTTCCAGTTTGGGGATCAGCTGTCCTCCAGGATATTGCTCCCCTCCCTGTTGATTACTGAGGGTGCATGGTGGAGGCAAGGCTCTTCATTTGTGGGGTCTAAGGATGAGAATGTGCTGGGCTTTGAATGTGCTGTGAAAAAATTAATGACTGGTGCATGGTTTGAACCCAACTCCTCGTCCCTGCTTCACATCAGTGCTGTGGCCTTCCCACATCATGCAACCCAACACACATTTCAGTACGTGCTGAGGTAGTACATGCTGGGCACAAAGGCATGTGCCCAGCATGCCTTTTGGCTGTAGAGTGGTTAGTTGGGTAAAAAATAATCTTTGGTAGCCCTTAGTGTAAAAATAACCTCCCAGATTTTGTCTTACTGGTCTCTGCCTGCAGTCTGCCTCCTACCACTGCCCAAAGCAAATCTCTTTCCCTGACCCTGGGGTTTGGTTGAAAATTCATCAGCTACATGTAAAAGAAATATTCCCTTGGCCTGAAAATGGGAAAATTCTGTTCAAAATCAATTGGCATTCGCTAAATCATGCTGCAATTTAAGATAGCAGATTGTGACCCTGATCAGGAACACAACAATCGCTATCTCAAGGACTACCAAAATACCCCTTTCTCAAGACAAGACTTATGTTTTCCCTGTATTCCCAGACATGCCAGGTTGCTTGCAAATCTCTTTGGTATCAGGACAGGTATATAGTGCATATATGTTCCTCACCCAGGTCATACAGGTTATAGAAATCCAGGCTTGATTGTCTACTGCCCCCAACAGCTGCAGGGAAAAATAACATCTGTATCGACAGCTCCAAGTAGAAACCCCGAGGAGACAGAGATTGTGCTTCCAGAGAGTTTCCCTTGCCACTATGTGACCCATTGCTGAGTTTGAAAGGGACCAGAGAATACGGGCCCACTGTTTTGAACACAGAGAAAATATAAGCTGATTGCAACTTTTACATTTGTAATCTTGCATGTTCTCTTTCTAAAAATTCCCTTCCGCTACCCAATTTGATACGCGAGTGTAGAGGAGCCACCTCGTGCTTCCTGCAGGGATGATTATGTAGGGAATGATCTTTGTAGCTTGCCATCAAAGCTGCAGACAGACAGCTGGGGAACATCCACATCTGGGTGTGCTGGTGTTTTATTGCATGTTGCATTCCATATAAATTCCATATGGAATCAAAATCGTTTCGGACTCCTCCGAGCCAATGGCTTAGTTAGGAGTGTTTTGTTTTGTTGTTTTCCTAAAGGAGAGCTGCAGTCCAAGTGCATTATTATGGGTTTACACATTGCTGTGCTCTTAATATCAAAGCTTTCATTTGGCTGGAGGCTTCCTTCTCTGTGGGGAAAGGGTTTCTGTGTGAGTGCTGTAGGTTACACAATGTTTCCCCAACAGAAAAGCAAAGAGTGTAAGTTGGAGTCTGTTTTGATAACGCACAAGAGGAAGTCAAAAGCAAGTCTGTGTGGTAAAAGGAGCCTACAAACAAGATAACATGCAAAGTTTCATGTAACATAACTATTTCAGATTGCAACCCGATGGCAAATTCCTGTATGCCTATTAAAGCAAGAAATGGGAAATCAGATAAAAAGGAAATAGTCACAAGATGTCCATTTACATTTACAAAATAGCCACTTTGATGATAGAAATGTTCTTGGTTGAATTCAAATGGCCATCTCTTTGGATTAATTACATGCCCCTGAGAAGCAATGAGTGATCTGGACTGGGTGTTACACTTTCATGTAGTCAGAAAAAGACTCTGCCCAGAAGCAGTGGCAACCTCAGTAAACAAGACTGACAAAAAATGGAGAAACAATGAATTTTTTTTTTCCAGGTTGGAGATGGTAAATAAAGATATGCTCTGTGGCTCTGTCTTGGTTACATAAAGCTGGGAAATAAATCCAATCTGTCCCAACCTCAACCCACTGTATTATCCTTCTTCTTCAGAAAACGAAGATAACTTCCAGGAGAAGGTTTCTGACAGTGGTTTTTAATTAGCTGTTAGAACAGTTTCTCAAAGGAAGTGACAATCCATTTGCAGGGACCTCTCTTGCACTCAGCTCAAAACATCATTTTTCCCTGTACAAATGCAATTAGGCTGACACCAAATTCCTCCCCATATTTGATCCAATATTACTTATGCTAAACGGGGTGATAGTACATATTGTTAGGAAGGATTATTTGCATGAAGCAGTCATAGCAATCAAAGTAACTTTATGAGCAATGGAAGAAATCATTCCCATTTTTCTTACTCTCTGACCACTGCTGTAGGAATCTTGAACCTATGCACATCTCTGCCTTTGTTCTACAGTGCAGAAATGGGATGCAAGAAAGTTTTGCAAAATAAGCAAACTTTCTCCACCAAAAATCCAGCACTGAGCTATTGATTGCCCTCTCGTTTAAATGTGCTATGCACTCTTTCTGCACCACACATTTACTTACAACCATCTTCACAGGAGTGGAAAATCTGACAAGTAATTTTCTGTGGTGACATAAAAATGCAGGATTGAAACCTCTAAGCTGAATAGTGTTTAAATCCATTGAACTAAATATCCAATATTACAGTATCTTGCTGATATATGACATAAACCCAATTTGTTACTTGGAGAGTCATTTTGATTGGCTTCACACTGCGCGCGCATAGAGAAAGACATCTAGACTCTCTTTTATCCAGCTGGAATTCCTAAGTCAATCAAATAAACATAGTAATAATAAGGTTAATCTGGTCTTTACTCATTCAAGAGAGAAAAGCAGAGATGTGGATCTAATTACGTTAATATTGTAAAATCAGTTTGCATTTATTGCTTTCCACATCTACTCGGTACAGCGCTGGTTCAGTGTGCTTAACACAGTCCTTTTTGGTCTGAATGATTTAATTCTGATGCTAAAACCATTCAAGATTTGTTTGAACAAGAAAATCTTGTTTTGTTTGGAGCATTTTGAAGTAGGCACAATTACAGTGTTGCAAATGCGATGCCCTGCTTAAGGAGCTGTCAGCATTTCCATATTAAACCTCTATTTTCAGGGGTTAACAGAACTGCCAGAAAAGAAAAAAAAAGAAGAAAAAAAAAAGAGGAGTGGAAAAGAAGGGTCTATTATGGCCTGAAACTTGGTCTTTAGGTTTTTAATACAGGAGAGAGGTTTCAAAATCAAATTGTGCAAAATTGATTTACACTGTATGCTTGCAAAACTGCTCGTCACTTTTTTTCCACTTCTTTTAAAAAAAAATTAGCCCACAATAAAGTCCACTTATTTTTCTTGCTTCTACTGTACACTGCTCTTTAAAGTTAATGTCATTTCCATACAATACCGCCAATGTAATATGCCTTAGAGGCAGCATAGATTGAATAAGTGACTTAGAGCCAGGGACTCCCAAGTTTATAATTTAGCCGCTGACTCACTGTGTGGCCTCAGGCAAACCACGTAACTTGTATGTCCTCATCTATGGTATGGTCTCAATTTTCCATTGTGTTACACAACGAGTAAGGAGCTCTGCTCTTGTTCAATGAGAGCTTAACCCGATGGTGAGTTAGTTACAGGATCCTTGTAAAAGATATGAGGCTTACACCGCTTCCACTAACCGCGTTTTGTCTATTCAGTTCAATCTGCAGATCAGTCTACACTGAGCTTGTCCAGGTGGGCGTTTGGAAGGAGGTGTCTCCATCTCTGTGATTTCCAAGTTGTAGAGTACAGTCTGTCTTGGTGCTGGTACTGAAATAATGTTCTTCAAAAATTTAAGTAGAATAAATGGGAGGTCGCTTTGACTGAATGTGCAGGCTGCTTCGCACTGGACTTGCAGGAAATTCAGCTAATGTTGACCCTTTCTGTGCATCTTCAGCTTTCTTAAGCTCTTTATGTGTGTCTGAGCCATCCCTTCATATCTGAGATTTTTCTCCACCATAAAACCCATTTGCCTTTGCACACAGTGAAGAGTCAAACTCCTGTTACATATTATTCTAGTCACATGGATAGGAGAACATAAACGACTTGTGTAAACAGTGGATGAAGGACGGGGAGACTTTTTCCTGAGGAACAGCAGCCCCTAAGAAGTAGGTCCTTCAGCATTTAGCCAGGCCTGGGAAGGGTCCTTCTGCAGCAAGTCCTTCCCTGATATATACTTGTGAATGATACCACATTTATGGTATCATAAGAGTAGACGTATAATTCAGAAAAGACCATTTTAGTCATCATTTCCAGTCCTCTGTATTGCAGGCAAATGTACACTGGCAGTAGATTCAGATGACTCTGCAGAACATTTGCTACCCAGACCACCAACCATTCCTTCTCCAAGAGCCCTATAGACATCTACAGATCTGTAGTAAAAGACCAAGCAATGCAGCTGAGATGTGGCAGAGAAGGAGAACAAGAAAGACTCAGTGGACTGCCAATGGCCTGGGTCAAGAACAGGGCAGACACACTGACACTGGGCAGATTTGGAGACACAGTGGGTCACAGACAGCCTTTCCCTCTCTGAAGAGACCTTTATTCAGCCAAAAAGGATAATGAAGAATGCCCTGGCTTCAAAAAATACATCCCCGTGTTCTTCATCCCCTGTCTACACAAGCTGCCAATATCTGATCAATTTTTGACCTCATGCAAATGTTTGTCTTGTACAACATCTTGCAGTAGAAGCCCCACAGGTTCACCACACATTTTGACCACATCTTTGATTTATTTTTTTTATCTGCCACTTCATAGTTTCACGTGGTGTCTTTGTGATCTTGTCTTGGAAGACAGCTTACCTCAAAGGGACCCTCTAATGTCCTCGCACTGTTCTGTACTCATGTGGTTCTAGTATTCTATATCTGTGAAATAGGAATAATAGTGTTTGATATTGTCTAATATATATGGGATTATGAAACACAGGAAATCCCTCCATGATTCAGTATTCCCAGCCAGTTAACAAAACAACAGACGTGTCACTAAATAAGGTTCTGGATTTGTGTCCTACCTTTAAACATTCATTTTCATCTTTAATTTGCATCCCAAACTGAGCTGTTGGAAACTTTTTAGCATTATACTTGTAGAAAAATCTTTTATTGTGAATGTGGAAAATATTTTGAAACATTTAATTTGTTTGGGCTGTTTCAACACTGGGCTGTATTTACAGTTACTCTTCATTCACCTTGTGGAAGCTGTGTTCTTCTTGGTGTTTTCCTGCTGTCTCCACTTGGTTGTTGGAGTGAATCTCCATTGCTTCATAACAGATATGCAGATCTCAGAATATATCTGTAACTTCCATTAAATTTTAGATTCATGTCAGGCTGGCTTGACTAACAATAGTTTTAATTTGATTAGACCTGACCTGAACAATATTCAGATCACATTGACCCCAAGTTAAATGCTTTCCTTCAGCTCTCCTGAAGGAAAATGGAAAAATTTCAGGAAAATCAAGTATTTCTGAGGAGTAATAGTGTCTTTGTAAAAAATTAATTTGATACTAAAAAAGGAAAAAAAATGGGAAATATAGGAGGGACTCTATGCGCCCATTCTCTTGATTTGATGTGAATGCTGTGGAGCCACACTGCTATAGCAAAAAGGATACCCTTTCAATCCACAGGAAACAGGAATGTTTTAATTCAGCATTACATTAATAAAGAGGTTTTTCTACTACCATCTAGTCAGTGTTAGCCAGCCTGCCTGCTAGTCTAACAGTATGTGAGATAAGCCTCAAAAAATTAGGGTGATTTACCAAAATCAGAATGGATGATAACCTTAAAAAATAATACTTACAAGGCACTGTATAGATGGGAAGCTGGTAGAACAAAAGCAAAATTGACACTGTACACCGGATTTTATAGTGGTTTTTAGGATTTACAAGGCATACTGCAAAGTAGCACTTCCTAAAACTGTACAGCCCAAGGCATCTGGAGAGAAAAATATCTGAAGGAATGGGGAAGAGCAGTGTCAGCTGTTTGGGAATGGGTCCTAGGGATGTATTGGTGGGGTGAATAAATGGTGCTGTGGTTTGGTTATCAAAGGCAACAGCAGAGGCAGGAGATAGGGGTAGTTTATAAATTAATTCATCTTTGGTTTGTAGGAGAAAGTCTTTACTCTTACACTTAATGCATGGATATAATATTAAGAAGAACTGAATATCTATAAAGCTCAGCTATCGACTTTCTGAAGTATCAGCTAGCTGACCTAAACCTCACAAAAGTGACTTCACATTTGTGTAAGGCTGAGTGGCTTTCATTGAGGACCTCTGCAACGTCACTAGAGCTGGACAGGCTTCTCAAACATGGTATTTCTTACCTATTCTTTTTGCCAAAGGCATTTCAAATAGGATCCTGAACCTTTCCCTAAAGTCACTCATACATAATTAGATCAAGTTTCCTCTCCTCTGGAAAGATGGGGACACCAATATTGCAGTGCTGCTGGCTTTTTGGTTGCCAGGTGGCAGACAATGCTGATACTGGAAGAAATTATATTCCACCAGCACTGCTCTATGGTTCTACTTTTGCATTATGTCTGGATCCTGCCAACCCAAAAGCACGAAGTACCAGAACCACTGCTGGACCAGAGCTTCACTCATGGTCGCATGGGTGTCTCTAAGCCACCTGGCCCAACAGGAAAAAGACAACTTTCTCTTTAATAACAGATGGTGGTAGTGAGACATGAAAATTAGGACATATTTTCATTTGATATTGGAATATCATGAGCATCAGTTATTTCGGGAAGGAGTCCAAAAAATACTTGGAGAGAGTCTAAAACTGCAGATGAATCCACAGGTTTATTTTATTGGGTGATTTCAGTTCTGCCAAATATTTGTAGTGTAAAGAAATCATAAAAATTGCTGGTGGTCCTCGCCTGGCAGGTACTTCTCACATATTTGAGACAGTTGTATGAACTGTGACAAGAATGTTTGATCTATTAGCTTTAAAACAAATTAGAGTCTTCAAGAGAAATAAATGAAGTATAGATGGTAGAAATACATTTCTCTTATCTTAGAGAGACCAGGAATTTTTGCCCCCAGGGTTTATTTGCATTTAATTATTGCAGTTTGGATTTCCTCTACTGCATGCACGGAGGTTTAGTCTGTCTCATTCCGTCTTCTGTTCTGAAATAACATCAGTACCTGTTAATGATTATCATTGTCAATTATGTATTCTGGTTACATGCACATTATAAGAAATATTGGTTTGTTTTAATAAATCTTCAAAAGGCAGTCTAAACCTGTGCTTTATCTCATTTCTGCTTTGTAATTTATTTTTACAGTTATGATATATGAAAGACACTGCATGCTCCCAGGGACCGTGAATGGGTATCTACTCGGCACTTCGGTTATGAGATGACAGACAGAAAAGGTTTTATTTAACATAGCTTTCCAAATGAACTGAGAGGGTCATGTATCTCAAAGACACACAGAGAAATAAGTGGGGAATACAGGTCTAGAAATCCTGAAGGCTCAGTCATAGGCATAAAGAAAAGAAAGCCTAGATGTATAGTGAACCCATAGGTGCATTGTTTCAATGCCTACTACACTGTAGAGTAGCTGATGCCCTTTATGCAGCAATTATCCTTTTCCTATCTTAAATTATTTTTTGATAGGATAATAATTTCACTGTAGTCCTGGCCTGGCAAAGGACTGGATGCCTCACTTCCCATTGGTGTATACAGAACAAGAAAAATCCCACAAAAAAAGCTTTGCCCTGTGTTTTTGAAGTGGATTTTGTTTTGGGTTGTGCAGGTTTGATGTTTATGTCATTTGCCCATGCAGATTTTCAGTATAACTTTCATTCGCTGGGCTGGTACTCAAGTGTCCACTCCAAAAGGAACACTTTAACCAAGCATTCTTTATGTGGTCTTCAATTAATAAACAGGAATACACCTTTTCTAACCCCGTGGGTAATGATTTTTCTGTTTGCTGCTACTGTATGTGAGCTAAATGAATGGGGCATTTATATACTGTCCTTTCATCTGGGATATCAAAGCACTTTACAAATACGGACCAATTTTCTGATGTGCAGCCACTGAATTGTGGCCTTTTGGAGGTGCCATGCGTCTGACGGTTTGGGTGGCAAAGCACATTTGAACATCAGAAACTGTTGATTTTCTCAGATAGGATAGGCTTAGAGGTGGGGGGTATGAGATTATCTGAATTCATCTCTCATGCATTCCTGCCTCAAAACTGGGAAGCAACGCCACTACCTACTTTCCATCTAGGTGAGGTATGGTCTTGGCTAAGAGCATGACCAAAGCATCATCCATCACTGGATCGCTAATTTTAATCCAGCCCAAGACTGTGGCTGTGAAAAATTATTACCATATGGTAAGCTGGTAAATTGCCACAAGAAAATGAGCTCGGTGGTCCATGATTAGTTTCTTGTGGACAGGTGTCAACACCACAAAACCACCATCATTTCTGCTACTAGCTGATGGGTTTCAGAAGGGAGGTCCAGGACTGAATGGGCAGTGGTAACACAAGTGATGCTTCCAGATGTGGGATCTCAAGGCCAGAGGGATGAAGCGTTTTGTGTCTGTTGAGGTGGTTTTTGACCTGTGTGACCACTTTTCCTCTGCTGTCTGCTAGCTTGTACAGTGCTCTCCATGATTGTTGTGGCAAGTGCTTTCTCTTACCGTTACCCAGAGGCCCTATTCCTCCCTGCTACCCCACTAAAGGAATGCCACAAAAAAATGGAGAGCATGTATTGAAAGTATTGAATTCAGACCACACAAGTAGTCTTTAACATCTTTGATGTGACTTGGAAAAGCCTCCAGAAGCAGAGGATTGGAAGGACCTTCTGGGTCACTGATCTCAATCTCCTACTGTTGCAGGCTTTCACTTTGCATAATCCTTTTGAAAAGCTGACTAACCTCCAAAAATGTGTACAATCATAAGAAACCTCGAAAGCCCTCTATATAAAAAAGGTGTCAAATCTGTTTTGTACTTCTCTAACACTTTTCATCCAAAGCTTGTCATAAGTTCTGCAAACATCA
Source organism: Dromococcyx pavoninus (assembly GCA_033558185.1). Lineage (NCBI taxonomy): Eukaryota > Metazoa > Chordata > Aves > Cuculiformes > Neomorphidae > Dromococcyx > Dromococcyx pavoninus. The sequence continues at coordinate 1,799,713 of JAUMJL010000502.1, read as the reverse complement.
GGTTAAGAATTGTCGTGTCAGTAATTACCCTTCCTGTATTTGGGAGGGAGAATTTGGGAGACAGCAAAATTGAAGCAAATAAGATTCACACAAAGCTCCTAGTGGCTTGAGGATTCTGCCTCCAATGGAGATTTCTAAGTCCATACAAACAGAACAATTATTCAGCCAGGAATTAAACCTTTTTTAACCACTGAAGTGTACAACAGCTCAAGATTTTCCATCGGTCAGCCTCACTATTTCTTCCAGAAACAAAAAATGCTACATCCTATTTCTCGTTTGAAATAAAATCAGCATCATCATATATCATAGTTAAATATACTCATGGTGGGCAGGAGATTCTGTTATAATGAGGGAAGACTATCGACAGTAGATCATGGGGGTTTTTCTTATCTATAGAAGATTCAGCTGAACCATCAAAGAGACATAAGTTTTCTGCTTCCACATCATGAGAAAAATGTAGCTGAATTCATCCTCAAACCTATGAAAACACTCATTCCTTCTGTAGGAAGAACGAATCCTGGGAAATGTACTGTGTTGTATGTGTCAGGGAAATGTTTTGCTTACATCTCGAAGCCAAATTCTACTCTCAGTCCCGTTGACTCCTTACTGAATTTGACCTCTCTGATTTGCTAGCACATTTTTTAAACTTGTGAGTGTAATTGATGTCAGAGTATGGCCCTGGGGTTATATATTTATCAGCATATCATGGTATAGATGTAAGGAATATCAACAGCATTGGAAACTGGAGAAACTAGTCCCTACAACCTTGAAACATTACTGTTTCAGGTTACTGTTGCTAAGATAAGAGTACAAGTCTACCTTTGATCAACATATCTCGTAGGGTTTTTTAAAATTTGTTACTTTAAGAGCTGATCCCACTCCTTCTACACAGTGGATAAAAATCTACCTTTCTATAGATTTTACCAGACGTTTAGATTTAATTGCTCTTCTTATCTCTTGTGCATATGCTAAACTGTGATTGCAAACTTGTCTAAAAAACTTTTAGGGTTGAGGGTTCCTGGGAAGAAGTGAAGTCCAGAATAAGGAAATGCAGGGGCCAAATGCTGCTGAACAGCAATACTTGTAAAAAACAACTGGAGCATATGAAGGATTTTACTTGCCTCTATTGATACAGAAAGGAAAAATAAGAATAGGATTGGCTGTAGAGTACGTTTTCTTGCGCCATAATTTTTAGAATGGCCATTTCATACCGTTTCCTTACGGCACACGTAAAAAAGAGAAAAAAAGTGAATACACACAAAAGTCAGGTGTTTTCTCACCTGTTCAGGGCATTCTGACCTTTAATGGAACAGCTCCTTGGCGAGTAGGTAGTATAGTAAGGCTTTTTTGTTTTCTGGGAGTCACTGTCCTTAATGCATCAGGAAGTTTGGGGGTGAAAAGAGATGGTCCGCAGAGAGTATATGAGCTTTTATAATGGGCTTCCCGGGCTCTGTGTAGACTTTTAACATTGCACTGGACTTTTGGTTTCCCAAAGCAGGCCTGGCCATGGGTTGGGTGTTCAGAATGGCATTGCCTACTAATGCTCCCTTGGCCAGCAAGAGGGGATCTGCAATTCACCTGTCCCTCTGCATCTGGCAGACTAATGTGCCTCCACCCTACTGTAGTCCTCTCAGATCAGGTGCATTTGCTTTGTAGTGCTCTGGAGTCATTTTTGTTACTTTACAAGTTGGCATATGGTCCATCCACAAAGAAGCTCATATGAACCAGGACATCCAGGTGACAGTTCACATCTTTAGGTCAAGCTGCTATGCAGGGAATACTCCAGCAGCCTGAGAAAGCGAGCTGTACTACATGGTGTGCTCAGCAGGACTGGCAGATGTTACCCCAAAATGCTAGGTTCCACTGGCATCTGCCATGGTGTCATTACATATTTTTAAATCACTTTAATCAATTTCTTCTTTGATATTTTTGTTTGCTGTTTTTGTCTCTGTGATGGATTCATTTTCTTCTCTCATCAGAGCTGTGTTAGAGATAGACATGGAACTTAAATTAATTTTTCCTTAAGGTCAAGTTAGGGGTGCTTGAAATATAAATGTGTGCTCCTGTGGAGTGTCCTAAAAATTGAGGTCTGTCTCTATTCTGGAGAGCTCAACTTCAGGCAGCTTTTTCACAAGTGCAGCTCTCAAAATCCCATAGTCTCCCAACAACGTGTTTAAACACTTTACTGACTTTAGACCCTGGAGAGCAGGGATAAATACCAAGTTTGGGGTTGTCTCTCAATCCAAATTTTGAACATTCTGCAGATTGCAGTGCTTGGATTTAATTATAAATAACAAAATTCAGAATAAAGACAATGTTGGTGCATGTGTTTTGGCTGACTCACAGCACTGCTCTGCATTTGGGTGTTTGATTCAAGCCCCATCTCTAATTAGAATGTCGCAAGGACTGGCCAAGTGCTGTACCTCTGTCTGACGTTGCACACGATGTGTCAGACTGTGTATTTTATTCCAAACCTCAGCAGCTATCACATTGAAAGCATTAGTTGTAGTGTGAGCTATGTAGGGATGATTGGGGGTTCTTGTAGTTGTTTCCAGAAGCGTATTCACTTTTCACAGTGTCCACAGAGACTGAGCAATGACTTTGTCTCAAAATGGGCTTCCTGTCTCTGCGGCAATATAGTCATCGTCTATGGAACAGATGTATAGATGGATGCACGTTTTTTTTTGTTGGGAGTTTGGGTAGTTTTTTTTTCCTTTGGTAGTTTTAATTCTTTACCTTCTAAGGGATGGTGTGTAAGTTTGCTCATTGAGTCACTTATGGACTCCAGTGGCTGCATCTCAGCTCTTCAACATCTCCGCTTTGCCAGCCTGTCTCTCCTCGCATTCCTGGTGGCGTCCAGACTCCTTCTGACCTTGGTGTCCTCATAGTCCTAGGCTAGCACAGACTGCCCAGCTGGCTGCATTCCCAACTTCCAGGTCTTGTTAAAGACAAAGTGCTGTCTTTTTACAGCTAAGTTTCTTTCCATAAAGTTAATCAAGAAGCCTGCCTTTTACAAGGCAGCTGGCTCTTTGGTCTTTCTTCCTCTTGGCGTGCTGAAGATTTCTGATGCTGCCAGAATCCCCCTCCTTCCACTTTTTAAGGCAGTTCTGGACATAAAGCAAGCATCTCTCTCAGGAAAGAAAGAAGATTCTTGGCACAGAGAGAAGCCTTCCCTGATAGGGTGCATGCATTCTGTCCTTAGAAAACTTCCTCTTTCCATTAAAGTACATTATTGGAGATATCTGTGTATTTCTGTTAGAGATAAATCCAAGCCATAATGCTGGATCCAAACTTAGTCTAACCATAAGGCTGCTTAAAGTCAGGAGTACAATCTCAATGTGTGCTTTTTGACTTGAGCTGCTCTCCTGTTTGCACAACGTAACACAAAAAGCATCACTACACTGTTGGGAAAGCTGCTGACACAACTTAGAAACTAGGCTTGTCATCAAAATCAACAGACCTGAAGGCAAGTGGGAACCTGGTAGTGTGAGTAATTGTGACCCCCCTCTACCCAACCACACAGAGAGTAGTTTCTCTTCCCAATAATCATCATGTTTTATGGGAGAAAAAAATTCAAATGCAGATGAAGCACAGAACAAAATTTCTCTGCATTCCTCTCACTGGGGAAATCAAAAAAAAGACCTTCTTTGGACTTAGTCTGCGTATGTCTTTGCTGTGTACCGAGCTGCAAGCAGTGGCCTCTCATTTCATTAATTGACAAACACCATCCTCTAAACATTTCCAGGCACAGTCATTTTCTTTTCTCAGGTTTACTCAGTGGTTCTTACTGAGGTTCACATTTTTCCACACATGTGCTGAGAATAAACTTGTGTCTACGATCTCATCTCTTGCACTATGAGAAGTTTTGATAATGTAATTCATAAGCAACTTCATTTTCTGAGTCTTTATCTTTTTGCAGCTCTCCTGGCTTTGGCTATTTAGTCCTCCCTTTGGAGAAAACTGTCCTATTTCCCAAATACCGCAGGACTTTCTGAACTGCAGCATTTCATTCCATTTGTCTCTCTTTATAAGGGGCTGATCAGTCTTAAAGAAATTTTTCTCATTTAAAAATAATTTTGCTGTGGTTTTACAGTCAGCATGGTTCCCCCCAAAAAAGAGAAAAAATCCTTCCTGCGGGCCTGTTTCTTCTCCTTCTCTCATAAATACACTGAAGTGATGTCACTGATGCCAATGATATTATTCCTGGTTTACACTGCTATATTTGAGACTAAGGTCTTTTGGATGGGACATAACACGTTCATAAAATCATATCTGGGATAGAAGTGTATTTCCATTTATCAAAAGACATCTCAAAGTGGTCTTTCATCTTCAGTCTCTCAAACAGGAATATAATCATCCACCAGCAGGATGCAACTACCCCTGGCATGAAATCTAGCGATCCATTTAACGTGGAGAACAAAGCAAAAGCAGCACAACATGACCCTTTAGGAATGTAAGCAAGGAATACAGCATCCAGCTGAAATTAGTGTTACTATTTGCCTCGTGGAAATGCTTGGGAATCCCAGCCAAATTAAAGGCTCCAGTCTACTAGAGCAGCCGCAGTGAGGGCAGTCTCTGTTCCCCAGTGCTTGCAGTCCCAGTGACAAATAGCAATCAGACTGTGGGCCAGCATGAAGTTGAGCCAGGCAAGAACTAAAATATCCCTGTTGGAGTGCAGTCCCATGAGGCCAGTGTTATGTCTTACGAGAAACAAAGAGAAGAGCACATTTCCAGTCTCAAAGACTTCTCTGTCCCACTAAGGAAAACTCCAGACTACAATTAGAAAAAAAACAAGAAAAAGAGACACAACCACAGTGCAGCAGTTTGCGTCTAAAATGCAGCCTAAAAAAAGAGAAGGCATGGTCCCAGGAGAAGGCTGCTTGCACCCTCATTGGCTCATGGCTCTGGCTACCTTGCTCAGGAGGGTGGGAATGTGACCCTGCTGAGGGACCATCCCTCCCCCAAACCCAGAGCCATGGGTTAAATATTGACTCAGAGCAAGAAGTGGTTGAATCACTCCTTCCTGCTCTGTTGAGGTGTCTCCCTCCACCCAGTGAGCATCCAAGCCCACCCTGCACAGCCCAAAATAGTAGATGGGAGTTGGTACCCGTGGTGATCAAAGGACATGGACTCAGACGGACAGACAAGAGTGACTCTGTCTGTGCAGCGCTGACGTGTTTGTTTGCTTTCCTAGTGGGCAAACAGCTCCTCCAGTTAGTTATTCAGGAGAAAACACAGTGGGAAGAGTGGGTAGGTGGAGGGATGAGGGACTGGAGAGCTCCTAATGCAGATCTTCCATCCTTGTCACGTGAATCGCATCCCAAATTCTCTGAGCACTGGTACACAGTAAAGCAAGGGCCTGGGTTCGTGAAATCTGTGCCCTGAGATGCATTGAAGGGACAGTGAACTGGCTCAGCTGTTCAACTGTTGCCAGCTCAGGATTCTACTGTAGACTGAAAACATCTGGATCATATCCCTAGACCTATTCAGCTCATATTCAGGTAATGCACAGGAAAGACTTGGGAGACAAGCAGTGGAGACAACTGACTGGAGTTGAGTGGGTGTCATGATTATTTGGGTGGCTACTAGCTTGAGTAATCAAACTGGATGTAGAGGAAGACTGAGCTCACTGCTGTGAGCACAGGTCTGGGTTTCATTTCAAGTGTGCTACAGATTTCCTAGCTGTGTCACCATGCCAGTCTGTAACACAGAAATATGTTCCTCCTTCACCAAGCTGTCATAAGGCTCAAGGCTTGAAGGTTTCAAAATTGGTTGAAGATCTCTGAGAAACAGGGCTGTGTAAGAAAGAGCATATGCTATGGATCTCTTCCTATATGCTACCTCACCAAAAAAGCACTGTATTTATGTATTTCAAAACTGGGCACTGGGTTACATTTCATTCCCCAACAAAGGCAAATACATTCCAAACAAAGCAATGTTGTTTCAACAAAGAAAGGGTTGAAATCTCTCCAGGGCTTCATTCTGTCTCATTTAGATCGGGCATAAGATCTTAAAGCAGAGTTTAGTGGTCGGCCGATCATGTTCCTCTGGGAAATGACAGAGTGGTAATTCGAAAAGGGTAGTGAAGAACAGCATTGTCTTGGTCTGCAGGACTGTTCTTCAATAAAACCAGCGGCTCACACGTCTTACAGGAGAACATTTTGTTCCAAAGGAGCTGTGGCTCTTCATTAAACAAAAGAATTCACCTCCGGCTAGACTTGGGTGTAAAAAGAAAATGTTATTGGAGACAAACTGTCTTTGTGAAGACACCATTTCCATGATGCCTGTTACGATTGCCTGGACATATCTAGCAGTTCAAAAGACAGCCAGGATGAAAGGTACATCTCCAGCGCACTGATCGTGCATATATTAAAAATTTCATTCAGGCTTGGGAGGTGGTTTCAGTTCAGGCCAAGAACCCTGAGGAGGGGAATAAGCAGTCTGGATCCTGTCTGGCCATGGACTGGCACTCAGCCACTCTGCAGTGAGGACCAGATTCAATCACGAGTGACTTGAACCTTTCAGGGCTTTCCGGAAAGCCTTTCCTTGGAATAAACAAGTTCTCCCACATCTGACACAAGAGATTGGGAAAGAATCCCAGGGTATCTAAATACAAAAACTTATGAGATATCTCTCCTCCCCTCCAAGTCTCCTGACACACTCGAGAGAGTTCATAAACAGTAAAGATGCCACGCTCTATACAGTACAGTATTCAGAGAAATAGTTCATGTCCCGACTGGCATAACTCAGGTGTTCAGATAGGGCTGTTTCCCACCCATACTAACTCTGGAGAAAAGATATAGCCTATGAGGTTCCTTCCTGTATGAAGATAAGAAAAAATACCTCAGGGTGTGCAGTTTCAGGGGATTTTTGTTACAAGATCATTTTCCTAAAAATGACACCATCCCCCTGGAGGTGGAACATACTGGGAAATATATGAAAATCTAATGAATTCCATGAGTTAGTTGCTACTTTTCTCACATACTTAAGACAATATCATTCCGTTGTCATCTTCTGATCAACTAGAGGCTGTTTATTGTACAGCCAAAGCGTCCACCTTTAGGTTGAGGAGCAGGCCTGCAGACTTTTAGGCAGCGCAACAGCCAAGCTGATCTTGAAGAGACACTCTCTTGTGCTTTGTCTAATCATGGCCTTCTGCTCAGTCTCTCCCTCTTTCCTGTAAATATTGCTCACCAAGGAGGGCCAACAGCCTTGGTTCTGGTCAAGATGTGATAAGAGACTTCCCATACTCTTTTTCATCATCTCTTGCACTTAAGTAGTGACTTTCCAGAGCTTGAGAGATGGTACAGCATAAGGACTTCTGGACCATTGATCTATTACACAATTCTTATGTAGACTCTAATGTTTAGCAGAAGCCTTGTGAGGGAACTGTCAGATGGTAAATACCCAGGGAAATACATACATACTGTCTCTCAGCAGGAAATGCTTCTGTGACAAGCCTTTGTGAGGGACAGTCCTATCTAAAATAGACCATGGCAGATGTTCAGGGTAACCCAGTCTGGATGAGAGGAAATTTGCTCAAATTGTACCAGGGGAGATATAGACCGGATATTAGAAAAGATTTCTTTACCGAAAGAGTGGTCAAACATTGGAACAGGTTACCTAGGGAAGTGGTGGAGTCACCATCCCTGGAGGGGTTTGGAAAAGCATGTAGATGCAACGCTTCGGATCTGGGCTGATGGTTGGACTTAACGATCTCAGAGGTCTTTTCTGACCTTAATGATTCTATGATGTAGTTCATTTCATTATCATCCCTAAAAAGAGCCATGCAGAGTAGGCAACACAGCCCTGACCACTGCTGGCTGTCCAATGTCCTTGATGGATGCCCTGCAGAAGCCTGAAATCTCATTGACTCATGTGTACTGAATTTTCAGACCTGACTCACTGGTTACTAAAGTATGGTGTGTCTCGTACTTTTCCTGGGAAAATAACATCTGAATCTGTTTTTAAAATCTCCGGAGCATATATATAAAGAAATCATATGAATATCACACCAGCAAAGAAAAAAAATGTCTGGAACTTCAGGATATGTTTCTATAATGTTCCTGGTTGCCTCATCCTTTGGACTAAAGGCAAAAGATACACATTCTGTCTCTTCTGTTTTGTATCTCTCAGTACCTGCAGAATTTCATGTGATCACAGACTTATTCTAGTGCTATGTGCAGCAGGGACTGCTATTGAGAAAAGCATAAAGAGTAGATACACAGGTGGTTTTAGAGAAAATGCTATCTGATGAGTATCAAAAATCTGATGTGTAAACAGAAAAACTTCATCACAAAATGCACTAATCTGAGTAACTCATTGCTATAGGAAGAAAATGAGACCAATACCTTGTCAAATAACAAGAAAATAAAGAAAAGAAGAAAAAGAAGAAAAAGAAGAAAAAAGAAGAAAAAAGAAGAAAAAAGAAGAAAAAAGAAGAAAAAAGAAGAAAAAAGAAGAAAAAAGAAGAAAAAGAAAAAGAAAAAGAAAAAGAAAAAGAAAAAGAAAAAGGAAAAGGAAAAGGAAAAGGAAAAGGAAAAGGAAAAGGAAAAGGAAAAGGAAAAGGAAAAGGAAAAGGAAAAGGAAAAGGAAAAGGAAAAGGAAAAGGAAAAGGAAAAGGAAAAGAAAAAGAAAAAGAAAAAGAAAAAGAAAAAGAAAAAGAAAAAGAGGAAAAGGAAAAGGAAAAGGAAAAGGAAAAGGAAAAGGAAAAGGAAAAGGAAAGGGAAAGGGAAAGGGAAAGGGAAAGGGAAAGGGAAAGGGAAAGGGAAAGGGAAAGGGAAAGGGAAAGGGAAAGGGAAAGGGAAAGGGAAAGGGAAAGGGAAAGGGAAAGGGAAAGGAAAAGGAAAAGGAAAAGGAAAAGAACAAAAAAGAAGAGTAATAAAAAAATGGATGGGATGTTTACAAGGCTAATAAGGACATTCAGATACACAATAGTACTTATTAAGGAAAAAAACCAAGACTCTCAGAAGAACTAAATGTTGGAAAGCCTATCTACTTCAAAATGGGATAAACCTTTTGGTGTAGTTAATGGCCAAATTCAAAGATGCAATTAAGCATCACCTCTACTTTGAGTTGTAGTCCGTTTTGAGCCTGATCTTACATTAAATTTGTTGTATAAAAAGCAGTCATCAACAGTGTAAACGTCAATCCTGGGCCAAAAACCTGACTGATTAATAGACCATCAGGAAAATTTCCTACAACATATTTATGGCATAACTGTTATTGAACACTTTTTGATAGCTCCCTTTAAGACAGCATTTACTGACCATTGACCATTGACAGAGACGAACCACAAGACAGAATTGACAAAGTGGGATGATCAGTTATAATACCTTCTTCTTCCTGTTTCTTTTGGCTCTCTAGAAGAAGCTGTCAATCTTATTTTAGTTTCAGAGGACCTAAACACTCTCTCCAGCCGCATGTCCATCTTCAGTAAGTTTCTGGAAGGGGCAGAACATATGGGTGGACAGGAGAAGATGTCCTTGCATGGCTATGGGGAGGGCTGGGCTGGTAGTGTCCTTAAATACAACAGATTTTCCTGCTGTGCCTTATTTCTGTGCTGCAAAGGAGAGGGGAAAAAAAACTTCCTCAATTTAAGAATATATGTTGATAGTGTGGTAGGGTAAAGGAGCCATCAGAGGGCTGTGCTAGCAATGTCACTTGATGAGGAAGATGAAACTGGCCTTTCCTCCTGGCTCCATCACGGAATCCTGTCAAAGCATTTCATTTTTCATGTGTTTCAGTCTGGCCCTCATAAAGTGCAGCCAGTGTGAGACTTGTCTGTGCAGTGCTTTGAGCACAGCGGGAAAAATGTGTTAGGCAATGAATGTTGTCATGAGGATTTGCCTGCTGCCCAACAATATTACCTCTCCAACATGCCCACCTCTTCTTTTCTTGTCCCTCTCCACGCTGAGATGTCAGGGCATCCTCGGGGACTCTTCTTTGTAAGAAAATAACAGGCGCTGCCAAAGCTCTTCAAAAAGTCTTTGTCCCGTAGGTGTCAAAGAAGTACCTCAGGTTCTTGGAAAATCTGGTCTCAAATGAGTGTAAAAATGCACATTTTGTCAGGAAGTGAATAAAACCTCACTGAAATTAAGCCAGGGACAAAGATGAAAAAGCAGATGGCCCATGACAAACTGTGAGAACAAATTTGTTCGCAAGACATGGGAATAAGTATGTACTCATAACAGACTATTACTCAAGAAATTTTGAAAGAGCACAAATCCACAGGAGTCATAATGTGATTAGTCACATAAAGCCCAGTCCAGCTAGACCTGGTGTATTGTACCTGAAAGAAGAGAAACAAAACCCAAAACAAATGACAATAAAATAAAAGAATTCCGAAGAGATGCATGAAGTCAGAAAAACTTGTAAACAAATTAATATCAGTAGAATGGGTCATGGATTGTTATTAGGCTGCTTAAAAAGCAAAAGGTCAGAGGAAGGAGCATTGCCGAAGTGACTCAACCAGTAGGTTTTTAGTTTGACAGCACAGAGACAGAGTTGGGGTATTTTTGGTGAAATACCTTGGACTCCAGGACAGACTTTGCCACATGCTCCATTATAGCATGTTTCTGGTAACCTACAAGTTTTTCCAAAATCCATTTAAAAAAAGTTATTTTATTGTGGGAGTGGTGGGTTAGATTGAGTTTGAAAACTAGAGGAAGAGGGCTAATTTTTGAACACAGTGATCTATTAATATGTTTTTTTAAAAAAGTAATATTTCCTACTAAACTCCTGAGCTTGAGTAGGTGCATTTATTTATATGAAACCATTTTTATCACTAAAGATTGCAATATCTTGCATATACTATATTTTGGAATATATGCAGAGAGGATTGGATTCCTAGGATATAAGTTTGACTTATATAAAAAAAAAGGTAACAATAACCTTGCCTAATGCTTTTATGAATTTTCTATGCATTTCTAAGCTGTTCACCCAAGAACAAGTGAGTTTTCAGAGCTGGTTTGGATTTCTACAAAAAAAAAAGATGTTAGTCACAATATCTAGAACAAAATTGAGTTTCTGAAATCACTTATAAGCAAACACCGATCCTGGAGTGCTCACTTTGATGCTTTGGTTCAGATCTTTTCTAATGTAAGATCCAGTTTTCTCTTTGCCCAATGTGGTAATTAGTACCTTCTAAACATGATTTGCAGCTGGAAGCCCTTCTAAGCTTGACTGCAGAACAGTAGTGGGAAGAAATGCCACTCTATATCCAAATCGAACCTGAGCAGCATAGGAGGGATGGCTTTGGATTCAGATCCCAAAGATCATCTTTGTCCATGCAAAAGTAGTAAAACCCTCGCTTACGCAAACATTGCTATTGGACTTCCATTTACCACAAACTGTTAGGACTTCAGTTTCACTTCTTACCAGAAAAAGGGGGCAGGTATATATTTATACTTTCTTGGGAAGCAGCTGCAAAATGAAGTGGGAGTGCAGGCACGCACTTGGTCTCACAGGCACACATGCATATGCTTTAGAACAACTTCATAAACCTGAGCAGAAAGAGCAGTGCACAAAGGGCTCCTGCAGGTTGCTATATCATTTAAAGGACTGCATGATTCATTTCAACATCTTAATTCCCTTCCTTATCATTGAAATAGGTTATTTGTTCAGTGTTGACTCACTAGAGAGATTATCATCTTCTGAGCCACCAGCTCATTTCTTGAAGTACTCTAGAGGCCTAAGTCGTAGCACCTTAAGCCTTTTCTCCTTGACCTTGTGCCTTCCACAGGAACACAGAGGCAGCACTGCCCATCTACTGTTCTGATTTGAAAGGAAATTACTTGCTACAGCTATAAAGGGAGGAATCCTGCTCACCCAACTTTAGCAATTTAGAAGTAAGTCAGCCCATCTGAGATAGTTGACCTAAGGCTTGCTGGAAGGGGAGGGACGCTTCCAAGCATGATCTTTCCACTCTTCTTGGGGACCTGATAGCTTGAGATGGCTTGTCCCTAGAGATGCTTGTTTCTCTGCTGAAGCTGGGTCAACTGCTGTGCACTGGATGCCAGCTAAATGGCTTATGTTAGAGGAACTGAATTCCATGAAGGGTGCGAGCTACTGGAAAATCATGTCCCTGCTTTCTCCTTCACAGACCTTTCCCTTGTTAGCTGACAAAAGACTAAGAAATCAGAGTTTGCAGCAATTTGACTGCAAGGCAGATAAAATCAGTAGTTAGATAAAACCAGCTAAGATAGCCAAGACTGCCTGAAAAGTTAAGTGCCTGTTCTTCTCATACAGATTAATGCATTTAAGACAGCTTTAGTTTCCCCATTCTCACAGGGCAGCCCATTAATCTTTTGGTAACATCCATCATCACGGGCAGAATGAATACCAGGAAATCCTCTCCTGGAGGTGCTCTTCTGCATTCTGTCATTACTGTATCATCTGGCCTATTTACAGTCCTGCAAGTTTTTAAACACCCTGGGGTCCTCTCAGAGGTGGCAGCGCAGAAGTATTCCTTATTGCTTGCAAATAAGTAACACAAAGATGTGCAACTGCTTTCTCTTTGCAAGATCCATAGTGGATCAGGAGTAGTGAATGTCAGGCATCCACCGTTTCTAAACTGGGCACCCATTGTATTTATATGCACCTGGTATAGGAGTTCTGTTGTGAAATATAGGCATTTTCATGGCATCCACATCCAACTTAGATATCTATCATTATGCCCAGCAAAGAGATGAGGACAAAAATTTCTCATTCTGGCAATGAAGAGGTGATACCAGACCTGTTTAATCTACTGACTGTGAAGAAAGGCCGGGGAATTAGATAAGATGTAACCATCTGTACTGTAGACTGCTAAAGCTGGATGTGAGGGGGATCCAATCTGAGTAAACCAGTTTTGCTGAAGGATGTACTGATTTACTGTGCTGTCTACAACTACCTGAAAGGAGGTTGTGGCGGGGTGGGTGCTGGTCTCTTCTCGCAAGTGACAAGTGATAGGATGAGAGGAAATAGCTGTAAGTTGCACCAGGGATGATTCAGACAATAGGAAAAATTTCTCCGCTGTTAGGAGTGTTCAGGCACTGGAACAGCTGCCCAGGGAGGTGGTTGAGTTGCCATCCCTGGAGGCGTTTAAAAGGCGGGTAGAAGAGTTTATAGGGACATGGTTTAGTAAGTGGACAGGTATGGTTGGACTTGGTGATCTCAGAGGTCTTTTCCAACCAGATGATTCTATGGTTCTATGAGGCCAAGCTCCCTATACACTCAACAGAAAGAATTAAGTGATGCTAAGTCAGTTTAGAGAGGTACAGCCTATGTGTCTTAGCCTTCTCTTTGGGGCCTCTATATACAACATAGAAAATACAGGTGCTTTCAGAGAAATTCTTCACTCGGCGCTTGCTGTTCAGTTGTTTAGATGAGGTGATTCCTGACTCAGGTTTTCTGAGTCCTGGATTAACATCCCTAACTGGTGAAGTAACTTGTGTTCTAAGCTACAAGCCTGCCTTGAACAGTCAGTCTTTGCATGTGGGATTATGCTATAGTACCTACCTATCTTATTTAGGCTGGGTGTGCTGGAGGATGCTCAATGACTATGGTGGGTTGATATTATAGAATCATAGAACCATAGAATGATTTGGGTTGGAAGGGAATTTAAGACTATCCGGTTCCAACTACTCTGCCATGGACAGGGACACTTTCCACTAGATCAGGTTTCTCAAAGCTTCAGGGAGGGTCACTGTAGTTGTCTGTGCACCTTGTCTTCAATATCTCTCTTCTCTGCAGGTATCCATCCAACCCCAATGAGCTATAGCTCTGTCTAGATGCAAATCTAACACCCTGAGGAATGAATGTGCACTTGAATGCACCCCAATTAAGAAGAATCTCATTCTGTTACGGCTTTACATAAAAGGAAAAAAGCAAGCACTAGAGTTGTGACGAGTTGCAACATTCAGATAAAACAAACAAAGTTAGAGAGGAAGGAAATTAATAGCATCATCCTATTGTATATGATAAGTAACCGTAATGACTCGCTCTTCGCTTCATCATGCTTAAGACTTCCATATTACTGTGCTTTCTCAAACATACCCTAGGAATTTTGTTGGAGAAAAACTATTGACCTTAGCTGACGCTGCTTTGGGGAGGGTTTTGGACTTAGACAGTCTCTAGAGGTCCCCCCCCAACCTCAGCAATTCTGTGATTCTGTAATTTTCATCATCAGTTTGAATCATTGGAAACTGAGCAGTTGGGTCAAATCCTTTCCAGTCAGTGCCCAGATGGCACTGTCAGCTGTGTTCACACCTGGCCATTGATTTGGACAGCCCAGCCCTGTTTAAGAATAATTTGTGACAATTATTTGCTGCAGTGCTAAACCAGATTATCTCAAGGTATGTTAAGCTTCCTTTGCTCTCCAATGTATGAAAAAACATTACACTTAATTTGATTTGTTTGGCCAGTGTGGACAGAGATCAGCCAAGCTATATATGGACCATAAACACTGTCCTGGTTAACACTACAGTTGAGCAAAACCTGAACCTTTCATCTCACTTTTTGCAAATGTTGGTGGTTTGAATGAAAATGGAACTTGGACTTGAACAGTGCTTTATTTTTGTTTCTGTTTTGAAAAACCAAAACCCAATCAATAACACTTTGGAAACCCAACCTCTAGTGTACAGGGATCGAGTGCCTATGTAGACCAGGACTTTGTTTTGGGAAGAAAGCCAATACACAAAGGAAGGAAGGAAGGAAGCTGTTTCAAGGAACTTGCAGTAACTTTCCATAAAACTCTCAGGGACATAAGGATATGCTGAATTTTGTGTCATAAACCCCTCCAACCAACATGTGTGTTTGGTTAGGGAAAACATGGTGGTCCCATGTGGAACAAAGATAGACTTTTGCTGGCTGCTTATCCAATTTGTTTGGTGCTAGAAAAGACAGGGAAATACCTCCATTTGCTTTTAACTCAGTTTCAGTTTGCTATCTAGAATACCAAACCAACCAGTCATGAAAAAGAATTTCTCACATCAGATTTTTTAGAAGCCAAAAATAATAATAGTATGGGTTTAACACCTCAGTTCTTGGCTTTCTCTAGGTTGTCTTAACCTAGATATATCTATTAATTTGTGTCTTTGTATCCATAGCAGTGTCTTAAAATTTGCACTTAGTTACAGTAAAAGTAGTTTTAAAATCCATCTGTTTTACACTGACCATTCCTGTAGCATCTCACCACCTTCTGTATAACGTGTCCCAATGCTAAAGTAAAGATCTATGGCGTGGTACAGTAATTCCACTTATGCAGATCTTCAAAGCTGTTGAAAGTATTACATTTATTATTATATTTCTGGCTTTCAGAATTATTGTAAAACCAGAATATTCCTTACCATACAGTATTTGCCAACTGAGCACAGCAGGTAGAGCACCTTGGACCATAGAGTGGCTCTCCAAATCTTTGCATATTCCCCAGAGGCTGCTCTGTCATTCAACACTGTGCATGTTGGACCCAGTCCAAACGAGCATGTTTCTAATGAGTTTAGAGGGCATTGAATTAGGTCCACTGAACTGCTTGCAGGATGGCATAGGTGTCAAGCCAGGATGCCCAGTGTCAACAATTTCTTTCTTTCCCATCTTTTTTGATTTTCATAACTGAAGCTGCTAAATATCTACAGGTAGGGATCTACATCTAAGTTTAATTGTGTAGAATCCGCCATGGTTCCATAGAAAAAATAAAATTATTGAAGAGTTTATTGAATTCTCCAACTATCTCTGACTGGTTTTGGTGTTGGCCTGTCCACTCAAACCAGCATGCTGAAAACTGGGATCCTCTATGAAGCAGCAATTAATTGGCTCTGGCAGCAGCCATCCAGCCCTTACAACTCCATGGGAGATCTGAGTCAGTTAGCACATTACTATCGTTCCATGAGTGGCCAGGAAAACACAGTAGGTAATTCACCAGCTAATACATACCTGGGAGACACCAACCAGAAAAATGTTAAAGCCTGTCCACAGGCTTTATGAAGAATGGGAGTGGAAAGATAATTTAGATTTATAATGTTAAATTGCATGTTTACCTACAATAGGTTCTTGTCTTTAAGTAAGTCTGTTCTTTTCTAATCGGCCCACAGAGACTATTGCCACCAGCTGATGAAATTCCTCCTTTCATCAAAAAGGCCTAGTCCCACTGAAGTGACAGGACACAACAGTCCATGTTTGTAAGTATGTGTGTGAATCAAGGCTCATGATTTGTCTTCCTTGCAGACTCAAACCCTTGCACACCTGATGCTCCACCTGCTGCCACTTCACCACCAACCTCTGAAGAACCTGGATGTTTCACAGCTCCAGCATCGCCCTCCTCCTCCTCTGACACTGGTACCGCGTCATTTTCACCATCGTTACCTGCCTGTGTTGCAGCCTTACATCCTAAAGCATCCCCTATTCCACCGTCAACATCAGCTTCTGCTGCCACTGTTCACCCTGGACTCCCTTCTCTTCCTGCACCACCCACCTCCACTGCATCCCTGCACCCTGGACTGTATTTGCCTGTAGTCCCACCTGGATGTGCTACCCACCTCATCAACTGGCTGCCCTTCCTTGCTTCTGCAACACTTGCCACCATTCGAGGGAAGGAGGAAGACCAGTCACCCATAAGAATGGGCTCCCTGGAAGGCATGAAGAGCTGCAGCAGCACATCCCCACGACCCTCCCATGATGCAAATCCCCAGGTGGCACCTATGGAAAATAGGGCTCCAGGGGCTGCTTCCTCACCCCCACCTGCGCATGCCATGCCCCCGAGCTCTGAGCAGGCGTCGACAAATGTGAGCGACATCCTGGCAGAGCTGCGGACAATGAACAGCCATCTCTCCGTCATCGCCCGAGCCCTGGTGCAGCTGGCATCATCACTGGCACCACAGCAGGATGCACATGGCACCCCACCTCCTTAGTGCAGGGCTCTGCACTGGCTTACCCTACTCATAGGGCCTGGCAGCCCATCGTGGAGGGAGGGTGGAGGAAATGATCCCTACCCAAGCCTGCCCGTACCATCTGTGCCAGTTGCTGTGCTGTGACACTAACCACGTCTCCCCAGTGGGTTTTTCTGTTTTTGTTTATTTCTTCCTTGTAAATGGCTGCATATATTAAAAAATGATTTTGTGGTCTTGTTAATAAAATTGTTTATATTTCTTGCATTCCTTTCAGCTGTGCTTGCTCCCTTCTTCTCACCTATTAACCACAGAAGCGCTGGTAGGAATTGATGAAGTCTCACACAGAGA